>OW240923.1:45923572-46034078 GCA_933207985.1 Pelobates cultripes
GAACCAATGCAGGAAGACGAGTGTTGAAGATTCACATCGTAGGATAAGTCTGGTCTGGTTCAAAGGTAACTTGTGGTGTATACAAACCAAGGTTAAGTGATGCCTCAAGTAATTGTAAAATATCAAGAGGCATCAAAGGGGGGAATGTGGTGGAATCTCGGTAAAATAAATTTAGTAGGCCGAGATTACCACGTGGCATGTGTACGTGCATATGCTGACGTATCGATCAGTTGGTTGCACGAGGCAAGATACGATCAGTAGTGTACGGAGCATGTGCAAGAATACAGGATGTAGTATTCCCCTCCTCCATTGTGCTGGACAAGCCATGCGGTCAAGCAGGAAAGTTAATTCTTATTTGTAATGATTGGTCAAGAGAATGTGCGGGTGGAGCCTAATATGGGAGGAGTTATGTGCCTATATAGGGAGCCTGCACTATTGTTCGGGGCTCAGAACTTGCTGTATTTTTGGTGACATTAGTCCCTCTGAGTCCCGATCGGTGATCCAATAAAGAATCTCTTCCTTCCTGAAGAAACCTGTGTCCATCCCTCTGTGCTTTGCTTCCGTCAGTTTCTCCGGTATCAACACCAGATGCATCCGCTCCCATCAACCACAGCCACCCCAGCCACCCTCCTGCTGTCTATTTCTATGAGGAGAGATATGTGATGGATGACCTGATCTATTTGGCGTGGGCCACAAGCTTGTGGCAGAATTTTTGTGACTGTCTTACATGTGTCTGTATATGCAACTGTGGGTCAACAAAGGGAAGGGGGGCAGTAGCTCTGTAAAGTAGAGTTAAGTGAAATGGATTGCTCTGTGCCTCTCATCCCCCCTCCCCCTTCCTTTTTTGAATGTATGGTCTGCCTGAACCTCTCCCCATTCCCCCTCCCTTTTCCTGTCACAGCAGGATGTGGTCACAGGGCAGGCATGGGGAAGTGTCCCCAGGGGGTCCGCCAGCTACCAAACACAAGCCCAAATTGCCCTACCAAGCCTCTTAGACTCTTAATGTACTCGAGGAGGAGTTCCAGCAGAGGCTGCAAGAAGCTCTATCCCAGGATCATGGCCCTGCTTCAGAAGAGAGTGACTTGAACTGGAGGGTGGCCAATCGAAACGAACTATGGCTGGGAAGCCTCCGCAAGGTTTTCCCAATTCCCCACCGGCGCCGATGGCAACAGCTAGAGCTGCGAATGGCGTTGCTGGGAGAACAGCGCTTAGGGGAATGGGTAATCGAGCTAGAGGCGCTTGTCCTGACCGAATAGTAGCTAGATGAATCATACCAGGCCTTGCGGTGGTATGCAGGATGAATCTACCCGGGGCTGGTCCCTTCCCAACTTGGCATGGGAGAAGACCACGATGACCCTGGTCTTTTGTGGGAGGCTCTGGAAGATGATGTGTGGTTTGGGGGCCCTGACAGTTCCTTCTTCTGGTCCTTCCGAGATGAGCAGGAAGACCTCTTGGACCTTACTGAGACATAGAAACATAGAATGTGACGGCAGATAAGAACCATTCGGCCCATCTAGTCTGCCCAATTTTCTAAATACTTTCATTAGTCCCTAGCCTTATCTTATAGTTAGGATAGCCTTATGCCTATCCCACGCATGCTTAAACTCCTTTACTGTGTTAACCTCTACCACTTCAGCTGGAAGGCTATTCCATGCATCCACTACCCTCTCAGTAAAGTAATACTTCCTGATATTATTTTTAAACCTTTGTCCCTCTAATTTAAGACTATGTCCTCTTGTTGTGGTAGTTTTTCTTCTTTTAAATATAGTCTCCTCCTTTACTGTGCCTATGGCACTCAGAAAAGTTTTATGACAATCTCTCCCTTGCCATACTTAATGCAGCGGAACTGCAGCTTGATCTGACCCACTTGGCTAACCTGTAGTGGGAGCTTGAACAGGACTACAGGCGACTATTCAAAATGGCACAGCCACAGGTTCCAGAGACTGGAGACTTAATGGAATTCGCAACCCTGGGAGAGAAGTGTTCCATCCTTGCTCCCCAATGGCAGCGTGAAGTCCAGGGAACAGAGACCACCGGTCTCATACCCCAGCAGCAGTGTGAAGTCCAGGAAATGAAGACAACAGGTCTCGTTCCCCAGAGGCAGTGTGAGGTCCTGGGAGAGAAGTGTTGCATGCTTGCACCCCAGCGCCAGTGTGAAGTCCAGGGAACGGAGACAACCGGACTCATTCCCCAGCGGCAGAGTGCAGTCCAGGGGGAGAAGTGTTCAGTTCTTCCTGCTCAGCAACAGAGTGAGGTCCAGGGAATGGAGACAACCGGTCTCATTCCCCAGCGGCCGTGTGAAGTCCAGGGAATGGAGACAATGGGTCCATTTCCCCAGAGGCAGAGTGCAATCCAGGGGGAAAAGTGAGCTTCGAAACGAAGTGAGCTTCCTCCCCAGCAACAGTGTGAGGTCCAGGGAACGGAGACAACCGGTCTCATTCCCCAGTGGCAGTGTGAGGTCCTGCGAGAAAAGTGTTCTGTCCTTGCTCCCCAGCGGCAGTGTGAAGTCCAGGGAACGGAGACAACTGGTCTCGTTCCCCAGCGGCCGCGTGAAGTCCAGGGAATGTAGACAACTGGTCTCGTTCCCCAGCGGCAGAGTGCAGTCCAGGGGGAGACGTATTCAGTCCTTCCTCCCCAGCAACAGTGTGAGGTCCAGGGAACGGAGACAACTAGTCTCGTTCCCCAGCTGCAGTGTGAAGTCCAGGGAATGGAGACAATGGGTCTAGTTCCCCAGCGGCAGTGCGAAGTCCAGGGAATGGAGACAACCAGTCTTGCTCGCCAGCAGCAGTGTGAGGTCCAGGGAACGGAGACAACCGGTCTCGTTTCCCAACGGCAGTGTGAGTTATCAGGAGGGATAACCACTGATACTGTGAATGTCATGGATGAGACGCTAGTTGCCACGGGTACCCTGCAGGTGGAAGAGTTGGCTCCTCTGACTCTCCCGGAGGCTGACCCCAGTGACATGCTATGGTCTAGTAGTGGGGAATGGGCAAGACTATGGCCGCCGTTACCTCTTCCCATAAGGATGCATCTGCATCCGAGCAGAGTGCTTCCAGCCTCTGCTCTCCCCTTCCCCAGGAGTGAGTTGGTGTAGAGGCATAGGCCTCTGGGCTAATGGCAGGTAGCCTCTGCCCACCCTTGCTACAGAAGCGGGACCCTGGCAGCCATGCAGGGCCCCAGAAACAGATGAGAAAGGAAGCGCAGGCCTCTGCCCATCCCTGATACCCCCAGCTGGGCCCTGGCTGCCGTGCAGGGCGCCCAAAGCAAATAAGAATGAGGGCATGGACCTCCAGGCAGAGGGCAGGTAGCCTCTGCCTACCCGTGGTGCCTAAGTAGGGCCCTGGTAGCCGTGCAGGGCCCAGCGCCTGTCACGTTCCCCAGCAGCTGAGTGCGATCCAGGGGGAGAGCACTGCCAGCTCTCCTCCACAGAGGCCAGCCCGGACCCCAGCGAGTCCCAGGAAGCAGAGCCAACAACTCATATCATCCTCGCCAGCTGGGAGAACCACAGAGACCCAGGTGATGAACAGGCCGGGGGGGGGGGCACACTTTCTTGGGTGGGGGTTGTTACAGGGGGCACACTTGTTTGGGTGGTGGTTGTTATGGGCTCTGAGACGCCTGTGTACTGAAACCTGGGATAGATGGGTCCCCGGGCTAAAGGCACTTTATGTTTAAGTCACCCTGTACCCAGGAGAGTGCAGGGTGCAACACCAGCCAGACCCCAGGACTGTTGTGGGCATGGTAATAATGTGTGCCCTCCTGGCAGCAGCGACCTGCCCCGTGTGAGTCATGCTGCGGCTGCCAAAGGTGGACAAAGGGGAGATGTGTGATGGAAAACTGTTACTGAGTGCCATATCCTCATGTGCCCGCTGTCTATTTCTATGCGGAGAGATATGTTATGGATGACCTGATGTATTTGGCGCGGGCAACAAGCTTGCGGCAGAATTTTTGTGAATGTCTTACATGTGTCTGAATATGCAGCTGTGGGTCAACAAAGGGGGGCAGAAGCTCTGTAAAGTAGAGTTAAGTGAAATGGATTGCTCTGTGCCTCTCCCTCCCCATTCCTTTTGTGAATGTATGGTCTGCCTGTACCTCTCCCCGTTCCCCCTCCCTTTTTCTGTCACAGCAGGAGGTGGTCACAGGGACACTGCCAGCTCAGTTTGCAGGGGCTGCTGTGTCCCTCCTTCATCCCCCTCATCAGAATCTTGGGATTGAATCCCCTGTTTTGTGTTGAAGACCCCATGTAGGGATCTGTGCATGAAAAACCTTGTGTGAAAAAATACAAAGTCAGTCAGAGTTGTACCTCCAGAGCGGTTTCCTCGTCCCTTTACTTGGGGGAAATGGATGCCTGCTTGTTGTAAGGGTTCCTGAATGGCTGAAGGAAAGCTTTAGTGGATGTAACCGGTCAGGTTACCAAGGGGGTCCGCTACAGTTTGATTTACTTAGATGACCTGCTGCAATGCCGCCATGTGCTTGCAATTAGAAACACAGTACACAATTTATTAGAGCCTTTAGGGTTTGTGGTCAATCCAGACAAGTCAGCTCTATCTCTCAAGTCGTCCATTTTTAGGGTACAAAATCGAGGTGTTCTTCATTTACCAGAATACAAGATCAAGTCAATCCCTTTATGATTCCTATTTCCGCTATTACTATTTCGGCTGATCATGTTCCAGTGCATGGTGTTACCGGGCATTAAATGGTCTCGCTCGTCAATCCCTAAATATTCACATTTTTGGGATGTAGATTTAGTTATATGGTTCCTATGCAATTGGAGGGCCTGTCGCTGCATCAATTATTGGTGATGCTTACGCTACCATTGTGCATGTTTTCTTTTCATTGGGATTGAATTTTGGACTTTCGACATCGACAGTTGTTTTTCTTCCGTCAGACCAAATCTGCATCGACTTCTGTTTATTATCCATTTTTTTTATGATGTGCCTAAACTTTGCATTATTAATACTTTAAATATATATGTCGATGTTACATTCCTCATAGATATTACATTCCTGAAGAGATACGTCAACTTTTCGTTCTTCCAGGTAAGGCCAGCTTCTAGTGTCTGTGTATAACCCTGATACTGTACAAGTACTTGTATAGGCATGAAAATGTTAAACTTTTCCGCATAACATGGTACTGAAGGGGTAGGCTTAGAGCTGAAAACTGTTTTGCAATTCATTGCATGTAAAAGTAACTATCAGAACGAAAACAGATAGTGGGTAACCCCTTGATCCATCATCTAGGCAAAGAGTACTGTATAAGATAATGCTCTGTGAATCCCACTAAGCTTATTTTGAATTTTCGTAATACAAAATAAGTAGCTATGGTACATTCAGGGCAACTCATCCTTTTATAGATTATTCAGATCATTTTATCTACCATTAGAATTCAGTTTAATACAATCATTTTGTTTTTGATGATTTCCATGGCTGAAAATGTTAGCATTAATCTAGTTTTTTTATCAACTGTAAATGCATCTAAGATAGTAGTAGTAAATACCAAAATGTTAAAAGTATGCATTTTTTTTCTCTTGACAGCATCATTACACCTCTCTCTTTCTATTGGTGCCAGAACAGACGAAATACTCAAGCTGACAAAATATAGACCTTTTCTAAATAACAAAGAAAGAATTAAAAGTATAACAAACATGTATCATTGATACAAAGCTGACATTTACAGTGGACATGAACAAGCTCACAGCTGTGTATCTAGGCCTATCCACATTGCCACACATCCTTCCAGGTTCATTATGCTGAATCAATATTCATTTAGTCGGAAGATTATTGACATATTTTTAAATAAAAGTCTACTCTTCAGCAACTGCTCTCATTACAGGTAATTTGTCTTGTCAGTAAGCAGTGAATATTATGCCAGATCTATCATGGCATGTCAGCTTTTAAAGATCCCCTCCCCATGGTTACAACAGTAAATAATTTTAAAGGAAAATATGGAAAAATCAATGACTGCTTCCTGTGGATTGTGAGAAACAAATCAATTATAGTGTACAGAACTGCAGGGTTGTGAGGGACTGCGAGCACAAGTAATTCAGTCTTTTAAAGAATTGTTCTGTTTAATAGTTGCATGTAGTGGTGTATTTTTGTCCATCGAAATATTGTTTTGGTGCTTTCTTAACATAGTGTAGAGTAAAGGACAGTGTATGACAGCATAGAAACAATGATAGACATTCATACATGCCATATAGGGAGTGTAGGTTTCAGAAAGTTTTGTAGAGAATTAAACTTGCTTCTAGTAACATAAAATCACATATCTACTGCTCTGTTTTGCTCTGATATTTTTGGATAAGCTTTTAAAATTATTTCATATTTTTGGATAAACTTTTAAAATTATTTAAAATTTTGAAAATACAAATTTATAATTTGATATTTTTTATGTATTTATACATTTTAGATTTTATCTATTTATGGTATTTTAATATTTTGAAAAAATATATATTCTAAATGTTAAACCTGAAATATTAAATCAAGGTCTAAGCACTATATGACAGGAATTTACAGAGGGTGAATACCTTTACAAAAACATGACATATCTGTAGTTTACATTTCTGTGCAGAAGAAACAGTGAGGAATAAAGTATTCAAGAATGCTATTCAGATCATTAGTTGACGTAGTAGGAAAATTAACCAACAAAATCATCAACTTCTCTCCTCTTATTCAAATATTTATTTTAAGGCACAACTCAGAAACCGCCAAATTATTATGCCATAAAAGTAGCTTCATGTAACACACGTTCAGGGCCGGCGCTACCATTAGGCGAATAAGGCATCCGCCTAGGGCGCCAGCACTGCTGCTGTCTGGGGATGCTGTGCTGGGCGAGCGGCTCCTTAGCCACCCCCCAGCGCAAACATTCATCTTCTGGGCTCTCTCTGCTGTAAATTACCTGCTTGGGGAGCTGGATGTGCTATATCCCCAGCACCCAAACACAGCATTCTGCTTCTTGCAGGCAGGGGAAGCCTGGACATGACCTGGTATCCCGGCTACCCCCTGTCTGTAAACACTTTGAAGGGAGCATGAAGCAGCCTGTGCTCACAGTGCACGGCTCTCCTGCTCTTCCTACCAGGAACAAAAACACTTCCTGTAGACTGTAGGGTGTTGCTCCTCTTTTCATTTTCCTTCATTCACAGCACTTAAGTGTGGCCCATCTGCAGGTAAGGGAAACTGATTTGTAGATGATTGTAAATAGGTGTGTGTGTGTTAAATTGCTATGTTTGTGTGTAAATAAAGTGTGGCTATATGTGAAGTGTTGTGAGTTTGTGTTTGAGTGACAGTGTGTGTGTGCAAGTAGCACTGTGTTAGTGAGAGTGTGTAAATGACACTGTGTGTGTGTTAATGAGTGTGTGTGTTAGTGAGATTGTGTTAGTGACACTGTGTATGTTAGTGGGAGTGTGTAAGTGACACAGTGTGTATGTCAGTGAAAGTGTTTGTTACTAAAAGTGTGTATGTGACACTGTTTGAGTATGGCCGAGAGAGTGTGTTAGTGACACTGAATGTCAGTAAGTATATAAGTAACAATGTCTATGTCAGTGAGATTGTGTAAGTGACACTGTGCATGCCAGTGAGTGTGTGTTACTGAGTGTGTAAGTGACACTGTGTGTAAGTCAGTGAGACTGTGTGTGTTAGTGAGAGTGTGCAAGTGACACTGTATATTTTAGTGAGAGTGTGTTACTGAGTGTGTAAGTGACACTGTGGATGTCAGTGAGTGTGCGTTACTGACTGTGACACTGGGTATTAGGCAGTGAGCGTGTATAAGTGACACTGTGTATGTCACTGAGAGTATGTGTGTGTGTTAGTGAAAATGTTTAAGTGACACAGTGTATGTCAGCGAGTGTATAAGTTACACTGTGTGTATTAGGCAATATGAGTGTATGGACATATGTATTAGGCAGTATGAGTGTATGAATTTATTTATTAGGTAGTATGTGTGGATTTATGTTTTGGACTGTGTGCGTATGGTTGATTGTGTATATAATAGGCAGTATGGATGTGTTCGGCAATGTGTGTATATGGATGCATATCCTGGATGAGTGTGTTTAGTGTGGGCATTGTATATCTTTACCTAAATGTCTGCTCACTGTGTCTCTCTCCTAAAAAGTCTCACAGTCTCTGTTTCCTAAATATCTCAACAGTCTCTCTATCGTTTCCCTAAATGTCTTTTGAGGCATTTTCTGTTCTCTAAATTTCTCACTTAAAGGGGTGCTATAGTGCCAGGAACACATAGCTGTTTTCCTGGCAATAAAGCTCCCTCTGCTTCCCCGATCCCTTGCGCCTTCTCCCACTGCAGTGAATAAAGGGTTAAAAAACATTTAATAACCAACATGCGCTAATGTCCCATGGCACTGGGTTGTGCCTCCGCCCCCTCAATGCTACTGACGAGGTAGCGCAAATGTGCATGCACAGCGAGAGCCACATGCATTAGGCCCTCCCCATAGGAAAACATTGTATCAATGGTTTCCTATGGGAAAATAGCTAATGCTTGATGTCCTCATGCCGAGCGTGAGGACGTTGAACGTCAGTCACCAGACCAAAAGTCTGTTAGAATCCAGTAAGTGCATCCAGTGGCTGTCTAAGAGACAGCCACTGGGGTCAGACTTAGTGCTATAATCTAAACATTCCAGTTTCTCTAGGGACACTGTACCCAGATCACTTCAATGAGCTGAAGTGGTCTGGAGGGCTATAGTGCCTCTTTAATGTCTAGCCATTGCATCTCCATCCCTAAATGTCTCTTCTTTGCAAGTCAGCATTTAGTGAATAAACCTCTGCGAGAATGTAGTTGCATTCATGAGGGGACAGCAAAATGGATTGTTGCCTAGGGCAGGAAGAATCCTTGCACCGGCCCTGATCTATAAAGTTTGAAGAGACACTCACCATTTAACTCCTCAAAAGGCCGATTACAGAAAAAGTCTATCATAACAGGTTTTAAAGAGCCTACATTAGAATGGGATGTCCAACTTATTTAACAACTTCTGGGCTTTATAGAGCAGCAAATAATTCAATTTTGCCATAGGAGCTTTAGCAACCCCTAAAGGGATTAAACTGATGTTCTGGGCAGATTTCAGAATACAGAACATATCTACTTGAGTGAAGTACAGGAACGCACTAGGAAAGCACATAAACAACATTCCCCTCATGTTCTGCCCAGAATAGAGGCCAGCCAAGGGTCAGCCTGGCATGCAATTTCTGGTCAGCTCTTCTGTGGTACAGGATCAAGAATACATAAGAGGCAGCTATACGAAAGTTACAAATATATATATTGCAATTTGTCTAAAACTACGTTTTACATTTTAGCACTAAGTGCAATAGGGACACTGTACCCAGATCACCAAGATCACTTCAATGAGTTGAAGTGGTCTGGATAGCTATAGTGCCTCTTTAATGTCTATAAACGACTGATTTTGAAATTAGATGAGCATTCATAAAATAGTTTCAGGTTAATATAATGGAAAGTAACAGCTTGTAAAGTCTTCAAAATTATTTGCATTTAAGTGTTTTTGTTACCTAAAACAATATGAACCTCATCTAAATCATAATAATACATATTTAATTTTTATCACATTGTTATCCATTGATCATTGTTTGGCAGAAAAAGCATGGGGACCTTTAGAGTTAGTCTATAGTTGAATAAAACTTTTCACATAGACGTTAATGGAAGAATTGCAAAGTAAACCCTTTCTCTGCTAACAGAATCCAGTATGCTAATGTGGGGAAATAAATGAAATGGCAACACATTTAATTCTATCATGGCCACCTTCTCAATGGGGAAAACATATCTCATAATCTATCTCAGACATCAGAGCAAGAGAATGCCTGCAGGAGGTGTCCACAAGATATGGGTACCTATCTCATACCTGACTAGAATGCCCCAAAGTATGCCCCAACAGATCAAGTCATGGTAAAAATTCAGTGCTGGTATTTGAACCGTATCTGTGTTTCCTGAAAAGGGACACATATAATGTGCAAAGTATGAGATTGTGTTAGATGCAGGTGTATATCCTATGACTTTTTTTTGTTTCTTGTGATTCTACATTAAAAATTTGACAATTTAAATAATGTTTAAAGAAAACACTTCTGCACTGGATTTTATGAGATAAGAAGAGAACTACTATATATGATTATCATGAATGAATCTATTGTTTTTGAATATATTTCATAATGCATTATTTGTAAATTGTAAAATATTCTGTCAACAATATGAGTGATATCACTCATACTACCATGTCAAATCTAATATATGGGATCACTTTTATTCCTTCCCTAAATGTAGTGAAATCTTTAAACACTTTAGTTTAAATCAGCCTGCAACAGTGGCATGCATGTGTAGAGAAGATTCTTTCCATTGATGAATGAGTTGTTGACTGACTGTTAATGCACATCCAATTCGCCATCCCAATAAAACATAGACAACTTGATGTGGGCTAAGGGCATTGGCCACAAATTTTATTAAGAAGCAATCAGCATGTAACATAATTTTGTTATCTCTACCAGCTACTGTTCCCTGTGACATCAGGTAGTTCCCCTAGCATTAATACCATGAGGTCTTGCCCAGATCACCTTCTGAATTGAATCCAGGACTTGTTTCATCAAAAGGGCAGCCTCACTTCACTTTCCATAATGCTGGTCAAACCTGTGAAAATAATAGAAATAAGAGCACTAAATCACTATGTCCATTAATGAATAAAGGGGGTTTATGACGATGAAGAGGAAGTGTAGGAATTATGAAGTAGGTGAGTGAGATTTAATGAGAATTTTCCTGCTCTGCTGCCCTGTTGGAAAAAGGGTTACCCTCTCCGCTGACCCCTTAAATAGTCCATAAGAATATATGAAAAATATTGACCCTACTACCAATCACAGGAGATGCCACATATTTGATTGACATATAATGACATTGGCCTGTAGTCATGAACCCTTTCCCTAATTGGTCCAGGGATTTACTTCCCATCAACTGTATACATTTGGCAGTTTTTCAAGACAAGGAAAACAGTCTTTTTAATTTAATAGGTGAGCCTTCATTCAGTAAACATTATATATGTATTGTTCTGGCTAGATAGAATCCTAAATAATATCTAAATTCTTGAATATTATAATTGAACAAGTCATATATTAAGATTATATATTGGCCAAGACTCTACTGTATTTCTACAGTGTTATTACATGGCTCCTAAGGTCTCATTTCCTGAGCAGTTGCTAAAAAATCAGCTGTAAATTACGGTTATTACCACCAGCCAGTAGATACTTTCCAAGCCTCAGGGCCCATATTATTGGTTTAACAAGATTAATGTCAACCCATACAGTTATCGTCCATGTCTTTGCCATAGGCCTGTGCCGGGTGTGCCTGGGCACACCCTAATCCCCACGGCACACCTATGGATTGAGACCGGCAGGGAAGATCTCAGGATCTCCTCTGTCGGCTCATGCAGAGCCCGCGCTATCATAGCGCTGGCTCTGCTCTAAGCTCCATGGACCGGTACAGGCATGGAGGGAGGCAGGAGAGGACCCGGGGAGCTCTTGGTATAAGTAAATTCTGCCTCTATTCAGTAGGGGCATGTCTACTAAACAGTGAGCAGCTAGTGGTTGCGAGTAGGGACTATTAAACTTAAGGGGGGACCTATTGCCCCCTCCTGGCCCCCACCTAGGAGCGGCAGGTGGGGCCCTAAATAAAAATGAGGGGGGGACTATTGTCCTCCCCTCAAACCCCATCCCTGAATGGCAGGTGGGGGGCCCAAATAACAATGAGTGAGGGGACCTACTGTCTGCCCCCTCTGGCCCCCACCCCTGGGCAGCATGTGGGGGCCTTAAATAACAATAGGGGCAGACCTATTGAGTGGCAGGTGGGAGCCCTAAATTAAAATGTGGGGGGGGCTTACTGTCCTCCCCCAGGTCCCCACCCCTGTGCGTCAGGTGGGGGCCCTAAATGAAAATGTTACATGCACCAGGTTACTAGGAGTCCCCCAACCCCTAGTCTACCACCACAAAAAAAAATACCTACTGCCCTCACCCTAAAAATAGTGAAGGGGGAACAAGAGAACTACCTGTAAAAAAAAAAAAAACTTACCATTTGATGTCTTTTTTCTAAAATCTTTTTTTTAGCCAAAAAAGGCTAAATAAAAATCCATAAAACCTGTCGAACTTCGAAAAAAAAGAAAAAATACACTAAAAAAATAATCCATCTTCACCCATGGAGGGCACCACACAGACTGAGCTCCGCAGAGCGGGGAAAAGCTTATAAAGCCTTCCCACGCCCTGCAAATAGGCTCAGATCGCTCTGATTGGTTGGTTTAACTCAGAGAGCTAGGTGTCATTTTACACAGCGTGGGAAAGTTCTTTGGAATTTTCCCATGCTGTGTAATTTGACTCATAACAACACTCTGATTGGTTGTTTTCAATCAACCAGAGAGTTAGGAGTTAAATTACACAGTGTGGGAAAATTCCAAAGAACTTTCCCACACTGTGTAAAATGACACAGAGCACTCTGATTGGTTGGATTTCAATCCAACCAATAAGAGTGTTGTGACAGGTAAATTTAGAGACTTACCACTCAGTCTCTTCATTTACCTGTCAGAGCACTCTGATTGGTTGGCTTAAATGCAGATCCCCTAAAGGACTTCAAGCATTGGCATGTTTAGCAAAGTTTTGGTATTATGTCACCCTCTGTTCCAGAGGTGGCCAACTTTGGCACTCCAGGTGTTATGGGCTACATTTCCCATGATGCTCTAGTGCTGACAAAGCATCAAGCAGATGTAGTCGACAGCACCTGGAGTGCCGAATGTTGCCTACCACTTCTCCTGCATGAATATTGGTCATATTACTGGTGTGTACTAAGTGGGGGTGGGGGGTTTGTTGCGGTTTTCTTTTTTGTTTGTAGGTTTTTTGTACAATTCTTACAATTTTCTTTGCAATTCTTGTCTTATAGTAGGATCATGGGATGCCAAGTTAAATATACTCTTTCTAGAGGAATATGTCATAGGTTTATATGTTGCAGTGTTAGAAATGAATGTATACTGGCTATAATGCGTGTAATATTTTTTTTCAATAATTATACTCAATGTAATTAAAGGGACTCTCCAGGCAGAGGATTTTACTCACCTGGTTCCAGCGCCGGGAGCCTCGTGAAGCCGCGTCCCCTATTTCGTCAAAAATGACGAAATAGGCGGGCGCAACCAGGGAGCAATCAGACGCTTCCGTTCGGAAGCGTCATTGCTCCCTTGTGCGCATATTTTCTCTGAAAATACAGTGTTTACATTAGATTGCCTGCAGGGAGCTATAGATCTCACCTGAACAACTACATTAATCTGTAGTTGTTCAGTTGACTATAGTGTCCCTTTAAACTAACCATATTTGTTGATGCTTGTCACCTGTTCTTGTGGCTTACTTACCTTCATTATAGCTTTTTCTAAATTAATATAACAGAATGCAATTCAAAAGTTTACATTTATTTTTGTTTTCCCCTTTCACAAAAATGCATTGTTTCCAAGAAATATTGTAACAGACTTGAAACACAAATCATGCACAGTTTGAAGCCAATACATACATTGGGGACTCTAAGCAGCATGCTTAAGCTGCTTACATGAAAATTCCAACTTTGGTTGCCTATTTGAAGCATCTATTTACCTAGATGAGGTCTTTTTGTTACTGTCTAATCCACGTAAGTGCCAACATGAATAAAACAGTTATAACTTATTGCCTTAGGATATCTGTATTGTGATATTGTATTGTGGATATTGTTCCAAAAAGAATTACATCAAGAATTACGTAATTAAAAAATAATTACAACTACTCTATCACAAATACAAACCCAATTTGCCATTAAACATTACAACTAATATATAATGATCTCAATAGTATAACCTCTCGAAACAGAAATTAGATGACATTGTACATAACCCCTTGCAAAATAGTAATAGTTATACACAGCCAGAGAAAAATATTACCACAAAGAAAATATTTTAAAAAATTACTTTCTCAGTTGTCTAGTCCATTAATAAATTAGTCTTCTTAAATCTCATATGTCTAGAGGATATATAATTCCAAGGATAAAAAAGTACAGCTCAATAATTTGTAGTGTAAGTCAGTTTTTTTAAACTGGATGGGTCATATTACTCTAAAATATCACATTGTAGGAGAAGACTTAAAATGATACTCTAAGCACCAACTTTAGCTTAACCCCTTCAGGACCGAACTGTTTGGCCATGTTGTACGTTAAGGACAAGAGCTGTTTTAACACTTTTGTGGTGTTTGTGTTTAGCTGTAATTTTCCTCTCTCTCATTTACTGTTCCCATACAAGTTCTATATTGTTTTGTTCAGGACAAAAATTTACTTTAAAAGAAATAATAAAATATGGTTAAAAAAAAAAAAAAAGTTTTTTTTTTTTTACTTTTACTTGACAACTCTTTTACTTATCTACAAAAGCTAATGAAAAAAACTGCAAAATAGATTAAAAATGTTATCCCGAGTTTAAAAACACCCAGTATATACATGATTTTCTGCTTTTTTTGCAGGTTATAGGGCTATAAGTACAAATAGGAAATTGCTGTTTCAAAATATATATTTTTAAAATGTATCAATAGTGACATTGTAACACTGTTATTTGTCATGAATCTCTGAATCACACCTCACATGTACATATTTTTTTTTTAAGTAGACAACCCAGGGTATTCAATATGGGGTATGTCCAGTCTTTTTTAGTAGCTAGTCAGTCACAAACACTGGCCAAAGTTAACATTTATATTTGTTTGTGTGTTAAAAATGTAAGAAACAACTATGAACGCTAACTTTGGCCAGTGTTTTTGACTAAGTGGCTACTAAAAAAGACTGAACATTTGCAATACCTTGGGTTGTCTTCTTTTGCAAATGGTACCATCATGGGGGTAAGTTTCATTCCTGGACTACCATATGCTCTCAAAGGCAGCATAACCAACCTGGAAATTTTCAATGTAAAAATATTTGACCCTGTAACTTTCAAAAACTCTATAAAACCTGTACATGGGGGTTATTGTTATACTTGGGAGACTTTGCTGAACACAGATATTAGTGTTTCAAAACAGTAAAACGTTTCACAACAATATCATCAGTGAAAGTGCCGTTTGTGTGTGAAAAATGCAAAAAACGTGACTTTCACTGACAATATCATTGCTGTGATTGTTTTACTGTTTTGAAACACTAATGTAGAGTAAAACTGTACCCACTATGTACAGGTTTTCGGTTGTCATGGAAAATTACAGGGTTAAATACAGTGCTAGCAAATTAAATTCTCTGGACGTTCGGCCTGGGTTGTCAGGTAGGTCTCTCAAATTGCTATCAATAAAATTACTTAATTATGTAAAATATTACATAAATATGCACATAGAATTTAAATATATATATACATATTTATATATTTGAAGATTACGTGTATATTTATGAAACTATGTAATTTTGTATATGGATATATATATATTTCGTATTATTTTTATTTATTTATATATACATAGAATGAAATTATATATACATCTAAGTGTATTTTGATATAAATATATATTAATATCAAAATACAGTTAGAATAAAATTTCATATATATCATTTTTTGTAAAATGTTTATTATTTTTACTTTTTAAAATTTATTTTAATTTACGTATTTGTATTTTATAATATATATATATATATAAATACACAATATATATAGTTATTATATATATATTCATTCTATACAGGGAGTGCAGAATTATTAGGCAAATGAGTATTTTGACCACATCATCCTCTTTATGCATGTTGTCTTACTCCAAGCTGTATAGGCTCGAAAGCCTACTACCAATTAAGCATATTAGGTGATGTGCATCTCTGTAATGAGAAGGGGTGTGGTCTAATGACATCAACACCCTATATCAGGTGTGCATAATTATTAGGCAACTTCCTTTCCTTTGGCAAAATGGGTCAAAAGAAGGACTTGACAGGCTCAGAAAAGTCAAAAATAGTGAGATATCTTGCAGAGGGATGCAGCACTCTTAAAATTGCAAAGCTTCTGAAGCGTGATCATCGAACAATCAAGCGTTTCATTCAAAATAGTCAACAGGGTCGCAAGAAGCGTGTGGAAAAACCAAGGCGCAAAATAACTGCCCATGAACTGAGAAAAGTCAAGCGTGCAGCTGCCACGATGCCACTTGCCACCAGTTTGGCCATATTTCAGAGCTGCAACATCACTGGAGTGCCCAAAAGCACAAGGTGTGCAATACTCAGAGACATGGCCAAGGTAAGAAAGGCTGAAAGACGACCACCACTGAACAAGACACACAAGCTGAAACGTCAAGACTGGGCCAAGAAATATGTCAAGACTGATTTTTCTAAGGTTTTATGGACTGATGAAATGAGAGTGAGTCTTGATGGGCCAGATGGATGGGCCCGTGGCTGGATTGGTAAAGGGCAGAGAGCTCCAGTCCGACTCAGACGCCAGCAAGGTAGAGGTGGAGTACTGGTTTGGGCTGGTATCATCAAAGATGAGCTTGTGGGGCCTTTTCGGGTTGAGGATGGAGTCAAGCTCAACTCCCAGTCCTACTGCCAGTTCCTGGAAGACACCTTCTTCAAGCAGTGGTACAGGAAGAAGTCTGCATCCTTCAAGAAAAACATGATTTTCATGCAGGACAATGCTCCATCACACGCGTCCAAGTACTCCACAGCGTGGCTGGCAAGAAAGGGTATAAAAGAAGAAAATCTAATGACATGGCCTCCTTGTTCACCTGATCTGAACCCCATTGAGAACCTGTGGTCCATCATCAAATGTGAGATTTACAAGGAGGGAAAACAGTACACCTCTCTGAACAGTGTCTGGGAGGCTGTGGTTGCTGCTGCACGCAATGTTGATGGTGAACAGATCAAAACACTGACAGAATCCATGGATGGCAGGCTTTTGAGTGTCCTTGCAAAGAAAGGTGGCTATATTGGTCACTGATTTGTTTTTGTTTTGTTTTTGAATGTCAGAAATGTATATTTGTGAATGTTGAGATGTTATATTGGTTTCACTGGTAATAATAAATAATTGAAATGGGTATATATTTGTTTTTTGTTAAGTTGCCTAATAATTATGCACAGTAATAGTCACCTGCACACACAGATATCCCCCTAACATAGCTATAACTAAAAACAAACTAAAAACTACTTCCAAAAATATTCAGCTTTGATATTAATGAGTTTTTTGGGTTCATTGAGAACATGGTTGTTGTTCAATAATAAAATTAATCCTCAAAAATACAACTTGCCTAATAATTCTGCACTCCCTGTATATACGTGTGTAATTAAATTATAAGTGTATTTTTATATTAATATATGTATGTATTAATATAAAAATACACTTAGTATGACATTACATATGTATATAAGATATATAGACATATAGTATATAGATATATACACATATATGAATTATATTTTTTTTCATTAACTATTTTTTTTCATTTGACACATGCAGGTAGTCCAACTGCAGGCAGATACTTGGACACCTACTGCGGCCATGTGACAGCGATCACATGGCCGCGGAGTCCTAATTCGCAGAGGGGAGACTGCCTGGGCTGTCAGACAGTCTCCCCACACAAGGAGCAATGCCGATCGCTGCCAAGGGAACGACGGCGATCAGGTAAGTAAAGAATACCATTATGACTGTTCAGGACCATCATCAGTCCTCAAGGGGATTTTCCGATGACGGTCCTAAACCATCAGCGGTCGTTAAGGGGTTAATGAAGCGGTTTTACGTGGTTGTTCAAAACTGGTGTGAAACCATTTGCTTCTGTATGGGACCATTGAGACTGCAAAATCTGGATATTGATCACAGTATTTAACAAAAAACAGCAAGTGGAACAAGAAAAATTAGAAGTGGGGTGGCTTACCCTTTGAAATCTTGATAGAAACTTGCACATCGAATATATATATGAAAAATTGTATCTAGATTGTAGAAATACACTGTGGCAAGTCAATTGTATGTCAGAATGGGTCACTCACATTTAAAAGAGCCTGTAGAATTGGCTCAGAAACAGGGCTTGCATGCTTTTTAAGGCAGCATCCCACCACTATTCCTCGTTGATATTCCCTCCGAAAAAATAGAAAGGGTAGAGACATCCAATGTGTGGTATAATCAATAGAATAGCATAAAGTTATTAAGCTCACTTTTCAGAGCCTTAAAGTCCTGGCTCTGAGGATAACAGGCTTTGTGCCAATATAGAGGGGATGGCACTTCCCCCAATGAAGATTCCTGAGGCTTCAGTGGACTTTTCAAAGTGCTATTATATTTCTTATACAAGAAAGGTTAGACAAGAATGTGAAAAACAGAAACTAAATAGAGAATTTGTGGAATACTCACAACAAATGAGTGATAAATTAGACAAAATAGAAAATTAATATAAAAATGGAATAGCTAGCTATCCAAAATGTGAGGAGAAAAAATGGGAAAAGCTAATAAAAATAATAAACAAAATAATATTATTAAACTGCCAATTCCAAACTAATAGTAGCCCCAACTGGCCTAATGAGCCCCCATCCAAAGTTAAAAAAACCCCAATTACCTAAAGTAAGGGTAATACACCGTAAGAATGCCAGGAATGAGAAGAGGGAAAAACATTTAAATAAATAAATCAAAATAAAAATGGAAATAAAGATAAAAATAAAAGAATACAGAAAAAGAGAAAAATTAAAATATAAACAAGAAACAAATGAAAACAGCAGTCTGAAGGTGCCGTCTAGTAACAATAAACCAAATAAATAAATAGAAATTATTGAAAATAAATCAATAACAAAATGCGACAGTCTTCATGAAAGCAGAATAAAGGTTTAGAAAAAAAATCAGCAGTCTATTAGGTCTGTATTAAGTCATGATGTCTTCCATCTAAGAAAGAAAAAAAAGCAGAGACATGGACACGCATGCAAAGTCCAGTCCTCCAGCAGGCTTGAATTACGAAATACCCGTGGTGAACAGTCTTTGATCGTTGTGTGCGTTCCACTGTGCAGCTCCTTCCTGTGAAACTCGTGACAAATTTGAAACTCGTTGAAATTTGAAACTCGTTGAAATTTGACAGAATGGTTACATTGCCTTTGAGAGCTTTTGGTAGCCCAGGAATGAGAATTACCTCCATGAGGGCATACCATTTGCAAAAGAAGACAACCCAAGGTATTGCAAATGGGGTATGTTCAGTCTTTTTTACTAGCAACATAGTCACAAACACTGGCCAAAGTTAGCGTTCATAATTGTGTGTTATGCAAAAAACTAACAAATATAAATGCTAACTTTTGCTAGTGTTTGTGACTATGTGGCAACTACAGAGGACTGGACACACACCATATTGAATACCCTGGGTTGTCTACTTTTCAAAAATATATGGTTTGATGGAAGTAAATTACATTGGCCGGCTTCAAAAATTTCCCAAATAGGACATGGGTGCATGATGACCAGCTGTGAAAATTCCAAGTTGGAAAACTAGAATGTGCACCCTCCAAATAAGGTATTTTAGCCCCCAGAGAACCCGACATACCTATATATGGGTGGTATCACTGTACTCAGAACATGTTGCTGAACACATATTCACATGTGTTCTTTGGCAGTAACCCTTAAAGTTCTCCGTACATGTATTCTTAAATTGCGTGTCAAAAAAATCACCAATTATTATTATTATTTTTTTAATTTGGCATAGATCTAACATCTAGCACCATCCCTAACATGCACTTACATTAGTTTATTACTATTAACTGTGGGCATAAACTAGGCATAGCCTTAAGGATCTCAGGTAAGGACTTCCTTCCCGGCCTATAACTAGCAAGGAAAACGTCCACTGCAGCAGCCTAATCAATACTTCTACTTACTTCGTTGCAGAATGCAATTAAATTAGGTTGAAATTACCTTTTATGAAACCATTCTGATTTCTGCTGACGTTCAGAATGAAATCCTGAAAATGATTCCTTCATAACCCTTTAAATACTTTCTCAAGCACAGAAGTAAAGCTCACAGGTCTATAATATATCTCCGTCATAGGTGTGTGCAGCCCATTGCATTAGGGTGTGCACCCTAAAGCACAGACACACGCTGCGCGTACACGCATGTATGTACGTACGTACGTACGTACATACATACATATATACACACCCACCCACACACACCGCCGCGTGCGCCCGTGCTGTGAGGGTGCTGTGTATGTGTGAGGGTGCTGTTTGTGTGATGTGTGTGTGAGCGTGCTGGTAGTGTGCTATGTGGGTGAGGATGTTTGTGTGTTTGTGAGGGTGCTGTATGTGTGCCGTGTGTGAGGGTGCTAGTAGTGTGCTGTGTGTGTGAGGTTGTTTGTGTGTGTTTGTTTGTTAGGGTCATGTTAATGTGCTGTGTGAGGGTGCTGTTTCTGTACTGTGTGTGTGTGAGGGTGCTATGTGTTTGAGAGGGTGCTGTTAGTGTGCTGTGTGTGAGGGTCCTGTGTGTGTGCTGTTTGGGTGCTGTTTGTGTGCTGTGTGTGTGTGCTGTTTATGTGCTGTATGTGTGTAGGTGTTTGTGTGCTGTATGTCTGTAGGTGCTGTGTGTGTGTGGGTACTGTGTGTGTGTGTGGGTGCTGTTTGCGTGTAGGTGCTGTGTGTGTGTGGGTGCTGTTTGTGTGCTGTATGTGTGTGGGTGCTGTGTGTGTGGGTGCTGTTTGTGTGTGTGCTGTGTGCTGTGTGGGTGGGTGTATGTGGGTGCTGTATGTGTGCTGTATGGTCTGTATTAAGTCATGATGTCTTCCATCTAAGGGTATTGTGGGAGTGGAGGTGGGGGCAGATCAGTTAATGCATAAGGTAAGAAGGGAGGGGGGATCCTTGTTGCTGCTGCCTTCCCTGGTGGTCCAGTGGAGAGTGAACTCTAGCCTGCGGGGCTAGAGTTCACTCTCGCAAGATCTGAGCGTTGCTGCGGCAATGCTCAGATCTCATGAGAGGAACCTGGTGGAGCTGCTGGCTAAAGCTCCCCGGGTCCTCTTCTGCCTCCCTCCCTGCATGTGGGTCACTGAGGGAGATCTTTGATCTCCCCACAAGCCCATAGAGGCTTAGAGCAGAGCCGGTGCTCAGATAGCGCCGGCTCTGCATCCTGAGATCTCCCCTGCCGGTCTCAATCCATAGGCGTGCCGCGGGGATTAGGGTGTGCACGCCTATGATCTGCGTGTATTCTCTGTTCATACACGCATCTCTGATGCCCACCTTCAAGACTTCTCTAGGGCTGTGCTGTTCCTATAGAAAGCTCTTCCCTGCTCTGTTAAACTCTAACCCAGTCTCAGTTCTTTAAAAAAAACATTAAAAACTCATTTCTTTAAGAAAGCATACCAAAGCTGTTAATAGCGATCCATACCCGACACATGGAAACCCACCCTGCTTCCTCTCATGAAACTATGTTTTCATCACTGTAAACTATTCTAGTAACCTACTTTTTCTCGTACATGAAATACATCCTATCCTTATCTCTTGTGCCACTTTACCCCACTCCCTCAAGAATGTAAGCGTGTTTAGGCAGGAACCTCAACACACTGTTTATGTGCATCAAGCTCATCTTGTTGCAAATACAAGTCTGTTAGTCCATCTATTGTACAGTGCTACATAATTTATTGGCACCTTATAAATAATAATAATAATAATAATAAAATTTCCACCAGGCAACCTTTTTTAAATAAAGTAACCACATCTGTCTTTCTCCAATCCCCTGATTTCTGAAATAATAAAAATAGTGGTTTGCTTATTTCCACACTTAGTTCCTTAAGTACTCCTGGGTCAATACATCTGGCCCTGGAACCTTATTTACACTAACTTCCTTTAGTTGCTGCAGCACCTTGTCTTGAGTCATCAAATCACAATTTTTTTGCGAATTGTTTTACAGCAATCATTTGCTTATCTCTTGCAACAGGTTGCTCTTTGATGTATACTAAAAATAAATATACTCTTGGGGGTTGGAATTTCTCTCTTCAGCTAACATTTTTTTCATTTTCTAGTCTTGCCCATCAATGAGAATTTTACACACATTATTGGCTTCATTAGATTTTATATAGGGTGCCTCTGATTTATCTAATTTAAATGCTATTTTCTTATTTTTATTTCCTAGTTTACCTTCCCACTAAGTGCTATTGGTTTTTAATTTGCTACTTTATATTTGATACTGAATGGTATATACCAATAAGTGTATCTTTTTAATATTTGAGTAGTAGAAGTCAGCATACACAAAGAGAGCGCACCACTTGGCTGCCTATTGCACAGGCACAATCCTCAGATAAAACTGCAAAAAATGGTCCGAATAAACATTTTTGGCTTTTTATCAGTTTGAATCACTGTGAATTGCATTAGATTTGACCAGCTGAAGTATTTTTATTTTATTCACAATGTAAATTTCTGCAAATGTATTTAACATTTTGAAAACTCTTATGAATTTATTAATGCAACAATTATTATCATTACATACACTAATCAGCCACAATATTAAAACCACTTGCCTAAAATCATGTAAATCCCCATAATAGTGCCAAGAGCTCTGATGTATTGAGGCATTGACTCTACAAGACCTCTGAAAGTATCCTGTGTCTAGCACTAAAACATTAGCAAGTTGCCTGCAAGTTGCAAGGTGGGGCTTCCATGGATCCCATTTGTTGTTCCAGCACATCCCACAGATAATTCGATTGAGATCTGAGGAATTTGGAGACCAAAGCAATATCGTTAACCTTTTTTTTTCATGAAACCATGACGGAACAATTTTTGCATTGAGGCAGGATGTATTATCCTGCTGAAAAAATACACCACAATCAGAGAACACTATTGCCATGAAGGGGTGTGTACCTGGTCTGCAACAATCTCTAGATAGGTGGTATGTGCCAAAGTAACATCCACATTAATTCCTGGACCCAAGGTTTCCCTGCAGAAAATTGCCCAGAGGATAACAATGCCACCGCCGACCTTCCTTCTTCCCGTAGTGCATCCTTCTGCCATTTCCTCCCATGGTGAAAGATGCCTCCACACCTAGCCATCCACCTGTGCTAAAAGAAAGCATGATTCATCAGACCAGGCACTCTTTCTCCAATGCTCCATGGTCTAATTTTGATGTTTACATCCCCACTGAATGTGCTTTCGGCAGTGGAAAAGGGTCACCATGGACACTCTGACCACTGCAAATTCCAAATGCACTGTGTGTTCTGACACATTTCTATCATGGTCAGCATTAAGTTTTTTGGAAATGTAAGCTACATTAGGTCTTCCGTGTGATTAGACCAGATGGGCTTGTAATGGTCACATGCCAAGTCACAGTGGTTTTTCACGATACACAAATGGGGGAGGAGGTGAGCATGGGTATAAAAACACCGTATGTAAATGTTGAGATTTTGCCCTGATGAAAGTTTTGCACCAAACTGAAAATATTGCATTAGTTGGAATGGCCCCATATGCAGCTGGATGGTTGTGCCCCATTTGGTATGGGGCCATTCAGACTAGAGTGAATTACACTTATAGGATACATGTTGTTAATCTTCTAGGATTCTTTGCTTTCCATAATTGTGCCAAAAGATTAACAAAAAAAGCAGATGTGGTGCCTATATTTGAAAAGGGATTAAAATCTCAGACAAGAAATTACAGATCTCTAAGCTTAATATCTGTATTTAGGAAATTATTTTAAACCTTACAAAGGAATCATATTCAGGAAATCATTTCCTAGGAGTCAACATGTTTTTATGAAGGGCAGATCACATCACACTAACTTAATTGCATTCTTAAAAAAAAGTCAAAATATATATCAGGTTGTTGCAATGGATGTGATCAGCTTGGATTTAGCTCAAACATTCGATATGTTTCCATGCAATAGACGAATGTACACATTGATGCAATTGGTTTAGTTTACAATGATTATTCTTTGATTAAATATTGGCTTAAAACTGATTACACAGTAAAGTTGGACAATTTGCAAGCTGGGCAAAAGTGGCACATATAATACCTGGAAGTTCCCATTTGGAGTCAAATTTTGTAGTCTGTTTATTAGGAACTTTGAAATAGTCAACATAACTCTTGTGTCAGTATTTAAAGATGACACAAAGCTAAGTAAAGTAATACAACCTGTCATTTTTTCTCTAAATAGGGATTTGGGCAGGCCAACATATGTTAAGAAAGCCAGATATTCACAGGTGAAACCTGCTGATGAGCACCTGCTTGACTGTTTATTTTCCGACACCATCTTCTTTTGTGCAATGGTTCTGATCAGTGTTGTGTGGTCTTCCTTGGCCCCACTCCGACTCCACAAACTAACATTTCTGGGTACCCACAGGACCCGAGGAAAGTTGTAGCCGAAGCTGAATATCTAATTGTATATGCCGGCTATGTGAATCATATTAATATGATTCACGATCATATAATGTCAGAGTTTTTAACCTAGTGCCTTTCTGAGTAAATATAACAGTGTTACACTATGTAGCATTTCTTATCTTTTTAAGGTACTACATATTGGATACAAAATTGCGGGACTGGAAATATTCATAACCCAGTCTTTATACTGAAGGCTGCCATTAGCAGAACTGTATGCTGGCTATTTTTTAGGGCCATATTTATTTGTTGGTCTAGAAAGCCAGGCATTATATTTTTTACATCAGTTATACGAATAGGCATTTGTAGGACCATTGCTATTTTGTTTATGAGGGACTTATCTACAAAGCGTTTACATAACTGCTGGTTTTTAGTTGCTAAAAAAATGTATGTTTGAAGGTTTTTGGTTTTTTTAAGGGTAGCAGCAGTTATATTTACTTGATTTTGTATTTATTACTTTCTTTTGTGCTTCTTTAAATAGTCATTATGCAATGTTGAGAAAGCGTCCAGAGTGGACACAAATATATCCTGCTTCTTCTGTGATGTGGTGTTATCTACGTCCAAGGATATTTAGTGTGTACATCTTGCATACTTTTGTCTGCCTAGCTTATCATGTCTACTTTTTTGTAATATTGAATAAGGAGGTGATTTGTAGAAATACCTGCTACCAGTCTCTTCAATAAGAGTGCAAAACTCAGATATTATTTGGTTGACTCTGTATACATCCCGTTATACAAAATAAAGTATGTGTCTTTGTTCCATTTGACTTGGCCTCATGTTTTAATGTGGGATCACAGGAGCAGACATTTGTTTCTTCTTTGCAAGAATAGCTGTAAGCAGTTGCGCAATTTTACTTTGGATAGCTGGGCTCTTTTCTTTCTATCAGCCATTATCTACAATTGTAATCAAAATTATTCCACCGCCACTGAAATAATGCAAAATTATTCAACCCCTTCATGGCAAGTATCTTTAGTACTTAGTAGTGCCCTTTTTTGGTGCAATGAACCACTGCAAATGATATGCATAGCCAGACACTAGCTTCTGGCTGTGTTCCATGAGCAATGGCCTCTAGTTCAGTAATATTCTCGAGATTACGTGCTGCAACCGCCTTCTTTAAATCCCACCAAAGATTTTCTATGGAGTTCAATTCAGGTGACAAAAATGGCCACTGTAGAATTTTGCAGGATTTCTTTTGCAACCATCCTTTAGTGGAATTTGAGTTATGCTTGGTATCATTGTCTTGCTGGAAGGTCCAATGACGCCCAAGCTTCAGCTTCCTCACAGATGGCATGATGTTTTCTCCTAGGATTTCCTGATACTTCAATGAAGCCATCTTGTCTTCCACGTGCTAAAGGTTTCCAGTGGCAGAGTATGCAAAGCAGCCCCAGAGCATCAACGAGTCACCACTATACTTAACTGTTGGCAGAGTGTTCTTTGCAGTGAATGCTTCTTCCTCCAAACTTACCACTGATCGATTGGGCCAAAAAGTTCTGGTTTTCTTTCAATGCTGCACAGAGCAGAATCCCAAAACTGCTGTGGCTTATTTATATGATTGTATTTTTGGGTCGGTAGTGGTGTACATCTTGGAGTTCTGGCATTTAGTACACACCTTACTGTGCTCATTGCCACCAAGTCTTGCTGCAGGTCTTTTGCAATCAATTGAGGGTTTTTTACAGCCTGTCTTCTCATAAATCTGGTTGCAGCCATTAACAGCCTCCTTTTTCTTCGCAGTCCTAGTAGAGTTACCACAGTTCTGACAACTTTGAGCTTGTGAACTATGATTCCAAAATTTATAAATGGAATGGAACATTTTAGCTATGAAGAAAGGTTAACAAACTGAAACATCTTTAGTTTAGAAAAACGTCGCCTCAGAGGGGGTATGATAACATTATACAAATATATTCATGGCCAATACAAACCATTGTGTGGAAATCTATTCACAAACAGGACTTTACATAGGACACGAGGTCATGCGTTTAGACTGGAAGAAAGAAGATTTAGTCTAAGGCAAAGGAAAGGGTTTTTCACCATAAGAACAATAAGGATATGGAATTCTCTGCCTGAAGAAGTGGTTTTATCAGAGTCTGTCCAGATGTTTAAATAGCAGCTAGATGCATATTTGCAAAAGCAGAATATTCAAGGATATAAGTTTTCAAGGTAGGGTAAATGCTTCTTGATCCTAGGATTAATCTGACTCTCATTCTGGGGTCAAGAGGGAATTTATTTCCTAGTTTGTTGCAAAATTGGAAGTGCTTCAGACTGGGTTTTTACTGCCCTTTTTTGGATCAACAGCAAAAAACAAATATGAGGAAGGCTGAACTTGATGGAGACATGTCTCTGTTTATCCTATGTAACTATGGTATATCAAGGAACATTTAGTGTCTTTGATATATTTTTGTATCCTGTTCCTTGTTTGTGAAGGACAATGATCTCTTCTCTTAACTTTGTGGACCATTCTTTTGACTTAGATATATTTCTTTTTTTTTTTAATATTTATTTATTTAAAGTTTTCCATATTGCAAAATTGTTCGTCTCAAAACACTGTAAAAATATCAATAAATACACAAAAATATACAGCCCTATAAAATACATAGCAGTTATACAGCCTTATAGGATCTTATACAAACTAATACAATACACACATAAGCATATAACCCTATACAGTGTGTCAATGGATTGCCAAATACATTAAGGGCTGAAACATTACAATATTGCTTCACATAAAATCCTCCAAAACAAAAAAACAAAAAAAAAGGAAAAGAAAAAAGAAAGAAATATTCATAGCCTTTGGTGAGAGGCGGGCTCAAGTTAAACCTTTTATTAAATCGTGGGGACTTTGGAAGTCCAAGGATACCATAGCTCATTCAGATTCCTAGTGCAGGGATTAAGGAAAGAATTCACTTTCATCCTATGCTGAAACTCTATTTGTTCCAATATCTGTTGCCAAGCCGGGTGGATACGTGATTTCCAAGCCCTGGCAATATTCATTTTAATTGCAAACAAGATATGGGTCAAAAGATATATTCGCTTTTTATCTTGTGTAGGGAAATCAATATTAAATACAAATAGTTGGGGACTAATTTCTATAGAATCATCAAATAAAAAGTTTAATAGATCCAACATTTGTATTTTGATATTATTAAGCTCCAGACAGTCCCACCAAATGTGGTACATGGTACTTTCTTCCTTCCCACATCTACAACAGTCTTTCGAATGGATTGTTGATAGCTTATGTAGTCTAACCGGTACCAGGTACCATCTATACAATAGCTTAAAGTGGGTTTCGACCAGGGATATATTATGTATGCATCTTCTTACCAACAATGTAGCTTTACTCCACTCTCTAAGGGTAAAAGATTTCCCAATATCCATCTCCCACTTAGTAAACGGTGAGACGTGAGAGACCTGTTCTAAGGAATCGAACAGTTTATTAAATCTAGAGATTCCTCCCTTCTTTTGACTAATTGCCAGTACCGGAATAATTTGACGGACTTTAATTATCGATTTGGATAATAAAACATTTTTAATCCTAAAATATTGAAACAGGTCTCTAGATGGGATATTATATTTTGATTGTAAAAATACAAATGAGGCTGGTTTATTGTCTTCGCATATATCAGTGATCTTTCATATTCCTAAGTGCACCCAAAGATTAATATTTAAATCAAGCATAGCATGTTGGAGCACCTCTATAGGAGTATCATAGAGTAGTTTACCTTCCAAGTTTAATTTCTTATTTAAGAGTTTTGCTGTTAATACCATATCACCCAGAATTCTTTTAGAAAATTGATCTGGTTCTAGTACAGCTAAATTCAGAAGGCATAGCCACACTAAATTAGATATCTTAAACCTAGGACTACATTCCTGTTCAAGTTTAGACCATGTTCAAGTTTAGACCATGTTCAAGTTTAGACTGGTTGAATGGGCACTGAGCCGGATTCAACCATAGCAATAGATGGGTTGCTTTACAAGAATCATGAGTCTTAACCACGTCCGGAAATGCCATACCACCTTTCAGATAGCTTCTATGCATAGTCTCAAACGCTATCCTCTGTGGCTTATCCAGCCAAATATAACTAGAAAACAAGCTTTGGAAACGATTAAGAATCCCTATCCCTATTCTAAATGGGATCACCCTAAAAGGGTATAAAAGTTTTGGCATCAAAAATGCTTTAGTCCTATTCATTTTTCCTATCCAGGAAGATTCCAGTCTCTTCCATTTTGTAACTTGAAATTGCAATTCATTGAATAGGTCATCAAAATTCATTTGGATCGCTCTATCTGGATCAAAAGATATTTTAATCCCCAGATAGTCGATTATATCATTTGCCCATACCAAATTATAACGGGAAGACAGGAAATCTTTCTGAATCTTAGTTAAGAAAAAAGGTAAAATTTGAGATTTTTTCAAATTAACCTTATAGTTAGAGAAGTTACCATATATAGAGATATCATCCAATAGACACGGAATTGAGACCAATGGGTCAACCAGAGTAAAGAGGACATCATCCGCAAATAGAGATATCTTAACGTTGCCATCCTGTAACTGAACTCCCTTTATGTTGCTATTCTGTCTAATTAGAATAGCTAAAGGCTCTATTGTGAGGACATATAAGAGGGGAGCCAAAGGGCACCCCTGTCTCGTGCCATTTTTTATTTCAAAAGGATTCGAGTCAAAATAGGGATTGCTTATTTTCGCTGAAGAGTACTTTTATAACAACATAGTTTTATTCTTGAATTGTCCCTCTAGTCCGAACTGGAACTGGACAGAGTCAAGGAAACCCCAACTGACCCTGTCAAAGGCGTCAAGGGCCATAATAACTGCTCCCATTTGATTCTCCTTTAGTCTATGTATTAAATTAAATATCCTACGCGTATTGTCAGTAGTACTTTTCCCCTTCACAAAGCCAGACTGATCCGCCTCAATCAAATCTCCTATAACCCCTTTAAGTCGGTTAGACAAGATACTAGAAAAAAATTTAATATCTATATTAATTAAAGATATAGGCCTATAGTTAGTAATAAGTGTAGGATCTTTGTCTACCTTAAGTATTGGAATAATTGAGGCCAACATCATCTCCTTCGGGAAGGGGGACTCTATAGAGATGTTAATAAACATCTCCAAGAGGATAGGGGTAATAATCTTAGAAAACGTTTTATAAAATATAGCAGAAAAACCATCCGGGCCTGGCGCCTTATTTGGTTTTAGGTTATCTATTACATCTATTATTTCTGATAATAGGAAAGGAGCATTTAGGCTTTCTGGTTTCTCTATATTAATTCTTGGAGATTAAGTTTCTTTAAGAAATTATCAATCTCACTCTTATTAGCCCCTGCCGCATCTAAGTTATATAGAGAACTATAGAAGTCCACAAAGGCCCTAGCAATATCATTAGGTGATGTTAAATGAGTATCACCCAATATTATTTTTTTAATAGATTTATCTTTAAGGTGATTCTTCAACTTATTTGATAGATCCAATTGATTTTATTATTATTATGGTACCATCTTTGTTTCAGGAAGGTAATATTTTTATTGACCAACTCATATGTTTTATCCTTAATAGCTATCTTAATCTTAGCTATTTCTTCTGTTAATTCCTTAGTTACACATTTTATTTAAGTGTTCTTTTTTGGCCAAATTTATCCTCAGTTCTTGTAGAGATTCACCTTTCTTACGTTTAAGTTCTGTACCATATTTAATTAATAGACCTCTTACAAAGCTTTTCAAAGTACACCAGACCATAGCCGTTGAAACTTCTCCATTATTATTAATATTTAAAAAAACTCAGTTTCGGAGGACAGGGACTCCCTAATGTGATGTCCTTTCAATATGTTTTCATTAAGTCTCCACCACATCCTAGGTCTAAAGCTATCTTTTATATTAACTTGTAACCCTTAAAAACACTTGATTTACTTACCTTATCCCAGTGCCGATGTCCCTTGGCGCTGGGTCGAAGCTCCGTCCCGCGTTGAGCGGGATTTAATGTGCATGTGCGCCAAATGCCACACGCGCGTTAGACATCCTCATAGGAAAGCACTGAATCAATGCTTTCCTCTGGGGAAAATCTGATGTCAGAGGTCCTCATGCAGAGCGTGAGGACATCCAGCATTAGATAATGGACCAAGAGTCCGTCCGCTGGTAGACAGCCACTGAGGGCAGACTTAGAGCTGCCATGCAAACATTGCAGTTCTCTGGAACTGCAGGGTTTAACATTGCAGCACTAGGTGCAAAAGGGACACAGCACCCAGACCACTTCAATGAGCTGAAGTGGTCTGGGTGCCTACAGTGTCCCTTTAATAATTTTGATTACAACTGTATAGGGATAGCTACCTTACCATAAAGTGGCTGCCAATCTTGACCCAATAGAGACACAGTGTGCAAGTCCACCACATCCCTGTTAAACTGGATAAAAAGAGGAATGAAATACAACATACGTGAGAATCCTTCAAGTGTTTTGTTCATGCATCTGCAGTTGTACAATAGGGGTAGGAATGATTGGTTTTGATTCCTGGTCTTGATTAGTAAATCAGTAATGCATGTTACCACGATGGGTGTCTGTTCTGTCTAGTCCTGTGAGCTGTATTGTCCAATCCTGACGCAATATTAGCTCTGACTGTTAGGTGATGATGTAGTCATTAGTCAGTCAGGTGTGTAGAGTGAATTAAAGTCTAACATTATTAAAAAAAAAATCTGTAACTTCTAGATCTTAGATGCAACTGGTTTGTTTCGTTCTGCATGAAAATATCAAATTTGTCTTCCAAAGAAAAGGACTAGCATTGGAAAGTAAATAAAGAAGCATTCTTTATGTGCACGGAAACTACTTTGTGATCCCCTTCCCAACCCTTCCAGTATCAATAAGGCCATTTGCTGAGTTTGCAATTTTATTTTAGCCTCCATCCCGTGAGCTTTGCAGTGTCAGGGTTTGTTGTCCAGTACCCTGTTGACTCTTGCCCACAAGAGGATGGGGGAGAGCATATTTTTGTTCTATTTTTAAATTTAAGTTGTGCAGTGGATGGGGTGAGAGAACAGACTGCCTCTCTTGTATTACATTATGGGACCCCAGAAAATCTATTTAACAGGTTTAACTGGTCTGGCAGCTTAAGTCTACAGGTGATGATTAAATCTTGCTGTTAGCAGCTTAAAGGGACACTCCAGGCACCCAGACCACTTCTGCCCAGTGGAGTGGTCTGGGTGCCAACTCCCACTACCCTTAACCCTGAAACTGTAAATATTGCAGTTTTCAGAAACTTCAATATTTAAATTGCAGGGTTAACTCCTCCTCTAGTGACTGTCTACTAGAGAGCCACTAGAGGCACTTCCTGGTCTATAGCACAGGTTTTCTGTGCTATAGTGTCGCTGGACATCCTCATGCTATGTGAGGACCTCCAGTGTCGCTAAAATCCCCATAAGAAAGCACTGAAAGCATTTTCAATGCTTTCCTATGGGGAGGTCTAATGCGCGTGCGCGGCATTGCCGCACATGCGCAATCAGTCTCTCCCACTGGCTGACATCGGCGGGGGAGGAGCGTGGGCGGTCCCTAAACCACCCCTTCAGCAACATGGGATGGGGGGTGGGAGGGAGAGGAGACCTGCAGTGCCAGGAAAACTATTTGTTTTCCTGGCACTGGAGTGTCCCTTTAACTTTCTCATTGCAACATTTGCTTGTATAACCATATGCTAAAGTGGTGAGCTATACTTGGATTCATGACTGAGTTATGCAAGTAAATTGAAGAGCAACTATTTTTTTTTCGTGTTGATTTATTATTTGTATCAAATTAATGGCATTTGTAAAAAAATTTGGAGCTGTAGAGAGGGTTAAACATTTAAAGGAACACTATAGTCACCTAAATTACTTTAGCTAAATAAAGCAGTTTTAGTGTATAGATCATTCAACTGCAATTCCACTGCTCAATTCACTGTCATTTAGGAGTTAAATCACTTTGTTTCTGTTTATGCAGCCCTAGCCACACCTTCCCTGGCTATGATTGACAGAGTCTGCATGAAAAAAAAAATGGTTTCACTTTCAAACAGATGTAATTTACCTTAAATAATTGTATCTCAATCTCTAAATTTAACTTTAAATCACATACAGGAGGCTTTTGCAGGGTCTAGCAAGCTATTAACATAGCAGGGGATAAGACAATCTTAATTAAACAGAACTTGCAATAAAGAAAGCCTAAATGGTGCTCTCTTTACAGGAAGTGTTTATGGAAGGCTGTGCAAGTAACATGCAGGGAGGTGTGACTAGGGTTCATAAACAAAGGGATTTAACTCCTAAATGGCAGAGGATTGGGCAGTGAGGCTGCAGGGGCATGTTCTATACACCAAAACTGCTTCATTAAGCTAAAGTTGTTCAGGTGACTATAGTGTCCCTTTAAAATACCTTAAACCCTTGGAGAAAAGTTATAAAATAGATATAATGTGCAAAAAGCAATGTGATACAAGATGAAAATGTATCATAGGAAAGCTTGGGCTGTCTGATTCACAATAGTCAGGATGCATCTTCCACATGTAGAAGAATCATAGCATTGACGTTACTTGCCACCTCAAAACCTCTTCTGTTTTGTGACTAGTAGGAATAGACAGGGCAGGAGCAAGATCAGCTGTCCTGCCCTCAAATGACTTATACACTATATATTTGCAGTCAATACCACTATGTCATTAACATAGCAGTAAAGACTAAGGAGGTAAAAAAAAAAAACGGAGATAACTTATTAACTATTATTTACAAAACAAATGGCATGTGCAAAGTATAGATCAAAATGAAATCATGTAAAACAAGCATGTCAAACTCACGGCCCACAAGGGACATCATTTGCGAGTACATGCCTAGTGTTCCAAGCATGGTAGGCACCTGCTTTCCCCACATTGCAGGTGCCTACTCTGATAAAACCCCGGGGAAGAGGGCCTGCAAGGGAGCTCAGTGTTCCTGCTCCTCACTGCAAAGCCAGGCACTGGCCCCACCCAGCCCCACCTTGTTTATGTGGCCCGTGCTAGACTTTGAGTTTGACATGCTTGATGCAGAACATGGTCTAAAGGCTAATCACTGGTAGATTAGGAGACCAATTATGGGATGAATCAGAAAGAGGACAGTGTTCAATTGTCCCCATTTAGTAGCATACTGCGCTTGCAGGCTGTATCATCACACTACTTATTTTAGGGGGACAATGCAAGGAGAGGTGTGTTGGAAAGTCTGTTGGCACTTTTGGAGTGAAAAAACAGGCAAGATTTGAACTGGACTTTTGCAAACTCTGCACTATGCATTAGCTGATGGCCTCGCTTGTTGCAAAATTGTGCTTCAAACTGGGTTTTTTGCCTTTTTTTGGATCAACAGCAAAAACAACTATGAGGAAGGCTGAACTTGATGGACGCAAGTCTCTTTTCAGCTATGTAACTAGGTAATCTCATTGTTCTCCAGGTCTGGATGGGTCCATTGGGTTATGCAAGATTTTACAGAATATAATATTGCATAAGACAAAGAGATAAGACAAAGATCAGGCCCTGGGGAGATAGCGCAGCTAAGCGGACAAGGGCACATGTAGGAGTGTGGGGATAGATGCATGGGATTGGTTAGAAAGAGTGTGTTTATATTCTGTGTAAGTTAGTGTGGGGGAGGTCTAACCTCAGTGCCACTTGGGATTCGGGCCAGCAAACAGCTTCCTGTCCTCCTGCTCCTGTTTGTCTGGGCCTGCAGGTTTACACAGCTTGAGGGATGGTGGTTGAGGCTTTCTGGCTTCCCTCAGAGCTGCTGCAGTGTGGATGGTGGCCGACGACTCCTTGACCCAGGTGCTCTCCTCTCCCCAGGTATGGCTGCCGGCGTGGGTTCCCCCCCCCTATGGCCTGTCTCGCTCTGGGGTCTTCCCTGTGGCCCCTGCTCTTGGGGGCCGGCCTGGCTGGCATTCAAGGCCAGAGGACTGGGTGGGGGTACCCTTCCACATCCAGGGGGGTACCCTGCCACGTCAAAGGGGGTACCCTGCCACGTCAAAGGGGGTACCCTGCCACATCCAAGGGGGTACCCTGCCACTTTAAGGGGGTACCCTGCCACATCCAAGGGGGTACCCTGCCACTTTAAGGGGGTACCCTGCCACTTTAAGGGGGTACCCTGCCACTTTAAGGGGGTACCCTGCCACATCCAAGGGGGGTACTCTGCCACTCCTTCTCGGGCCCGGTTGAGGTGTGGGAGCCCGGGCCCGAGGCATCGCCAGGACCGCATGTCTGGGGGCTCCAGACACGCGGCCTGCATCTTTACCTTAGGATGCGCTGCCTTCCTGTACCGCACGGGAAGTACCCAGCCTGCGTCCATGGCCGGGGGTGGTGGATGGTGGGACGCACGTTCCCAATGGCGTGCGGCCACTCAGCGGCCGTTTTACTCCTCCCGTGGCTGGCGGGATGGCGGTCTGTGGCAAGGGCCCCCAACTGTGAGTAGGCCCGACGGGGCCGCGTGGGGTACTCCGGTACCACCGTTCACGACCGGGGGAGGACCTCTGGTGGGCCGGGAGCCTCCTCGGCCTGTGAGGTAGGTTCCCCTGGGTCTCTCTCCCCCACCCCCTCCCCCGTTGCTCCGTTTACCCCCCTCCAGCTCCTCCTTTCGTTTTCTGCCCTCACCCTCTCGTGCTTGCCCTCCTTGGTGTGCTCCATGTTCCTGGGGGTCCCCCCTGCCCTCCTCTCCTTCCCCTGTTCCCTCTGGGTGGGTCTGGTTTTCTCTCTGTGCCCCTTTTTCTGGCTGTGTATGTCCCTGTCCTATCTGTGTGTGCGCATGTGTCCCTGTTCTATCTGTGTGGTCCCCCCTGCTGGTCACTTTCCTCGGCTGCCTCCTAGTATCCTGGCTGCAGTTCATAGAAATGCCCAGCAGGTGGCGCCTGGAGCATCTTGGAAGACCGCGGTGGAAGCTGAATTCAGTGTCTTCTGCCTGGACCTTCTCCACTTGTGGCTTTGGGCGTTGCTGATGTGCGCTAGTATGGCCTGCTTGGCTTGCGCTTCTCGCGTATTATTAGGGAGCAGATTGGGGAAGGGTTATTAGAGGTAGGTTTACCGTACTCGGATACACCCCATGACGTGTGAGAATTGTGTCCGGGCATCGTATGTTATGGATAGCATTGTCGGGGAGAGGGCTCCCCAAGAGTGCTCGCATTGTTCTGCTGTCAGAACACCCTCTGGGACGTGTGTCGTCCCTAGGGTGAGCTGGGTTGGTGAAGGTACGTCTTGCACTTTCATTCACGGTTGGCATGCGACCCTTCTTGTCCTGAGACCTGATGGACTTAGGCCTCTGGTTTTCCTTTATGGCCCCTCGTGACGTTCCAGCACGTGGGCTCCGTTTGCAGGGAGGACATGGGTGCTTTCTGTGCAGGACCTTCGGTCCATATGAGACCTCCATCTGTGCGGGAGAGGCTTACTGAGAAGCTCGATGATCTTACCCCTGGACCGTTTTTAGTGTGCCCCCGAAGTCCCTTGGGATATGGTGCCCATTGAGAAGCGGGGGGCGATTTCACCTGATTCCTTATTTACTCATTTGTCGCTACCTCTAACGGGTTAGGTATGGGGTGGTGTGGCAAGACGCAGCGGTCCTTGTGGTTAGGGCTGTGGGGCCCTGAGGCCTTGCTGACGACGGCAACCGTGGAATCGGCTTTCCGGCTGCTACCGGTGCGCCCGGCGGTTATTGTTTTCCAGGTTGTATTTTTGACGGTCTGTGTTAGGCGACAATGAGCCTCCACAATGAGCCCAATGTCACTCCTGTGTGGGGCCGTCAGTGTCGCACGTCTGTGCTCTGCTGCTGCTGCGTTTTTATTGGGGTAGTGGTTCGGCGTTTTGGATTTCCGTGGCCCAGGAAATAACAGTGGGTCGGGATATGGGCTGTAGTTTCCTGGATAGTGGGTTCGATTCCAGGGCGGGGGAACGTTGGTTGCCCCTGACTGCGTTTTCCGACATCGAGCGGGAGGTGTCGGTGGTTTTGGGGGCGTTGTGGGTTTCAGCTGCGCTACCTGTGGGCTATCCTGGGTAAGCTGGGTTTCGCTTGTCAGTTTTGCCCTTCGGGCGGTATGGGGTTCCTTCTTGGCCTTCCATAACGGTAGCTTGTGCAAGCAGGCCCCGGAAGTCCCTTCCACTGACTTCCGTCTGTTTACCGCTGCAGCGGGTTTAGGGGGCTTGGGGCCATTTTGGGCTCTCAATGGTGTGCTGGCTCTTGCCCAGTAAGATGGCAAGCATCAGGGCTCTTGCAGCCATTCTGGTGGCATGGTAGGCAGGGGGTATCCAACTCACAATCAGGTGGGTAGTTCTTCCATTGTGGCAATCTTGGGGTGGTGCAGGCTGTTTGTCATGTGACGGTGTCCTCCACCCCAGTGGTACTCTGGTCGCGGCGCCTGGCTGGGTTTTCCAGGGGGTCCACGTTGTAATGCTCTATCTTGTTCACTGTGGGACGTACTTCGGGCGGGGGCTCCGTGGGGCCTAATTATAGGGCAGTGGAGATGTGGTCGCTTGGTCGAGTGGTCTGTTGAAGCTGGTCCGTAGGTCAATCTCTGAGGCGGCGGGGGTGCACGCTACAGTAAGGTGTGAGTGATCGGGCCGAATAGGAGCATTTTCTTGGGGGTTCCAGGATTAGACTGCTCGTCTACCTGTTTTGTTCCGTCCCTTAAGGGTGTTGGGGCTGGGGGTAGTCCACCTGGGTGAGTTTTTCGATTTGCAGGGCTCTGTTTCCCGTTCATGTTATAGTCGTCTGCAGGTGGGAGGGTGTTTTTGTGGGTTGAGTGGGCATTGGAATGGACTTCCTTCAGGTTTCGCCGCTCGACGGCGGTTGTCTTTGGGAAGGGTAAGTTGGTGGTGCTTGGCTGATTCATCAATAGAATCTGTTCATTTCTTGGACATTGCGGGGTTGACATAACCTGGCCCTTCCGCATTCTCCGGAGGTAGATGGAATGCACAGGGTAATAGTTGGGCTCCTAGCATGTTGTGCTAGGTACCCAGGATAATCTGAAATATACCGTTCCTATTGGGGGCGGTGCTGGGTTCTGACATTTGTGCGGTTTTCCTTAGGTGAGTGCTATTCCGTCCCCTGGATTATTCAGCCTCCTCACCCCTAGTTTGGTTCTCGACCCCTAGGTTTTCTCTCTTGCCCCATTTCGTTGGGGTGTTCCACTTGGGGCTCGAGTTCCTGGGTAGGGATGGTGTGGAGTTCAAGGGGCATTCACTCTGATGGGGGCAGCTGCAGACACCACCAAGCTTGACAGGCCAGCGCCAATGGTTCAAAGGCTCGAATGGTAGGAGCCAGGGTGGTAGGTTCCTTAGGTTCACCCTGCTGGTTCCAGAATTGATTTCTCTCCACAGTTACGGTTCCCCCTCGGAATAGGGATGGTGTGATGCTCATATGTCATTTGGGCCAGGAGGCGGGGGGCGAGTGGTTGGATCTTACGCCTTCTTGAGCAAAGGTTCGGTGTTCTGGCACCAAATGCTTGAAGGGTGTGGCTCCTCCCTCTCCTGGTTCAGCTGTCCCACCTCCTGGAGGTACTGGGGTTTTTTGTCATCCATCTGGATGGAATGACCTGTGTTCGGTGATCGTTTGGGATTTGGGGTTGATCTTAAATCTGGACATGTTACGCGTTCTGTTTTCTTCCCGGATGTTCTCAAGGGCTGGGCTGGGACTATCGCCAGTTCCTGTTAGCAGTGCGCTCAGCAATGTGAGTGCCCTGGTGCGCTGCCGTCGGTAATCAAACGAGATGGGTCTCTAGGTTTGTCTTGGGGGCTTGGGGGATTCCAGTTCGCCTTCGGGTTTGGCCAAATAAGGCCTAGTTATCTCGAGGTGGGTGCGCTTGCTGGAGGTCGGACTAGGCCTATGTTAATCTAGCGCTGCAAGAAGTGGTGGAACAGGCCATGGCTGGTTGTGGTGGGGTACCCCGCTGATTTTAGGTGTAAAATAGCAGGGTAGTGGCAGGGGTATGTCCTTGCCAATTGAGTTTAAGGGGTTACATTTAAGTATATGGAATGAGATGAACAAGTTTTTAAGGTCTCAACCTCCCCTGCTTCAAACGGTTAACATTAGGTTGCCTGAGGTGTCGTGCCCATCTACCGTGGATAAGGTTGGCTGATGGCGGGCATTGGAAAGATATGATTTTTATGACGAGGGGGGATGTGAGAGGAAGTGGTGATTAGGAACCACTGTGTTTATTGTCAAGGACGGTTGAATAAATAAAGGGGGTTGAATGGGGTTAGTTTTTGTTCTAGGCTGCATTGCGATTCCCCACTACGTACATACAAGGCCCTGGGGAGATAGCGCAGCTAAGTGGACAAGGGCACATGTAGGAGTGTGGGGATAGATGCATGGGATTGGTTGGGAAAGAGTGTGTGGGTGGGTTCTGTGTAAATTAGTGTGGGGGAGGTCTTACCTCAGTGCCACTTGGGATTCGGGCCAGCAAACAGCTTCCCTCCCGCCCTATTAGTATATTTAGTCACAGCTAGCCGGGGGTATGTCCTTGCCAATTTAGTTTGAGGGGTTACGTTTAAGTATATGGAATGAGATGAACAAGTTTGTAAGGTCTCAACCTCCCCTGCTTCAAACGGTTAACATTAGGTTGCCTGAGGTGTCGTGCCCATCGAGCGTGGATAAGGTAGGCTGATGGCGGACATTGGAAAGATATGATTCTTATGACGAGGGGGGAGGTGAGAGGAAGTGGTGATTAGGAACCACTGTATGTTTATTGGAAAGGACGGTTGGCTCACTGTATAACACTATGTGTGGAGTTATATATGTATATATGTTAATTTATGCTTATTTATGAATAACGTTTTGGTTACAGAAAAAGAAGAGATTTAATAAATGAAGTTATGGATGTGTCATGCAGTAATTTATTTATGTTATAATATATGCTGTGGCCTTTTCTTCCATACTAAGTGGTCTGTCGTTATTGGGGGGTTGAATGGGGTTAGTTTTTGTTCTAGGCTGCATCGCGATTCCCCACTACGTACATACAAGGACATTTATAGCCCATATGAAATGTTATTGGTGGCAGTGGATTCATATGTCTCCAGAGATCTTTGTAAGTGCTCAGTCATGCTGTACAGATCACAGTGATGGAGGTTGAAGAAATATATGATATCAAACTTTGCAAATACAGTATTATTTTCACTGCGAATAATGTTTGTCTTTGTATGCACACTGAACAAAATTATAAACGCAACACTTTTATTTTTGCACCCATTTTTCATGAGCTGAACTCAAAGATCTAAGAATTCTCCTTTGCCGAGATACTCCATCCTCCTCACAGGTTTGGCATGTCAAGATGCTGATTAGACAGCAAGATTATTGCAAAGGTGTGCCTTAGGCTGGCCACAATAAAAGTGCTCACTAACACAGATTTAGACAGATTTGTGAACAATATTTGAGAGACATAGGCCTTTTGTGTACATAGAAAAAGTCTTGGATCTTTGAGTTCAGCTCATGAAAAATGGGTGCAAAAACAAAAGTGTTGTGTTTATTTTGTCCAGTGTATCAAAAGGAGAAATGAGGAATAGCTGTATAATACACTGCCATTGCATTCATGCTGCATTCATGCTGCACCAAGGATCTTAACAAGCAAGGGGGAGGTTCAAATCCCACTCACCAGATTTTATTAGCCAGGGCTGAACATTTTGAGCTGTGTACTAATTAACAACATAAATAAAAAAAACTTCAACTCTCAAAAATACTGTCAGTAAGCATGCTACAGGCAAGGACATACAAAGCTTACAAGACTTTATAGCATTTCTCTCACAAATTCCATATTGCACCCTGAAAAGAAAGTAACTAAATTAAAACTCTCTCTCTCTCTCTCTCTCTATATATATATATATATATATATATATATATATATATATATATATATATATATATATATATATATATATATATATATATATATATATATATATAGGTGTCACAAGTGCAACAATATCTACATGTACAGGATTGCTGTTTTATTAAATTATGCAGGGCCAAATATGGACCCGTCTTTATAAATGGAAATTTGATAAATTGATTTTCTGGGCCCATATTGTCTTTTAGGTAGTATGCTAGCCCAGGAAAGAAAATTACCCCCATACTGGCATACCATTTGCAAATAGACAGCCCAGAGTATTCCAAATGGAGCATGTCCAGTCTTTTCTGTAGCCACTCTACCACAGAGTGGCAAAACATTCCAAATGGAGCATGTCCAGTTTTTTCTGTAGCCACTCTACCACAGAGTGGCAAAACATTCCAAATGGAGCATGTCCAGTTTTTTCTGTAGCCACTCTACCACAGAGTGGCAAAACATTCCAAATGGAGCATGTCCAGTTTTTTCTGTAGCCACTCTACCACAGAGTGGCAAAACATTCCAAATGGAGCATGTCCAGTTTTTTCTGTAGCCACTCTACCAGAGTGGCAAAACATGGCCAAATATAGTGTTCATAATTTTCTTTTTGTGTTTTTCACACAAACACTGCACCTTTATTTTTGATGTCATCATACATGTTTTACTGCAAAAACACCCCCATTTCTATTTAGTGATGGCTTGACACCATAAATTGTTTCTGGACCACCTTTCCCATGATGCTCAGCTAGCTTTTAGAGCTAGCTGAGCATGATGGAAAAAAAAGGAGTCCAGAAACAAATTATGGTGTCAAGGTTAGCCATCACTGAAGTAGAGCAATACCTCATGTGCAGGTTTTATGGAGTTTTGGGAAGTTACAGGACCATACATGAAGCCTATCTATTTAAGTTTGCATATATGTAAATATGACAAATTGATTTTCTGGGTGTATGTCGCCTTTGAAACAGTTTAACCCTCATGATGGCATGCCATTTGCAAAACCAGACAAAGCAAGGTATCACAAATATTGTTAGGTCTAGTCTTTTGAGTAGCCACTTAGTCAGAAAACCAGTGAAATGTATTGTTCATATTTTTTGTGTGTTTTTCACACAAATACTGCTCTTTTACAATTTATATCATCAATACTGCTCTTTTATCAATTTATATCATGTTTTACTGCTATAAAAAAAACTCACATCTATGTTCAGTGATGTCCCATGAGTAGCAAAACACCCTTGTCTACAGGTTTTATGGATTTGAATGTTACCAGCCAAATAGGGGGCCTGTCCTTTTGAAATTTGACAGATTTATTTTCTGTCGCTTTCAGACAGTATGGCAGCAAAGAAAATAACATTTCCACCATTTTGACATTTTCAAAACAAGACAACCTAGAGTATTCAGAATAGGGCATTCCATTTTGTTTGACGTAGACTTTTTCACAAATACTGGTCACATTTTGTGGTGATACTTGCATTTTTATTTTTTCACAAATATGGAGTTACATTTTCACAGAAACTTTCATATTCCTGATATGTACAATAAAGCCCCAATAGCTTTAGTTAGCAATTTCTTACAAATATAACAGTGTTCAGGCTCGTACTGGAAAAAAATTTGGCCCGGGCATTTTTCAATCACAGCGGCCCCCTGAGAAGGAGGCGAGGCCAGAGAGGGGGTGTTTTGTCATAACTAATGACAAGCACGCCCTCTCTCAAAGTGAGCATGCTGGTTCAATGTGCAGGGCCCTGCTAAAAAACTCTAGCATGAGAAAAAGGCCCTGTATTGGTTCTGCGCAGCGCAAGCAAACTTAATAACATTCTTGCGCTGTGTTTGCTTTTAACTTGTCTCCGGTGTCTCCATAAGTGAGATACCAGAGGACAAAAGGGCCAGGAAAGCGAATCGTGCATGTGTTTGGAGCCTGCTTGTGGGATTGCGTGTGTATAGAGTGAGTTGATTGTGATGTGGTATTGTGCAAATAGGTCAATTTAAATTGTGTTTGTGGTGTAATATGTGTGGCTAGGGGCTGTAGAGAGTGTGTGTATAGGGGGCATAGTGTGTATGGGAGATGTAGCGAGTGTGTACTTACGGGCTGTAGTGTGTGTAGGGGTTGTAGAGAGTGTGTTTAGAGAATGTAGTATGTGTTTGGTTACAAGGAATGTAGTGTGTGCATAGGGGAATCCAGAGTTTGTATGTCAGGAATGTAGTGTGTGTGTGTGTGTGTGTGTGTGTAGGGGATCTAGTGTGTCAAGGACCCAGAGTGTGTATGTGTGTGTGTGTGTGTGTGTGTATATATATATATAGAGGATTCAGAGTGTATATAGGGATCTAGTGTGTTTATGTGTGTTTGTGTGTAGATTAGATGATCCAGAGTTGGGTAAGGGATCTAGCGTGTATCTGGAGCATAATGTGTGTAGTTGTGCAGTGTAAGGGGTGCTGTAGTTTATATATATATATATATATATATGTCTGGACGTATTGTATGTATGAGGGGCGCAGTGTGTTGGGTGTGCTGTATGTTTGTGTAAAGGGTGCAGCATGTGTGTGTGAGGGGTGCATTATGTGTGTAAGAGGGGTGCTGTGTGTGAGGGTGTTCTTATCTGCCATCACATTCTATGTTTCTAATTTTCTTTGTTTGTTAACTCACTGAGGGTTATGTGTATGTGTCGGGGTGCTATGTGTGTTTGAGGGTGCTGTGTGTTTGAGGGTTCTGTGTGTGTCAGTGTGCTGTGTGTGTCAGAAGGGGGCTGTGTGTGTGGGGGGGTGCTGTGTGTGTGTGTGTTTGAGTCTGCTGTGTGTCCCGGCCCACCAGGGGGCCCAGACGCCCTGCGACCCGGCCCGCCAGTTTGCCAGCCTCTTCTCCTAGGGGGCCTAGGAGCTGGCCACCTCAGGGCCCCCTGAGGCTGGCAGTGATGTCGCTGGGCGGGGGCGCGAGGGATCATTCTCCCCTGAGCGCTCTCTGCCCAGCTCCCTCGCGTGCACAGCAGTGATGCCGGAGCCGGAATATGATGTCACTCCGGCTCCGGCATCACTGCTGTTGTTTTGCAGCTTCTGGGGGGAGAACTTTGTAGGTTTTTTCATGCACTGTGCTATAGGCTAGGGTTTCAAAGTAAAATTCTATTTTTAAAGAAATAAATGATACTGTAATAATTGTTGACCATAGATGCTAGCCTTTGTTCAGTAAGGGCAGGGGCATACCTAGAGCATTTGGCACCCGGGTGAATCCTATGTTTGGCATAGACAGACAGGCAGGCACACAGACACACAGACAGACAGGCACACAGACAATTACCTCTTTCCATTATGGCTGGAAGGGGGTAGTGGATGCAGTGCAGCTCCTGTAGTCAGGTTGGTGGGGAAGCAGGGACTCCTTCTTGCAGCTGCTTCCCACTTGCTGTGCAGCAGTTACCAGGGGCTTCTGATAGGCTCTAACCCCGCCTACGCTGCCATTGTAGCTCTGCCTCCCGCTAAGCTCCACCCCCATTGCTCAATAAGGTCCGCCCTCAGCCACCTCACTACTTTTTTTCATAAACCCCGGTGGAGAATAATGAAATCCTCTACCCGGTTACCAGCTCTAGCTCTCCCCTGCACTCCTGTCACCCGGCCATGTGTGAGCTGTGTCGCATGGCGCCCTGTGCGGCCATATAGCTCGCACACCCTAAGGCTGGCCCTGGACCAGGGTGAGGGTCACGGCACCACCCTACCTAGTGGCACCCAGAGCGGCATTGGACATTACCATTGAAATGAAGGAATCACAGCTTTTGCTCATATTTATCTCTCTTAATAATCCCTGGAAGAAGAGGGTTAGCCAAGATCGAGTGCTTATATCAGCGTTAGCCAGGTTCAGGTATGCGCATGGTCGGAGTTAACTTTCTTGTATATACATATACACACACACACATACATACATACATATATACATATAAAAAAAGTTTGGGTGTGGAAGGCGATTGGATGCACTAATACCTGGTTTGTCAAGATGCTGCTTGTGGGGCTGCGTTTATTTGGTGGCTGCTTGTTGTGTTGCATTTGTGTCAGCTTTTGGTGTTGCTTTTTCTGGGTATGCTGCTTGTAGGGTTATTTGAGTATATGCAGGGAGATTCTGCTTGTGTGGTTGCGTGTTGTGTGTGGATGGGACTTTTTGCAGTGTAGAATGTGTGTGGTGCAGGGGCTGTTTAGGGAATAGGGCTGTAGTATGTGTATTTGGGAGGATAGGACCTTCTTGTTTGTTTGTTTGTTGCTGAGGATAGTAACTGAATTGGGGGCTATAGTGTGAAATTTAATAAGATTAATGCAGATTGTGTGTTGAGGAATTTAGGCTGTTATGTGTGCAGAGAAATTGGGGTTGTAGTTTTCATTTTGAGGTAATAGGCACTCTTGTCTGTGTGTTTTGGCGAGACAGTGGCGGTTATCTGTGTGTTGGGGGAGGGGGGCTGTGGTTGAGGAACAAGGGGTATAGTTGCAATGATGGCTGTAGTAGGTGGAGGGACATGGGCTGTTGTTGAGGATAGGGGCTGTGGTTGGTGGATGGGGCAGTGGTTGATAAATAGTGGCAGGAGTGGGGGACAGGTACTGTGGTGGGAGACAGGTGCTGTTGTAGGGGGAAAATGGCTGTGGGAGTAAGGGTCTGTAGTTATGTTAATAGTGTATGTGGTGGGAGGGATATGACTATTGTGAGGGGTTTATTTTTTGTAATTGTGTGAATCTGGATTGTCTGTCATAAAAGATTTGAAATAATTTATTAACTCACAAACATCAGCGGTGATGCCAGGAATTGCTATAAATGGTGGTATTTCAGGAGTGCGGGGTGCCTAGATTTCTTCAGATACAATTGGACATTCGGAGTACTTCCGTGTTATTGGTGGTATACTGGGAGCACCATCACTAGAAACCTCACTTAGAAGTTCAATATCACAGAATATAAGAAAGTCACTAGCTGCTATTTCAAAAATGTCACTCTCTGAATTAGGCCTTAGAATGGTGTAAGCTTCTATTAACTTCCTACCTAACAGTAATTCCCTCAACCCATCCCCAATTCCCACTTCTATCCTTCCACCACTCTGTTTCTCTCTCCTCAGACTAAAATGAGAAAAAAGAGTGGCAGAGCACAATGATCACAGCCAATGTTTGCATTCATTTGCTGTCACGTTGTATTGCATGACTGGGATCGATGCGACTGGCTGCTGAGATACTGCCTCGGTTTTCAGGCAAGTCCCTCGAACAAATCTGGCCATGTAAGTATGTCTGAGGGGTAAAGCGGGTATAAGAATGTTAGGATGTGCCCTGCTGTCCTAACAACATTAAAAAACCTGTTTTCCACTGGAAGCTGAAAAAGCTTTTGACCGGGTCAGTTGGGGCTTCATGAACAAAGTTTTAAGGGCTTTTAATTTGTCAGGTTGGATACTAGATGCCATCATGTCATTATATAACTTACCATCAACTAGGACAATAGGTCCAAACATATGTTTAACCTGGTTTGAACTCAAAAAACTGAACCGGACAGGGTTGCCCTCTCTCTCCAATTCTCTATATAATGACTGTCGAAATCCTAGCATCCAAAATTAGGCAAAATTAATTGGTTGAAGTTACCCAACCCCTCAGGATGAGTTGAAAATTTCATTGTATGCAGATGATGGTTTTTTTTTTATATATCACCAATCCTGCGGAGTTTCATCTGCAAGTAATTGCAGAAATAGAATTTTACAGCAGGGTCTCAAATTATAAATTAAACATGTCCAAATCAACTGCCTTATATAATAATATTGGTTCAGATGACATAGAAAAGTTTCAAAGAGATTTTAACTTTCTCCACCCTGAGGAATTTGTGTACTTAGGTAATAAAATTTGTAAGAACATAATAATGGAGACTATTTTTTTTTAGCTTTTGAAAACCACTAATAAAAATCTAAAGGAATGGCATCCGTTGGAAGTATCTTGGTGGGGCAGAGTGAATATTTTAAAATCATATATTCTTCCCAAATAGATCTACCTATTTAGAATGACACCATTGACAATCCCTATCCCTTGCATATATATGATCAAGTCCTCTTTCTCAAATTATGTCTGGAGGGGTAAAAAACCCAGGAGAAAAATGAGTAATAACATTAAAACAGGAGGCTTAGGCTTCCCGAACATAGAAAAATATTATGAAGCAGGAATAGTTTCTCATATTGCCTTGTTACAAAAAAATAAATCTGAAACGGAGAGGTTGTACTGGCTGGAGACAAATATGTGTAAAATTAAAGACTAATCCAGATTAATCTGGAATTCCAAGGGTGTTGATTATTCCTTTTCTTTTGTATTGAAACACATAATACATATCTGGAAAAAAATAAACTAGATCTTAAAAATAAGATCATAGATTTTCAGAATATAAAAGTTATTGAACTAGATTTTCAAAACATTTCTATTATGAAATGGAAAGCACCAAATATTAATAACATAGGAGGTTTATTAATGAATAATAATAAGATTAAGACTTTTGACTCAGTTACAGAATTCCAGTTTACTAGTCTGGAGAGTTTTTCTTACTTAAGAGTCAAAAATTACTTTTGGAAAAAAACAGTTATTACCAGAGGAGAGATATATATATATATCTCACTAAATTGAAGATTATGCTAGCTTTAGTGTACAGATAATCTTAATTTTAATAATGACAGGAGGCGAGTATTTTGCATAATCTTTCTTTACTATCTCCATAGCAGCAAAGAAAAGAGTGACAAAACTTTTAACCAATCACAACGTAGAATAGGGTATAAGAGGTGTGACCTATGACATCATTTCCTCTTTAAAAACTGCGACATCACAAGTTCATAAATGTAGAAAATAACAGAACAACTGAGAAGTCCATAGAACAAGAAACTGGAAACTTAATCAGAATAAATTGAACCAGAACAGGTAGAATGCAGACGAAGGCGTCTCCTTATCAAACGATGGTCTACCAAGACCTGATGATAAATCTCCTGATGCGATGATGACGACATCTTGTATGGAGACTTTAATGATTCCGTGTAGCTTCTGGTTAAGCTGAAACGAGAGTATAAGGTGCGTTAGAGTCCAGAAGTGATTGTTTAAAACAAAGAATGTCTGTCCCGTAATTCAACTTTAATACCGTCTAGTAACATGATAATAAACTAAACGTCCTCCCTTAGTGGTGTTAAATAAGTATCCCACCCAGACAATATATATATATATAGCTCTATAAGCGAATGTAAATAAGGCATTTAAACAAGAGCTACCGCGTCAGGTATTATACCAACATATGAGAGAGCAAAGTGTTATAGGTAGAAGTGAAAATGAAAGGGAGGGAAGAACGAAAGAGAATAGGGAGGGAAAATACTCGCCTCCTGTCATTATTAAAATTAAGATTATCTGTACACTAAAGCTAGCATAATCTTCAATTTTATCACATGACAGGAAGCTTCATATTTTGCAATTTCAACGCTGTGAAAGAAAAGCAAACGCTGGATTATCAAGAGGGCGAAAGTAGAATGTCCTAAAGGTAGATTCTCTGGTCCAGTCCGCTGCTCGTAAAATGTCCGAAAGGGACGCGCCTGCCGCATAAGCGGAAGAGGCCGCTGCCCCACGAACGGAGTGTGCTCCAAAAGTTTGGTCAATACCAGCAAGGAATAGTAGCCATCTAACCCACCTGGCCAGTGTAGAAACCGAAACCGGACCATAAGGGCGGACGTAAGAGATGAGAAGCTGATGAGTGGAAGGCTGCCGCAACGTCGCGGTGGCTTCCACGTATTGACGGAGGGTTGAGACCACGCAGAGTTGAGGGTCAGAAGGGAAAAAAGGGTAGAAAACCGAGTGAGAGTTGGACTTAGTGTGCCGTGAGATCCGAAAGGTGACACCCGCCGGACAGAAGGTAAACGCGTTGGCGTCAAAGGCGCGAACGTCCGCTACCCATCGAAAGGAAACCAGACAGAGCAGGAAGGTGAATTTTGCAGTAAGCTGGCGGAGTGATAGTTTCTCGTTGGGAGGCCAATTTCGTAAGAATTGAAGGACCACACCAACGTCCCAAAGTCTAGAATATTTGGGTTCCGGGGGGCGCCGTAGGCGCATGCCGCTGAGAAGTCTGCAGATGAGCGGGTCCTTACCAACAGGAGTCCCCTGGGTCGGAGTATGAGCTGCTGAGATGGCTGACCGTACCACGTTGATGGAACAGTATGATTTTCCGGCAGTGAAAAGTGAAGTCAGGAAATTCATGATGGAGTGAGTAGGTGCAGTAAAGGGATTGAGGTCCCGTCCCACACACCAACTTGTCCAGGAGTGCCATGCTGATAAGTAGCACCTCCTAGTTCCTGGTGCCCATGAATCCCATAGCAGGTCCTTAGTTTCCTGCGATAATTCTTCGGTTCTCCAGGAGCCCCGGAAAGAGTCCAGGCCACAAGGGGCAAGCGTTCCTGCAGGACTAGTGGGTGAGGTAGGCCCAATGGGTTCCTGAGGATGGTTGGGGCATCTGGTAGGAGGAGGGGATCGTTGATTGAAAGTTCCAGAAGGTCCGGATACCATGGCTGGCTCTGCCAGAGCGGCGTGATGAGAATTATTCTCACTCCTTGTAGACGGATCCGGTGAAGAACCCTTGTTATCATTGCGAAAGGAGGGAATGCGTAGGCACCGTCCCTTGGCCATTGTTGGAGAAAAGCGTCCGTTGCGAGGCTCTCCGGATCTGGGAGCCAGCTGAAGAAAACCTCTGTCTGTCGATTGTTGCGGGACGCGAATAGGTCTATGTAGAGAAGTCCCCTCTGTGCATCCAGTAGCGCGAAAATATGAGGGTCTAGCTGCCAATCGCTGGCGTCCCGCCAGTGATGTGAGTACCAATCCGCCGTCGTATTGGAGTCTCCTGGTAAGTGCTCTGCCAGCAAGGTGATGTTGCGTGGTAGGCAGTAGTCGAAGATCTCTTTCGTGAGATCCGCCAGTGTTCGAGAACGAGTGCCTCCAAGGCGGTTGATGTATCTGACCACTGAGACGTTGTCCATGCGGAGTAGGATGCAGCAGTTGGATCGATCCTTTGCCAGGCTGCGAATGGCGATGGACCCGCCCAAGAGTTCCAGGCAATTTATGTGCATCGAGAGCTCTTCGGAAGTCCAGACTCCTCCTGTGGACGTGGTTCCGTCTGTTGCTCCCCAGCCTGAACGACTGGCATCCGATTCCAACACGAAGTCTGGCTGGTTCCCGAATATGGCCCTGCCATTCCAAGCCTGCATGCAGTTCAGCCACCAATGTAGTTCTTCCTGAACTTCGACAGACATTGGAACCGGTTGGTCGTATGTCGGTTGTCTGCGAAGGAAACTTGCCTTGAGGCGTTGCATGGCCCTGTAGTGCAGGGGCCCGGGGAAAATGGCCTGGATGGACGCGGAGAGAAGGCCTACGATCCGCGCCAGTAATCGTAGGGGTATGGTAGTCCGACAAAGGACTTTTCGGATCTCCCTGCAGATTGCCGTAATTTTGGTAGCCGGGAGGTGGAGAGTGCATGATGTGGAGTCTATTATGAATCCGAGGAATTGAACTGATTGAGCCGGGGTCAATGCGGACTTGGGACGGTTGACGACGAAACCCAGAGAGTCCAAAAGGTGTAGTGTGTATTCCGTGTGTCTCCGCATTGTCTCTGCATCCTCGTCGAAGATCAGGATGTCGTCGAGGTAGATGATGCATCTTATGCCTTGGGATCTGAGTTTCGCCACTACCGGCTTCATAATCTTGGTAAAGCACCACGGGGCCGAGCTGAGGCCAAACGGGAGACAGGTGAACTGCCAGGGGATCCCGTGCCAGAAGAAGCGATGGTAGGGACGGCTGCTTTTGTGTACCGGAATGGTAAGGTACGCGTCTTTGAGGTGCAGACGAGTGAACCAGTCGTCGCGTCGAAGCAAGTCCCGGAGAAGATGTATACCTTCCATTTTGAAATGTCGATATACCACGTGAGAATTGAGCTCCCTGAGATTGATAACGGGGCGAAATTCGCCGGTTTTCTTCCTGACCAGGAAGATATTGCTGTAGAAACCGGTGGCATCCGGAGCCGGTTGGATGGCACCCTTGGAGCGAAGTTCTCGGAGTTCCGCGTCTATGAGGCGGGCGTCTGCCCGTGTAGTCTGGATCGGACGTGGAGGGGCCAGCTGGAGCGGGGTCGAGTCGAACTCTATTCGATAGCCCTGTACCGTTTGTATTATCCACGCGTCTGAAGATAGTTCTTTCCAGTTCTGGAAAAAAAAAGAAACACGACCTGCGATATGACCTGGGGTTAGAGGAAGAGTAAGATTCCGACTTACCGTTGGAGAATCTTGCTCGTGAGCGTCCTCGGCTGCCTCGGCCACGATCAGATCCCCTGAATTGGTGGAATCTATGTCGACTAGATGAGTCTGGGTAGAACATTTGCTGAGTCCTTGTTGTACGGGGGCCGGATGGCCAAAAACGGCTGGCGGCACGGCCCCTCTGCCGTCCAGCCCTTCCAAAAACACCACGGGTGTGAGAACCGCGGAAGACTTTCCGCATTGAAGTTTGTGCCTTGTTAAGGGACGTGAATATGTTGACCCTTTTATTTAATTCCTTAAGGAAGGCATCTCCAAATAATTTACCCTGTGCTAAGGGTCCTAATTCCTTGTCCCCCAGTTCGACCAATTTTTCGTCTATACGGTAAAGTGCTGCTTGGCGCCTCTCCGAAGAGAGGGCTACGTTGGTGTTCCCTAGGAAACAGAAACACCTTTGTGCCCATTCCCGGGTATCTCGTGCCCATTCACGCACCGTATCTGGGGTAAAAGTGTCAGCCCTCTCATAGGCTTCATCCGCCATATCCAAGATTCTGGCTAGTGGCCCAATGGCATCTAGCAGTTTGTCTTGTGCTCCTTTAAAGCCGCGCTCTATGCCCTTGCGCGGATCCCGACCCCCTCGGGACATGTAGTCATGAGCGGGTCAAACTCGGGGGTGTGCGTCACTTTGTCTGGTAGACTAGGGCGAGGGCATTCGGATCTCATCCGGTTTCTTACTTCTTTGTCCAGTGATTTTCTGAGCCAGAAGTGCATAAACCTTGCCAAATGCTCAGGTGGTGACCATTCTTCCGAACGGGGGTGCCAGATGTTTCTTGGGTCAAACATTTGGAGGCCCGAATTGTCGAGGAAAATCTCCGTGCCCTCCTGTGGGTTATCCATGGATGTTGCCATGGAGTCCTGGGGCTCACCCAGACCCTGTTCCCTTATGAAGTAAGGGTCAGAGTTGGCCGAGGAATCCCTGTCGGAGTCCCCTTGGTCAGAGGCTGCCGCCTGCCATTCATCCAGCACAGCTAGTGCCTGAGTGGGTTCTACATCTTCCTCACCTGAGGAAAGTTGTGTGGCATCGTGGGTAGCACGAACCGTGGCTTTTCTGCGATCCGCAAGGGCTTTCCCTTTAGACTTGCGTGGGGTTACGTTGCCCTTCCAATGGCGTTTTCGCCGTTGGGAGTGTTCCCTGGAGGAGTCGGAGTCTTCGGAGTCCGCTTTATAATGAACCCGTTTAGAGATGGGCCTGGGGACTTCAGAGTCTGTTTGGAGCGACTTGGAAGCGGCTTGTTCCATAGCTGCAGCCACGGCTGCTGTTATCATGGCCTGGAGGTCTGAGGTTTGTGATTCCTCCATTATAAAGAATGAGGATTCGGGGCTCACCCGATAAATTGCGTGATGGTACTAGGCACAATTAGTGGAGAGGCCTGGGGACCGGGGTGGTATAGTATCAGGACTAAATAACCTGTGGTTATTTAGTCCTGAAGAGGAGAGGGCTGTTTCACTGGGGCTCACCCAGGTAATCGGAAACCTGCATGAACAGGTCCGTTTAGCAGCATAAAATGGGGGCTCACCCCGGCCAGAATAAGGTACAGACCAACTGGCTAAACCAACCCCAAGTGTAAGGCACTAACCTGGTCCCACTGAGTGAAAAGGGTCAAGGATTTCCAATTGCTGGAGCAGAAAAAAAATCAGGCAGTGTCTATCTCTTTAAGATGGCCGCCGGACTGACAGGCTCAGTGTGGGGAGGATAGTACCTCCCCCAGTTTGGGCGGCAAACTGTAAGCTTGCCGTTCGTATAATTAAACTGCCGAACGTGCGAATAGAAAATGGATGCGAACCGCCGAACGTGCGAATATTAAATGGATGCGAACGCCTTAAAAGGTGATCGCGTCAAACTGCCGAACGAAGCGTTCGGTTGAAAGAAACGAATAGTCAATGTGCGGTTGCACAGAAAAGACCGCGGGCATTCGTGTCAAACAGGCGAATGCGCAAAAACTACCGAATAAAGCGTTCGGTAGAAAACAACTGAAAGGGTTGTGCGCGAGCGCACAGAAAAGCCGTAGGTAGAAACAGAGATATGGAGGGAAAGTACAGACGGCGGGGAAGCCGTGAAAGACACCTAGGGAGCCAGGCAAGGTCCCATGGTATACAGATAGGGTAAGAGCAATAATAGGGCAAATATATAAAGGTACAGTGATAGACAAAAGGCATGTAAATGAATAAATGTATGTTGAATAGATAACACAAAATTTTGTACTTAACTTGTGATGGAGCAGCAAAGAAAGGAAATGATGTCATAGGTCACACCTCTTATACCCTATTCTATGTTGTGATTGGTTAAAAGTTTTGTCACTCTTTTCTTTGCTGCTATGGAGATAGTAAAGAAAGATTATGCAAAATACGAAGCCTCCTGTCATGTGATAAAATTTTTAACAATAATAACATTTTTAAAATCCTCTCTAAATGTGTGAAACTGATAGAACAGAAAAATACAGAATTTTGTCCCTCAGCAATAAAGAGCTGGGAAAAATTCCTGGATATCCCCATAAATAAGGCTGACTGGTTCTTCTCAATTGCTAAAGTAAACAAAAAGGTTCACTGTCTCTCTTTAATTGAAACACAATACAAAGTAATCAACAAATGGTATATGGTACCATCCCAATTATCTAGAACATCACCCAGTAACTGTCAGGATTACAGTATGATCCAGCACATAGAATTGTGTAAAACACAGAGGACTGATAGGTAACGTATACCGGGCCTTAGAATGGCTGGACTAACGTACCAAAGAATAGTCAGGAATAGCCGAGGTCAAGGGATACAGAAAGAGACACAACGATAAGGAAAAGCCAGGAGTCAGTGATACCAGAACACAGGGAAGTCAAAAACAATGCCAAAGTCAAATAACCAGAAATACCAGAATAAATAAGGCGCTCTCGGACAACCACAAGGGAAACCACGACAGGGCACGACAGGGCACTGAGCAGGATGAGAACTGGACCTAAATACCCCTCATCTAGATCTGATAGGCTGTAACTGGCCTTTGACCTCAAAGTCAGTTACCAGGTTCCCATTTGCATTATTGCTGCTCAGCATTAACCCTTCTGTGGATTAGGTTGCTGCTCGGCACTACTTTTCCTGTGTGGACAGTAAATGTCATTAACCACCGGGCGGGTATTGTATAGGAATCTCAGGATTTTGAGGTGTACTAGTGGGTAATTAGATAGTGCCCACTCTTTTGGTGACATGCAATATACACCTTTCATTACACTCCTTACCCCTTTCTAATATTTCCCTATTAGCCCAGTCAATGTGAGGGTTATGCTTGCTAAACCATGGAAATCCTACTATGATAGGACAGGGGTAGGCAACCTTTTAGCAGCACTGTGCCGATACAGGATTGTGATGTCACATAGCGTGTCAGTCCTAGTTTTTAAAATTGAGGTCTGTATGCTGCCGTTTTCTGCTTGTGTTATTTATATTGTAATTGCTTTGTATCTTTGTATTTGTGCGTATATGAGCTAGTATATGTTCAGGAGTAGTTTGTGGTATCGTGTACCTATGAACGTGGGCTGTGTATGGGGACTGCTTGTGGAATTGTGTGTGTGGATGGATATGTCACATTGTGTGTTTGGTAGTGTGTGTATGTGTGGGGGTGTTTGGGGTATTGCATGTGAGGGGCTGCATGTGGGGTTGTGTGCATGTATGTGGATTGTTAGCGGGTTACGTTTGTGCGGATTGTGTGTATGTTTGTTTGTGAGCTGTTCGTATTATTTGTATGAGGGGAGGGTTATTGTGCATTTCTGAGTATATCTAGCAGTGTGGGTGGCTTCCCTAGGTTCCAGTGGAGACCAGGCTGGCCAGGTACAGGTGAAGAGCAGGAGCTGCAATATCCGCTGTCGGCTGCTCTACCACAGTGTGGATTCCCATTCACAAGTGCTGGGAGGAAGTGATCTGAGGTCACTTCCTCTACGTGCTGCAATATATAAATTGAGGATTGTCCTTCACCACCTTTTCGTATTAGCAGATATCTGAAGTTTCACTGGGACTCCTGATAGGCCAGAGCCTGTTTGGCTCTAGCAGCCTTGAGTGCCGTGCAAAGACACCTTGAGTGCCGTGCATGGCACTAGTGCCAGAGTTTGCCTACCCCTGTGATAGGACAAGAAGGAGATGCAATCACCTGAAATATAATCTCTTCCTTATGTAAGGCACCAATGGAAAAATGTATGGGTAAGGTTTCATGTGTTATTAATGGTTGTGAGAGTGGTCTCCCATCAATAGCTTCAACGGCTAGGGTCTCTCCTTGATAGGTATAGTATTATCCTTGACAAATTGGACATCAATGAAATTTCCAGCAGCCCCTGAGTCCATCAGGGCTTTGCATGAAAAGTGCTTTTTGTCAAGAATAATCGAAATATCAATGAAAAGCCTATATTTATTCTTTTTAGAGGACATCTCCATTAAACCTAAGACCTGTCTCCTTAAGGCACTAAGTGCGGTAGTTTCTTCGGACAAATGGGACAATTGTCTCTCATATGTCCATTACTACCGCAGTATAAACATAAACCTTCATTTTTCCTATATTGTTTCTCGGCCTCTGACAGTCTAGTGACCCCCAACTGCATGGGTTCAGGTTCGGACTGTATAGGAAGGTCAGGAACAACAGGTTCGAAGAGACGGGGTGTTAAAGGCATGGTCATACGTCTGGTCTTATTTCTAGTTTTCTCTCTGGTTCTTAGTCTATTATCAATTTGCATAACAAATGTGATGAAATCATTACGTTTCTTGGGTAGATCTTTAGCAGCGATCTCATCTAGCATAGTGTCAGATAGTCCCTTTTTAAATGCAGAGATTAGCCCACTGCTAGTCCAGTCTACCTCAGAGGCCAGGGTACGAAATTCTATGGCATAATCCGAGATAGACCAGTTCCCTTGTCTGATGTGCATCAGAGCAGTGGAGGTTACGTCCTCCCTGCCTAAAGGTTCAAACGTAAGTTTAAATTCCGTAAGAAACTCCTGGTAATTGCCACACTCCTATTCCTCTCCCATAATGGATTGGCCCAAGCTAAAGCTTTACCTTTTAACTGATTCATCAGGTAACCAATTTTAGCTCTGTCTGTGGGAAAAGATCCCGGTGAGGCCTCAAAATTATACTCTATTTGGTTAAGGAATCCCCTGCATTCTTGAATATTACCATCAAAATGCAGGGGAGGAGACAAAGAGATAGTAGGTGCCTTGTGTACTATAGCTGGAGCTACACAAGGTGGGGGTGAGGCCGCAGGTTGCAGATGCGCTATTCGAGTAAGAAGCGTACTGAAGGCCTGGGCAAATTGATCCATGCGATGATAATTTTCCTCCAGTTTCCTTTCGCAAGCAGCTATGTGCTTACACAATTCTACAGGATCTATGGCCATGAGTGCCTCAGTGGGGATATGATAGTATTTTACAAATATATTCAGGGCCAATACAAACCATTGTCTGGAAATCTATTTCGAAACAGGACTATATATATATTATATATATATATATATATATATATATAAACACAAGGTCAGGCATTTAGGCTGGAATAAACAAGATTTAATCTAAAGCAAAGGAAAGGCTTTTTTACATTAAGAGCAATAAGGATTTAGATTCATCTGCCTGAAGAGGTGGTTTTATCAGAGTCTGTACAGGTGTTTAAATAGCAACTGGATGAATAAGTGGAAAAACAAAATATTCAGGGATATCATTTTTAATATGTGGGGTAACAGCTTCTTGATCCTTGAGGAAATCTGATTGCCATACTGGGGTCAAGAAGGATTTTTTTCCTAGTTTGTTGCAAAATTGGAAAGCACTTAAAACTGAATTTTGTGCCTTCTTTTGGATCAAGAGCAAAAACAGATGTGAGAACAGCTGAACGTGGACGTATTTCTCGTTTAAGCCTATGTAACTAGGTAGCAATGTAAAAGCAATACTTTAGTCCAAAAACCAATCCAGAACAATGCAAATAAACGTACCACCACAATGTGGCATGTACTTACCTCTGGCCGCGCAGCTCTCCTTCTTCCGCACGATCCAGCCGCTCCACGAGGTCGTGCGGCATAGGGAAGGGTACTCATCTCCCTGGAGCCACGCATCCCTCCTCCTGTCTGTACTCACCTCCTCCTGCCATGCGGTCCAGCCGATCTGCAGGACTTCCTTATATAGAGTGTAGGCATGACGTCACGCTTGTTCTTAAAGTGACCACGACATCATTGTGATTGAGATCTATTTTGAGTCACAATTATGACATGGACCAATCAGTACACAGGTAAGCCTATTTAAAGCTTGCTTTGGCCCATATTCTTTGCCCTATCGTGGTTTCTGAATAGATTCTCGCTTTGTGCTCCTTGTGACTACCTAGTGTTTTTCTGTGTTTGACGTTGGCTTCGTATTTGACCTTGTGATTTCCGGTATCCTGACCTGGCTTTGTATTTGACTTGTATTTTCAGGTGTCCTGACCCAGCTTTGACTTGACTTCGTGTATTTCTGTATCCTTGACCTTGATTTTCGCTATAGTAATACGTTAAGTATGGCCATTCTAAGGCTGGGTAATACGCCTTTTGGATCCACCTTTTGTGGGTTTCCTCTTTCCTGCATGTTGGGTTACAGCTCCTGTGACACACAGGTCAGGTAATATATCTACGTAATGTCTATGTTTTTTTCGTTACAAATAAAAAGTAAATTTTATAACATGACAGGAGGCTTCCTATTTGCTTAAGTCACTTTACTAGAACTCCACAGCAGCATATTAACACAGAAAAATGTTAGGTACAATAAAACTTTCCTCTCCACACATAACTTCCTCTTTCTTTGCTGCTCCACATCAGTACAGTTCAGAGTACCACTGTCTCCTGCTCTTGTGGGTGGCTGTGGAATGTCATCTAACTATTTTATTTAGTCTATTGCTAGATTGCTTGATGATTATTTTGGGGGATTGTTTTTTGTCTTTATCTATTCGTTTTTTTCCCCTACCATATTCTGTTTTCCTGTTACTGCCACTGGGCCTCTCTGGGGTTCTTTGGCTTGACTATTCCACTTTTACTCCATCTATTCTTTTCCTGTATGCAGTTTAAAATTTTTCCTATATCCTGGTGTGCATGCAATATTATGATTAGTTTTATATCTCTGCCATCCTATTTAGTTTTTTCTCAGTTGTGGTTTCTTTCACTGCTTGGGAGCCTCAAGAGGCTGCCTCCCCCGACATCCCGAGCACCGGGACCGCAGGGTTTATTTCCGGCAGTTGTTTGCTTGCGGCCTTCTGAGACCTCACGCTATTGTGTGAGATCCTGGCGACCGGAGTCTCTCTCCCCTACCGACCTGGCTTGCGCAACTCTGAGCTGCGGCTGGCATTTGCAACGGACCACGTGCGTCCGGAGCAGAGGGGGAGAGTGTGGGTGTTTCTGTCCACCCCCACCCACCCCCTGTGGGGAGTGCTGCTCTTCGGGTATCCCCTCATAGGACACAGGGACGCCACGTGAGGCAGGTGCTGGCTCCCAGGCATGGGTAGATTTTTATTTCTCTGGTTTAGGGCTTTCTGGCAGATAGTTTGATGTAGCTATCTCGGCCCAGGTACCTCTGAGTTGTGGGTTCAATTCCTGAGACAGTCTTCATGTCTCTGCAAGGAGGATATCATGAGTTTGGTACTACCATCAAGTATATGTATGTGAAGGCATAACAAACGCCAACCCTTAATAGATAAATTCTTATTTATGCTGCAATGCCTTTATAGTCTGCAGCCTGCCTTGTTTTTCTGCATTTCTTTACCCACATGTAAATCTGTTTTACATTCTCTCTTGCATGGGCCTGTCAGGTTAGGGCCTAGTCATGCAGTCTGTATACTTCTCCTTATGCCTTGGCGTTCCTTCCCGGCACGGTGTTTCTCTAATTGTAACGTTCACTAGGGAACCCTAACACGCAGACAGGACAGAGTAGAGAGAATTGCAATACCAATCCTAAGAATGGTCGGGTTATGCAAAAAGGGATAGTCAAAACACAAGCCGAAGTCAAGGGAAACAGAGAGACGGAATAACGAGAAACAAAGTCAAATAACAGTAACTAGGAAATGCAAATAACAAGTGCAACGCTCAATGATAAACAATCGTAAGACCACAACAGGGCACTGAGGCAAGGGAGAGGTTAGCTTATATACACACACAGGGTGTGTCTGATAAGCTAATCTCCGATTAGTGTTAACCATAACACATTGGAGGAGTTTCTTCCCTCCCTTGTGGTCTCTGAGGTCATCACTGTGTGCCGGGTCACATGACCGGGAGCAGCACACATAAGGAAGCTGCTCTGGAGCGTGCAATGCCAGGCACACTGCCAGTCTGGAGACAGGGACCAGATGACGCTGCTCGCTGTGATGCGAGTAGCGTGGGGGCAGAGGACCTGACACTAATTCCCTTTTCTCATTTTTTTACTGTCTGTCCATAGCTACATAGCCTAATCCCCTTGTCTTATATAGTCTGGTGTGCTTATTTCTTTTCACTTTCCTTGTTTCCCAGATTTCCTTATGTATATGCTTTCCCTTTATTTCACCGTATTTTAGTTTCTATCGCTTACTACCACACCTCTGGCCTCCTCCGACCCTCGGGCTCTTGAGGACCGTAGAGAACTTCTCCAGCACCTCCTCAGGTACTGGTGGCCATCTTGGCGAGATGCCGGCTGTCATGTTTCATTTTATTGTGTTACAGACTATTGCAACGCATTTACTGAACTTGGTATTGGAGGGTGACCCCCCTCTCAAGATCTCAGCCCGATACTGCTGTTGATTTCATAGCTAGAGAGGGTGAACCCTCTAAGGTGCTCAGCACGATGCTGTCAGTGCTACTAATGCCATTATTAGATGGTGAGCCCCCTCATAAAGTCAACCAGATGCTGATAGATACCAATTCCATTATTAGAAGGGGAGGCCCTCTCATAAATTCAGCCTGCTGCTAATATGGAGACGGATTGCATTATTAGAGAGTGCGGCCCTCTCACAAATGCAGCTGCTGCCGATATCGATACTAATCTCCCTATCCAACGTGTATATTTGTCCTGGTTGCTGCCAGACTTCACCGATCCTACAGGTATTTACCAGAACAGGATTGGCTTGCTTATTGGAGAGGGAACCCCCTCATGATCTCAGCCCACTATTGATATTTATTCTACATGCTGCGGTTTTACCACTGAGATTACAGTACATATCGCTGCTTTCCTCACTGATTGATCTGCGTGGCCCGGGCCACTCTACCTCCTGGCAGGAGATACCCTCTAAGATATTACGGGGGAGAACCTCCCACCAGATTCTAATTTTACTGTCCTGACAGGCATTTACTGTCCTGACAGGAAAAGTTGTGCCGAGCAGCAATCAGTCCACAGGAGGTTTTGTGCTGAGCAGCAATCATGCAAATGGAAACCTGGTAACTGCCTTTAGGGTCAAAGGCTGGTTACAACCAATCAGATCCACAGGAGGGGTATTTGGGCCCAGTTCTCCTCTTGCTCAGTGCCCTGTCGTGGTTTCCCTTGTGGTTGTCCGAGAGCGCGTTATTGATTCTGGTTATTCGACTTTGGCATCCCTGACCCATGGCTTTTCCTTATCGTTGTGTCTCCTTATGTATCCCTTGACCTCGGCTATTCTTTGGTACGTTAGTCCGGCCATTCTAAGGTCCGGTATTGGTTACCTATCAGTCCTCTGTGTTACACAATTCTACGTGCTGGATCATACTGCAATCCTGACACTCAGGTCATTTACAACTGACCCCTGCTCATACAACCATCTATGGGATTCGTACTTCACAAAACCAGGAAACGCATGAATGATTGCGAGCGGCATACCCCAGACCATCACTACCCGATTTGGTCACCATGACCCCAGAGTTTGTCATCAAGACCGGCAAGGACTTATCGAGGTCAGGGCGCGACCTTTCGAAAGGTATTGATCAAGGATTGAGTCTGCTCAGGTTCAGCCGTCCAAAGTTCTCGAACCCCGGCATGGTCCCTGCCTTGGAAGGATGACGCCCTTTCACAAAACTGCCCACCGGGTACGTCTGTCATTGGAGAAGGTGCCCTATATACATGTCCTATATACATACTAGGCATCGCTGAAATATCACGATGCACTGAAGGAAGGTAGCTGTTTTTTCCTCTTCGTACTGATACCGGGATTTCGGACCTCGAGTTCATAGAACTGGGTGTCTGGGCCAAGGGCCTATTCTGGTTGGTAACCATCTTCAGAACTCAGGACCCTGTTAAACATGGACCAATTCAGTTTCTTGTTTTCTGCTAAAGCTCCGTCCTTCTAGTTCACTTGTTGTCGGATGTATTTACATACTGCCATAAACCTCCAGTTTCTGTATGCTCCTGCGTCATTTACAAACGTTCGCTACACCCCTGAACGACTGGCCACATCTGGTCCACCTGTATACTCCTCGGCTCAAATTCGACCCTTGGTGTACCCCATTACTTCATGAATCCTGACTGCTTATTGTTCTTCTGCGACAGCGCCTTCGGATGCAAATCTCAACCTCTGTTTATGCTCCTCTAGTTCGTACCTTGAGGCTTCACAGTCTGCCTAGAAAGTCGAACCTCACCTCGCCCCTTGAGTGAGGTTTTTGGGTTTTTCATTGAGGCGCCCTTAGGGGTTCTTTGTCTTCCACAGTCACGGGTTGGTCAATCCACTTTGAGTACTGGACACATCAGGGGTGCGGTCAGGTTCCCCTCCGCACATTTGCCTGTGTGGTAGATCTTTTCTCGAATGAAGACCACACACCGTGTAGATCAAGAAGGGTATGGATGGGCTCCATTCGGTCCTTTATCGTGGACTCCGTCACGAATTTTGAGGTTGGAGAACTACAGGCGCGACTCTTGGATGATCGGAGAAGCTGCCTTCTACATCAAGAATCGAGTACAGGTGGCAGTTTCTTTCACAAGCAGATGCCCATCAGTGCACTTCAATCTACAGCTTCTGGATGTGTATTCTGATTGTTTGTTTTTTCTCTGTGTTAATGTGCTGCTGTGGAGTTCTAGTAAAGAGAGACTTAAGCAAATATCAAGCCTCCTGTCATAAATAAATTAATATTATAAGTACACTAAAGCTAGCATAATCTACTATTTTTATTCATTTACTTATATTACATAATGTGGAGATATGGCTTTTGAAGTTATTGTTTATCATCTGACATGTATAAGCCACAGTTGCCATTTTTTTATCGTTTGGATGTTTTGTTCTGTGGTTATTTTGAATCCTCACTCTTTCTTTGTATATATTTGGAATTTGCTGCACTAAGAGAGGTGTAATGATATTGATGTTACACAGGGTTTGGAGTCTAGCAGCCAGATCAGCAATGTTTCCTGCCAGAAGTAGCCACTCGTTACCCAGGTGGTTGAGCCCCTGAGCATTGAGTGGCCACCTGGTCTTAAGCAGCGATGAGAGACTGGAACAGATAGACGGTAATCGTAGTAAGACAAGCAGAGTTCAGTGGAAAGGAGAAGCAGCAAAGTCAATGGTCCGAATTCAGCAAAAGGTAGAAGAAACAGGAACAAGCTTGATTATAGAGTACAGGAACCACAATAATCTGGCAATGATGCAGAGACAGAAAGTGGCCTATATAGGCCAAGAACCAGACACAGATGAAGAGAACTGGCAGTAATATCATTGCTTATAGAATCAAGGTCATCAGAGCTCAGGTGAATCTGCAAAAGGCAGGTTGGTGAAATGGTAAGGAAGAGAATTAGCAACATGGAGTCAGTTCCTCGCAAGAGGTGTTTTCCATTGGCCAAGTCTCCCCCAGAGACAATTGTCGTGCAATTGATTATTATTACTTGTTGGGTTGCGGTGGGGAGCTATTGATCTATGACTGTAGCCAAACTGCATTTATACACTATCAGTCATTGTTTTCATTAAGTTTCTTTATTATTAGCATTTCTATATGTGAAGAAGGTCCTGTGCAATGAAAGTCGATTTCATTACGATTGGGAGGTCTAGACCAGCCAAACATCTGTGGCGGCTGTAGGGAAACAGTACCTGAATGACCTTAAAAAGGCAGAGTCTTCATCTTAAATAGACAGAGAGATTAAAATGTTAGGACAAAGCCAAACAATGTATGGGAATCTTTGATTCTTGGTGTTCAGAAAAGAGAAGTTTGACCTTGAGATCTAGAAAAAAGAGCGGTCAGATGCAACAATATAGTATTAAACTCAAAAGTTCTCAAAGAAAGCCTAAACCAACTAGTGCTAGATAGTCTGATTTCATTCGGAGACAATGAAGACTGCAATGAATATGCCTTTTGTAAACCCTTTGGTACGTTCATAATGCCATGGTTCCTAACAGTCTAAGGTTCCAAACCGTTAAACATTGATTGTTAAGTTGTTAATTAGTAAAGCGAAACCTTTCCAATTGATTATTTCATATATATGTTTAATGTACTGCTAGGATACTGGGTCATTTCCCCCTTTTTACCAATCCCAGATTTAATATTTCTAATTTTATTATTATCACTTACCTGGGGAGTACAGTCATGAAAGATATTCATAACCTGAATTCTCAAACCAAAGATCTGGAATTAAAAGAGGAGGAGTCTATTCAGAGTGATAATGCGGTTTTGGATTTGACAACAACCATGGAGATGCAGAGCTCATGGAGAACACATTGGAGGACATAGCAAACCATTTTGGGAAGGAGAATAGGCTCTCTATTTTCCATTCTCTTTTCATGCAAGAATTGTCCTCTCAATTGATAGTAGTCCTTCAAATGCCAGACTAAGACTTCACTATTAGAAGAAGGTTTACAAGAAGTTATTCTTGAAAAAATGGTAAGGTTGAGTTCAAACTATATGAATCTATCTCCAGAAATGTTACCAAGATGTTAACAGTGGAAATATTTTGCAGTTTCTGACAATATAATGAAAGTTACTCATATGGAATCTTTTTTTTTTTTTCCTCTTTTTTTTTTTTGCCCTACAAAAGGTCAAATAGAAATCTATAACTAAATATAGAATAGAAAAAAAAGAAAAGGAAAAGAACTACCAGTAGGTGTCTTCCTAAATTAATAGTGTCAGTTGTCACAAATAGAGAAAATATAAAATTTAACATTTAATAAGTATTTGGTAAAATAGTTTAAATACAAAAAGTGGTCAATAAATAAAATAATAAATAACAAACGAAGACCGAGATATTCGGTCCATATTAGTTAGTAAGTATTGCTAAAACAGTACAAAGACAAAAAAAAAAAGAAATAAGAAAATAATAAACTTATTTCTGATTGTTGTATCCAAATAATCAGGACTAAGTGGTGAAAAAATATCAATTGCACAAAGAATGCCTCTATTAGGCAGTGTCTATGTAGATCGCCTGGTCACCTTAAAGTCCCTACAAGATTTTCGGAACAAAAGTACTGTGGGAGGAGAGGAAAGAGTGTAGCACGTGCCTATGGTTAGGATTAGCAGATAAAACTAACGTGCCTTCGTGGGCACCCCTTATCAAATGCCTGCTCTAATACTGGTCCCCCCTATATAGCAGCAATATAGCAAAGATAATAGAAAATAAATGAATAGTAATATTGTGGCGAACCGTTCGGCGAACCGTTCGACGAACCGTTCGGGACATCACTACTCGCGAAGTATCGGCAATGCTGATTAAGAACATGAATATTGCCAACTAGGCGTCCTATAACCCTGATGCGCGCGTTTCATCTGGGTTGCTCATCAGAGGGGAACTGGAAGCCGGTGAGTGTCAGATTTAAATATGTGAAGCTTGTACCTTATTGGTCAGGGAAAGTTTCATGTTGTCCAATAGGATGAGGGGAGGTGTGTCTCACTCCCCTGCCGGTTTTAACCCTGTCAGTACTAAGCTGTATTGTGACAAATAATAAAAATGAAGGTATTATCTAATGGCTATGGCATGATATACTTATGCCGATCGATAAGTGTTACCAGATAGGTCAAATTTATTAGGTGGATTAGACTCATCAACAGATTTTGAACCAAGTTAATGAGTGAACTACTGGTGTAGGACTCCTGCATTGTGGTAAGGATATGTATGCTAGTCTGAGTAAAATATTGATTAAACTAACACAAAAGTGAAGCTTATAGTGTTAGAAGAATTATTGTTTGCTGTTAATAGTAAAAGCAAGCGAAATCAGTGCCAGCTAGTATGGCTGGTATATTTTGAATCGCTTGTGCCAGTCGATGGGTATTGTCCAATTTGGGTAAATTAGGCTAACCAAAAAATTGGTAAATATTAATAGAGGTTCACAAGTAAACCACTGGTGGAGGACTCCTGCATTGTTCTGAAGATATGTTCACTAGCCTGAGTTAGATATTGGTTGAGCTGACATAAAAGTGAGACTTCTAATATTTACAAAATTATTACTAGTTATTACTAGTAAAAGTAAACGGAATCAGTGCCAGCTAATTATTTCTGGTGTATTTTGGATCGCATCGATAAGCTTCAATGTAGATAAAGAAGAGAGGCAATTTTATTGTTAGATCAGTGTAGGAAATAATGAGACTGTAGTGTCTAACCAGTTAACCCACTGAGATATTAAGCAGTGTGACAACTGGTGCTGGACTCATGCTCAACTAATGTATTTATAAGACGAAAAATAATATATAGGAGCAGATCAAACATAGAAGAAGAATGTATGTGTGTATATATACACGTAAATGTATTTAAAATATAACAGAAAATATAACTAGTGGAGGAAAGATTAATTAATTACATGAGAAAGTTCTATCATGTTAATCCTGACTAAGGGTTACTATTGTCACCAATGTGGTGCCAAAATTGTGACAGAATGGGGATTTGCCCTATTATGATTGAGTATTCAGAAACAAAGCCCACTAGTGAAGGACTCATGTGCTACAAATTATTAGATTAAGACGTGAGGATATATCAAGAGAACAAAGACAATATGTACTGCGTGTATATATGTATATGTGCTTATACACACATACACGCACATCTATTATTGTTCAGATACTGGAAATAGATCAAATGTACTATATGCAGCCATTAAAAGATAAATTAAGTATGAATAAAAGGGGTGAAATTAAACTCCTCATTGAGTCCATTGGGTGCTAGAGTTTTAAATTGATGTATCCATCTTTATTCTTTTTTCAGTAGGACAAGATTGAAATTGCCTTTTCTGGAGTTAAGATGGATGCGTTCCAAAATTTGGAAGGTGAGATTAGAGGGATTTGTATCGTGAAAGTTTCTCACATGATTGGTCACAGAATTAACATGTTGTAGAACTCGCCTACGGAACTCTTGATAGGTTTTTCCCACATATTGAAGTTTGCAGCTACAGGTTATGATGTAGATGACTCTAGTTGTGCTGCAATTCACAAATTCTTTTATTGTGTGTTCCGTTTTTGTATTAGTGCATAGTACAGTTTTGGATGGCATGGTATACCTGCAGGCCTTACAATGTCCACACCTATGTAGCCCCTTTGACAGGTGGTTGAGGAGTTTCTAGGTGACTGTGGACTAGTAGGTCACGTAGATTCTTGTCTCTTCGTGGTGGTATACTGGGGAATTGTGGAAGGCTGATTGCCACATCCTTTTTCGTGATTAAGTATGGGCCAATTATCTGAGAAGATCTTGCGTATGGGATCCCAGTATCGCTCATAGGTCCCAATGCATCTTACAGTGTGTTTGGTGGGTGGGCTTCTTTGGTTTCGAAGGCAGGTGGCTCTGTCCATGACTGACACGTGTTGAAACGCTTGTTTTAGGATCCTGTTAGGGTATCCTTGCTCCTTAAAACTTGTTCTAAGTGCTTTTGCTTCCCTTTGGAAGCTCTCCTCACTGGAACAGTTCCTTTTAGCTCTTAGGTACTGTCCAAAGGGAATGCCCGCTTTCAACTTGTAAGGATGATGGCTATTCCAATGTAATAAGTTATTACATGAGGTAGGTTTACGATATAATTCGGTTTCTATCTCACCTCCTGCTGTTATATGGATTGTGAGATCAAGAAACTCCAATTGGCTCTCACTAATTACATGAGTGAGTTTAAGGCCTATGTTGTTAATGTTTAAATTAATGATGCTGCTGGCACCATAACCCCTATAGAATGCAGATAAAAAGGTAAAAAAAAAAAAAAAAATTTATTTTTTTTTAAATGCCAAAAGGAGACAACTGAATAATCTCCTGTAATGGGTGATAATGCTGCCCATATGTCCTCTCACTTGCATCCATCATTGCAAAATGACTTATCTCCCACCCACCAGGGTAAAGGTGATGACTTCCTTTTTGAATACCAGAGATGTGAACCCCACTTTATAAACCTTATTAAGTTAAAGTACAGGTACCCCCACCTTTATCTACAGCCCCTGTAGTAAAGTAAATTTTGCTAACAAAATTTAGAAACAAGAGCATAAATAGGAACTACTGGGACCTTAAGGGAAAAAAAAAAATCAAAGAAGTGCCCCCCTTACCGCCCCTTCCTTGCTATCCCGGACCTAAGCAATATATCTGAATAGGATGCATGTGATAGCTGTTTATGATTCCCTGTGAGTTGGCAGAGTAGGACTCTGTGTGGGGCTTAGCTTAGTGCGATTGTGTGTTGAGGGGTTGGCTGAATGGGATGTGCATGAGGGCTAGCTGAGTGTGATTGTGTGCAGACTTAACTAAGCTTTTTGAGTGTGTGGTTAGCGGAGTGTGACACAGAGTGAAGTTGGCTGCAGGGCCAGATGTACCCTCTCAGCAGCCCCAAGGCCAGTTCTTTACTGCAACCAACTCCTGATCCTTCACATATAATATCTATAAATACAGTATTTGTCAGTCATTGATGAACCGCAAGTGACACAAGATAATTATATAGATTATAATTAATTTATCACAGTGCTCCACAGAAATAAACCACAGTAATAGGCAGAGAGTAAGAATGTATCAGAGCTCAGGTGCATGCATTGTGTGCATGTGGAAAGATTAGCTGAGTGTGATATGTGTAGGTGCATGTGTGGTTGCTGATGCTCTGCACCTACAGACACCAGGCACCATTACCACTTCAAATCACTGAAGAGGTTATGGTGCTTGTAGTAACCCTTTAATGATAGGAAGAAAAAAAACTATCAGAAAATGTTTTCCCCATTCTGCATATCTCTCTGCAGGGAAGGGGGTTGATCCCTTGTCTTTCCCTATGGTCCTGGAAAAAGTCACTGAGGAGAATAGACTGAGAGACAATACTACCTGATACTGCAGTGTCCATCTAGGTGATTTAAAAGGCAATGGGGGTTGTGGTGAGCTGCTTACCGCCTCACTGGTGTTCCAGTGGGGGAGGGCATGTTCTGCACCTCCAGCAGGTGCAGACCACAGTAAACACTCCTTTCTCTCAGGGATATTTGCTGCAGTACTCTGACTCATTCTCAGGCTGCAATGGAAAATTTAAAGTAGTCTGCACCCACCAGAAGTCCAAACGGCATGCACCCTATCTGCAGTGCCACTCATTTTCCCTGTCACTCCTGTCATGTCAAATCTGGCCCTGGATGGCTAAGTATAATTATGTGAGGGGTTGTGTGTGTGTAATATTAATGTAGCAAATATAAGTTTATTTAGTAGTCAAAAATTACACACAAAAAGAAATATTAAAGGACCACTATAGTGCCAGGAAAACATACTCGTTTTCCTGGCACTATAGTGCCCTGAGGGTGCCCCCACCCTCAGGGACCCCCTTCCACCAGGCTGGATGGCAAGGAAAGGGTTAAAACGTACCTTTTCTCCAGCGCCGGGCGGGGAGCTCTCCTCCTCCTCTCCGCCTCCTCTCCTCCCCTTCTGCTGAATGCGCATGCGCGGCAGGAGCTGCGCGCGCATTCAGCTGGTCTCATAGGAAAGCATTTACAATGCTTTCCTATGGACGCTTGCGTGTTCTCTCTGTGCTTTTCACAGTGAGAAGCACGCAGGCGCCTCTAGCGGCTGTCAATGAGACAGCCACTAGAGGATTTGGAGGCTGGAATAACCCATTTATAAACATAGCAGTTTCTCTGAAACTGCTATGTTTATAAAAAAAGGGGGATAATCCTAGAGGGACCTGGCACCCAGACCACTTCATTACGATGAAGTGGTCTGGGTGTTTAGAGTGGTCCTTTAACTAGATTAAAAGAACTAGAAATTTAATCTTTTGAGTCTCCTGACCAAATCTATAAAGTATAGATTAATAATATAGGTTTACATAGAATTCAAGCTCTTTGACTGACCTCTAAATTCTGTGCTGGGTAATCTTAATTCCCAGTTCCCTTTGAGAACATTAGAAAATGGCTGGAAGAATTTGAGCTCACTAGTCCGTTCTAGAAAGTGAGTTTTCAGGAATCTGGCAGATTTTGGAGAATTATATACTAGAACAAAAAACAGCAGTGAGAGAAAATACTATCCTGACCTTTGATTGGTCAAAGGAGACTACTTTTTGAAATAGAGCATCTGTATACGTAACTATATTTTAGAGAGATGCAGAACTCCGTTTAGAGCACACAGTGGTATACAACGTTGGATTTTGTTTGTAGGGTGGGAAGCAAAGTCTTTATAAAGCACAATAAGTTTTAAACAAAGACAGAAGAGATGCAGCATAATTGCAATTAATACATGATGCTTCACCACAAGGTCCAAAAAAAAAAATCAATAGTTGAAGAACCTTCTCCTTGGAAGCTGCAAGGACATCTTGTAAATCACGCAGTTGTAATTTTTAGCAATGAATCTAAAAAAAGCTATAATACCAACTACTGTTCCTGTAAACCCATGAGTACTCAGTTATTTTTGTAGTTCAAATTTTTAATATAGTGCCCTTATACAGTTTTGCATTCATTACAGTCATCAATATGCAAATTAATTATTATGGACATGGCAGAATTCTAGTGCAAAGAATACAATAGAAATAGGAATAATCTGTACGCTTGTATTTGTTCTGCAATGAACTAACATAAAATTATTTTTTGTAAATGTTAAAAAAAAAAAAAAATGTGAAACATACTTGAAATATGGAATAACACATTCCATAAACTCAGATAGGAAACAGGACAGATAGTTCAGGATATTGCCAGTTCTAGGAATAACTTGCCATTTGCACTGTGCAAAGCACTCCCAGAGTGTCAGAGCAGTTGAAGGAGTAAATAGCAGGGAAATTGTAAAAAACTCAAGTACTGTCCTCAAGTGGTCAAATGCTTTGCCTCTAGCTCTGTTGTTCGTCAGAAGTACTCTAGCCATAAAGCACAAACTCGCTCTTTACAAGATAGTCATGGGGTGACCACTGACTATTGTAGTAACAAAGAGACTATAAATAAAATAACAAATAACACAGAATAAAACAGTTTTAAATCTGTAGCAAACTGCCAATGGCAAGAGTGAGAATTACCTTGAAGCTGGTGACTGGGTGATGGTCAAATCCTTCCAATTAATTTGCACCAACATGGTAAATGTGATCACGTTAGTCTTGCAAACTACTACAACTTCCCCAAGATTGACGGCATAATTGATCTTTAAAGGGTCACTATAGTCATTAAAAAGCTGTAGCTTAATGAAACAGTTTAGGTGTCTAGATTATGCCTCTGCAGTCTCACTGTTCATTTCCCTGCCATTTAAGAGTTAAATCAGGTTTATTCTATTTATGCGGCCCTAGCCACACCTCCCCTGGATGCGACTGACATAGCCTAGATTAAAAAAAAAATAGTTTCATTTTCAAATCGGAAATTAACTTACTTTATATATTTTTTTTATCTGCTGCTCGTAAACTGAACACACACAGGAGGCTCCTTCAAAGTCCAGCAGGTTATTAAAAGTGGAGGAGATAAGACATATCTGGTGGTCATGTCCAATAATATTACAATTATGGAAGAAGGTAGTAAAATTCTGTAGAGAAGAGGTGGAGGTTGACTTGGACTTTACCTGTAAATCAATGATACTTCACCTTGGTTGTCCTAATCTCCCATTGTCCAAAAAAGAGCTAATTATACTTATATTAACGGAGACTAAAGCATCTCTTGCAAGATTCTGGAATCTCCCAGATACTCCACACTGGGAAATGATAAAATCTCAAGTTCAGAATCATTGTAGAAGAGAGATAGGGATCTTGAGGCAGGAAAAAATGTTTAGTCCACGAATAGAACAATGGGAAAATTGGGTCTCCAAGTTGGAGAATACTAGGGTTTAAACCTCCTTTAGGGACTAGACATGCACAAGGTTTTCTTGAGGGCTAAGTTCTTTGATCCAGTTAAGTGTTAGCGGAGAGGTTGGAAGACAGGAGAGGGTAAAAAAAGTATGTTTCATCTTACTTAATGTCTTCTACCTTCATATTGATACAACCTATTTGATCCCTATTATATGTTACATACCAAATAAGGTATACTACAATAATAAACTCAATCAGATGTGGATAGTCTCTCGATGGGCTCCTCCATATGTGGTTTTTTTTTGTTTTGTTTTTTTGTCCTTGGTTTATTGTCGAAAGAGAGGAAATCAGATGTAGATGTATTTAGTCATATATATATATATATATATATATCATTATACAGGATCTATATACAAACTACACGTAAATTTTCGATGTAATATCTATACTTCCTGTGTTCATGTATTATTGTGTTTCTTTCAGTCTTCTTTATACATGTTTTAAGATTGTCTTTTGTCTATTGTGAAAAAAATTTTTTTTTTAAGAAAATAATAAAGAGTATAAACATAAAAAAAAGTGGAGAGGTAAGACATGATCAATTAAACAGACTGTGCAATAAAGGAAGTGTACACATTAGATGACTTTTTGCAGGAAGTGTTTAGGAAGGCTGTGTAAGTCACATGCAGGAAGGTGTGACTAGGCCTGCATAAACAAAGTGATTTAACTCATAAATGGCAGAGAACTGAGCAGTAAGACTGCAGGGGAATGATCTTAATTAATTTAAAGTTGATTTGTTGACTACAGTGTCCCATTAAGCTCAATATATTTGATTTAACCAAGTCAACAGAGATCTAGTTCAACCCCAAACATTTTGAGTTTGTAAATTCTAAAAAATAAATAAAACAAAATGTTGGTTTACCAAAATCAGAAATGAATGTATTATTAAATGCGTACCAGGAAAATGCAGACATTTCAAAAAGACACTCCACTCCCCACAATAAAAAACAAAACAAAAAACACTAATTAGAATATATACCCCCAATGAAAACATGCATGCATTTAAGTATTCATTTTTTTTCCCCATTCGAGGTACATCTAAAAACATATAGAAATAGCTGTAAGACATCCTCGTTGTCCCCAGTTCAGACTTTCTGTGGCTGTCCAATCACAGACCTCCCAATGCAACTTAATAAGAAGTCTTTGCAAGGCAGGTACTCTCTGCAATTTCTCTTCTCTGAGTGCCATTCTGGAAGGATTTTTTTCTTAGTTTGTCATAAAACTTGGAAAACTTGGGTTTTTTTCCTTCTTTTGCAACAACAGCAGAAACAGATCTGAGAAAGGTTGAACTTGATAGATGCAAGTCTTTTTTCAGACTATGTATGTATGTAACCATCTTCTCCAGTATGAAAAGCCAATGGCTGTTTGTATGCCATTATTAAGATTAAAAGTTCAATTTTGGGGTTCCAAATGCAAAAGTTTTCCTGTATAGTCAACGTGTACCCTGACAAATTTTTGCCTTTGCCTGCCATCTTCCCCAGAAACCCATGACAGGTCTGAATGCATTTCATGTACCTTTTTGGTGTCACTGTTGTGTGAGCATTAACATACTATTATGGTCTCATTATCTTTTTTTGTTTCATATTGGTTTGTCAGTAATTTTATGTCAAGACACGGAGGCTCATATTGCATATCCCTTTCTTTACTGTCCACCAATAGCAGCAAAGAATACAAACAGTAAGAAAAAACGGTAACCATAGTGATAGATCACTCCCATACCAAGTCCCAGTATAATAGGCAGCACCTCCCCACCCAATCCCTCTTTCTTTGCTGCTACCAAACAGATAAGTGCATGACTATTTTCTCCTTATCATTGCCTTATGGTTTTGTCTACTGTTTTATCTGCACTATTGACAGTTTCTCTGCTGGTAAACTTGTACCATTCACTGGTTATTTACTGCTTGCAGTTATTATTGTATGCTTTGACGTTTATTGTGTAACTTTTAATTGAGCCCAGGGTTCCAGACCCCCTTTTTCTGGCTTTAGTTCTATTTCTACCTTTCACTTGTACCCCTTTGTAAAGCTCTCAAGCTTTTTACTCCCTCCTTTACATTTCTCCTATCTGCCGGTCTGCCTGTCACTTTGGCGCCCTTTGCGCCTATTCTCGTCATCCCGTTCGGCAGTTTGTTCTCCTATTATACCATATACCGTTCGGCTATTCTCACGAATTTCCCTATTCGCTAGCTTGCCTTATTCACTTGCCAATTCGCTGGTTGCCGCGTTAGAATTTCTATGCGAACGCCCGGCTTATTCGCTCCTGCTATGCTCTCCTCTATGGCTCCATATGTATTCACTGTTTTCCGCCGAATGTTCAGTTCTTTTTCCAATTTCTGTTAGAATTCCGCCGCGAGATTGCCGGTGGCCATTTTCTATCACTCACTCTCCTTTCCATTCCTCGTGTCCTCTGCCTATCTGCCGGTCTGGACCCTGGTGAGCTCCCTAATTTTCCTCCTAATAGCTATAACTAGCCTGGGGTGATTAACTCCTGCTAGTTGAAACTTCCTCTCTCAGTATAGTCTTTTCTAATTAATTCAGCAGCTCATATTTATATATATATATATATATATATATATATATATAATTATTACTTGTGTCTTTGGGATAACTCTCACTAATAATTATTATGCCTAAATCTAAAGGGTCTGCTACCCCTCTTTCCCCTGGGGATATGGATGTACCCAGTGTGCTGGATAACCCTGTTCCGTTACAGACGCCATTATGGCCGCCATGGGCTCCATGTCCTCGGCCCTTTCCCAAACTATATTTCAGGCCTTACTGGCACGCCCTGTGACCGCAGAAGCACCGGCCACGCCAACGCGCTTAGCGCGTTCCTCTTTGAACCCCTCAGGGGACATTCCTAGAAAGGCCAAATCTAGACACCTAAGCCCCCCCACCTCCAGAACCAATAAGACTGGTGTTAATATATCCACCCATGATAGCGTGCCTATGTCACGCAAGATAGCCTTTCCGCGCCAGGCAGAACGGGCGCGGCACTGGAAATGTGCCAGAGCACATGCAGAGAGCGACTCCGGCTCAGAATTCGGGTCTTGTGAGGAGGCTGTTGACGAGTCCGTAGATGACTCCAATGATGAGACTGACGGGCAGGACACTGACCCTTTTGCCCCTGCCCTATCAGGGTTGGTAATTAGTGGCTCTCGCAGTGACTCCCCCGCTATACGGGTTCAACCCTCATGGACCCGCCTGGGGAAACTATGTTTGACCCGGATGCTCTCCATCACCCGAAGTTGGCAGAATGGCTCCCAGCCGCCCATGTAGCAAAGTACCTGGAGAACTGGGTATGGCGCCCCCTTATCAAGGTGGCGCGCAACAAGCTCAGGGCAGAATGTCCTAGACCCCTGATCCCCAATAAAGTCTGTGAGACTCCCATTGTAGACCCAAAAATGTCAGTTTCTTTCTAAGATGGGTTGGAATCCCTGTAAGGGTTTGGACTCAGCATTAAAGTCCTGCCAGGACAAACACCTGGACATTTTTGGCCCCTTGGCTAAATTATTCGACCTGGCCGAACTAGCCAGAACTGAAAACAGGCAGGTCAACCCGGAAGAAATCCGTGGTTGGGTGCAGAGGGCAATCTGTATAGCAGGTAGCGTATATGCCTCCCTGTCTATAGAGCGGCGTAAAGCCATCCTCTTCAAAATCGAGCCTAAATTGGCCAACCTCGCCCTCATTGAAGTGGGCAAAGATGCCCAGGGCCTGTTATTCAGAGACTCCTTTATCAAGGATCTGGGGCACTTTGTAGGTGCTTTCACAGCCCTAGACAAGGCCCAGTCCTCTATGAAGAGGGTATTTCAGGGACGGGTCTCTACCAGGGCCGGCAGATTCAGGGGCCGTCTGTCCGGCCGGTCAAATTTCAACTCCCGAGGATCGGGATGGGGCTCCTATAACCAGACACCTCGTCTCGTGGAAGACCATGGTGCTCCAGAGGCTTCAGAGGGAACCCCGGTTCCAGACGCCCTTACGGTAAGACTACAACTACCTCATGCTTTTTCCAATATCTGTGTAGGGGGCAGACTCCGTCATTTTTTCCATGCCTGGTTAGACATCACCTCAGACTCCTGGGTTCTGTCCACAGTAAGGGGGTTTCACATAGAATTTGTAGACACCCCGTGTCATATTCCTCCCCCTCACCCCATGGTACTTTCAAGGGCAAACCGAGCCTTAATAGACGAGGAGCTATTGGCCCTCCGCATGAAGGGAGCGATAGAACGAGCTCTGATGCCCCATACAGGTGTTCTCAGCAACATCTTCCTTGTGGAAAAGAAAGGCGGCCAGATGCGCCCAGTTATCAATCTTCGGGCCCTAAACTCCCTAGTGCGCTACTGCCACTTCAAGATGGAGGGCATCTATCTCCTGCGGGACTTACTCCTTCGTGGAGACTGGATGGCGAAATTAGACATCAAAGATGCTTAACAGTCCCGGTGACCGAGACATCCAGGGACTTACTACGCTTCCTCTGGAAAGGCGACACTTGGCGCTTCACATGCCTCCCCTTCGGGCTCTCGTCAGCTCTGTGGTGCTTCACCAAGTTGATGCGACCTGCCATGGCTTGGCTGCGCAGCCGAGGGGTAAGACTGATAGTCTATTTGGACGACATCCTCCTCATGGCACAAGATCGGGGGTCCTCCTGAAACACCTACAATGGACGATGGATCTACTCTGTCGGCTGGGTTTCCTGCTCAATGGGGAAAAATCCTGCCTATCCCCTTCCCGACACATGGAGTTCCTCGGGTTCACGGTGGACTCAGAAGCGGAGTCTCTCAGTCTCCCCCCCCGCCAAAATACGCTCAATTCGCAAGGAACTACGCCGCGCCCTTGCGCTCCCAGCTGTTGCTGCGGCACCTGGCACGACTCATTGGCCTGCTGGCCTCCTCAATCCAGGCAGTGTTCCCAGCCCCGCTCCATTATCGTGCCCTCCAACGCCTGAAGATCGCACATCTTCGCAAAGGGGCCTCATATGCAGACTTGGTTTCCCTGGACTCGGAATCCCGAGACGAACTGACCTGGTGGATCCACAACCTATCCGCCTGGAATGGCAAGGCCATCTTCGGCTCAGAACCGGAATTCACGTTGGACTCAGAAGCAAGTCTCCACGGTTGGGGCGCCCAATGCAACGGTGTGACTACCGCGATCGCTGGACAGAGGCCGAATCCCAGCTCCACATCAATGCCCTGGAACTACTAGCCGGCTCCTTTGCAATCCGGAGTTTTGCGAACGGGACTGCCAGTGCATGCATCAGGCTGCGCATGGACAACATCTCAGCAGTTCGCTATGTCAACCACTTGGGCGGCACATGCTCAGCAATGCTGGCCCGTTTGGCGAAGGACTTCTGGACCTATTGTTTGGCCAGGGACCTAATGGTCCAGGCGGAATACCTCCCCGGTCTTCACAATACCCATGCGGATTGGAGCTCACGCTATCTGTCGGACAGCAGCGATTGGAAATTGGATGTAGAGGCGTTCTCCACTATCTCGTCCCTCTGGGGACCATTGGCGATCGACCTTTTCGCTTCCAGACTCAACGCCCAACTGCCCCGGTTCTACAGCTGGCACCCAGACCCGGCCGCAGAAGCAGTGGATGCCTTCCTGCAAGACTGGTCCAGCTCACCCATTTACACCTTCCCTCCATTTGCCATGATTCCCCAGGTGCTACTCCAAGTACGACACCAGATGGTGGACTTGGTCTTGCCAGCCCCATTCTGGGATACCCAGTCTTGGTTCCCACAACTCCTGGAACTGGTGATAGACGTTCCCGCACTTCTGCCATCCTACCGGCACCTTCTGCTGGACCCATTGGGCCAACAACACCCCCTCCTACTGGAAGGATCGTTACGGCTTCTTTCAGGGGTCCCTGGGAAATCCAAGGCGTTTCGGACGCAACTCAACGCCTCCTGGCAGATGCATGGGCTCCCGGCACTAGACGATCATATGGGACCGCTTGGAGAGCTTGGACTGGCTGGTGCCTGGCTCAGGACCTGGATCCCGTTGCGGCTCCTGTGACGGCGATACTCCAGGTCCTCATGTCATTGTTCGAAGCGGGTCGGGCATACCGCACGATTAATCTGTATAGATCTGCCATCTCTTCGGCTCATCATGGTTTCAATGGCTGTCCAGCAGGCCAACACCCCTTGGTGTGCCGCTTACTTAGGGGTTCACGCCTGTCGCGTCCCCCCAGACCTCGATACACGGCTACATGGGACGTCTCCTGTGTCCTGTCACTGTTTTCTTCCTGGCCTCCTAATTCGGACCTCACCCTGCGAGAGCTGTCAGCCAAGTTGGTTTCTCTGTTCTGCCTCATTTCGTGCAACCAGGTCTCAGAGGTCCGGGCCCTGGACTACGATGCGAGATCTTTCACCCCAGACGGGGTGACATTTAATATCTCCAGAAGGACTAAGATGGCCATACGTTCAGTCTCGTATCCGAGTTTTCCAACTACCCCGATGTTATAAAAAGATCAAGGTAGGATCAGCGCTGATAATGCCATAGAAGGTGTATAAATTATAAAAAGGCAGCACACCTAAAGGGGGTAACCCTTCTATCCCCTAAGGCTAGAACAGATAGATAAATCAAAAGTAGGGCGCGCCTTGATAAAAATATATAAAATGTATCAATAAAAACGTACAATAAAAGATGAAAATAAAAAGAGTCCAGATATTATAGTCCACAGAATGTTCTTGTAACGTGATGTGGTATCGTCCCAGATGATGATTTTCAGTATTGACGGTGGATAATATGTGAAGAGATAAAAGGAACAGCCAATGGTACAGTATGTCTGTATATATGCGAATATATTAAAAAAATAAATAGAATTACTCACAATTTCCAGAGCTAGAATCCAGCTCTGGTATGAAGTGCGTGAAGTGGAATGATCCCCACTCAAGGATATATGGAGCCTTTTCTTGAAGGTATTGATGAGTCACCAAGGAGTCCAACCGGAAATTTAAGCCGATAAGATATATAGTGCTCACTGTTTGGTTGCAATTGAGTATATAAATAGTATGGAAATATACTCAAAGTATATTGAGCAATCCTCTCTGCTCAATTTTTAGGCGTATGGGTGATATAATCCCCACCTAGGGATATTCTTTGGATTCGTGATGATTCAATTCAGTCAGGTATAAGGATAAAAACTATAATAAAAATAGGAATGTGGCAAATGCAATATATGAGGCCAAAATTCCTTTATTATTACAATATAAAATACATATAAAATTAGATTCTAAACGCGTTTCGCCCACAACAGGCTTATATTCTACTTGAAGAAGCCTGTTGTGGGCGAAACGCGTTTAGAATCTAATTTTATATGTATTTCATATTGTAATAATAAAGGAATTTTGGCCTCATATATTGCATTTGCCACATTCCTATTTTTATTATAATTTTTATCCTTATACCCAACTCCATACTCCATACTTCTGCTGCTTTGCGAGCTAAACACTAAATGAATTTCAACACGCTTTTATTTCATGCAGTCTTCAAAACCTGGTCTGTGTAATGCTACAGTGAAATGTTTATACTTGGAGATTCATTTCATTACGAACCAAAATATATTCAAATTGGGGCCTATCAGATGGTCATTTGAATACCCAAACTCCAAGCTGAAATTTATCAGAATCCCGAAACAACGAAACGCCCAATGGATAAGCATGTTAGTTTTGATTCATAATTCAAAATTCAGGCCAGCTATGGCGCAAAATAAGAGATGTTGGATTGATGAGAAATATGATGACAGGTGGCAAAGGGATAGCCATAAAATATTGATTTTATTCACAGATCAAATGAGAAGTGATAAACAGAGAAAAAAGTAGGAGCAATAAAAAAAAAAAATAATTATATATATATATATATATATATATATATATATACACACACACACAGTTAGTATGTACTTTACAAGTAACGCCAATCCTCCATTTCAAGCCAGTAACCAACCTCATGCTGATGAGTTGCATTAACAATGAAACAGCGGTCCATGAGTGGTTCACTGGCTTTGTTCCTCTTCCTGAGTTGTGTTTCAAACCTGTTGCATACAGTAGACACATACTACAAGGAATCCATGTATAAAGTGGAATTAGGAGTCAAAAATATGTTCTTTGTTGAGCTCATTTGCATATGCCTACCCACAATCCCTTGCAGTAGTGAGAGCACTGTTAAAGTGAGATTTCTGTGGGAAAAGCAATTCTTATGGCTTGCCTGGTGTATGTATTTGTGTTTCACAATGTATTAACTAATATATATATATATATATATATATATATATATATATATATATATATAAATCTTGCAGCATACCGATTGACCCATTGTAGCACCATTTTGGTTTGTCGAATATGTTTCCTGCATGGTTTCCCAAAATTCCGATAAGAAGCCAAACCACATTATGGCTGAAATCCAGCCATCCAGAAAAATTTTAGATTCAGCCGAAAACCAATTTTCTCGCCATGTGCAAGTCTAGAAATGTACCAATTATTTAGCTTGGGTGGCTTTCTACACCCTTGTAGTAATATAATTCAATGGGTGATGCCACTATGGAAGAACAGTCAGTTATGACAGCACAGACCATCAGAATTAAGTAGAATTAGCCTATACAGAAAAACCCAAGTGCAGCCTGTTTTTCTAAAAAAAATTTATTATTATTACCATTTATATAGCGCAAAAGATTCCGTAGCGCTTTACAATACTGTGAGAGTGGCATTTAACTATAAATAGGACAATTACAAAAAACTTACAGGAACAATAGGTTGAAGAGGACCCTGCTCAATCAAGCTTACATTCTATAGGAGGTGGGGTGTAAATCACATTAGGACAGGAATTTGCAGTCAAATACGGTGGGCTGCCCTTTAGGAGAGAGCAAGAGACAGGTATGTGAGGTAGAGGTTAGTCTTGGAGGCCATAAGCTTTCCTAAAGAGATGGGTTTTAAGGCACTTCTTAAAAGATGCAAGACTAGGGGAGAGTCTGATGGCGGTAGGAAGGCTATTCCATAGGAAGGGAGCCGCCCACAAGAAGTCCTGCAAGAGTGAGTTGGCCGTACGGGTGCGGACAACGGACAGGAGGTGGTCATGGGCAGAGCGGAGAGACCAAGAAGGGACATACCTATGGATCTGTGAGGAGATATAAGGGGCTAGAGTTGTTCAGTGCTTTATAGGTGTGAATTAATACCTTGAATTGACTCCTATAGCATACAGGAAGCCAATGTAAGGACTGGCAGAGGAGTGAGGTGTGAGAGAACCGACTAGAGAGAAAAATCAGTCTGGCAACAGCGTTCATTTTTGTTGTCAATTCTCTACAATTTTATGTTTAATGAGATATTTATCTTACAAATATATACTGAAGTATGGGAGTGTGTCACCACTTTGCACATAAACAAAATGACTTATGAATCCTGATATGTGGGTTTCACTGACTCTTCCAACTTACCTAGTATGAAAAAGTGTAACAAGGATTCTATGTTACCAAATAAGTCCAATTCATAATACTACTCCACATACACCATAATTTTAACCATTGTGGCATAATGCTATCTGTTGAAAGAAACTGCCCATGAAGGACACATGAACTACTATCACCCTGAAAGTGCCAAGAACACAGATTGTAGCCCTGTTTTGCCAGTGAATGAAGCTAGAGTTGAAGCTAATTGGTGTAAGAGTCCAAATATTATAAATTGCATGCACATCCTCCAATGAATGAAAACTAAAAAAAAAATGATGAGTGGGATTTTGACAAAAAGCAAAAAAAAGCTGTTACAGATTTATGGTATAAAATTAATTTTAATAGAAGAAAAGATAAGTTAAAAGTGGAAGTAAAAACAAAGTAAAAAAAAAAGCATTGGATGATTGTTTTTCTTACATTTTTGTCAGGGCCCAGAAAGCAGCACTGCACTTTAAGCAGTCCCAGGTTGCTGAGCTTCAGCTAAGTGGTCTGCGAGCTATTTGGAAAGAGAAAAAAAATATATAACCAACATCAATTTTTAGCTATTACAGAGTGAGAAACCAGTTTACCAGACAAACGTATCAAAATAGACAGATGCCTTGAAATGATCAGCAATTCACATCATGCTAAGATTTCACCTTAATGCCAGTTTTAAATAATGTTTATAAACAGTACCAGTCCAACTGCTTTATAATTCACTGCAATCTCCCCCCAGGCACTGGGAACAGAGTCTGCTGCAGACTATGTTTCAATTATGAATCCTTAGCATTCAGCAATACTCTAAACTGCATTCTGCAAAAAAAAGAAATATTCCAGCTTAACTGTTGCAGACCTAGATAATTACCATTTCTTATAATTCTACTTTATTACTGTAAAATAAAACACAAAATGGTTTATTGAGAAAACTGTAAGATGTTGCGCTAACAACCAACTTGCAAAATTAAGACCAAAGTTGCAGAATTTAAAAATAATCAACTCACAATGCAATTTTGCAAGTCATCTATGAACTCAGCAGAATGCAACGTTCAGTAAATAGGCAGCAAGATATTTTACTATGCCCATCACTTGTGTGAGGAATATGGTAAAGAACAAATATATTAGTCTGTGCATTAATATAAGCTGGATTGAATATTTTTGTTTTTTCTACAAATGTTTAGAAGAAAATAATAGTCAGATGACCATTTTTTATATTATAGAAGTACAAGAAGTAACATAATTAAAATTTAACACTTTCACTGAAGAAAAATTTTATTGACTAGACAGCACTGAATATTATGTTGTTGTTTTGATCATATTAACGTAGGTGTATAAATTATTATGTTTAATGCATTTATTTAACAGGTATTATATAGCAGTTTTATCCAAAGTGTTCAACAAATTGTAATCGTATATAATCATAGGTAGGGCAACAGACAGAATATAAAAGACAGTAAAAAAGGAGTAAAGGATGTGACTCAATATCCTCAAATTAAAGGCAAAATGGGTTATATGATCTGCAAATCAAAATTCTTCCTCTGATGTCTCAAGACTTCATTCAGTGTTTCATCTAATTTTGTGCACTTCCTTCTATGGCTACAAATAACATCTATCTATACAGTATTCCCTCCCCTTTCTCCATTTCAGACTTCTCACTAGTGCTCCATGATATGGCCCTTAAATAGAATGCCTCCTACTGGTTATGTAAACTCTTTCTTGTCAACACCATTTCTTGTTTATTTCCATTTAACTCCTCCCAGTTATCCATTCCATTACTTTACATAGACCCATCTATCTTTTTCACATTTTCCTCTAACCTTAAAAAGATGCAACATCTACCTGATATAAATGAATGGTCATTTTCTATTAGAAGCTTGTTTCTTCTAAACAAACAGTATTTCAAAATGGGCAAACTGGGAAAAAATAATTCAACTATATTTCCAGTTTAAATATTTTGCCCAGAAATACTCGTCAATTTTCAAACCATAAATCTAGAGCAAAATGATAATTAAAATAAATTGGGTTTAACTACAAATTAAGAAAATTGTGCTAATGCTTACATACTTTAAAGTACAAAAAATGTATAGTAATTATAAGGCTGTGTCAAACTAAACTGAAAAATAATATGAATAAATACAATTAGAATTTTCAAATCAAACAAGTCTTATTTTGATTTAGACGCTGAATCACTCTGGGCAATTATTACACACTGAGAGCAAACAATTAATTACATAATTTAATCCAATATTAAACATTACCTGTGCGTGAATCCATTTTTTCTTTTGGTATCAAAATAGTTCATCGTTGTAACTTAGATTCACAGCTAGGTTTGTCACTTAATATATGCAAATTATATGTACAAAGATCTGCATTTCCAATTTAGAAATTTTACTGATCATCTAAAATTAGAACTTAAAAAATTACCATCAATTTGAAGATGAAATATTAACTACACAGAGACAGAGCACATACTCAAATGGTGAAACATGTGAATACATTTGTATGAAATTACTGAAAGTAGATTTACCAATCAAGTACATGATTTACACTTTAACTGCCAAACAGCTCTGCAACGCAATGCAAGGTTAATTAACATATCACCACTATGCCAGATTTATATTAATCTAAAAATGAAATCACACGATAAGCAGGAGACAAACATGGAACAATAATTCAAACAAACAATCAAATATTCAGAATATTGAGGTTCATCTACTTCACTGGGAAAAAAAAAAAGAAATTATAAAATTTAGGCCAAAACAAGTAAAGATGTGAAAATAATATTATGTGCTGAATTAGATTCTTTTCCCCCCCAACAAGTTTAAATTTTACAATTTATTTGGCTGCCAATTACAACTCACTGTTTAGTGGCTTTACCTTTCAGAAAATGATAATAATAATAATAATAATAATTTCAATTAAATGTAAAAGATGCATGCAGCAGTGAAATAATTCAAGTCATAAATTATATCAGATTAAAAACATATCCCAGTATTTATATAAATATTTTTTTGCACTAACGTGTGATTTAACAATCTAACAGATTGCATAATTGAGAAAAAAAAACTGTAATAAGTGTTGAAGGGGAGTTTCAGCATATGAAAGTAGGTGAGCGCCTCAGTTAATGATGCAAAGAGTGAACGCGAAATAGCTCTGAACAATTAAAAAGGTCAAGCAGAAGAAAGCTCACTTCTCTGGCTGAGATACATTCAAGAATGATAGATTCCCACTTCAAGAATCCCACTTTGGTCATCGCTCCTCTGTATTTATGAACGTGTAAATATTATTCGAAGTGACTGTTAGATGCTATGACCTACTGCTGATCCCCAATACAGACACAGCACAGTGAGAGCCTTTCCACTTGACAGAACAAGGAAAATGAGGGGTTTCAGATCCTCCCACAATGGAAACAAAAGTTTGGCCAACAAAACTCCCTGGGACAATTTGTGTTGTCAGGATCACAAGCTGGTGCACAGGGCCAGTATGGGGCTCCCAAGCTCAGCCATAGCCACAGCAAAGCCTCTTACCTTGATGGTGTTAAGACATTTAGCAAGAGATAGCTTTTCCCTGAGCTCGGTTGTCTCTGCTCTGCGCCGAGTTCATGTAATTATTAGCTATCTGCTTTAAGCACTTTGGAAAGCCGAGCAGGTCATTATTGGCACAGAACAGGGCATCAATGAGCCGTGACGTCACACATTGGCGCACTCTCTCGGGCGTTCGAGGATGGGCGCCTCCCCTGGGCCAATGGGGAAGCAGAGGTAAGCAAAGGGAGAACCAATCAGCGCATGCGGGTGGGGATAGCAGTTAAAGGGAATCTAGGGGATGTGAGATGAGTGTATGATTAACTCTTCCTGACACAGGACGGCTGGACTCTGATCTCTTATAGATCACGGGCTTTGTTTGCCCATTGCAACTAACCTTTTGTTTTGTGCATAAACCGAACGTCATGGATATCCTCGCATGAGCATAATATACAGTGACACAAAACCACATACACAATATCTACAAACCTCCCTACAAGCTGTGGGGGGGCTGTACATGAAACATTTAGGAAAACTGAAGGAAACATTTTAGGAAAAAAGCCAAAACTGAACAAAAAAAATAGATTTTCTTTAAAAAAAAAAAAAAAAAGAGAGATTTTGCATCATTACAAATTTGGTCTACGTTTTGCAAATCGCAGCTTAGTGCAAGACGCGGCAACGTGCAAAGGAAAATATATCGCAATTTAAACCTCCGCTACCTAGAATTCAACAAGTAATGCAGTTCCTAATGGGCAGCTAGGGACACACCAACTTCGCTTGTGTGGACTATGAGAGAGAGGGGCTATGGTAACACAATGATCTGACTATTGCACTGCATTGATGATTGATGCTGTTAGGCAAGCTAATGTATCCAGTGTAAATTGCACATGGGCCGTATGAATTATTTTTAAAAGGATGTTTACAAAGCAGGAGGAAAATTAATTAGCTTCTTTTTTTGTGTGTGTGCAAAATTTGTAGCATTGCACTTGAAATGGATATGTATGAATCTCTATAGGTTCATATAACTTCTGTGGACAGCTCACAAATAAGAGATATCGGTCCATTGTTTGCATATACATCAGTGAGTTAGGCTTACACTTTAACATTTTTATGAAGATGGGTTAACAAATCAATGTATATATTATTTGTTCTGGTATTTTGCCTTTAATGAATGGGATTTAAAAGTAGGACTGTACAGGAATCGTAAAAACATATACTGAAAAATTTAGATATTTAAGTCCATATTAACTGAGGCAAAACATGTGCTATTTAAGGGCGAAGAACTAAACGATGGCAGACATTCTATTGGTTTCCATAGTGATTCGAGCTTATTTAGCACTTTGCTCCACAATATCGCCAAATTTTGCCTTGATAGATATGACCACTAGAGTTTCTAACGCTTAAGTCGCATAGTCGAATCGTTGTCTGAGTGCACAGGAATGTATAGAATCCCATCGTGGAAATAACAGAATTGTATCCCAAGAGTTTATATTGCTAAATTGGATCCGTGTGAAATCTACATCTAACACGACAGCATTGATTAACTAGGTACACTGCAAGAATCGGTTACTTAAAATCCAGCTATCAATAATTACACCGAATAAATTAACGATCACAGTCATTTAAATTGCAAATTAAATGCTTGTTGCTTTGTAATTTCCCTTCACATTTGCACACCCATGTGTTTGTGTATTTGCTTGCCCAGTGAATGTACTACATATACTACACATAGCCAATCCCATTAAAAGCCTGTACTTCATAAGTGTTTATCCAGATAAATTTATACAGATACCACATCTACTCACTATGAAGAGGTGATACCAGTTCGACCGGAATCTCTCAGTAGTGACATAGTGTAATCAGTCCTATGTTAAAACCTAGCTGCATACACATGATGTGATTGTCATACACGGTGCCTCTGGAAAGCTGGAAATTAAAATGTCAAATTACCTGTCATTAGTTATGCAATTAGTAGACAATTTATTTGGAATTAGTCGGCATGTAATATGGCATATTAAGGTTACAGCTCATGAGATTTTCAAAATGTTTCCCCTGGAAACATAAAAAAGGATACACCAAAAATTAATACATCAGACTACATAAGAAATCAATCCTCTCCCTCCCCCACACACACACACAAACACACACATATACACACACATACTGTTGGGAAATATATCCGGTGGAATCAGAACAGATTACAATCTCTTATCTGGGGGGATTTACTATACTTCATATGATTCTAATCTGCTTTCTCTTCAACCCTTTTATGAGTTTTAGATAGAAGGAGAAAATACCTGCTTACTCCACTAGATCTTTCCATTTAATTCGCAGTTCCCGACCTCACCTAATCACACATTTCTGGGAACTGGGATTGTAGGCAAATCTTAAAAGCTTGGTCTGCTGGGCTACATCAATATGATTCATATTTGTTAATGTCATATATATGAATGATACATTAAATGCATTCATTTTCATTATTCTTAATTTTGTTGTGCCCCCCGTCTTCCCCCAAATCAACAGGTACTCACTCGAGTATATGTATGTAGGTGTGATTATGGTAGCACTTACAGTCCAGACACCTCATTAACCAAACTAAAATATTACAATATTAAATATAAGGTCTGAGCATCTTGCAGAGATCTATAGAAAAACTTCCAAGTGGAATGAATTTGCTTCTCCGAATGATAAGGACTACCAGCCCTGTGAATGAGTGTGAACTCTCCTCCCCCACCCCCCATTGCATCTTAAGTATAGAAAGTTGGGATTGCTGTTTTACAGTGCTTGCATTGTGTGTGATGGCCATCAAGGGGCAGGTTTTGCCAAGGAACAGAGAGGTAGAAAGAGAAAGGGAAAAAAGCATGCTGATAATTGGGTAGCCCCATCACCATCCCTTTCTGGTGACAACACCCCAGTAGGAGTGGCTTTAGGCGTCAGAATCCTCAATTTCCAACTAAGCATCTTGGCAGGACTTTTTTTTTTCTTCTTATACCAAAGCTAAAGTCTACATCAACCCACCCATCCTCCCACCGAATCTTTCCCCTCCCTCTCAGTACAGAGGAAAAGCAAGGGGAAAAAAATCTTGCGAGGGAGCAAAGCAGCAAGCAGAACACAGAGGGAGAGAGGGATCAGCAGCCAGAGAACAAGAATTAAGACTTTCAGATTTACAACCGGTGGGGCTTCCAAAGTACCCCAAGGAGAACTGTTTCCCCATTTTTTTCCTTGCAGTGTGTGTCTCCAAAGATAAGAGTATATGCATGTGTCTTGCCATGTCCTATCCTCAGGGCTACTTATACCAACCATCTGCTTCTTTGGCTCTATATTCCTGCCCTGCATACAGTACCAGTGTCATCTCTGGACCCAGGACTGATGAGCTTGGAAGGTCTTCTTCTGGCTCTGCCTTTTCACCCTATGCTGGATCTACAGCTTTCACAGCTAGTTCCACTGGCTTCAACTCTCCCCTACAGTACAGCGGGGATCCAACTGCTGCATTTACTTCCTATGTGGTAAGAAATGCCATTAGCATTTTCTTAATACTGAGCTGCAAGGGGAGAGGGGATAGACAGAGGGCATAGTTTTGCGATGTAAATGTGCATTTCTTTGGCGCCCCAAATTCTATTATCACCCACTCACCACCCCCTCCGCTCCTTTTTCCCACACACTGATTAGGAGTTTGAAAATGTGCAATATTATAATAGCTTTGAGAAGTGTAAACAAAACCATGTCAGTAAACAAATACAATATATTGCCCACAGCAGGATTCCTTGTACATTGTATCCATATGTATCATAATAAAACACTGTAGCGAAATCGAATTCTGCTTTGTGTGGAGATGACTCAAAACATTATAGAAGTTCAATGCATTTATGCATTTAAAATAATTTAATATTTTATTTAAACAGTGCAGACTAAGAACAAACTTTAAAAAGGTTGTTTTGTTTTGTTTGTTTGTTTTTGCTATAGGCTGAACCGTAGCGAATTGGCGAATTAAAATGCATATTGCAAATTTGGGCAAAAAATAGCTGATCTGGTTAAATTCTCCAACTCAAGCTATATTCGCAGTTTGAAGATCTTTGCCTCAGTTTTCTCATTCGGATATTGATTCGCTACATTTCGGAGTTTAGTAACTAACCCTGTAAAAGTCACCAGCAATAACTACTCTAGGATGATTAGGGACCTTGTCCTTTTAATCTGTCATAATGTGACGTTAATGATTATTGTGGTGTGTGCAGGATAAATTAAAACGTACATGCCCCTGGGAATAGCAAGCCTGCCTGCCTATTCTGTCCTGTAAATTGGTGACCTTGGTTGTTCTTCACTGCAATTATCCTGAGTCTTTTAGAATGGGGTTATAGAAGTTTTTCTTAAGATCTTGTTTTTTGAGCAATTATAGATCCCGTTAGATAGGTCCTGGGTACTTGTACAGCTCTCTGGAATGCAAAGCGTTAAAAAAGGTTATCTGAAATTTTCAGTATGTTTTCAATTACAGAGGATTCCTCCATCAACCGGCGGGTGGGGTGGGGGGAATCCCAAATCGTAATGTGATCTTTAAAGCATTCACAGCCCTTGAATCTGTTTTACTTCAGATTTGTAAATCAGGCGTAAACTTTATTAAAGTGACCTGGTATTTAGACATTTCTGGAAATTAATCATAATTAATCATAATGGCCAAAATTCCTTGTATGATTGTATGGATAAATTAATATAGCAATGATATAGCAATACTTTATTGAAAATACAAGCTGTGTAAATATAAATATACATCTCTATCTGTCTATCTAAATATACATCTCTATCTGTCTATCTATCTTTATAGTGTGTTTTTCTTTGCATTAATATTTCCTTTTGTCTGTGCTTTTTATATTTTTGCATTCCCCCCTTGTGCGTTAATGTTTATTATATTTGTTGTCGGGGAAATAAAAATGTTTTGAATTACGTTTATTAGCTCAGCGCTGATTTAATTAGCAGTATAAAACCCCAGCAACAACCGATGTAATTAAAGCTTTGTGAACTTTTTAATTTATAGTTTTGTGGTTCTCTGTCAGTAACCCATTCTTAGGTGTGGTTATTCTGAGAAATTAAAGGGCATATGTAGATTCCTTCTGCTGTTTCGTCTCCCAGCTCCCAAATACAAAATTAAATACCGTACGACTGGTGTCTTAAAAATATAGTACATTTTATCTGACAGAGACTTGGAGTATTTGAATTGAGTCAGACGTCACATACTCAAAATGTAGGCCAAAGCTAAAAGGAACAGCAATCAAAATAACTATATACTCAAGTTTATATTTATGGATGTTATTGTAAACAGTGAAAGTACCTCTTCTATGTGCCAGTCTGTCTATCTATCTCTATTGAACAGACAATAAATAATATTGATATTTTAAACATAAGCCTTCATAAATAAAGAAACTACTTAAGACGTCATGTCAGAACTAATTATACTTTGTTTCATTTGTAGGGCTCCCCATATGACCACAGTTCAAGTATGGCGGGATCATTAGGTTATCACCCCTATGCTGCCCCTCTGGGATCGTATCCTTATGGTGACCCAGCCTACAGGAAAAATGCCACGAGAGATGCCACCGCCACTTTAAAGGCCTGGCTCAATGAGCACAGGAAAAACCCTTACCCCACCAAAGGTGAGAAGATTATGCTGGCCATCATCACCAAGATGACTCTCACTCAAGTGTCCACCTGGTTTGCCAATGCAAGGAGGAGGCTTAAAAAGGAGAATAAAATGACCTGGACCCCTAGGAACAGGAGTGAGGACGAGGAAGAGGAAGAGAACATCGATCTGGAGAAAAATGATGAAGATGACCCGCAAAAATTAGACGAAAAGGGGGATCCTGATGGGGACACAGGTTGGTTTTGTAAATTCTTTTGACTTGCAATCTCAAATTACGTATGCTTTTGATTGTGAGGGAGGGTAATTGGGGAAAGGGGTGGGAGGATAATATTTTAATGAGAATTTCTAAACACTATGGGCACTAGAGCAATGTAATAAGCATAATGAAGTCTCTCTGGTATTGAAGGGTTTAACTATCAGAGTGCCAGATGTGAGCATTAAATATCAGTGTGCCAGATATTTTGCATGCTACATCCCAGATTTTTTTTAAAATCTAAAATGGAAAAAAGAAAGGTTTCAATTATTTTGAAATCTACAATACATTAGGAATTTTTTGTTTTAGCATTGTTTTTTTTTTGGGGGGGGGGAGTGGGAGGGAAGGGGGGATGTTAAAAATAGAGAGTGCCATTTCCAAAATCAAACATTACAAAAACAAAAAACAAAAAAATACATTAAGAAAACCCTAATAGATCATTTGGCCTTTGTCTGTTATTTGTTTGTAGGGAAGAGAACTCCTAGCCTGGAGGAGCCTGATCGACTAGAAGGCACTGCACTACATGGAAAAGAATTAAACCCCATCAGAAGTGACTCGGAATTAAATGAGATAGAGGACAGAGGTGATCTCCTGTCCAAAGGCAATGCCCCAACTCCTCCATCGCTGTGTCAAACAGTACAGATCCAGCAGACAACAGAAGAACATCCTCTGCACCATCATCTTCTTCATCACCACCCAACAGTTCAGCAGCTCCATTCTCAACACCACCAAGCTCACCCCCTAGACCTAGCTCATAGGAGTACCCAAATCCAGAATGGTACAGTCGCGAGCAATGCCACCTCAGTCATCCACTCTCCTCCAACTTCCACCTCTAAGCCAAAACTGTGGTCCTTGGCAGAGATAGCCACCTCTTCGGACAAGAGTAAAGAAAGCAGTTCTCCAGGACCTGGGGCAACTGCAACTCAGTCTATAGTTGGCAATACCTCTTCCCCATCCAGGTCTCCCTCTGCCCCTTGTCACTTCCCAAACAACGCTGTTTTACCCCGTCCCCTGTACTACAGTACACCTTTTTACCCCGGGTACACGAACTATGGGTCATTTGGCCACCTTCACAGTCATCATGGACCCAGCACAACGCCATCAGCCAACAGCGTCCCACACTTCAATGGATTAACCCAGACTGTCCTAAATAGAGCTGAGGTCTTGACCAAAGAGTGCAAACTTAGAACCCAGTCTCAAGTAGACCTTAACAAAGAAACTACTTATGAAATGAAGAAAGGTATGTCCAGCATTTAATTATGGCTCCTTCTGCAAGCATTTGGACAATTTTAATTTATTATTCATATAATGCCTTGACAATTTATCAGTTCTGCCACCGAGAAAATAAATTAGTTCAAATATTATCTGGCCAATACAAACTTTTTCTTTCCAAATTTTGACTGGTTTAACACGTCTTAATCCAAACTACATGGAAGTACAAGATTTGTATTAATTTGATTCTGTATATTTAATGTAGCAATTTTGTATTTAAATGGATCATCAATATCTTTGAAGTAAATTATAAAATCAAGACAGTTGTACAGTGACTTATGCTGTTTTTGGTAATATAAATATATACATTTCAATGTTTTCTTGAATTGTTTCATAGTAAAAAAATACAACTAATTAATTTAATTTTTAAACGTTTCGATTTTTTTCTTCATTTGTAAAGGGGCATACTTATTGGATAGAATTAAAAGTCAGATCACGTGTATACACGGTAAATAATTAAAATAAGTTTTAACAAAAGGAAAACAGTACAGTATTGCTTGGACATAAAAGGTTATTATTATTATTATTATTACTTTAACCCCTTAAGGACCAAACTTCTGGAATGAAAGGGAATCATGACATGTCACACATGTCATGTGTCCTTAAGGGGTTAAACTGATACAATCCTTTGAGGATGAATAAACACACACAAAAAAAATCAGATTCAAAAATATATTCCTATCATAAATAACTTGGTATAAAGATCAATCTATTGTATTGATTGATAGACAGACAGACAGACATACAGACAGACAGCAATTTCTTCTTCTAAAAGAGTTAAGGCTCGTAGTGGTGTGTAAATATTCCCTAAACTTGGTGGTAAGTTTGAAGTTATTAAAATATTGGAGTTGGTAAAAAATATACTTTTGAAATCCTACGTTGCCTTAATTATTGCATCAAAAGTAATTATCTATCTATCTATCTGTCTATCTACAGAGCCCTGTATAATATTCTTCTTATTATTATTCTTATTATTATTTATTATAATAATAATAATTAATAATAATAATAACAACAATAGCAAAACTATAGCAAGACATTATCCTATACAGACAGGGTACTCGAGTGAAACTGTGCAGCAGCGAAATTTACGTAATTGCTGCGTTTCACAGGTAGGTGTCACACTTGCTCCTGATTTCAATTTTAAATCTTCGCATTGGTGGCAAACAAGAGAACGTTGAAAAGTGGCTCCAAAAATGCAAATGCTAAATCGGGCTGAACCCTTCTGCCCCCTTCACACACAAATAGGTATTAAATCGCTCATGAAATTTAATTACAAAACACTAGCAATGCGTAGCTGCATTGTGCCACTTATACCTACGCCATATCAACCTAAACAGTTACATATTTATTGTAACATCCAAGCTTTGTGAAGCATATTTTTTTAAAGAATATCTAAATGAATATATAAATATGTGAATTTAACATGACCCTAAATGTATAGCTATTTAGTATTAAAATATTTTAAAAGCATTATTCATGATTTCCGTATGAAATATTTTTATGTGAAGTTATACACGTCCACATACATAAAGAAATTCGTTAGATTTTTTTTTCCTGTGTCAAATGAATATTTACTTACAGAGAATAAATCACTATTTATCACATTTACATACTTCATAGCAAATGGAATCCTATTGTGTAAAGAAGTTCTCAAAGTATGAAAGAGTCGAAAATAATACTTCCGAACTTTCCAGTGTCATAACAAACTAGATGTAATACTTAGAAGGAAAATTGATTATGTAGAATATTTCATGTAATTCAATAACTGAAATATTTTAGGGGCTCTTAACTAAACAGTTAATAGCAGACTTTCAACATTTAGGTAAAATATTTTTTTAAAATATCTACATATGTCATAATGTTTGTTTCGAAATTAAGTTTGTGTTTTATCAAGGTAACATCACCATTCGTACATAATTCTTTGTTTTCTCAGATTTTTTTCATGTTTGATGTGATTTAGAAACTATTATTTCACATATGAAACGGTTAACACTGACAGAAAGAGTTATCTGCAAAGTTTGACTATTACTTTAAAATATATAAAACAATATTCATCGAAACCAGTTAATTTCTACCTCTAAAAACGTAAAATTTTATATATTAAAGGTTATATGATATTTTTTCCTATTTTAAAAAAAATGCAGAACACTCATTTTTAAATCCTTAAGTATTTTCAAAACTTAAAATCCAAAATGTTTTGTTTTACACAGTACTGAACCCCCCCCCCCAAAAAAAAAAGAATCTCACTAAAAGTTGGATGCTTGTTTATTATCAATCTAGAAATATTATGTTTTATGTATAGTACAAAACACAAAATATTACTCAAACAGAACCAAATCATTTCGTTAATATAAAATATTAGAAGTTAAAATCTATGGTGATGTGAAGTTAAAATACAAAAGACACTTTTACGTTTTTGCTTATAGAAATTTGTCTAACATAGTTAATACTAAACATAAAAATAGATTAACAAAACAAAATAATGATCCCTTTAAAACATAATAAACATATCAAATTAAGAAATATCTGAGTTCGAACATTTAATCCAGGATATTTAAAACTAGGGTATTAAGAGTAATAATAATAATAGACACAGACATTTTTTTTTTTTTAAATTAATTAAATGCATGCATTCTCAAAAATATTGATTTTGTTTTTGGAGATAAAATCAATATGTGTTTAGCTCTAATCAAACGTTCGAGGAAAAATTATTGGTTTAATAATATAGGTATTGTACCTAGTAATATAAATGGAGCAAGCACTTTGGATCTGCACAAACTAGAATGGTCTCTGCATAAAGCAACTGAGTTATGATAAATCATGTTGATATTTTCTTTTCTGTTTGATTAATTTACTTACTTTCATTTCTCAAACTGAGCTGATTTTGTGAGATTAGCGGATTTAAAATACCAACATTTGTATAATTCTATTAAACTGGTCTATATGTATATCAAATATAACGCTTGTTGCTGCGTTTATTGATATACTAATGAGTTCAGCGCTGAATCGGTTAATAGCAACGGGCCGATTAATGAGAATCTAAAACATAGATACACTTTCTAAAAAGGACCTATCACCCGAGTCTAGTGATCTGCAAAGGAGTTAATTTAGTGCATTTTCCCCACACATTACATTCAAATATAATTACCAAAATTTGAATTCTATTGTATATTAATTTACATTTGTATTTTTAATCATGTTTGCTTTTTTATAATTAATCACCGAGTTAAAATTTTTGAGGACAGTAATTATTATTTTACTAAAGAATTTAAAACATGGAAAAGGATTGATCTTTCAAATAAAACATTTCTTCTAGATGTTATTAGTTTGTCCATTTAGACGTAGCTTGCAAGTAATTTTCTTCAAACCGATTAAATATTCTGTGGAGGATTTTCTGTTTAATTAAATGATCTACAAGCTTGTCCATGAGGAATTATTAGATCCCCTGAGTGGATCTCTGCAGAATGAATCAAGTTACCACTTTACTCGCCCACCTACAGAAATCACTCTAATGACCATTTATTCTGGGCAACTGTGACACACACACACATCTCTCTCTCTCTCTCTCTCTCTCTCTCTCTCTCGTCCCTGGAACACCCTTCTGACATTAGTGACTAAAATATTACGAAAAGGTACGTTTTATGTGTCACATCATTGATGATATGCAGGCTTATGCGCAGCTTCATTACAATTTATTTTCCCTGCACTCATAATATCAAGAGAAAAATGCTAACAAATAAAGGGTGAATGACATTTCTATTCACAAGTGCTGCAAATGCTATTTCACAAACGATATTTTCGGTGAACATGCTGTCAGTCAACTAGCAAGGGCTTTAATCATTTCTTCTTTATTCTAAACTTCATTGCAATCATAAATGATGACAATAAAATACACCTGATAATTACAAAATGCAAGATCGATCATCTATCAGATTAACAGATAATTGTTTTTTCTCTTCAAGTATGAATAGCAATTTTCACACCTAACAATTAATATACAACCAACAGATAGCAACCATCTGAACATATATATATTTATCTATCTTATAAATATACTTTTCCTAGCATTCTCAAAGGGTTTAAAACTCTAACTCACTGGAGCCATGCTTAGTTTTGTAGTTAAAATATTACCATTTTTATTTCTTTTGGGTGTTAAAACTACTTGAAAAAAATAAACAGTCTTACTTTTTATTAAATATATGTAATTGTACAGAGGATTAACTGTGCTCTGTTTCTAGTTTAGGTTAAGAGGGTAACTTCTAAAAGCCATCTAAAAGTTGACAACCAGCAAGTTATATTGGAAACAATGAACAATAACAAAACATGCCTAACTATGATACAAAAAGATAATTACATTTTGAACAACATTCTAGAGGCTAAAATGTAAAGCAATTGCAGTCATACACAAAATATGTGTTGGCAAAACTAGGTAGCATATAATTAACAATTTTACTACTTGCTTAGTTAATATCTAATCTGTTTCTGCTGCCAACTGGGATGATTAACCATTTGGAAACAAGTGGGTTCATTCACCGAATAGTGATTGCTTTATTCACTAACAGCTGACAAATGGCTTATAAAATTTAGGCCACAAAAGCTGAAAATTTCAAAAGAAGAGAAAGAAAGATCCCCCCTCCCTTGATTTGGCTATTTTGGACTACAGTTTGCAAGCTTATGACAGCTCATTTGTTTGTCAAACATAATTCTTTGTGTGTTGTCAACCAGCTTGTAAAATTAAGGATAAATAGTAGAGAGGACTATTGACTAAATTGAAGGGAAGTGAAAATCAACTTGGAAATTACAGGATAAAATAGGTCTGCTCTGAAAAATCTCTAGACTGATTGATCTGAATGATTCTTCTACTTTGGCAATTTTTATTTAAATGTTACAAGTCACTCAGTTGTCAACTCACCGCAACTTACTAATTTTGTAGGGAATGAAATAGATATCTACTAAGCAAATGCATTTGTTGCACTCTTTGATCTTTACCGAGAACAAACAACACACAGGAAAGTAGAAACAGGTTTATTTTATACTCGACATTCATATCACATTTAAATAGTCAAAGCATATATTTTGTTATTAAATTTAATTTTATTTCATGTATGGTATCATCAAACAGAAAAGTTTTGTAATTAGTTTTTAAAAAATGTTAATTTCAACATTTCTGTGTAATGCATAACTATTTAAATTCTATTGATTTTGCCCACATTTATATAAAGGTTATCTATTGCTTGTTGTACCGTTTTGTTTTTCCAAAGTCTTACGCTGTTAATTACTGTTATTGCACATTTGTGGAAATCAGATTTATTATGGAACAAATAAGCCACTTAAATCAAAATAACTGGGCCAGTCTGTTTTGTCCTTAGTTTTTTCTTTCTATGTATTCGACCCATCTTCCCTGTTCCCTTTTATATGTGACCTGCTTAGATTATTAGAAAAGACATCTGGGTTGGCAAAGGTACAAGTGTTTTCAAAAGGAGAACCGTCTGTTTTTCCAAGTGAACAATATGTTAATTCTAAAGACCCCCTTCCCTGCTTTCTTAAGATTGAAGGGGAAATAATACGCTTCCACAAATGCAGCGATAAGGGACAAGGGGTTTCCTCTATAAAACAAGTGGCAGTTTTTAATTTAAGCTTTGTGTTGGCCTCAGAAACAGTGTGGCGTATTTTCGTGATCTGTCCCAGGGAAAAAAGAAAAAGGCCTTAATCTGCCTCGCCTTGGGAACAGAAGGGTAAAGAAAGAGCAGTGAGATCGTGAGAGAGAGTGCAAGTGTGTGTATATGTGTGTTTGTGTTATTTATTTATATATTTTCAATGAAATCATTTAGGGATCAAGAGATACACTTATTAAATTGTCAAATCCCAACAATAAGGCTGTTAATTAATTATGGGTGCTCAAAATTCAGGCCAGCTGTCTGTTCCTTTCTCCTTGTCTGCAGGTCTGACATAGATACAGACTTCTATACATCACTCATGGTATACCACATTTTACTGATGTCTATTCTTGCAGTTGAAACAGAAAGTGACAGATGGAGGGTAGAGTTTTGCATTCCTTTATTTTGTACTTTCCAAACGGTAAGGTGCAAATGTTTAGAAACTTGTTGCGTTTTAATGAACCAACACATGTTTCAAATTGTCCATATTATATATTTCTAAAAGGTTGAGTTGCATTAAATTAAACTAAACTACACAATTTTGAATCGAATTAACGGTGTGATATTTCCAAGTTACGAATTCTTTAAAGGCAAGTTGATTGCAAACTTTAAAATGTTTCACTAGGATAATATTGCTTTGGTAAGAAAATTACCTAACTTGTTTTTACTTGCATATAAAGTTGGCAATTTAACGAAAAGGGCATTTATCTGGTAAAATTGATTCAATTAAAGTGCACAATTGTGAACGATGGAAAACGAAATAAGAAAAAAGAAAAGAAAAAAGTGAACATCCCACCATTCATACCACTAAGTAAAAGGACTAACGTTTACATTTCTGGCTAATCCATGGCAGCATCACAGTAGAGTTAGCTCCATCTCCTTGGCTGTGTAGGAGAGAAAATGAACGCTATAAATACCCCTCCTTAGGGCTGCCATCAGAAATTGTGGGCCCCCTAACACAGCTCAAGCTATTGGCCCCACGGAGGCCCGCCTGCAAGGCCCACCCCCAAATCCCACCCACAAGACCTGCCACTAAATCCACCCACAAGGAAGCAGTGTTTGTAGAGTAGATACAGGGTGTGTGTTTTGTGGATGCAGTGTGTGCTTGTGTATTGGCTGCAGTGTGTGTTAGTGCATGTGTATGAATGCAGGTGTGCATTTGTGTGTAGAGTATACACTTCCATACACAAACACACTGATACTCAAACACATACACTGACACACATGCAAATACACAGACACACAGATACACACATATATACCCACACACACACATACAGCCACATGCACAAGGACACAGATACACTCAAAAAATACACATACTGAACACACACACATATAGTGACACAGACATATACTTACATACACAGACACACACATACACACACGTACACACACACACACACATATAAGGACATAGACACACACATACATACAGCTCATTTTTCAGGGTAGCTGGGGATGATGGGAGTTGGTGTGGATCTCCCTCTTCATGGCCTATCTCTACTCCTTCCTGCGTGGAGAGCTGGGAGGAAGTGACCGGCCATCACTTCTTCCCAGCAATAGTTGAGGCCAACATTTTTAAAGGGGCCCGGGTGCTGACCGGGCTTATCGGGTGGCCCTAAGTGCATGCACTTGATGAGCCCTATATCTTCAGGGGCCCGGCCAAAGCTGTGGCCATGCAATAAAATGACCGGACCCCATCAGCCAGGCCGGGCCTCCCAGGGCTGCTGGCTCGTGACAACCATCATGATTGTCACCCCCTGATGGCGGCTCTGCCCCTCCTACAGGATAGATTTGCCAGACTTTTTTCCTGTCATACTGGTTGTGGACAAGTTCCTTTCTAAGGTTTACTGTTTTATTTTATGCTCACCAGAAGACTTTTTAAAACGGCCAAGCCAGGAGAATTCAGCTTCTCTTTTCCTGGAGGAGACCCAATGCACGCAACCCTGATAAAGGTGACTCCCTTTGACCACGAGTCTGACCTAGACTCTCTCCTGAAGGAGATGACAATGGTTTATGGGGTGCAAGGAAGCCTTTAGATTAGACAAATTAGGTTTGATCTAAGCATTCATAAATACACTTCCTTTAAGCAGATTTGTAATTGCAGAAAAAAAAAACATTATATTTGATCTACATATTGAACTTGTACAGTAGCATGTCAATTTGTGGCACTGAGAGCTTGACAGTGATTGAATGGCAAGTGAGAGCCTTCCTCCTGACAGTTCTCCTGTTCTATGTCACAGCAATACTCTATAAGTGCATTGATATTGCAACTATATGCAACTTGCATCTTGCACTTACTGGGGAAAATAGGAATAGAATGCCATGTGTTTCTCTATTTTGATTTTAATATCTTTTCAATGAAGCCAGTATGTTGGTGTCACTGGAGAGGATTGCTGTCCCTAGACAACTGAAATTATAACACTGTATATCCCTGTAGGGAAACAGTGCATAGGTGGGAGAAGAGAGTGGATGTTACAATAATAATAGACATGACACTATGATTGTTAGACCTGTGAATTCATGTGCGAATGAATTGCAATTAAAGGTACACTATCACCAAAAACAACTTTAGCCGTATGAAAAAGTTTGGGTGTATATATCATGCCACTGAAGACTCATTGCTCAATTTTATAACATGACAGGAGGCTTCGTATTTGCTTTAGTCTCTCTTTACTAGAACTCTACAGCAGCACAGAAAAACAACCAATCAGAGAAAAAATAGGTACTATAAAACTCCCCTTCCCATGCATCATTTCCTCTTTCTTTGCTGCTCTGCAGTCAGTACAGGTCAGAGTACCACTGCCTCCTGCTATTATTAGTGGGTGGCTTTGGGATTTAGTTATGACTTATTTATGAGTTAAATGTATTATAGCCGGCCACTGGGAGGTAGGTAAAGCACATCCCTCACGTCCAGGAACCAGGACGCCGGCGAGTGAGTGAGACGTGTCTAAACCTCCTGGCGTGCAGTGACAGTATGAGAGATGTATATTTGCATAGGCTGAAAAAAGTCTTGCATCCATGTTCAGGTTCAGCCTTTCCACATCTGCGTCTGCTGTTAATCCAAAGGAAGGAAAAAACAAACAAACAAACCAAAAAACAGTTTGAAGCTCTTTCCAAGTTTGCAACAAACTAGAAGAAATGTCCTTATTGACCCCAGAATGGCAGTCAAATTTCTCATTGGATCAATGAGCTGTTAACCCACTGTCGGGAACACAGGTTAGTGGACGGAGCCCAAGATGCAGATAGATGCTGAAGGCAAAGAACCAAGTTCACAGTACCAAGGGATTAGACAAAGAGAATAGTCGGGGAAGCCAAAGGTCAGCACAGGCTCAGAAGCAATGATCCAGGCAAGGATCAAAATCAGGAACAGGATCAGGATACAACAGGAGAGTCTCTGAAGGTCTTTACACAATCAGGAGCACAGGACAACTGAGCGAAGAGTGTTCCACCCTGGTCTCCACCTATTGTACCTTTAACAGTCTCTGTGTCAGTACGCGCACGCCCTTTGATTCTCCTGAAGTTCTTCCTTCTTTGTGGTCGCACGTGGAAGCAGCAGCGTTCGTACGCTTGGAGTTCTTCCTTCTCTGTCTGATAAGTGGTGTTCATGCGAACAGAGGTGACTTCTCAAGATTATTTTTAAATAGGTTGATTAGAAGTGGTCCTAGAACAGACCCTTGAGGAACACCACTTACTACTTTTATCCAGTTTGAAAATTTTAATGAACAAGAATGAATTATCAAAGTAGATCACATCCACTGTCATTGTTCTTCCCAACGAATTCCTAAATATTATTAATCTATAATCCTTCAAATAATGGTAACCATAGTGATAGACCACTCCCATACCAAGTCCCAGTATAATAGTCAGCACCTCCCCACACAATTCCTCTTTCTTTGGAGATGCGACACCAAACCAGCAAATAGGAACCGATGAACAGTCCAGAACTCAGCAGACCAAACCATCCCAAAATCCAGCCGGATACTTATCAGGAACCATCTGTGAACTGGGACTAAACCAGCAACAAATGACTAAGTGCCAACAACAGAGAGTCCGTCACAGCACCATCCATAGATTTCCAGTCAACGTGGTGAAGTCTTGGGAAGAAGTGAGAATCTTTACACAGCACCAACAGCGCAGAATCAACCTGTGAAAACATAAAAAACAGGAGCCCAACCGTTAAATCGGTAATAAAAACCAATTGCTCATGCCAAACCATAATATATTGATATACTGAAACCACATAGTGCCCCGAATGTCAGACAAGAGAACCACCACCAGGCCAACATAACATTAACAGTACGGATGCACATAAAAAGGCAATACCATGTTGAACTCAGTGCAATACTTACCAACTGTCACGACACTACTTAGTTGATTTGCCCTCGCGCAGTACTCACACTCACCACTGTTTCTGTTTGGCACTGTTCCTGATTTCTTTTCATTAAGCACTTCACCTGGTCCTTGTTTAGCACCTATTTAGTATAGTTTCTCCCCTCACCAGTGGCGGCTCTAGACTTGGCGAGGCCTTAGGCGAAACTCATACATGAGGCCCCCACTAACACCATTATTGGAAAAAAACAGCAGTTGACTTGTGTGTGTATAAGAAGCTGTAGATATATTGAAGGGCGGGCTTGCAGTACTGGATATAGAGAACTAGTCTTTATATACGTCGTTGCATTGTCTACCTGTGTGTGCCTGAGAGTGTGTGTCTGGCAGTGAGTATCTTTGTATATGTATGCATGTTTCTCTGAGCATGTGTATGTTTGTGTTACTGCCTGAGGCCTTTGGCATTAAGTTCATGGCGAAGCTATGTTTTATGACAGTGTGTAGAATGATTGCCTTCAGGGGGTGACAGGGTGAGTAAAGGAGTAACTGTGGCAGGGTGATTGTAAAAAGAGCAGGAGGGTGCCAGAGTGCGGAGAGTGGTGCCCGTGTGTTTAGAGGGAGAGATAGTGTGTATGGAGGGGGGTGACAGTGTGTGCGGAGAGAGGTGACAGAGTGTGTGGGGGTGACATAGTGTAGGGAGGTGGCATAGTGTGAGGGGGTGGCATAGTGGGTGACAGAGTAAGAAGGGGGTGACAGTGTGAGAGGGTTACATTAGTGTAAGGGGTGTGACAGAGTAAGAGGGGAGTGACATTCGTGTAAGGGGTGTGACAGAGTAAGAGGGAAGAGACAGAGGGGGGAGACCTAGTGTGAGGGAGGGTGACATAGTGTGGGGGGGTGACAGGGTGAGAGGGGGGTGACAGAGTGAGAGGAGGTGACAGTATTAGGGGGTGACAGTGTGAGGTGGGGTGATGGTGTGTGGGGAGTGACAGGGTGGGGGGTCAAAGGATGGGTGACACAGTAAGAGGTGGGGTGATAGAGTGAGGGGGTGACAGGTGAGGTAGCAGGGTGAGAGGGGGTGACAGGTGGGGTGGCAGGGTGAGTGACAGGGTCAAATGTGGGGTGAGAGGGGAGGCAGGGTGAGGGGGTGACAGGTGGGGTGACAGTGTGACGTGGGGTGACAGTGTGAGGTGAGAGTAAGGGGGGTGACAGTGTGGGAGTCACAGGGTGCGTGACAGTAAGAGGTGGGGTGACAGGGTGAGGGGGTGACAGGGTGAGAGGTGGGGTGAGGGGGGTGACAGGTGGGGTGGCAGGGTGAGATGTGGGGTGAGGGGAGGTGACTGGGTGAGAAGGGGTGGCAGGCTGAGGGGGTGACAGGTGGGGTGGCAGGCTGAGAGGGGGTGGCAGAGTGAGAGGGAGTGAGGGATGACAGGTGGGGTGGAAGGGGGATGACAGAATGAGAGGTGGGGTGACAGGGTGTGACAGGTGGGGTGGCAGGGTGAGATGATGGTGACAGGTGGGGTGGCAGGGTGAGGGGGTGACAGATGGGGTGGCAGGGTGAGATGATGGTGACGCTCTAATTGGCTGGAGAGCGTGAGACACCTCAGTCTGCAGCTCACACCCGGCGGGACTGAGGCCGGCACCCCGGTGGCAGACTGAGACCGGCTCTCTCCCCGGGTGGACTGACAGGAGGGGCCTCGCAGCCGGCGGCATACAGGGCAAGTCATGTCAGTCTGCCCTCAGGCGATTTAGGCGGCCGCGAGGCCCCTGACTGCGCAAGGCCTTAGGCGGCCGCCTAAATCGCCTAATTAGAGAGCCGCCTCTGCCCCTCACTCCTTGCCAGATCATTACCTTTTGTTTCCTGTTTCACTGGTCTCCTGTGTTCCTGGCTCCTGCATACTGTGACTTGGTCCTGTGTCCTGTGTTCTCCTGGTCTTCATCCTGTGTCCTCCTGATCCTGTGTTACTGTGTTCTCCTGGTCCTTCGTTGCTGTGTCCTCCGATCCAGTGCTCTGGCTCCGTGGTCTCTGATTTACTATCAGCGATCCTGTCCCTGCAGCCTTGCTGATTTATTCGTTCTTGTTGTCACTACATTAGTCTTGTGACTTTGGATCTGTGCCCTACCTGATACCCGTGGTAGCTGCACAATCCTACCCTAATACCAAAGGACTGTTACAGTATTTGTTGCCTGCACGATTTGTGCTTATTTTGATTTACGGTGTATATATTTTGTGGCCTTGTCTGTGTATGTATATATTTTGTTTTACGTTCTGCTTTGGTTCCCTGTAAATATACATTTCTTGATTTAACCTATTTCATTTGTGTCTTGGCATTTATTTCTTTGCTATAGTGGTTCCCACATTTAAAGGGACAGTGCTGCTCCAGGGCAGCACCCCTTCATGTCATTACACTAACCTGAGCTATAACACAACAGGGGGGGAAAACACAATGATAGAAAAATAAAAGGGTGGGACAATACTCGCCTCCGTGTCTTTCATAAAATCATGACTTTCCGTCATGAAATGGCAAAATCATGTAATTTTATGTCAAGACACGGAGGCTCATATTGCAAGTTTAAAGCTGATCAATAACCGAAGAGAAAACATGTGTTGAAGGCCGAAAGTAAAATTCTCTGAAGGTGGATTCGCAGGACCAGTCCGCCATCCTCATCAGGTCTTCCAGGCGTGCTCCCGAAGATACCATAGACATGCCTGATGCCCCTCGTGAGGAGTGAGCGCTAAAGATGGATGTATCCACACCGGCCAGTGACATCACCCATCTCACCCAAAGAGCCAAGGCAGTGCTGGAAACCGGGGCGAAGGGTTGACGAATCGAGAGAAAGAGCTGAGGGGACGCGGCCGAATGATGGGCACTCGTCCGAAGTTCATACTCCCTCAAACAGGTCACCGGACATAGCGCCGGGGTAGTTGGAAAACTCGGATATGAGACCGAACGTATAGCTGTCTTAGTGCATCTGGAGATTTTAACTGTCACTCCATCCGGAGTGAAGGCCTAGCATTGTAGTCCAGGGCTCGTACATCCGAGACCTGTTTGCACGAAATGAGGCAGAACAGGGAAACCAATTTGGCCGACAGTTGTCGCAGGGTGAGGTCCGCATTAGGAGGCCAGAAAGTAAACAGTGACAAGACGAAGGAAACGTCCCATGTAGCCGAATATCGAGGTCTGGGGGGACGCGACAGACGTGAACCGCGAAGTAATCAGCACACCAAGGGGTGTTGGCCCGCAGGACAGCCGTCGAAACCTTGGTGAGCTGAAGAGATGTCTGATCTATACAGGTTACAGGCGATATGCCCGACCAGCCTTGAATAATGAAGTGAGGAATTGGAGTATCGCTGTCACAGGTGCCGAAACGTAATCCAAGTCCCGAGCCAGGCACCAGCCAGTCTCCAAGCAGTCCCTTATGATCGTCTAGTGCCGGGGGCCCATGCGTCAGCCAGGAGGCGTCGAGTTGCATCTGAAACTCCTTGGATATCCCAGGAACCCCGGAAATCCTCCATGAGAGTAGCAGCAATGACCCATACAGTAGGAGGGGGTGTCGTTGGCCCAATGGGTCCAGCAGAAGATCCTGGCAGGATGGCAGAAGTCTGGGTACATCTATCGCCAGATCCAGGAGCTGTGGGAACCACAACTGGGTCCCCCAGAATGGGTTCAGTAGGACCAAGTCGGCAATCTGGCGTCGTACTTGGAGAGGGAAGCTGAGAGATAAAGCTTCTGAGTCTACTGGGAACCCGAGGAACTCCATGCGTCGGGAAGGGGTCAGGCAGGATTTTTCCCAATTGAGGATAGAAGATCCATCGTCCCCTGTAGGTGTGTCAGGAGGACCGAGCGGTCCTGTGCCATGAGGAGGATGTCATCCAAATAGACTATCAGTCTTACTCCTCGACTGCGCAACCAAGCCATGGCAGGGTGCATCAATTTGGTGAAGCACCACGGAGCTGACGAGAACCCGAAAGGGAGGCATGTGAAGCGCCAAGTATTGCCTTTCTAGAGGAAATGTAGTAAGTCCCTGGATGCCTCGGTCACTGGGACTGTCAAGTATGCGTCCTTGAGGTCTAATTTTGCCATCCAGTCTCCCCGAAGGAGTAAGTCCCGCAGGAGATGAATGCCCTCCATCTTGAAGTGGCAGTAGCGCACTAGAGTGTTCAGGGCCTGGAGGTTGGTAACTGGGCGCACCTTTCTTTTCTACAAGGAAGATGTTGCTGAAAACCCCTGTGGGGGACATTTGGGCCCGTTCTACCGCCCCCTTCGTGTGGAGAGCCGATAGCTCCTCGTCTATTAGTGCAGGGTCTGTCCCTGAAAGTACAATAGGGTGAGGGGGAGGAATATGACACGGGGTGTCGACCAACTCTATGTGAAACCCCCTCACTGTGGTCAGAACCCAGGCATCTGAGGTGATGTCTAACCAGGCTTGGAGAAAATGACGGAGTCTGCCCCTACACAGATATTGGAAAAAACATGAGGTAAATGTAAGCTTACTGTAAGGGCGTCTGGAACCGAGGTTCCCTCTGAAGCCTCTGGAGCGCAATGGCCTCCCACGTGAAGGGAAGAAAGGGGACTGTTGTCTCGTCTCCTGGTAGGATGGTCTCTGGTTGTAGAAGCCTCATCCCAATCCACGGGCGTGGTAATTAGACCGGCCGGACAGATGCCCCCTGAATCTGCCGGCCCTGGTAGAGACCGGTCCCTGAAATAACCTCTTCATAGAAGATTGAGCCTTGTCCAGGGTTGTAAAAGCACACACAAAGCGCCCCAGATCCTTTATAAAGGATTCTCCAAACAACAGGCCCTGAGCATCCTTGCCCGTCTCAGTGAGAGCGAGGTTAGCCAATTTGGGCTCAATTTTAAAGAGAATGGCTGGCTTTACGCCGCTCAACAGACACTGTTGCCTGCTATGCAGATCGCCCTCTGCACCCAGCCACAGAGTTCTTCTAGGTCAACCTGCCTGTTTTTGGCTCTGGCTAGTTCAGCCAGGTCAAACAATTTGGCCAAAGGACCAAAAATGTCCAGGTGTTTGTCCCGTGATGATTTTAAAGCAGAATCCAATCCCTTGTGGGGATTCCATCCCATTTTGAAAGAAATTGGGACATTTGGGGTCAACAATAGGGGTCTCACAGACTTTACTGTGAATCAGGGGTCTAGGACATTCTGCCCTGAGTTTGTTGCGCGCTGCCTTGCTAAGGGGGCGCTGTACCCAGTTCTTTAGGTACTAAGCCACGTGGTCTGCTGGGAGCCATTCTGCTGACCTCGGGTGATGGAGAGCATCCGGGTCAAACATAGGTTCCCCAGACGGATTCATGAGGACGGAACCCACGGTAGCAGGGGAGTCGCTGCGCAAGCCACTCATTACCAGCAACATCCCCTATAGGGCTTAAAGCAGAATGCGGTAAGTGCGTCGGCGTGGCCGAGCCTTCTGTGGCCAAAGGGCTGGGAAAGAGCAGAGGACATGGAGCCCATGGCGGCCATAATGGCATCCGTAACGGAGCGCTGTAGAGCTAGAGATTGGGCATCGTCAGGTACTGACATAGAGTAACCTGCGGAGGAAGGGGGGCCAGAGCTGGCAGAAGGGTTAACCAAAGCATGGGGTATATCCATTTCACCAGGGGGCAGGCGGAGTGGCAGGCACTTTGGACTTGGGTATAATAAAATTGCTGTGATATATCCCAATGACACTAAATATAAAATAGTAATATATGCTGCAGGGAGTTGAAAGCTAAAACGAAAATGACAGGGAGAGAACAAGCTAGCAGGAGTTAATCACCCCAGACTAGCTATACCTTATTAGAGGGTAGAGATAGGGAGCTCACCAGGGCCCAGACCGTCAGACAGGAAGAAGGAGCAATGGAGTCACAGACACCCCGAGAAAGATAAGGCAAACTGAGAAAAAAAGATAAGAGCAATAGGAGAAGCTCAAGTGATAGGGATACTGATAATAATACCCTAAAGAGGTCTGGAACCCTGGGCTCAAAGGATAGCACAATATAAAAATCCACAAGAGGATAAAACATGGAAACATAAAATATATGGAAAATAAATAAGTAAATAATGAAACTTCAAGCAGAGTAACATTAATAATGCAAATAAATAGTATACATACCAATAAGGCAATGATAATATGGAAGAAATTTGTCATGTACTTATCTGTTTGGTAGCAGCAAAGAAAGAGGAATTGTGTGGGGAGGTGCTGACTATTATACTGGGACTTGGTATAGGCGTGGTCTATCACTATGGTTACCATTTTTTCTTACTGTTTGTATTCTTTGCTGCTATTGGTGGACAGTAAAGAAAGGGTTAAGCAATATGAGCCAAGGTGTCTTGACATAAAATTATGGAATAACCTAAGGGACACAGTCAAATCTTCGTTCAATCTAAAATCTTTTAAGAGACCTATGGCAATAAACCTCAGCACAGAATTCACATGTCATGGTTGAATATACCTGTTATGTATGTGTGTATGTATATTGTAACAAACCACCTCTTTTACCGGTAGGATTTTGTCACAGATCTTATGGTAACCACAGCCTTCTAGGGTAATCAAAGTCCAGCACACATCCAGCTCAGTTTTTCTGATTTATTTGGTGCAAAATATACAGGTGCATCAAAATAAAATAAACAAAACAAAATTCCTTGCTCTTGTTTGAGCACTTACTAACCACAATAATCACTAACTGGAATTGGGTGGCTTTTCCACTAACCAATTTACAATAGCAAAATATAGCTGCAAAACACACCATTCCTCTGGTAGTGATGCACCGAACGGTTCGCTGGCGAATAGTTCCTGGCGAACATAGCATGTTCGCGTTCGCCATGGCGGGCGAACATATGCGCGGTTCGATCCGCCCCCTATTCGTCATCATTGAGTAAACTTTGACCCTGTACCTCACAGTCAGCAGACACATTCCAGCCAATTAGCAGCACACCCTCCCTAGCAGACCGTCCCACCTACTGGAAGGCATCCATTTTACATTCATTCTCAAGCTGCATGCTTAGTGAGAGGAGGGAAAGTGTAGCTGCTGTTGATTAGATAGGGAAATGCCTAGCTAGGTTAGGGTATACAGTGTCCACTACAGTCCTGAAGGACTCATCTGATCTCTGCTGTAAGGACTGCACCACAAAAAGCCCTTTTTAGGGTTAGAACATCAGTCTGCTTTTTATTTTTTTCTCTGTGTAATGTAATTGCAGTTGCCTGCCTGCCAGCTTCTGTGTCAGGCTCACAGTGGATACTGTGCCCAGTGCCACCACTCACTCACTGGTGTCACAATAGCTTGCATTTAAAAAAAATAATTTTTTTCCCACTGTTATAGATTGAATAGCAGTTAGTTGTCTCAAAGCGGGTGTGTCAGGCTCACAGTGGATACTGTGCCCAGTGCCACCACTCACTCACTGGTGTCACAATAGCTTGCATTTAAAAACCAAAAAACTTTTTTCACTGTTATAGATTGAATAGCAGTTAGTTGTCTCAAAGCGGGTGTGTCAGGCTCACAGTGGATACTGTGCCCAGTGCCACCACTCACTCACTGGTGTCACAATAGCTTGCATTTAAAAACAAAAAACTTTTTTCACTGTTATAGATTGAATAGCAGTTAGTTGTCTCAAAGCGGGTGTGTCAGGCTCACAGTGGATACTGTGCCCAGTGCCACCACTCACTCACTGGTGTCACAATAGCTTGCATTTAAAAACAAAAAACTTTTTTCACTGTTATAGATTGAATAGCAGTTAGTTGTCTCAAAGCGGGTGTGTCAGGCTCATAGTGGATACTGTGCCCAGTGCCACCACTCACTCACAGGTGTCACAATAGCTTGCATTTAAAAACAAAAAACTTTTTTTCACTGTTATAGATTGAATAGCAGTTAGTTGTCTCAAAGCGGTTGTGTCAGGCTCACAGTGGATACTGTGCCCAGTGCCACCACTCACTCACTGGTGTCACAATAGCTTGCATTTAAAACCAAAAAACTTTTTTCACTGTTATAGATTGAATAGCAGTTAGTTGTCTGCCAGTGTCTGTGTCAGGCTCACAGTGGATACTGTGCTCAGTGCCACCACTCACTCACTGGTGTCACAATAGCTTGCATTTAAAAACAAAAAACTTTTTTCACTGTTATAGATTGAATAGCAGTTAGTTGTCTCAAAGCGGGTGTGTCAGGCTCACAGTGGATACGGTGCCCAGTGCCACCACTCACTCACTGGTGTCACAATAGCTTGCATTTAAAACCAAAAAACCTTTTTCACTGTTATAGATTGAATATAAAAGTGGCCTCTTTGAGAGAAATATTTCCCACAATCAGAACAAAAATAAGGTTTCTCTCCTGTATGGCTCCTCAAATGATGCTTAAGATTGGAAGCGGCTGAAAAGCATTTCTCATTCTCTCCACTTTGAACGAAATGACCTTTGGGAAGTGATTTTGTATGAGTAGGTTTTTCATGTACGATACGGGAACATGATTTAGATCCTTGGTAAGTTTTGCGAGATCCAATAGTGTGTATGTAGGGGGAACAGTCAATCCATATCTGCCAAGTGACACTATGTAGGAGGAACAGTCTCTATTCTGCTCTGTGTCAGTGTGTATCAGGGGCTCTGAAGACAGGTGTCAATCCATATCTGCCATGTGACCCTATGTAGGGGGAACGGTCTCTATTCTGCTCTGTGTCAGTGTGTATCATGATCTCTGAGGACAGGTGTCAATCCATATCTGCCAAGTGACCCTATGTAGGAGGAACAGTCTCTATTCTGCTCTGTGACAGTGTGTATCAGGGGCTCTGAGGACAGGTGTCAATCCATATCTGCCAAGTGACCCTATGTATGGGGAACAGTCCCTATTCTGCTCTGTGTCAGTGTGTATCAGGGGCTCTGAGGACAGGTGTCAATCCATATCTGCCAAGTGACCCTATGTAGGAGGAACAGTCCCTATTCTGCTCTGTGTTAGTGTGTATCAGGGATCCTTAGGACAGGTGTAATCCATATCTGCCAAGTGACCCTATGTAGGGGGAACAGTCTCTATTCTGCTCTGTGTCAGTGTGTATCATGGTCTCTGAGGACAGGTGTCAATCCATATCTGCCAAGTGACCCTATGTAGGAGGAACAGTCTCTATTCTGCTCTGTGTCAGTGTGTATCGGGGGCTCTGAGGACAGGTGTCAATCCAGATCTGCCAAGTGACCCTATGTAGGAAGAACCGTCTCTATTCTGCTCTGTGTCAGTGTGTATCAGGGGCTCTGAGGACAGGTGTCAATCCATATCTGCCAAGTGACCCTATGTAGAAGGAACAGTCTCTATTCTGCTCTGTGTCAGTGTGTATCAGGGGCTCTGAGGACAGGTGTCAATCCATATGTCAAGGTGTCAATATGTTATATGTCAGGTGTCAATCCATATCCATTGTGATTTAGGAATGTTAGGTGATTTCTGCCCTTTATGGATTAAGACCAGACTCTGCATCAACTGTGTAATTTTCCATGGGAGTTTTGCCATGGATACCCCTCCGGCATGCCACAATCCAGGTGTTAGTCCCCTTGAAACAACTTTTCCATCACTATTGTGGCCAGAAAGAGTCCCTGTGTGTTTTAAAATTCGCCTGCCCATTGAAGTCTATGGCGGTTCGCCTGGTTCACGAACATTCGCGGAAGTTCGCGTTCGCTGTCCGCGAACCTGAAAATTTCGGGTTTGCGACATCACTATCCTCTGGCTCTTTCTCCCTCACTCTGCAACAGGATGATCCCTTCTTTTAAAAGCCTGCCTGCCAATTGACCAGCTACAGGTGAGGATCAATTAGTTCACATCTCTGGAACTCCTAAGGTATATACAAGATCTGGTCTGGCTGTTAGATGGCAACTAGTGCTATCGGAGCACTGGCCCACCCCGCTCTCCAAATGCTCTGCCCCTGGGACTCATACCGTGTTTTGCATA
>OW240923.1:46034178-46065008 GCA_933207985.1 Pelobates cultripes
AGTGGTAGATGTTAACACAGTAAGGAGTTTAAGCATGCGTGGGATAGGCATAAGGCTATCCTAACTATAAGATAAGGCTAGGGACTAATGAAAGTATTTAGAAAATTGGGCAGACTAGATGGGCCGAATGGTTCTTATCTGCCGTCACATTCTATGTTTCTATGTCTCAGTAAGGTCCAAGAGGTCTTCCTGCTCATCTCGGAAGGACCAGAAGAAGGAACTGTCAGGGCCCCCAAACCACACATCATCTTCCAGAGCCTCCCACAAAAGACCAGGGTCATCGTGGTCTTCTCCCATGCCAAGTTGGGAAGGGACCAGCCCCGGGTAGATTCATCCTGCATACCACCGCAAGGCCTGGTATGATTCATCTAGCTACTATTCGGTCAGGACAAGCGCCTCTAGCTCGATTACCCATTCCCCTAAGCGCTGTTCTCCCAGCAACGCCATTCGCAGCTCTAGCTGTTGCCATCGGCGCCGGTGGGGAATTGGGAAAACCTTGCGGAGGCTTCCCAGCCATAGTTCGTTTCGATTGGCCACCCTCCAGTTCAAGTCACTCTCTTCTGAAGCAGGGCCATGATCCTGGGATAGAGCTTCTTGCAGCCTCTGCTGGAACTCCTCCTCGAGTACATTAAGAGTCTAAGAGGCTTGGTAGGGCAATTTGGGCTTGTGTTTGGTAGCTGGCGGACCCCCTGGGGACACTTCCCCATGCCTGCCCTGTGACCACATCCTGCTGTGACAGGAAAAGGGAGGGGGAATGGGGAGAGGTTCAGGCAGACCATACATTCAAAAAAGGAAGGGGGAGGGGGGATGAGAGGCACAGAGCAATCCATTTCACTTAACTCTACTTTACAGAGCTACTGCCCCCCTTCCCTTTGTTGACCCACAGTTGCATATACAGACACATGTAAGACAGTCACAAAAATTCTGCCACAAGCTTGTGGCCCACGCCAAATAGATCAGGTCATCCATCACATATCTCTCCTCATAGAAATAGACAGCAGGAGGGTGGCTGGGGTGGCTGTGGTTGATGGGAGCGGATGCATCTGGTGTTGATACCGGAGAAACTGACGGAAGCAAAGCACAGAGGGATGGACACAGGTTTCTTCAGGAAGGAAGAGATTCTTTATTGGATCACCGATCGGGACTCAGAGGGACTAATGTCACCAAAAATACAGCAAGTTCTGAGCCCTGAACAATAGTGCAGGCTCCCTATATAGGCACATAACTCCTCCCATATTAAGCTCCACCCGCACATTCTCTTGACCAATCATTACAAATAAGAATTAACTTCCTGCTTGACCGCATGGCTTGTCCAGCACAATGGAGGAGGGGAATACTACATCCTGTATTCTTGCACATGCTCCGTACACTACTGATCGTATCTTGCCTCGTGCAACCAACTGATCGATACGTCAGCATATGCACGTACACATGCCACGTGGTAATCTCGGCCTACTAAATTTATTTTTACCGAGATTCCACCACATTCCCCCCTTTGATGCCTCTTGATATTTTACAATTACTTGAGGCATCACTTAACCTTGGTTTGCATACACCACAAGTTACCTTTGAACCAGACCAGACTTATCCTATGATGTGAATCTTCAACACTCGTCTTCCTGCATTGGTTCTCCCTGATCTAGAGCCTTATATTTATAAATTGCCATTATCTGTGCAGCAGCCTTCCTCTCTGCTATATTTTCTATCAGGCTTTGCACAGACCTAACTACTAAGGGTATAAGACACGGCAGGAGTAGACACAACATTAAAATCAGTAGGACTCCACCTACCGCTGCCTTAAGCCCTCCAAACCACTCATACCAGCTACCAAACCAACTACTTGGATTGTACCCTTTCCATACCTGAGTAGGCACATGCGCTAGTTTAACCATATGGCTAGTAAGCTCAGCTATTGCTTGCCCTTCGTCATCTATTTGAAGACAGCAATTGCTCAGGTTAAACTTCCCACATACACCTCCCTCTACTGCCAAAAGATAATCCAAGGCTAATCTATTTTGGTAAACTGCTGTCCTCATCCTGGTATTATGCTTCGCTAGAAGATTGAGCGCTTGTGATGTCTCGTTAGTAATGATCTCAACCACCGCCTGTAACCTTATAATGCGGTTGAGCATATAAATAGGGTTCTATAACCAAAGGTACCATCCTCTGCCCACGTGGCTGGCCCATAATAATCTATAATACGCTGGGGAGGCCATTCATTATCTTCCCAGGCACCTATCTCTATGGGTCCCCTTTTCTTCCTATGATTCACATCATACACTTTAACACCTAAAGTCTCACCTGTTTCAATAGGCAACAAGAAGAAGGATGGTTTTAACATACCCAACACACATGCCCCTTCCCAGTCCTGTGGTAACTCCGAATAGGCCTTCTTACCACAGATCCAGTACAAATTCGCTGGGGCTCTCCAGTTAGATGTGATGGATAGATCAAACCATACGTCCTTTAAATTGGCATATCTTGCAAACGGGTTAGATGGTTCTGAGACATTTGAAGCCGACCACCAAGTTGTATTCTTTGTATCATCATCATAAGCTTTTTGCCCTAGACAAGTTAATTCTCCTACAGAAGTATTATACATCATTCCTTTCCTCGCTATGCAAACATAACCTATGATGGAGGTCTTCAATCTCCACTCAGATTTACCTCTAACACTCATATGATAGTCGGCTTGTGTAGATATTAATTGGTCAACTGCCTCAGAACCGGACATTACCTCCTTTGCTTCCCAAGGCCATTGGTCTCCCATGTTAGTACCTCCACACACATAGCAGTTGGTAACATTAAGACTACCGGCAATACTCTCGGCTAAATCAATGAACAAGTTTTTAGCATTATGGGGGATCTTATTATCTATGCTCATCTCTTCATAAAAGGAATGGTATACTTGATGAGTTTGGGAGGTTACCGTATCAGTCTCTATCCCTATAAACAATATTGTCCCAGGGTCTAAACCCGTCCCATATATTTGAAACCCAAATAAATTACCATATTTATCTAAGAACTTGTCAGGGTTATTTATAAGTATATGGATTGGATTGCATTCCATAGACTTACAATATGGATTAGTAGGCAACTTAGTCACAATCATGTCCTTGTCTGCTGTCTGTCCCCAAGTCGCCCACCCCACACAAGACCAATATGGGCAGAAGTTATAATCTCTATTTGGGCATCTTGGACTTTATTTTTACTACTGGGACAAATATATTTATCATTAGACCCATACGTCCTCTCCCATCTAAGATCCCCACATACATTCCACGGCTTTCTACCACTTGATATTGCTTTACACGCATCAAATAGCAGAGCACCTGAAGAATATACGGATTTTAATACCGTCTTATTAATTAGGGTCCCCTGAGAATCTCCATTTCTGAGAGTCAACCAAATTGTACGGGGTTGATACTCAGGACTGAAGCACTTAGGTTCTCCTACTCCTAAATGACACACACTATATTCTATATTTAAGTATCTACATCTTGATACATCTCCTTTACACTCATATTGCGAATGCCAAATTAGGGTCTGGGATATATGGTTACCTGTTCTTGTAGTCTTAATGCATACCTCACAGCTAGGAGTGTTGGTACCTCTACCTTCCTGAATATAAAAATACACATAAATAAACATTATTAAAAATACATCTTTCGTCGTCATCCTCAGTCTTCGTCCGTGTGAAGGCACCTCAGCTTCCAGGATGTAAGGACTGCAGGGAATGGAGTTCTGCTCGTCTTCACAGGGGTCCCCTCAAGACTTTCCCTGACTTATACACTCGTTGGTGAGTGGACAGGCTTTATTATGGCCTTCTCACTCACTTACCAAGTCTCTGAAACAATAAAATTTGTAATCTACAAGGTTCCTCGTCACTCCGACTGAGTCGTGCGTTTTAACCGGATCTTGCAGGGATTCTCTGGATTTGCTGTAACTTGCCAGGAATCGGCTGCTGCTGGTTTAACCCTGGAGTGATGTATCCACGGAGCCACTTTGGCTACTTTTATCGCTGTAGGGGTATACAGAAGAACAACATAAGGACCTCTCCACTTGGGCCCTAACGGCACATTATTCCACTCTTTAATCCACACTTGGTCGCCTGGGTGGTAACTATGAATTGGGGGATAAATATTCACAGGTAATCTATCTTGTACCCATTTCTGTACCTCCTCCATAGTCTTACCCAACTCTACAACCTGCTGCCGGGTAATTCCTTCTCCCAACTGACTCAAATCCCCCCTTAAGTTACCAAGCACGGGAGGTGGTCGCCCGTACATGATTTCAAAAGGAGAGAGGCCCATCCTTCTGGTAGGTGTACTACGGATTCGCAATAGAGCTATGGGCAAGAGAACGTTCCACTTAAGTTGGGTTTCCTGACACATTTTAGCCAACTGATTCTTAATAGTTCTATTCATTCTCTCTACCTTACCAGAACTCTGGGGTCTATATGCCGTATGAAGCCTCCACTTTATACCAAGCATATGAGTCAATTGTTGTAGGCACTGATGAACAAAAGCTGGACCATTGTCCGATCCTATAGAGCAGGGTAGTCCATATCGGGGTATTATTTCTCGTAGCAGGAATCTCACGACTTCTCCTGCTTTCTCTGTACGAGTAGGACATGCTTCTACCCAGCCTGAATAGGTGCACACCACTACCAGCAGGTAGCGATGTCCACCCGATTTAGGCATCACTGTATAGTCAATTTGTAAATCGGACATGGGAAGTCCCCCCATAAACTGGACTCCTGGTGGCTTTACTGGTCCTTGTCTTGCATTATTTTTAGCACACGTTACACATCTACGTACAATGGCCTGAGTCAAGTTGGACAATCTTGGTATGTAGAAATGTTTTCTGAGAGATTCTTCTGTACTGTCTCTCCCAGAATGTGTCCCGTTATGATAGTTTTGGACAATTTCTACCGCTAGTGATGCTGGAATAACTATTCTTCCATCTTCTAACTGATACCATTTGTTCTCCAAATACTTTCCAGGTTCAGTCCTTAACCACTCCTCTTCTTGAGCTGTATAAATTGGAGTCCATTGAGACAGTGGAGTTGGTATAAGAGCAGCTATATGCCCCACATATTCCTGTCTTCCTGATTCAGCAGCACGCTTAGCTGCACTATCTGCCATCCGATTCCCTTTGGTTACATCACCATCTCCTCTCAGATGCGCCCGACAATGTATAATACCGACTTCTTTCGGCTCCCACACTGCTTCCAATAGTTGTAGGATCTCAGCTGCGTATTTGATTTCTTTGCCTTCTGAATTCAATAGTCCTCTTTCTTTATACAAAGCTCCGTGGGCATGAGTGGTTAAAAACGCATACTTGGAGTCCGTGTAGATGTTCACTCTTAAACCTTCAGCCAATTGTAACGCTCGTGTCAGTGCTATCAATTCTGCCTTTTGTGCTGATGTTCCTTTTGCCAGTGGCCGAGCTTCTATCACCTTGTCTATCGTTGTTACTGCATATCCTGCATAGCGGATCCCTTCTTTTACATAACTACTGCCGTCGGTGTAATATTGAACATCAGGGTTCTGGATGGGAAAATCACGAAGATCTGGTCTACTTGAAAATACTTCATCCATTACTTCCAAACAATCATGTTGACTTTCAGTAGGTTGTGGCAAAAGGGTAGCTGGATTTAAGGTATTTACAGTCTCTAAATGCACTCTTGGGTTTTCACACAACATTGCTTGATACTTGGTCATACGGCTGTTACTAAACCAATGATTTCCTTTGTAATCCAACAACGTCTGTACTGCATGTGGAACTCGTACATAAAGTTCTTGACCCAGAGTGAGTTTATCGGCTTCAGCTACTAGCAGGGCGGCTGCAGCTACAGCTCTTAGACAAGGTGGAAGTCCGCTGGCCACTGCATCCAGTTGCTTAGACATGTAGGCAACAGGTCTTTGCCATGATCCCAAGTACTGTGTCAATACTCCCACAGCCATTCTTCTTTGCTCATGTACATACAGGTAGAATGGCCGTGTGTGGTCAGGTAGACCTAATGCTGGGGCACTCATCAAAGCCCTCTTCACATCTTCGAATGCCGTTTGCTGTTCTTGAGTCCATAAGAAGGGGTCGTGCTCTGTACCTTTGATAGCTGCATACAGAGGTTTTGCCAGTATCGCGTAGCTGGGAATCCATATCCTACAGAAGCCTGCTGCCCCCAAGAATTCTCGCACTTGTCTTCTATTCCTGGGTATCGGTATTTGGCACACAGCTTCTTTTCTCTCTGGCCCCATAATTCTTTGACCTTCAGAGATATGGAATCCCAGATATTTGACAGTTGGCAAACACAACTGAGCCTTCCTTCTTGACACCTTGTATCCTGCCTTCCAGAGAATGTGTAGTAGATCGTGCGTTGCTTGCTGACATACTTCCTTTGTAACTGCTGCTATCAACAAGTCATCTACATATTGTAATAATACACACTCTCCTGGGATAGACTCGAAATCTAGTAGATCTTGACTTAGAGCTGAACCAAATAGGGTAGGTGAATTTTTAAACCCCTGGGGCAATCTTGTCCAGGTCATTTGGCGTTTCGAGCCCGTTACAGCATTTTCCCATTGGAAAGCGAAGATACATTGGCTTTCTGCGGCAATTCGGAGGCAAAAGAAGGCATCTTTGAGATCTAAGACTGTAAAGTAAGTAGCCCCGCCCGGAATTAAAGCAAGCAGGTTATATGGATTGGGCACGACTGGATGTATACTAACAACCGCATCATTGACTGCTCTCAAGTCCTGCACAGGTCGATACTCATCTGTACCGGGCTTTTGAACAGGCAGCAATGGGGTGTTCCAGGGGGAAGTACAGAATTTTAGGATACCATACCGTATGAACTTATCCAGATAAGATTGGATGTTCTTCTTAGCCTTCTGCGGAATATGATATTGTCTCAGGCTTACTGGATAAACCCCAAGTTTTAGTTCGATTTTAATAGGTGGAATATTGCGGGCCAGTCCTGGTGGGTTGTTCTCTGCCCAAACTCCTGGTATGTTAAATAAGGATTCATCACTCCTCGGGTTTTGGCTAGTCAACACTGTATAAAGTCGCCACTCTTCTTCCTTTGGTACGGACAATGTCATAATACCTGAGGGTCCATTAAACTTTAAGGATGTTGTTCCATTTGGTAGGAACGTAATCTGCGCTTGTAATTTGGATAGCATATCACGTCCCAGCAATTGGACTGGACACTCAGGCATATAAAGGAATTGATGTTTTACTACGTGGCCTCCCAATGTACAGAGTCGACTTTTAAGAACCGGTTTTTCAGCACTTCTTCCAGTTGCTCCTATTACAGTAATAGTTCTTCCAGATGGAGGAGCAACTTGATTAGTCACCACCGAATGTTCAGCACCAGTGTCGATCATAAACGCACTCCTTTTTCCCCCTATTGATACATCGACCATAGGCTCCGCTCGACCAAGGGGGATGGAGCCCGGTCGGTATCAATAGTCCTCCATGACCGTGTCAGCCAATCCCACAAAGTCCCTACCTTCTCTATCGCGGGACCTTTGCGCTGCTGGATAGTACCTATCTTCCCTTACACTTCCTCTGTTCCCATTACTCCCTCTATTACCATTACTCCCTCCGGGGCCTCCTCTACCTCTCGCTCTGCCTCTAAAGTTTCCGTAACCTGCCCTGGGTAAGTCTCTCTCATACTGCTCTCTTTGCGGACACTCGTTCCTCCAATGCCCTTCTTCCTTACAGTACGCGCACTGATTCCTACTCAAAGGCTCCCTATTCCATCTACCATCGCCTCTATCTGGGCCCCGTCTATCTACGCCTGCGATCGCTACCGCTAGCATATCTGCCTTTCTACGCATCTTGCGCTCTTCCTCTTTCTTACTTTCTGTTTCCCTATTCATATATACTTTGTTCGCTACCTCCATTAGTTGGGTGATAGACATACCTGCAAACCCTTCTAATTTCTGTAGCTTGCGCTTAATATCTCCGTAAGCTTGGCTGACAAAGGCGGAGTTTACCATTCGGGAATTATCAGCGTCTTCCGGATTAAAGGGGGTATACAAGCGGTATGCCTCCAATAATCGGTCATAAAAGACACTGGGCGCTTCATCACTTTTCTGAATCACCTCAACTGTCTTCGACATGTTAATAGCTTTCTTCCCTCCGGCTTTCATGCCAGCAATTATAGCATCTCTATAGGCTTTAAGTTGAGCCATATCTGCGCCATTTACATTCCAGTCAGGATCGGTGTTAGGGTAATGTGTTGCGGCCCATGCTGCCGGATTGGCTTGATTTAAAGCACGGGCTCTCTCCTCTAGCGCCTTAATGGCCGCTTGGTTAATCCTTGTCCTTTCCTCATTATTGAACAATGTCATTAATAACTGCTGGCAATCAGCCCATGTCGGGTTATGTGTCTGAACTATCGAGGTGAACAGATCGGTCATAGCTTGTGGTTTCTCAGTGTACGAGGAATTGTGGGTCTTCCAATTCAAGAGATCGGTAGTCGTGAACGGGACATATACGAAGACTGGGTCAGCATGTGCCATTTGACCTGCGGCATCGATATAGGCTGACCCAGGATTCAGACGAAGAGGCATCTGATAATGTTTTAATTGTTGGGTACCGGTCAGTTGTCGGGTTAGTATGGGGCTACGTGGAGGGGCGTCAGTTAAAGGTTCCGGTCGAGAGGTAATAGGGCATGAGGATGTGGGAACTTGATTTTGGGAAAAGTTAGTGAATAGTATACTCCGAGCCGAGCTAGAAGAAGCTTGACCGGAAGTTTGAAGTGGCGCCAAATCAGGATATTCAAATCTAATGGGGGTTGGTCCTGGTTCCGGAAGGGGAGTTTTAATACGAGGGGGGGTGGATTCTGTACTGGAGGAGGAAGCGGAAGTGGATGGGGGCAATAGGGGAAGGGGTGCAGAGCTTCCTGCATTCGCGTCACTTCCTCTTAAAGGAAAGTAAGGAGGCGGCAAAGGGATCTCGGACTCAGGGGGCGTGTCCAAAATGGGCCTAACACTCATGGCCACCATGAGGCGACATTGCTCCTCGTGGCATATCCGAATCCATTTTGGCGAGTCGTTTACGGCCTGCCCCCAACAATCAATGTATGGAAACTGTCCGTAAAGTTCAGGCCTACCTGACACAGCCACGTGTACACGCTGTACCAGGGTTGGATCCAAACTGCCACGCGGCGGCCATGCCGCAACCAAAATAGGCCACTCCCTAGTGCACAAAGTGACCAAACGTACAGGAGACATTTTAACCCCAAAATCACATGTTTTGAATCCCTTTTTAAAATTCTTTACCATACAACCTAAGGGATCCGAAATCGTTGACTCTGACGCGCCCATACTTATCAATGGAACGTCGTTGACAACGAATACTATGCACGCGTTCTTATTCAACAGTCACACCCGTTTCCTCTGGCAACAGCACCACGTGGTACAGTTACCGAGTGAAACGTACACAATAACACAATAATCACTCAGGGAATTCCCGTACACACACAGCTGTTACACCAGTCACTAAATAATCAATATTATGCCCTTTGGCGAAACTATACAGTCACCCACGCTATAATTCTCTATATATGAATTACCCGTCTATAACACACCCCAGTAACATCGTCTTTTACTAGTATCGGTTACAGTACGGTTAGCATAGGTCAAAGCACAATTTAAGGTCACAATACAATTATTAGTGGTTACGGTGTTAAACATGCAATAGACGACAATGATTAGTACTTATATACAGTGTCAGTAAATATACAGGGTTATGGTACCGTGCACTATGATACAGCAACACACTATTAACACTCTCGCTAGACGGCTGAGCTCGCGCTATCTAACAAGATATACACTTTACTAACAATCTTTAACACATTTACAATCCCAACTAAACTATTGGCCAGTACCTTGAATGGACTACCTAAAACTATATACACCCGTTTTGGTTAGCCACACTGCCCAAACACCACATATAGCGAACTAGAGGGCGAAATTTACAAAATTGCCCTTCTAGTCTATTTACTCTATCAAAAGTCTAGTGGGTTCCAAATTTACACGCCTTCCCACTTAGCCAAGATAGGTTGAGAGCTAGCGAACCGAATTTACACAGGCGCCGCTTAGTCTCCCGGTCCCTCCGACCTAGCGAACGTAATATACACCCTAGAACGCTAGTCTAGACAAGACACCGGTGTCCGGCTAGGGCTATTTACACAGGACCCCGCCTGACTAACCAGATCAAACGGTCTTACTAAAGAGCGTTCGATCGAGCGGTGCGCCTTCGCTCCTTCCCTCCGACAGAGGGGGCAGATTCCATACACAGATTTAAACCCCTTTTGGGCCTACCGCACAATCGGTATACCCCTAGTGGGTCTGCCGTCTAAAACAGCAGTTGTCTTACCTCCTCGTTCCTGAACCTGAGTTCACACTCATCGACGGGGACACCCCAGCACTTCTTACGTAGAGGCCGATGATCTCCTGGACAACAGACCAGTGGCGCCGAGACGAAGGGAGGTCCACGCAGAAGTTCAGGGGTGCAGCCGTAGAGAACGTGGGCAAAGATAGACCGTCTCACGCCTCTGCCTCTCAGCTACCGTTGAACGATGAGCTTCCCGGCCAATGCACCAAATGATACCGGAGAAACTGACGGAAGCAAAGCACAGAGGGATGGACACAGGTTTCTTCAGGAAGGAAGAGATTCTTTATTGGATCACCGATCGGGACTCAGAGGGACTAATGTCACCAAAAATACAGCAAGTTCTGAGCCCTGAACAATAGTGCAGGCTCCCTATATAGGCACATAACTCCTCCCATATTAAGCTCCACCCGCACATTCTCTTGACCAATCATTACAAATAAGAATTAACTTCCTGCTTGACCGCATGGCTTGTCCAGCACAATGGAGGAGGGGAATACTACATCCTGTATTCTTGCACATGCTCCGTACACTACTGATCGTATCTTGCCTCGTGCAACCAACTGATCGATACGTCAGCATATGTACGTACACATGCCACGTGGTAATCTCGGCCTACTAAATTTATTTTTACCGAGATTCCACCACAGTGTCCTCTCCTGTCCTCTGCTCTCCCTCTCCCCATGCGCGGTGTAGCCACAATTGTTTTTAGAGGGGCCCAGTCGCGCAATTACACGGCTGCAGCACTGACCGGGCCCTTGAAGTTATAGGGCCCATCGGGTGGCCCTAAATGCTTGGGCCACCTGATGGGCCCCGGTGCAGATGCACCTGCGGCAGTTTATTTGTCACCCCCTGATGGCGGCCCTGCACGCCAGTAATGTTACGAAGTAACAATGGGTGCTCACCCCAAAGTACCAAGTACTGACAGAAAGTAAGGACTAATTAGCAAAGGTTAAGTATATCTAGCGTCATTTGCATGCTTATATGTAGGTATACAGAGTAACCTGAGCTTGTATGGGAAAGAGAAAAATACCCTACAATATAAACACACATTAAGTATGGCAAGGGAGAGATTGTCATAAAACTTTTCTGAGTGCCATAGGCCCAATCTCCTAACAGACACACTAGCACTAACAGACTGTACATGCATCCCTTGTGGGAGGAACTAAATCATCAATTGTATAGCACACAACAATACAGAAATCATGCAACAATTACACAATTTGTAGGTTACACGATATGAAGAATATACTGTCAGAGTTTTTCACAAAATTCAAAATGTTCGCAATTTAAACACAGATTGGAAACAAATTAGGCAAAAATAGCTGATCTGGAAAAAATCTCCAAATAAGTCATTTTCAAATCTTAGCTATTTGTGCCTTCTTGATTTTGTGAAAATTTAGTGTGTGTGTGTGTGTGTGTGTGTGTATATATATATATATGTGGGTGAAGCCTGGAATAGTGGGAGGGGTTAGTTTGCCTATGAATATACAGGCTTCCCCTTCCTCTGTGATGATGCTGCCTGGTTCAGATCTACTTCTAGTTCAAAGGTCATCAACACAAACTAGTGTACCCAAGCAAGTATTTATTTTACCTCACTAACTACTAAAGAAAATTCAGCTGATTTCAGTCGTACATAGCCTAAATTCATCTCATGCATTCTGCTTACTGTATTTGGCCCTCACTAGGCCATATCGACTTTTATCATATCCATTTCAGTTAGTCACCCTGCTTTTTAACGTTTTCTTTATGCCTGCCCTCTTGGTATTCAGGAATGCATTCTCTGTACACAATACAACTTAAAAATTCCTTCTCCTCTATAAAAGGGAATATCTTCTAAATGTCTAAAAAAATTTTTTTACAAAACAACCTCAAACTCATTAACTCATAATATATATTATTATTATTATTATGTTATTTATATAGCACCATCAAATTCCGCAGCGCTTTACAATGGGTGGACGAACAGACATGTAGTTGTAACCGGACAAGTTGGACATACAGGAATAGAGGGGTTGACGGCCTTGCTCAATGAGCTTACATGCTAGAGGGAGTGGGTAAAAATGACACAAAAAGGTAAGGATAGTATTAGACTAGTGACAGTTGCAGAAGAGGAATCAGTCAGGAGCTATTAACAGTTTAATTGATACGCTTTTATGAAGAAGTGGGTTTTTAACGATTTTTTGAAGGAGTGGAGACTGGGTGAGCATCTAACGGAGGAGGGAAGCAAGTTCCACAGGAATGGTGCAGCCCTTGAGAAATCTTGAAGAAGAGCACCAGAGGTGGGAGTACGGACAGAAGATAGACGTAAGTCTTCAGCAGATCGTAAGGGCCTAGACGGGACATACTTGTGTATAAGGGAGGTTAGATAGGTGGGAGCAGCATTATGTAGCGATTTGAAAGCAAGAACCAGAATTTTAAATTGAGCTCTATATTTTATAGGATCATATACATTCCTGCATTAGTCAACCTACATTTTAATGTGTGCTTTGTTTGCCCTCTTGGTATTCCAGCACTTATTGGGCATATATTGTTTAGTGATTATGTGGCTAGGTTTTGCAACTGACTGTCTAAATTTATGTCAGGCCCAATCTTGGGCCTATAAATGTGGTTGAGGAAATAGAAATATAAACTTGAATATACAGTTGCAAGAAAAAGTATTTGAACCCTTTGGAATGATATGGATTTCTGCACAAATTGGTCATAAAATGTGATCTGATCATCATCCAAGGCACAACAATAGACAATCACAGTCTGCTTAAACTAATAACACACAAAGAATGAAATGTTGCCATGTTTTTATTGAACACACCATGTAAACATTCACAGTGCAGGTGGAAAAAGTATGTGAACCCTTGGATTTAACCCCTTCAGGATGGAGTCAATAGTGCATGTTCTGATCAAAACAAAACGTAAACAAAAACTGGAATTTGCGCTATATGTCTGTTCAACCGTAATTCACCGCTGTCACATTTAGTGCACCCACACTTATTATATATAATTTTGTTCAGGAGAAACAGGGCTTTAATTTATTTTTAACTATTCATATTTGAAACATAATTTATTATGAATAAAATTTTAAAAAAGTGAGAAAATAAGATTTTTTTTTTTAAATTTGTATTTCCGTCTGACATTTTAGCTGTGAATGTCATAATACTGTTAGGTTTTACTGCAAAAAAATGCACATTTGTAATCAGTGATGTCTCACGAGTACAACAGTACCCCCCATTAACAGGTTTTATGGTGTTTTGGAAAGTTACAGGGTCAAATATAGAACGTTCCATTTTCAAATTGAAATTTGCCAGATTAATAATGTTACCTTTCAGACGGTGTGGTAGCCCAGGAATTTGAATTACCCCCATAATGGCATACCATTTGAAAACGTAGACAACCCAAGGTATTGAAAGTGGGGTATGTTTAGTCTTTTTTAGTAGCCACTTAGTCACAAACACCGGCCAAAGTTAGCGTTCATATTTGTTTTTGTGTGAAAAAAAGCAAAAAACTAATATTTGGACAGTGTTTGTGGCTAAGTGGCTACTAAGAAAGACTGGACATACCCCACTTGCAATACCTTGGGTTGTCTACTTTTGCAAATGATATACCATCATGGGGGTAATTCTCATTCCTGGGCTACCATACGCTCTCAAAGGCAACATAGCCAATCTGGCAAATTTCAATGTCAAAAAAATGAAATGCAAGCCTTATATGTGACTCTCTAACTTTCCAAAACACCATAAAACCTGTACATAGGGGGTACTGTTATTCTCGGGAGACTTCACTAAACACAAATATTAGTGTTTTAAAACCGTAAAACATATTACAACAATAATATAGTCCATAAAAGTGCCGTTTGTAAAAAATGCAAAAAAAGTCACTTTTACTTAAAATATCATCATTATAATACAATTTACCAGTTTGAAACACTAATATTTGAGTCTCCCGAGTAAAACCCCTATGTACAGGTTTTATGGTGTCTTGGAGAGTTACAGGGTCAAATATTGTGCTTGCGAATTAAATTCTCCCTGTGTTGTCAGGCATGTCAATCAAATTTTAATTAATCAAAATCACATAATTATGTTAAAAGATTACTTAAAAATACATGTAGAATTTTAAAATATATGCATTTATAGGTACTTAAATTCTACGTGTATACTAATGTAATCTTTTATGTAATTATATGTATTTATCTATATATATATTTGCGGTTATTTGTATTTTATATATAGATAGAGATATATAGAATGTCATTCTAAGTGTATTTTGTTACCAATATATATATATATTAATAACAAAATACAGTTAGAATGAAATTACATATAAATATATAATTTATATTAAATTTTGTTTCAATATTTTATTTTATTTTATTATTTTATTTATTATTGTAATTATACGTGTGTGTGTGTGTGTGTGTGTGTGTGTATATATATATATATATATATATAATATATGTGTAACGTCATTCTAAGTGTATTTTGTGTATTTTAATACTAATATATGTACTTATATTAATATTAAAATACATTACGTATGACGTTACATATATATAATATGTATATATATTATATATAATATATGCATATATTATATAATGCATATATTATATATAATATATACATATTTTATATATGTAACGTCATACGTAATGTATTTTAATATTAATATAAGTACATATATTAGTATTAAAATACACTTAGAATGACGTTACACATATATTATATATATATATATATATATTTATTTTATTTTATAACATGTGTAATATTTTTTTTTTTTTTCATTTCCCACCACAGGGAGACTGTCTGACATTTCAGACAGTCCCCCTGCTGGCAGATCCACAGCCAGCTATAGGGGGCCATGTGATCGCTCTTTGAGAGCGATCACATGGCCCCCGGGGGCTTCTTTTGCCATGGGAGGGCTACCTGGGCTGTCAGGCAGTCCTCCCGAAGCGGAGCGCCGGGTAGGTAAGTATCCCGGGCGCTCCAGGGCTCAAAGCCGTTACGGCGTTCCATGCCGCCGCAACGGCTTTAAAGCCCAATTAAAGCGGGACGGCATAGAACGCCGTAACGGCGTTAAGGGGTTAATAATGGGTTGAACCTCCTTTGGCAGCAATAACTTCAACCAAACGTTTCCTGTAGTTGCAGATCAGACGTGCACAATGGTCAGGAGTAATTCTTGACCATTCCTCTTTACAGAACTGTTTCAGTTCAGAAATATTCTTGGGATGTCTGCTGTGAATCGCTTTTTTGAGTTCATGCCACAGCATCTCAATCGGCTCTGACTGGGCCACTTCAGAAGGCGTATTTTCTTCTGTTTAAGCCATTCTGTTGTTGATTTACTTCTATGTTTTGGGTCATTGTCCTGTTGCAACACCCATCTTCTGTTGGTTGTTGGCTTCAGCTGTTAGACAGATGGTCTTAAGTTCTCCTGCAAAATGTCTTGATAAACTTGGGAATTCATTTTTCCTTTGATGATAGCAATCCGTCCAGGCCCTGACGCAGCAAAGTAGCACCAAACCATGATACCCCCACCACCATACTTCACAGTTGGGATGAGGTTTTGATGTTGGTGTGCTGTGCCTTTTTTTCGCCACACATAGTGTTGTGTGTTTCTTCCAAACAGCTCAACTTTGGTTTCATCAGTCCACAGAATATTTTGCCAGTACTGCTGTGGAACATCCAGGTGCTCTTGTGCAAATGGTAAACGTGCAGCAATGTTTTGTTTGGACAGCAGTGGCTTACTCTGTGGTATCCTCCCATGAAATCTATTCTTGTTTAGTGTTTTACGTATTGTAGATTCGCTAACAGGGATGTTAGCATTTGGCAGTGACTTTTGTAAGTCTTTAGCTGACACTCTAGGATTCTTCTTCACCTCATTGAGCAGTCTGCGCTGTGCTCTTGCAATCATCTTTACAGGACGGCCACTCCTATGGAGAGTAGCAGCAGTGCTGAACTTTCTCCATTTAAAGACAATTTGTCTTACCGTGGACTGATGAACAGCAAGGCTTTTGGAGATACTTTTATAACCCTTTCCAGCTTTATGCAAGTCAACAATTCTTAATCGTAGGTATTCTGAGAGCTCTTTTGTGCAAGGCATCATTCACATCTGGCAATGCTTCTTGTGAAAAGCAAACCCAGAACTGGTGTGGGTCTTTTATAGGGCAGGGCAGCTGTAACCAACACCTCCAATCTCATCTCATTGATTGGACTCCAGTTGGCTGACATCTCACTCCAATTAGCTCTTTGAGATGTCATTAGTCTAGGGGTTCACATACTTTTTCCACCTGAACTGTGAATGTTTACATGGTGTGTTCAATAAAAACAACTTTTCATTCGTTGTGTGTTATTAGTTTAATAGACTGTGATTGTCTATTGTTGTGACTTAGATGATGATCAGATCACATTTTATGACCAATTTGTGCAGAAATCCATATCATTCCAAAGGGTTCACATACCTTTTCTTGCAACTGTACATTCTCTGTACACAATTGTAAAAATGCCATATCCTCTTTAATGGGGAATAACTTCTAAAAATCTTCTTACTAAAACAACCTCAAACTAAACATAAAATGTATCATATGCATTTCAATTAGTCACGCTACATTTTAATGTTTTTTTGTGGTTGCCCTCTTGGTATTCCAGCACTTATTGGGCATACATTCTTAAGTAAATATGTGGCTAGGTGTTGCTACTGACTGTCTAAATTTATGACAGACCCAAACTTGGACCTATATATGTGGTTAGCCTTTATGGTACTGCCTTGATGATAATCTGTCTTATTTCATTGTCCGTCACCACTTACATTGTCTTAGCCCTTACTGGGCAAAGGCCGCACAGACCTAGTAAATCGTACTTTAAAATTGCTGGGCATAATTATGTCTGTTAACTACTGTATGCACGTACCCTGGTTCTACTGGTCATACACTAATTTGCAGTTTGCTTAATTTTATTATTATTTTAAATTATGCTATATAAATTATTTTATTTATATAGCACCAGCAAATTCTGTAGCCCTCTAATGCTGTGATGGAATTCCAGTAAAATACAAGTTTAGCAGGCCAAGATTGCCACAAGGCATATGTAGGTACATGTGTTTGTAGTATCAGTTAGTTAGTTACATGTAGCTAAGATACTGTCATCACTGTACTGAGCATGTGCAGGAATGCAGGAACTGGAATTACGCGTTCCTCTCCTTTGTTTCAGATGAGCCACGTGGTTAGACCGGATGGATGAGTTTAGACTCTATTCATTGATTAGGTTAAGGGTATGTGTGGGCGTAGCTAATTATGGTCAGTTTCCCGGTAACATCTTTGGTGCATTGGCCGGGAAGCTCGTCGTTAACAGTGGCTAGGAAGCAGAGGCGTGAGACGGTCTATCTTTGCCCACGTTCTCTACGGCTGCACCCCTGAACTTCTGCGTGGACCTCCCTTCGTCTCGGCGCCACTGGTCTGTTGTCCAGGAGATCATCGGCCTCTACGTAGTAAGTACTGGGGTGTCCCCGTCGATGAGTGTGAATTCAGGTTCAGGAACGAGGAGGTAAGACGACTACTGTTTTAGACGGTGGACCCACTAGGGGTATTGGATACCGATTTGTGCGGTAGGCCCATAAGGGGTTTGAATTGGAATTGTGTATGGAATTGGCCCCCTCCAGGGAGGGAAGGAGCGAAGGCGCACCGCTCATAATTAGACGCCCTGTAGTCAGCCCGTCTAATCTTGGTATGGAGTCAGGCTGGGTCTTGGTTGAATGTATATAGCCCAAGCCGGACACGGTGTCTTGTCTAGACTAGCGTATCTAGGGTGTACATTTCGTTCGCTAGGTCGGAGGCACCGGGAGACTAAGCAGACTCTGGTGTACATTATCGTTTGCTAGTTCTCAACCTATCTTGGCCAAGTGGGAAGGCGTGTAAATTTGGAACCCACTAGACTACTGATAGAGTAGATAGACAAAAAGGGTATTGTTGTAAATTCCGCCCTCTAGTTCGCTATATGTGGTGCTTGGGCAGCGACGGATAACCAAAACAGATGTAAATAGTTTTAGGTAGTCCCTCGAGGTACTGTCCAATAGATTAGTTGGTAAACTGTAAATGTGTTAAAATTTATTATAGTAGAGTGTATATCTTGCTGGGTAGCGTGAGCTCTGCCGTCTAGCGAGAGTGTCAATAGTGTGTAACTGTATCATAGCGCACGGTACCATAACCATGTATTATAATCACTGATACTGTAAATAATCACTAATAACTGTCGTTTATGTTGTATGTTTAACACCATAACTACTATTAACTGACCTGTGACTTTAAAATTGTATTCTAACCAATGCTAACCGTACTATAACTACTGTTTGTAAAGACGATGTTACTAGGGTGTGTTATAGACGGGTAATTTAAATACTGAGAATTATAGCGTGGGTAATTGTATAATTTCGCCAAAAAAGGTACAGTAATAGTTATTTAGTGTGTGGTGTAACAGCTGTGTGTGTACGGGAATTCCCTGTATGATTTGTTGTGCGTTTGGCCTAGTAACTGTGCCACATGGTGCTGTTGCCAAGGGAAACGGGTGTGAATGTTGGAAGTGTGTTTTGTTTCTATTGGAGACGACGCTCCATTGTTAAGTATGGGTGCGTTGGATTCAAAGATCGTTGATCCCTTAGATTGCATGTTAAAGAATTTTAATAAGGGATATAATGTATGTGATTTTGGGGTAAAGATGTCTCCAACACGTTTGACTACTTTATGTAGCAGGGAATGGCCTGTCTTAGTGGTTGCATGGCCTCCACGTGGTAGTCTTGATCCTAATCTAGTGCAGCGTGTACACGTAGCTGTATCTGGTAGGCCGGAACTTTACGACCAGTTTCCATATATTGATTATTGGAAACAGGCCGTGGATGACTTGCCAAAATGGATCAGGGTGTGCCAAGAGGAGCAATGCCGCCTCCTGTTGGCCAGAACTCGTTTGTCCACCAAGGCCGTGATCACGCCCATTCTGGACACACCCCCTGAGTCAGAGATTCCTTTACCGCCCCCTTACTCCTCCTCTACAGGAAGAGGAGGTGCGGCTAGTAATGCCACTTCCCTTGCCCCATTGTCTCCTCCTACCCCATCCTCTAGCTCAGAGCCCAGCTCACTTGTTCTAAACCCTCCCCTTCCGGTACCTACCCCCACTAACTCCACCTATCCGGATTTGACGTCATTTCTGGTTCCTGGTCAGGCTCCTCCCAGCCCGGCCCGAAATATTCTGCTTACCAACCTCCCCTTCAGTAAAGAAAAAGCGTCCCCCTCCCCTCGTCTTACTACCCCTCGACCGGAACCCATAACTGACCTTCCTCAACGAAGCCCCATACTAACCCGACAATTGACCGGTACCCTCCAACCCCGACATTATCAAATGCCTCTCCGATTGACACCGGGCCCGACACACATTAATGGTGAAGGCCAGTTACAACATGCCGACCCCGTATTTGTTTATGTTCCCTTTACCACTACGGATTTGTTCAACTGGAAAACCCATAACTCCTCTTACACAGACAAACCTCAAGCCATGACAGATTTGATTACCTCCATAATCCAAACGCACAATCCCACTTGGGCTGATTGCCAGCAATTGCTTATGACATTGTTTAATAACGAGGAAAGGACTCGGATTAATCAGGCGGCAATTAAAGCTCTTGAAGAAGTGGCCCGTGCACAGAATCAGGCCAACCCGGTAGCATGGGCCGCAGCTCATTACCCAAACGTAGATCCGAATTGGAATGTTAATGGTGCTGATATGGCTCACCTAAAAGCTTATAGGGAAGCCATTATTACTGGCTTGAAAGCCGGAGGGAAAAAGGCGATCAATATGTCAAAGACGGCTGAGGTATTGCAGAAATGTGATGAGTCGCCCAGTGCCTTTTATGACCGATTATTGGAGGCATACCAATTGTATACCCCCTTTAGTCCAGAGGCTCCTGAGAATTCCCGCATGGTTAACTCTGCCTTTATCAGCCAGACTTACGGAGATATTAAAAGAAAATTGCAAAAGCTAGAAGGGTTTGTAGGGATGTCTATAACTCAACTAATGGAAATAGCAAATAAGGTTTATATGAATAGGGAGACAGAGACGAAGAAGGAAGAAGAGCGTAAGATGAGAAGGAATGCAGATATGTTAGCGGTAGCTATCGCTGGTGTAGATAGAAGGGAAAAGGAAGTGTACAGGGGAACCGAGAAAAGCGAGAATAAGTGGAATAGGGAGCCTTTAAGTAGGAACCAATGCGCATATTGTAGGGAAGAAGGGCATTGGAGGAGTGAGTGTCCATTGAGGGAACAACATGAGAGAGATAGAACAAGGGGAGGATATAGTAATAACTATAGAGGTAGAGTGAGAGGAAGAGGAGGCCCTGGAGGAAATGGTGGGAATAGTAGAGGAAGCGTTCAAGGGGATAGGTATTACCCAGCAGCGCAGAGACCGCGAGAAAGAGAAGATAGGGACTTTGTGGGTTTGGCTGACACTGTCATGGAGGACTATTGATACCGACCGGGCTCCATCCCCCTTGGTCGAGCGGAGCCTATGGTCGATGTAGCAATAGGGGGAAAAAGGAGTTCTTTCATGATCGACACTGGTGCTGAACATTCTGTGGTAACCGACCTAGTTGCTCCTCCTTCAGGAAGAACTATCACTGTAATAGGAGCAACTGGGAGGAGTGCTGCTAAACCGGTTCTCAAAAGTCGACTCTGTACACTGGGAGGCCACGTAGTGAAACATCAGTTCCTTTACATGCCTGAATGTCCAGTCCAACTTCTAGGACGGGATTTGTTGTCGAAGTTACAAGCACAGATAACATTTCTGCCTAACGGAACGACATCCTTGAAGTTTAAAGGACCCTCAGGTATAATGACACTATCAGTACCGAAGGAAGAAGAGTGGCGACTTTATACAGTGATGACAAGTCAAAACCCTAATAGTGATGAATCCTTGTCTAATATACCAGGAGTGTGGGCAGAAAATAACCCACCAGGACTTGCTCGCAATATCCCACCTATACGCATCGAACTAACGCTTGGGGTTTATCCAGTAAGCCTGCGACAATACCATATACCTCAAAAGGCGAAGAAGAACATACAGTCTTATTTGGATAAGTTCATAAGGTATGGTATCTTAAAATTCTGTACTTCCCCCTGGTATACTCCATTGTTGCCTGTTCAGAAGCCTGGGTCAGATGAGTATCGTCCTGTGCAGTATTTGAGAGCAGTCAATGATGCGGTAGTAAGTATACATCCAGTTGTGCCCAATCCTTATAACCTGCTTGCCTTGATTCCGGGTGGGGCTACTTACTTTACAGTCTTGGACCTTAAAGATGCCTTCTTTTGCCTACGAATTGCTACAGAAAGCCAGTGTATCTTTGCATTCCAATGGGAAGATGCTGTAACGGGCTCGAAACGTCAGATGACCTGGACAAGATTGTCCCAAGGATTTAAAAATTCACCTACCCTATTTGGATCAGCATTAAGTCAGGACTTATTAGATTTCAAGTCCATCCCAGGAGAATGTGTACTACTACAATACGTGGATGATTTGTTGATAGCGGCAGTTACTAAAGAGATATGCCAGCAAGCAACTTATGATTTACTGCACATTCTTTGGAAGGCAGGATACAAGGTGTCCAGGAAGAAAGCTCAGTTGTGTCAGCCAACTGTCAAGTATCTGGGATTCCAGATGTTAAGAAGGCATTGATGAGCGCCCCCGCATTAGGTCTACCTGATCATACACGTCCATTCTACTTATATGTACACGAGCAAAGAAGGATGGCTGTGGGAGTACTGACACAGTATCTGGGATCATGGCAACGACCTGTTGCGTATATGTCCAAACAACTGGATGCAGTAGCCAGTGGTCTTCCTCCTTGTCTAAGGGCCGTAGCTGCCGCCGCCCTGTTGGTAGCAGAAACTGACAAGCTCACTCTGGGTCAGGAACTCTATGTGCGAGTCCCGCACACAGTACAGACGTTGCTAGACTATAAAGGTAATCATTGGTTTAACAATAGCCGCATGACTAAGTATCAAGCCATGTTATGCGAGAACCCGAGAGTGCATCTTGAGACTGTTAATACCTTGAACCCAGCTACCCTCTTGCCGCAACCTACTGAGAGTCGACATGATTGCCTGGAGGTAATGGATGAAGTGTTCTCAAGTAGACCGGACCTTCATGATTTTCCCATCCAGAACCCCGATGTTCAGTAATACACGGACGGCCGTAGTTACGTGAAAGAAGGGATTCGCTATGCTGGATATGCAGTGACAACTATAGACAAGGTGATAGAAGCGCGGCCATTGTCAAAAGGAATATCAGCACAGAAGGCAGAATTAATCGCACTTACATGGGCTTTGCAATTGGCTGAAGGGTTGAAAGTAAATATCTACACAGACTCAAAGTACGCGTTTTTAACCACACATGCCCATGGAGCTTTGTATAAAGAAAGAGGATTACTGACCTCAGAAGGAAAAGAAATCAAGTACGCAGCTGAGATATTACAACTATTGGAAGCTGTATGGGAGCCGAAGGAAGTTGGTATCATACATTGTCGAGCACATCTGAAAGGTGATGGTGATGTGGTGAAAAGAAATCGGATGGCAGATAGTGCAGCTAAGCGTGCCGCTGAATCCGGACAAAAAGAATATGTGGAGTGTGTAGCAGCTCTTATACCGACCCCTCTGTCCCAGTGGACTCCAGTTTATAGAGCTCAAGAAGTAGGGTGGTTAGAGACTGAAGCTGGGAAATATTTGGAGAATAATTGGTATCAGTTAGAAGATGGAAGAATAGTTATTCCAGCATCGCTACCTGTAGAAATCTTCCAGAATTATCATAATGGGACACATTCTTGAAGAGATCGTATGGAAGAATCTCTTAGGAAGCATTTCTACATACCAAGATTGTCCAACTTGACTCAAGCCATTGTTCGAAGATGCGTGTCATGTGCCAAAAACAACGCAAGGCAAGGTCCAGTGAAACCACCGGGAGTCCGATCTCCAAATAGACTACACGGTAATGCCCAAATCCGGCTGACATCGTTACCTACTAGTAGCTGTGTGTACCTACTCAGGATGGGTAGAGGCGTGTCCAACTCGTACAGAGAAAGCAGGAGAAGTTGTGCGATTTCTGTTGCGAGAAATAATACCCCGATATGGACTACCGTGTTCTATAGGATCAGATAATGGTCCAGCTTTTGTCCATCAGTGCCTACAACAACTGACTCATATGCTTGGTATTAAGTGGAAACTTCATACAGCATATAGGCCTCAGAGTTCTGGGAAAGTGGAAAGGATGAACAGAACCATTAAGACCCAGTTGGCAAAAATGTGTCAAGAAACCCAACTCAAGTGGAATGTTCTTTTGCCAATAGCTCTGTTGCGCATTCGTAGTACACCTACCAGAAAGTTAGGTCTATCACCCTTTGAAATTATGTATGGGCGTCCACCTCCCATACTTAGTAACTTAAGGGGGGACTTGAGTCAGTTGGGAGAAGGAATTACCCGGCGGCAGGTTGTAGAGTTGGGTAAAACTATGGAGGAGGTACAGAAATGGGTACAAGATAGGTTACCTGTAAATATTTATCCACCTGTCCATTCTTACCATCCAGGAGACCAAGTTTGGATAAAGGAGTGGAACAGTGTACCGTTGGGGCCAAAGTGGAGGGGTCCTTATGCTGTTCTTTTGTCTACTCCAACAGCTATAAAGGTGGCAGAGGTGACTCCGTGGATTCATCACTCCAGAGTTAAACCAGCAGCAGATTCTTGGCAAGCTACTCAAGATCCTGAGAATCCCTGCAAGATCCGGTTGAAGCGAGTGACCCAGTTAGATTAAAAGTGTTTTTTGCGAAGAGTATTGTTACAAGGGAACATCAACAAAGATCTACAAGTAGGTGTTTTGATGGCCACAATAAAGCCTGACCACCTACCAACGTTTAAGCCAGAGGAATCCTCTGTGAAGAACAGTGAGGATCAGAAGGACTCCATTCCCTGCAGCCCTCACACGCCTGGAAGCTGAGGTGCTGTCGCACGGTCGAAGAATTAGGAAGAAGATGTCAGGAGTAATGTGTTTGATGATGCATATATGTGTGTTTTTAATTATTCAGGAAGGTAGAGGTACTGACACACCAGGCTGCGAGGTTTGCATTAAGACTACGAAAACAGGCAATTGTATTTCCCAGACCCTTATTTGGCATTTGCAATATGAGTGCACAGGACATGTATCAAAGTGTAGATACCTAGGTACAGATTATAGTGTATGCCATATAGGAGCAGGAGAACCTAGGTGTTTTAATCGTGAGTATGAGCCCCGTAAAATTTGGTTGACTATTCGGAATGAGAACGCACAGGGGAACCTGATAAATAAGACTGTACTAGAAAGTGTACATTCTCCAGGTGTATTGCTATTTGATGCATATAAGGCGATATCAGGTAGTAGGAAGCCATGGAATGTATGTGGTGGTCTTAAATGGGAAAGAACGTATGGGTCTAATGATAAGTATATTTGTCCTAGTAATAAGCATAAGTATATAGATCCAAACTGCCTAAATAAAGACTACAATTATTGTCCGTATTGGGCCTGTGTGGGATGGGCAACCTGGGGACAGACAGTAGATAAGGATATGATTATCACTAGATTGCCCACCAAGCCATATTGTAAGTCTATGGAGTGTAACCCAGTCCATATACTTATCAAGGACCCAGAGCTATTTATAGATACGTTTGGGAATATATTTGGGTTCCAAATATATGGAACAGGTTTGGATCCTGGGACGATATTATACATAGGAATAGAGACAGATACAGTGGCCCCCCAGACTCATCAGGTTTTCCATTCTTTTTATGAGGAGATGAGTGTGGAAGATAAGGTTCCCCATAATGCCAAAAACTTATTCATAGACCTAGCTGAGAGCATTGAGGTAGTCTTAATGTAACCAACTGCTATGTGTGTGGAGGTACTAATATGGGAGACCAATGGCCTTGGGAAGCAAAGGAGGTAATGTATTCTGGTTCTGAGACAGTTGAACAACTAATATCTTCTCAATCTGATTATCAAGTGAGTGTTAGAGGTAAATCTGAGTGGCGATTAAAGACCTCCATTATAGGTTATGTTTGTATAGCAAGGAAAGGAATAATGTTTAATACATCTGTAGGAGAATTGACTTGTTTAGGGCAGAAAGCCTATAATGACGATACAAAGGATACTATTTGGTGGTCAGCTTCAAATGTCTCAGAACCGTCTAATCCATTTGCAAATTATACCAATTTAAAGGATGTATGGTTTGACCCATCTGCTACATCTAGTTGGAAAGCCCCAGCAAATTTGTACTGGATTTGTGGTAAGAAAGCATATTCGGAGTTACCACAGGACTGGGAAGGGGCATGTGTATTGGGTATGCTCAAACCATCCTTCTTCTTGTTGCCAGTTGAAACAGGAGAGACTTTGGGAGTTAAAGTATATGATGTAAATCATAGGAAGAAAAGGGCACCCCTAGAGATAGGTACCTGGGAAGATGATGAGTGGCCTCCCCAGCGTATTATAGATTATTATGGGCCAGCTACGGGGGCAGAGGATGGTACTTATGGATACAGAATCCCAATATATATGCTTAATCGTATTATAAGATTGCAAGCAGTAGTTGAGATAGTTACCAATGAAACATCACAAGCGCTCAATCTCCTAGCGAAGCATAACACTAGGATGAGGACAGCCATCTACCAGAATAGATTAGCTTTGGATTACCTATTGGCAGTTGAGGGAGGTGTATGTGGGAAGTTTAATCTAAGCAATTGTTGTCTTCAAATAGATGATGAAGGGCAAGCAATAGCTGAGCTTACTAGCCATATGGTTAAGCTAGCACATTTACCTACTCAGGTATGGAAAGGGTATAATCCGAGTAGTTGGTTTGGTAGTTAGTATGAGCAGTTTGGAGGAATCAAGGCCTTGGTAGGTGGAGTCTTACTGATTTTGATGTTGTGTCTCCTTCTGCCATGTCTGATTCCTTTGGTAATTAGGTCTATGCAGAGTATTATAGAAAGTATAGCAGAAAGAAAGGCTGCAGCACAGGTAATGGCTGTTTGCAGGTATGAAGCTCTAGATCAAGGAGAATACATGCAGGAAGAGGAATGTTGAGGGGTTCGTATCTTTAGAGGATCGCAAAGTCTAGTCTGGTTTATGGCAACTTGAGGTGTAAACAAACTATGATTGGTGATGCATCTGGAATTATTTTAAATCAGAAGCATCAAAGGGGGGAATGTGATGGAATTCCAGTAAAATACAAGTTTAGCAGGCCAAGATTGCCACAAGGCATATGTAGGTACATGTGTTTGTAGTATCAGTTAGTTACACGTAGCTAAGATACTGTCATCACTGTACTGAGCATGTGCAGGAATGCAGGAACTGGAATTACGCGTTCCTCTCCTTTGTTTCAGATGAGCCACGTGGTTAGACCGGATGGATGAGTTTAGACTCTATTCATTGATTAGGTTAAGGGTATGTGTGGGCGTAGCTAATTATGGGAGAAGATACAGTGCTATATAAGAAATGTACTCTATGTATTCAGTACTCAGATCTTTGCTGTTTTTGGTGACATAAGTCCCTCTGAGTGAATCAAATAAAGATCTCTTCCTTCCTGAAGAAACCTGTGTCCATCTCTCTGTGCTTGGCCTCCGTCAGTTTCCCGGTAACAGGTGTACCAATCTTTATAATTTAAAGGACCACTATAGTGCCAGGAAAACATACTCGTTTTCCTGGCACTATAGTGCCCTGAGGGTGCCCCCACCCTCAGGGACCCCCTCCCGCCAGGCTCTGGAGAGAGGAAGGGGTTAAACACTTACCTTTCTCCAGCGCCGGGCGGGGAGCTGTACTCCTCCTCTCCTCCTTGCTCGCAACGTCATCCTCCAGAGCCCCTCCTAGTGGCTGCCCTCATTGACAGCCGCTAGGAGGCCATGCGTTTCCTCATCAGAAAATCCGCATAAAAGATTCAGTTGTGTCGCATAGGAAAGCATTTACAATGCTTTCCTATAGACGCCATGCGCTCTCACTCGTGATTTCACAGCAGAAGCGTTTTCTAGCTGCCGTCAATGAGTATACAGCCACTAGAGGTTTTGGAGGCTGGATTAACCCTCAGTATAAACATAGCAGTTTCTCTGAAACTGCTATGTTTATAAAAAAAAAGGGTTAATCCTAGAGGTACCTGGCACCCAGACCACTTCATTAAGCTGAAGTGGTCTGGGTGCCTAGAGTGGTCCTTTAAGAGCACATATTATTTTAAGATTTATTAAGATACCTTAATTAATATTGTTTATAAACATCTGACCATTAAATCATGAGTAGAACTTGTCGATAAAAATGAGGGAAGTACGATACAATTGAAGGATAGTAAGTTTGTGAGTTCATCTCTTTAAATAATATAAATGGAAAGAGGAGGAAGAGAAAAGGGGGGAAACGAAAAGAGAAAAAGGAGAGGATAAAGGGAAAGGTAAAGGGAGGAGATTCATTTATATGAATATAATAGGGGGTATAATATAAAGGAGTCCTTATATAATTTTCTAGTCTCCTGAGCCCTGCCAAAAACCCCCTTCAAATAATAATTATAATGATATAACATCTAAATATGCTAAGTATATTTTTAGCATATGTTTTACTAGTCTGACAACTTTAAGATACATAAGTCAAGTTTCAAATTTATTCTAAAAAATTCTAACTTCTAATTTTAATTCTAAACTTCTAATTCTAATTAATAGGGATTGCACTCTATTTACAACATACAAAGCATTTTTGGCTTCTATATTTAACTTCCATAAGAAATCGAGTATGATGTGGCGAGATCCATGTTTAGAAATTTATACAAATTTCCACCTTTATTTGAGTTATTAATATAAATAAACATTTTGAATTATGGTGGGGAATATGGAATTCTCTGCCTGAAGAGGTGGTTTTATCAGAGTCCATACAGATGTTAAAACTGCAATTGGATGAATACTTGCAAAAACATAACATACAGGGATACAATTGCTAATTAGTTTGGTCCTATAGCTGCCTGATCCAAGGATATATCTGACTGCTATTTTTGGGTCAAGAAGGAATTTTTTCCTAGTTTGTTGCAAAAGTGGAAGCGCTTCAGACTAGGTTTTTTGCCTTTGTTATGGGCAAATGCAAATATTACAAGTTTTGGAATGAAATGTTGTATTTCTTAAACTGTGTACTTTGTCTTTAAGAGATATTGCAAACTGACAAGGTGTTAGAAATGGAACATATTGTTTTTCATAACGGTTTCTTTAAGCAATAACCTCTTACCTACATACAGTGCATAATATGTTTGCGCCATTTTGTCCCAGACGAATTACAATAACAATAATGCATAAACAAGCTTCAAGGCTATGCCACGACTCTTTCAGTACGTAATATACTGTGGTAACCTTAGTAGATAAGGATGTTCAGACTTTAAGATTCCATCTTGAACTAAGTCAGGAAAATTTCCATGACGTATACACCCTTTAGTTATGGCCTTGTATGTTTGCCAAATTAAGGGAGGTCCTAAATTGAATAAAGTAAAAGAAGTGTTACTTTTTCATATATGAATTACGGTAACCCTAAAATGGAGACACTTAAGGTATAAATAGGTGTACTTTTAAATGTTAAGACACAGAGGAGAGACTTGGAGACAGACGCTGCTCCATCTTAAAATGACAGAGAGGCTGACATGATGACATGTTCAGAAGGGTATGTTAACCTATTAATGATATTTGCAAGCATTTCGTTTAATCTTATAAACTCTGCTATAATGGATTTTATATGTCTATATTTTTATATAATAAATATCTAAAAAGACAAAACTTTATTGCTTCCAAGACAATCCTTATTTTATATTGTATTCTCAATTATTTATATATGTTAAATAGAGGATCTCTTACACTAACTATATAAAATTATGGCTAAGATATCTGTATGGTTAGCCCTGCTAAGTTCTATGCTTTAAGATGTTATAGTGGTAAATAAGGGAACCAGCTGCGGTTACACCTTCTTTTGGATCAACAGCAAAAGCATATGTGAGGAAGGCTGAACTTGATGGACGCAAGTCTCTTATCACTGAGTGAGCACTTCCTATAGAAGTTCCTGTCCCACGGTCCGCGCCGCCCGGCCACGCTACATTGAGTGCTGTGCGCTTCTGCTCCTGCCAGTCACCTAAATCTAGTGCCCCCCGGGCTGGTGTGCCCTAGGCAACTGCCTAAGTCGCCTATAGGACGCGCCGCCCTGCAGCTATGTAACTATGAATTAAGAAGACTCTTAAAGGACCACTCTAGGCACCCAGACCACTTCAGCTTAATGAAGTGGTCTGGGTGCCTGGCCCAGCTAGGGTTAACCCATTTTTTAATAAACATAGCAGTTTCAGAGAAACTGCTATGTTTATTAATGGGTTAAGCCTTCCCCCTATTCCCTCTAGTGGCTGTCTCATTGACAGCCACTAGAGGCGCTTGCGTGCTTCTCACTGTGATTTTTCACAGTGAGAGCACGCCAGCGTCCATAGGAAAGCATTATGAATGCTTTCCTATGTGACCGGCTGAATGCGCGCGCAGCTCTTGCCGCGCGTGCGCATTCAGCCGACGGGGCAGATCGGAGGAGGAGAGGAGGCAGAGAGCTCCCCGCCCAGTGCTGGAAAAAGGTAAGTTTTTACCTCTTTCCCCCTTCCAGAGCCGGGCGGGAGGGGGTCCCTGAGGGTGGGAGCACCCTCAGGGCACTATAGTGCCAGGAAAACGAGTATGTTTTCCTGGCACTATAGTGGTCCTTTAACTGGCCTCAGTTTTCTTGCCTTTCAATTATATAAGCATAAGGATGTCGTGACGCCCCATTACAAAACCTCATTTCTTATGGGGACAAGTATGTATGGCATAGGGGAGGATGGCACCCTCCTCTACCCTATATTGGATTTGTGTTACGTATTTGTAGTCCTATGTTACGGATCTAAAGTGTATGTGTTTAATGTTTTCTTTTGTGATGTGTGCGTACGTGGTTGGCGGAGCTATGGTAAAATAGAAAGTAAATTGATGGATGAAGAGATAATGACGCTGAATGTGCAGGGTTTGAATTCCCCCCCCCCAAAATGAGCTATGTTTAATGAATACATATATAGGGAGCACATGGATATTTGTTGTATTCAAGAAACTCAAATGAAGGGTCGTGATATTCTCCGACTAAATAAAAAAAAATACAATGTTATAGAACATGAGAGTGATGGGATTGGTAGATTCTCTTTTGTGGTTTGTAATAAACATGCTCCAAATACAAAGCATATACATTTTCTGAATACAACCCTCAAAATGTAAATGCACTTGTTCAAGTTACCTTTATATGTTGTGGTGATTTTAACTGCATTGCAGATTGTAATATGCATAAGCATAATAGCAGTAGTGAATAGAGTAA
>OW240923.1:46065108-46091708 GCA_933207985.1 Pelobates cultripes
CTAAAACTGATTCATTAAGCTAAAGTTGAAAAATGTCAGTAATTGGTACTGAGATCATCAAACCACCAAAGTAACGACTTGTACAACTCATAATGTCAGATCTTGGTCACGACTGCGAAGCTTGTATGGTCCATACATTTTACTCGGAACACAAATGGCTACAAAACACAAAAAGCCTTACAATGTAATTCCTGTCTTAGAATGTAATTCCTGTCTTAGAATATAATTCCTTTCTCTGGTTAACCGAGTAAACCCACTGATATTTTTCTAATGGTAGTGAAATGAGATGAATGAAGGCCTTTCTGAACGTATCAGCCTCAAAGCAAAAGTGGCTTTTGTTATAGTAAGAGACACCTGGCCTAGATTTCAACGCGTTCTAACAAGATGAGGTTTATTCCTGAGATTTGGAGCTCATCTATGAAAAGGAAATGATTTAATTGGATGAATAGGAATTAGACTTCCTGTGTTGGCTAGATTTGCTACGGAATGGAGACTGGTTGAGGGTGGAGAATAATGATCATGGGTGCGCTGTCTTAATTAATTACCTTTAATTCATCTTGATATAGAATTATAGCAAGTAGAAACACCGAATATGATTATTATAATAGCATTATTTACTAATATTATTCAATACAATAAAAGGAAAGAGGAAGGAAGACTCACAAGTCTGGTATCAATACAGTGTTGCTGAAATGACCTTTGATTGTAGAGACGAGCAAAGTGTCCACAGTCAAAGTGGTTACTTTATTTGATTAAAAATGTTTGATATGTGGGTTCACTGTGATTGCCTGTGTTGATTTTAAAGGAACACAATAGGGTCAGGAACACAAACATGTATAGTGACCCCCTTAGCCCCCTTTAATGTTAATAATGTTAATAAAACTCACCTTATTCCCTGTGCTGCGCGAGTCTGCAGGCGCTGGCCTTGCCCCCTTGGTGACATCATCAGAATTGCAGATTGTTAACCAATCCAAAACTTGGATTAGCAAAAATCGGCAAGGGGGGGGGGGCGGGGGGAGGGGATGGTGGGCAAATTATGTTTTGGCCAATCAGCACCTCCTTTTGAATCAGTGCATCTCTATGAGGAAAATTCAGCGTCCCCATGCAGAGAGTGGAGACGCTGAACGGCAGTGCTGCCTACTGTGCAGCACTGAGCCAGGAAGCCAGGAAGCACCTCCAGTGGCCATCTGAGGAGTGACCACTTGGAGGTGTCCCTAGGGGCAATGTAAACACTGCCTTTTCTCTGAAAAGGCAGTGTTTGCATGAAAATGCCTAAAGGCAATGATTATACTCACCAGAACAAGCTGTAGTTGTTCTGGTGACTATAGTGTCCCTTTAAGCTGATAGAAACATTATGACAAATGACAAATTCATTGATTTTGCCACAATGGAATTCAGTGGCCATATTGTTAATTGGCTCAACGTTTAGATTTCAAAGTTGGTGGGTTAAAGCAGAGATTAATTGATAGAACTCTGGGGATTTACAAAAGCTTTTAATGGGGGCATGCGCATGGGTAGAAATCGTTTTATTGCTGTAAAAGTGCCACCTATTTCCTAGGGCTGCGTGACCAACATACATGGTATACAGGCAGTTAGTCACATTACTGAAAAAGGTGACAGGGAAATTCTCTCTAGATATTATTATATAGTTAAGAAGGTGAGCATTGAGGTGATGTCAATAGGAAAGACATATTGGTATCCAACTATATACTATATATATATCATATGATGTTCCGATTAGCAGAGCATAGTAGGGTCAGACTTAAGTGGCAAAGAGCTTGCTTAGAGAAGCCTTCTGGGGTATCATGGAAAAAATATTGAACTAAATATTTCACAGCTTGTATTTTTGCAGGTTGAATATGATTGTCAAAATAGATGGTAGAAGAATTTAGGTGAGGTGGGGGGGGAACCGGTCACTCAGGTGATACACAAATCATTTGTGACAAATGTATCTATAACAGATATAATAAGTGGCAAGGAACTCTTAAGAATATTTAAACTCCTGTAGCTCATTTAATTGAAACACATAAATCCATAGGCTAATGATATTGAGGAAATTAGAAATTGTGGGCTCTTGCAGTTCCACATGTGGCCTGGAGAGTGTGCTCTATAGCAGGGGAAGGCAGCCTTTTAGCATCACTGTGCCAAAGTTGCTGCAGTTGTTTTGTAAGGTTGTGTTTGTGTGTATGTGGGCTGTATTATTATTATTTATATAGTGCCATCAGATTCCATAGCGCTGTACAAAGTATATGGTGTATGTGCATGAGCAATTCGTAGTAGTGTGTAATACATATTTATGTGGGCTGTGTATGGGGAGAATGCTTGTGGGACTGTGTGTGTGGTATTATGTTTATGTGGGGGATTTAAGGGTGGGATGCTAGAGGGAACTATAATGTAAGGGATACAACTTTTACACTATAGATTCCCTTTAAAAGTAAAACATTGCCTTTTTGCAGTTACACGGGCAGCCACTGGAGGCGCTTCTGCTTCTCTGGCTAAGTAAAACTCATGTGACGTGGAAGCCTCCATAGGAAAGCCTTGGACTATATAACTAGGGACAGGGACACTATTATTATTGCCATTTATATAGCGCCAACAGATTCCGTAGCGCTTTACAATATTATAAGAGGGGGGATTTAGCTATAAATAGGACAATTACAATAAAACTTACAGGAAAGATAGGTTGAAGAGTGTTAACGCTTTAGTGTTTCATGCCTTTCAAGGGTTGCAGAATTTTTTCTGTTTATTAATATTTAAGTAGCCAATGTTAATGAATTTTCCTTGGTGCCACTATCAAGTACTTCCGCCACACTGCATGCACAATCTATACTTCAGCTTCCATACTGTAGATATTCTATGGCATTAAACAAGCCTTATACTGTTAGCAATACAAAACCTGTATTCCCAACACTCAAGTGCCCCAGTCACTAGTTAAATGCAGGTTCTTTTTACTTACTTACCATTTTCCAACGCAAGACTCTTTTTTGGTGTTGCTCACCTCCCCATCTTCGCAATGCTAGCGAGGAGACGGAGCTGCTTCCACAATGGTCCAATCCAATGCTGGGATTCAAGCTTCCCCAAAGAATAGCATTGTACTCAATTCTTTCCTATAGCTTTCTGTGTCACGTGACCAGGTCAGTATGACACTCACTAGAAGTGAGAAGAGCTGTACAGACGTGTGCAAGTGGAGCTCTGCTCGGGCCCCACAATCTGTAAAACCTGGCCGCAATTAGACGGATCTCCAGAGACCATAAATACCTGTACCCCCCAGGAAACACAATGGGACGCAGGAATAAAAAGCAACAGCACACAAAACTCAGATGTTAAAGGATACTAAACTCACAGAACAGGGGGACCAGCCCACCAACCCACACTGTAATGTTCATCAGAAAGTCAGAATTGTTAGCGCTTACTATAGCACTATCCGCCTGTATAATGACACCAACTATAAATATAAATGTATGTATGCCTTACAATAAGTACTTGTACAACTGTAAATGCTAATACCCTATCTGTTGCTGTAAACATTTGATATGCATGAACCGATAAAGAATAAAAAAAAATAAAAAAAAATAAGCATCAGCACCCAGAAGCAAATTGGGCACAAGAGAGGCCTACACCGCACAGGGGCACAGTGGGCAGATGGGGGAGCAGGGGCAGTGTAGAGCTAGGTGGGGGAACGGAAACTCCTTCCTGCTTCCCCTCACTTACCAGACAGAGGGTTCGGCTGCATTTAGCTCCGCCTTGCCTGTCGCTTAGCTCCACCTCCTGATGTTCTCTATGATAGAACAGAGTGGAGGGTAATAAAATCCTCCACCCGGGTGCCGTGCGGCCATGCTACACAGCGCGGCCAGCATTATAGGAGGGCTCTGAGCACTCCTCAACCCAGTCACTCGGGGAATGTGCGAGCTGTGCCGGCCACATGGCGCCCCCTGCTGCCATGGCGCCCTGTGCAGCCACACAGCTTGCACAACCCTAAGGTCGGCCCTGTACACACACAACCACAGATGTGCACACACAGACATAAGTCTGTGTGTGTATATAAATGTGTTTAGTAATTTGGTGTCCTTAAATATGTCAATCCCACAGGATAGCTAATAGGGGAGTTATATACTAAACAACTAAAGATTAAAATGTAGAAAAAGGCTTTTTAAATGGTGATCTTTTAGCTGTTTAGTATTTATTTCCCTAAATTGGTACCTGTATGTGAAAACCATATGTAAAGATACCAAATTAGGGCGCTGTTTAGCAGATAGCTCCTTTACTTGGTGTCTTTAAATATGGCAATCCTACATAAGGATAACAAATAGGGGAGTTATCTGATAAACAGCGATAGATGTCAGCCAGACCAGAACAAGAAATCTGGTTGGCTAATGTGAATTATATGCAAGTTTGTTGTCTGATGCCAGCATGCTGGCATCAGACAGCCAATGGCAGCATATTACCCCATCCCCTAATGAATATTATTAGTGCCCCCCCAGTTTTGACTGTGGTATCTTATGTGCCTTCCCTATATATTGTTTCTAGAGTTGCCACGGTTTCAGGGGCCCAGTTGTGCACTGCAGTGCTTTAACGACCAGGCTTCCGTAATAATGTAATGGCTGCGCACACAATATACATTAAAAAAATATTTCAAGTGTTTCTAACATTTTAAAGTTGGGGAGGGGGAGGTGCCACAAAGAGGACCCGCCCCGGGTGTCAAATGCTATAGGTACACCCCTGCCTAGTGTTGACCTCGCTAGAAATGCGCCATAGGCGACGACATATACACATCAGGGGCATCCCAGAGTCTGTCAGTGATGAGAAGTTGCTGCAGTTAACCAGAAACCTTATTGCCTCCAGAAAACCTAGACCACCCTCAGATCACCTCAGCATCTTGTGTGCTCAAGTATGCAGCAGAGCCCAGTGCGGCCCCCAGTGACACCATCGCCACCACTAAAGACATAGCGGTGCAAGCCGCAATCATGAATCGTTCAAAAAGCAACGGGTAACATAGAATATTATGGCAACACTCTTGCAATTTACGCTGAAATCCCAAATCCCAATTTACTGGCTGAGAAGAGGAGGCTAGCCCCAGAGGCCAGACAGCTATGAGAAGGCTCCATTAAATACCATTGGGGAGTTGAGAGATCACTTCAGGCGACACTTGGGGAAGACCACCTGACTCTGACCTCATCGGAGGACCCAGAGGTTTTCCTGAGGAGACTAGGTCTGCAGACTGTACCGCAGACAGAGGCAACTTCTCCACAAAGTACCGGCAACCCCAACACATAAAATACGTCGCTGCTGACAACATCCACAGGGGACACTAGCCACCGGTGGAGATCAAACTCAGGTGTCTAACACCAAAGTTCTTATGTAGGCTCGTTGAGCGCCCATACATTAGTTATCCTCTTCTAACACTACCAATAGGCCACACATGGACGCTTTTCCCTCCCCCTTCCAAGGCACCCAGCCAAATGTGTTAACGACAACCATAGATTTCCCACAGTCTTCTATTTAACAGTACACAGTGCATCCTCATACCCAGCGGATATATTTGCTTATTATTGTTATTCCTTTTCTGTACACTCCTTTATATCTATATAATGGAAAAGATGTATGCTATTTGTATAAACTTGAATAAAACATAAATTTGAAAAAAAAATATGCAATGTTCTACAGGCATAAAACAGGACATACAATACATGTAATAATAGAAGGAAGGCGAATGTGGTTATATTCAATTCTAAATTAAAAAGCTAATGACATAAGGTGAGACTATTATTATTATTATTATTATTATTAGCAATAGTATAGCGCCAACACATTCTGTAGTGCTTTACAATATTATAAGAGGGTGACATTTACCAATAAATAAGACTATTTCAAAAACTTACAGGAACAATAAGTTGAACCCTGCTCAAACAAGCTTGCAGTCTATAGGCTAAACACAACTATTTCAATTACATCTGAAATGTAATCAGAATAATAACGCAGAAGTATTAGTGTAGACGTACCAAAGGTAAAAAGATGCTGAGAAGGAGATGGAAAGGGAAAAAAATTAAATAGATTTAATATTGTAAGCATTTTAAGTGATTTTATTATTTAACCCATATGCACAGACATAAATCTACCACTAGGTGTCCCACTTTCACTTACTCAAAATAAAAAAAAACCTCCTTAATAAAAGGATACATTGCAACCAATGTATTCTAAAAGGGCAACAAGTGCAATGCAATATTTATTTGTCATTACTCAATTCTGCCTTTTCTCTTTCCCAGGTGGGGCGCCTTATTGTTTACTAAACAGAGATTTCCTTTATTTAACTAGCAACAGTTATAAGAATTTGAAACAAGATGTTCTATCATCAAGCTCTCGGTATTTCTTTTATTTAAAATAAACACTTTATTCCAACCGGTACCTATTTATATGTTCTGCATAAAAACGTGAAAGCAGTGACTCAATCATTCAGCTGATTTTTTATGAATTATAACAAGTACATTGCTAAAAGCGTAATTAATTGTTTTCATGGAAATTAAGAGGCGGGGGGGGGGGGTTACAAACTCTGACTCTACAATTTATTTATCAGTACCGTCTGGTGGCATCACATAAATTAGGGTATAGGGGAGACTGGCATGATGGGAAGGGAACATTGGAAGTGGTGTGTTAAGAGTCTAGAAGGACACTATAGGCAGCTAGATCACTTAATCTCATTGAAGTAGTCAGGGTGCAGTGCCCCAGTCCCCTTAACCCTGTAATGTAAAACATTGCGGTTTACATTGCACGGTAAAAACATCCTCTAGTGGCTGTCTTCTATAAGACAGGCACTAATAGAGCTTCCTAGACTCTAACAGTTTTATCCATGAAATGACGTTGGACAGCCTCACGCTTTGCATGAGGACGTCTAACGTATTCACATTCCCCGCATGCCCATTGGTTTTGTCTCATCAGCGTGATGTCGAGGAGGAGGAGACCGAGCCAGCCCTTTATCCACCATGGGGTGGAGTGGACCTAAAATAAGAGAGGGACACTATAGCATTATGAATGCTGTTTTGTAATCCAAACGCTATAAAGTTCCTTTAAAGGACCACTATAGGCACCCAGACTACTTCAGCTAGATGAAGTGGTCTGGGTGCCAGGTCCCTCTAGTGTGAACACTGCAGCTGTAAACCTAGCAGTTTGAGAGAAACTGCTACGTTTTACTGAGTGTTAATCCAGCCTCTAGTGGCTGTCTCACTGACAGCCGCTAGAGGCACTTCCACGATTCTCACTGTGAAAATCACAGTGAGAAGATGCTGGACTTCCATAGGAAAGCATTGAGTAATGCTTTCCTATGGGCGGTTTGAATGTGCGCAGTTCTTGCCACGCAAGCGCATTTGGCGCTGACGTTGGCAGAGGCATGAGTATTCCCCAGCGCCAAGGGGGCCCGGCACTGGAGAAAGGTAAGTGTTTTAACCCTTTCAGCCCAGTGGGAGTGGCATCCTGGGGGGGGGGGGGACCTAAAGACCCTATAGTACCAGGAAAACGAGTTTGTTTTCCTGGCACTATAATGGTCCTTTAATGAGTCTAGTCCTTGTACTGGTGATTATATTGGGGCTATAGACTTATAGAAAACAGCCATACCTATGATGGAACAGTCTCAACTTGGGACCTCTGTCCTGATAATTCCAGGATTTTTCCAAGTCATAATTTTATTAAAGACACAGAGGTCAGTATTATGCCTAATCCCGTCTTTACTTCTAATTCAGAGAAAACAATAGAATTAGACCATAAGGCCATAAGGAATGCATTGATCCATAGGGAAAGACGATAAGGAATGCATAGGTGTGGATATAGATTACTTCAATCCCTCCTATGAGTCAGTACAGATTTTATTGAGATTTTGTTTTTAACGTCTCGGGTAGAAATGGCAAATAAGATTGACTGGGACAATAATTTGGCTGTAAAGATATTATCCTGAACTGATAGAACATGTGTCTATAAAGCAATGCATCAATCCTTTCATTGTGATTTAGTTGATGGAATATCAATATTCTGAACATCCAGTTTCCCTGTTGGAAATCCTACTGCCAGAGGGAGAAGCAAATTCGTTGAAATGTGGCATCATGTCAAAATGAGTCGTGGAAAACTAATAATGAGAATATTAATTCGAATATTAGAGTGTATTAGAATTACATTAGATAAAAATAGATTTACATTTCACTAGAAAATTAGATTATAAACAGACACAAGTCATTGGAAAAGAAAACTGTGGAAGTTGCAAATCTGACAAAAGTTTAATATTAGTTGATTAAAAGAATAATAATGGTATAAACAATGAGAGAAAAAGTTAGGAATGAAAAAATACCTCACTCACTTTAATCAACAAACCGTTCACGGTGTAACTGGACTATTAGGTACACTATAATAGCCCACCAATTAAAGAATGTGAGGCCCATCAACCCCATATACATTCCTGCAGGACAGGGACCAAGTGATATCTGTAGATAAGGATCTCATCCAGAACACTTTGCCCCAAAATAGGTTATGCTCCAGAGGGTCACTCTCTTGTGAGAACCACTACCAGTGCCGCTGTCAAGGGAAAAGTTGCAATCACATAAAAATAAAAGAGATATGGTTAGGAGAACTTGGCGTGAGGCATGAGGACCAATGTGCTCGGTCTCGTGCCACCCGAAAAAGAAGCAAAGTAGACAAAAAAAAAAAATAACAAAAAAAGGAAAACCAAACAGAAAAGGGAGAAAATGTAATAAAATGAAAAGCTATACAAATATCATATACTTGCTATAAACCCCCATGTCAAGTTTGACCCTCAAGAATCCTACATACTAGTAGGTAGGACAGGAAATAGGAGCTGTAACAGAGAGGGTCCAAGGGAAACAGGAACAAAATATTGGGCGAACACTGGGTCAAGGGTTGCGGAGGGATTTATAGACTGAGATTGCACAAGGACACATGTTGTGAGCAGGTCTCCCATTCGCTACAGGCAGAGCAGACTTGATGTCAATTAGGAACATGAGATATGTTTCTTTATGTCTCTGTGCTCAATTTTTCTAGGTGTTATAATGCATGTTTTGACATCCGAATTGATAAAGAAGTCATGACGTTGGTATGGCCAGATTCTGATGCAAGGTGGTCCCACGGTGCCAGTTATCACCAAAATGCCGAGTTATAGGGAAGTAGAAGCTCTTGGATGAAATGACAGTACTGCTGCAAGGGAGCACTAAGAGGAATCTGGACATCCTAAACATGTGCGGAATCCCTGCTCAGCAGAATAATTCTGGTGACCCATAAATGACCAGAACCTCAGGACCATATCAACTCAGTTGCTTCCCTTTAGGTTATCACCTAGGTGACTTAGCTGATAATGAGCAGTAGCCTAGGATGTATTAGACAACACAAACAAAACTGTATTAACATGGAAAACATGCTAATACGGACTCATTCCCACATTTTTATAATTTTTAGACCAGATATTCTGTTCAGTGTAAATGTAGGTGTGATTGACTGAAGTGCAACTGAAGAGAGGCCTGTTCACAGACTGATTCCAAACAGAACTCCAATATCATACATTTTAAATTTCATTAAAAAATAAATATATAATATTGTAATATCTCATTTAAACACTGACATACATGGTAGGGGACAGACTGGCAACTAACCCTTTTAATCCTTTTACATAGTCTCCTCTCCAGCAATAGTGAACTAAGGGAAGGTGGTCTGCCCCAGGTGACAGCCTGGATGGGGGTGTACTCGTACCAGCAGTGGAGGCTCTAGACTTGGCGAGGCCTTAGACGAAACTCATACATGAGGCCCCCACTAACACCATTATTGGAAAAAAACAGCAGTTGACGTGTGTGTGTGTATAAGAAGCTGTAGATATATTGAAGGGCGGGCTTGCAGTACTGGATATAGAGAACTAGTCTTTGTATACGTCGTTGCATTGTCTACCTGTGTGTGCCTGAGAGTGTGTGTCTGGCAGTGAGTATCTTTGTATATGTATGCATGTCTCTCTGAGCATGTGTATGTTTGTGTTACTGCCTGTGGCCTTTGGCATTAAGTTCATGGCGAAGCTATGTTTTATGATAGTGTGTAGAATGATTGCCTTCAGGGGGTGACAGGGTGAGTAAAGGAGTAACTGTGGCAGGGTGATTGTAAAAAGAGCAGGAGGGTGCCAGAGTGCGGAGAGTGGTGCCCGTGTGTTTAGAGGGAGAGATAGTGTGTATGGAGGAGGGTGACAGTGTGTATGGAGGGGGGTGACAGTGTGTGCGGAGAGAGGTGACAGAGTGTGTAGGGGTGACATAGTGTAGGGAGGTGGCATAGTGTGGGGGTGACAGTGTGAGAGGGTTACATTAGTGTAAGGGGTGTGACAGAGTAAGAGGGGGGTGACAGAGTAAGAGGGGGTGACATTCGTGTAAGGGGTGTGACAGAGTAAGAGGGAAGAGACAAAGTGGGGAGACCTAGTGTGAGGGAGGGTGACATAGTGTGGGGCGGGGTGATAGGGTGAGAGGGGGGTGACAGAGTGAGAGGAGGTGACAGTATTAGGGGGTGACAGTGTGAGGTGGGGTGATGGTGTGTGGGGAGTGACAGGGTGGGGGGTCAAAGGATGGGTGACACAGTAAGAGGTGGGGTGATAGAGTGAGGGGGTGACAGGTGAGGTAGCAGGGTGAGAGGGGGTGACAGGTGGGGTGGCAGGGTGAGTGACAGGGTCAAATGTGGGGTGAGAGGGGAGGCAGGGTGAGGGGGTGACAGGTGGGGTGACAGTGTGACGTGGGGTGACAGTGTGAGGTGAGAGTAAGGGGGGTGACAGTGTGGGAGTCACAGGGTGCGTGACAGTAAGAGGTGGGGTGACAGGGTGAGGGGGTGACAGGGTGAGAGGTGGGGTGAGGGGGGTGACAGGTGGGGTGGCAGGGTGAGATGTGGGGTGAGGGGAGGTGACTGGGTGAGAAGGGGTGGCAGGCTGAGGGGGTGACAGGTGGGGTGGCAGGCTGAGAGGGGGTGGCAGAGTGAGAGGGAGTGAGGGATGACAGGTGGGGTGGAAGGGGGATGACAGAATGAGAGGTGGGGTGACAGGGTGTGACAGGTGGGGTGGCAGGGTGAGATGATGGTGACAGGTGGGGTGGCAGGGTGAGGGGGTGACAGATGGGGTGGCAGGGTGAGATGATGGTGACGCTCTAATTGGCTGGAGAGCGTGAGACACCTCAGTCTGCAGCTCACACCCGGCGGGACTGAGGCCGGCACCCCGGTGGCAGACTGAGACCGGCTCTCTCCCCGGGTGGACTGACAGGAGGGGCCTCGCAGCCGGCGGCATACAGGGCAAGTCATGTCAGTCTGCCCTCAGGCGATTTAGGCGGCCGCGAGGCCCCTGACTGCGCAAGGCCTTAGGCGGCCGCCTAAATCGCCTAATTAGAGAGCCGCCTCTGCCCCTCACTCCTTGCCAGATCATTACCTTTTGTTTCCTGTTTCACTGGTCTCCTGTGTTCCTGGCTCCTGCATACTGTGACTTGGTCCTGTGTCCTGTGTTCTCCTGGTCTTCATCCTGTGTCCTCCTGATCCTGTGTTACTGTGTTCTCCTGGTCCTTCGTTGCTGTGTCCTCCGATCCAGTGCTCTGGCTCCGTGGTCTCTGATTTACTATCAGCGATCCTGTCCCTGCAGCCTTGCTGATTTATTCGTTCTTGTTGTCACTACATTAGTCTTGTGACTTTGGATCTGTGCCCTACCTGATACCCGTGGTAGCTGCACAATCCTACCCTAATACCAAAGGACTGTTACAGTATTTGTTGCCTGCACGATTTGTGCTTATTTTGATTTACGGTGTATATATTTTGTGGCCTTGTCTGTGTATGTATATATTTTGTTTTACGTTCTGCTTTGGTTCCCTGTAAATATACATTTCTTGATTTAACCTATTTCATTTGTGTCTTGGCATTTATTTCTTTGCTATAGTGGTTCCCACATTTAAAGGGACAGTGCTGCTCCAGGGCAGCACCCCTTCATGTCATTACACTAACCTGAGCTATAACACAACAGGGGGGGAAAACACAATGATAGAAAAATAAAAGGGTGGGACAATACTCGCCTCCGTGTCTTTCATAAAATCATGACTTTCCGTCATGAAATGGCAAAATCATGTAATTTTATGTCAAGACACGGAGGCTCATATTGCAAGTTTAAAGCTGATCAATAACCGAAGAGAAAACATGTGTTGAAGGCCGAAAGTAAAATTCTCTGAAGGTGGATTCGCAGGACCAGTCCGCCATCCTCATCAGGTCTTCCAGGCGTGCTCCCGAAGATACCATAGACATGCCTGATGCCCCTCGTGAGGAGTGAGCGCTAAAGATGGATGTATCCACACCGGCCAGTGACATCACCCATCTCACCCAAAGAGCCAAGGCAGTGCTGGAAACCGGGGCGAAGGGTTGACGAATCGAGAGAAAGAGCTGAGGGGACGCGGCCGAATGATGGGCACTCGTCCGAAGTTCATACTCCCTCAAACAGGTCACCGGACATAGCGCCGGGGTAGTTGGAAAACTCGGATATGAGACCGAACGTATAGCTGTCTTAGTGCATCTGGAGATTTTAACTGTCACTCCATCCGGAGTGAAGGCCTAGCATTGTAGTCCAGGGCTCGTACATCCGAGACCTGTTTGCACGAAATGAGGCAGAACAGGGAAACCAATTTGGCCGACAGTTGTCGCAGGGTGAGGTCCGCATTAGGAGGCCAGAAAGTAAACAGTGACAAGACGAAGGAAACGTCCCATGTAGCCGAATATCGAGGTCTGGGGGGACGCGACAGACGTGAACCGCGAAGTAATCAGCACACCAAGGGGTGTTGGCCCGCAGGACAGCCGTCGAAACCTTGGTGAGCTGAAGAGATGTCTGATCTATACAGGTTACAGGCGATATGCCCGACCAGCCTTGAATAATGAAGTGAGGAATTGGAGTATCGCTGTCACAGGTGCCGAAACGTAATCCAAGTCCCGAGCCAGGCACCAGCCAGTCTCCAAGCAGTCCCTTATGATCGTCTAGTGCCGGGGGCCCATGCGTCAGCCAGGAGGCGTCGAGTTGCATCTGAAACTCCTTGGATATCCCAGGAACCCTGGAAATCCTCCATGAGAGTAGCAGCAATGACCCATACAGTAGGAGGGGGTGTCGTTGGCCCAATGGGTCCAGCAGAAGATCCTGGCAGGATGGCAGAAGTCTGGGTACATCTATCGCCAGATCCAGGAGCTGTGGGAACCACAACTGGGTCCCCCAGAATGGGTTCAGTAGGACCAAGTCGGCAATCTGGCGTCGTACTTGGAGAGGGAAGCTGAGAGATAAAGCTTCTGAGTCTACTGGGAACCCGAGGAACTCCATGCGTCGGGAAGGGGTCAGGCAGGATTTTTCCCAATTGAGGATAGAAGATCCATCGTCCCCTGTAGGTGTGTCAGGAGGACCGAGCGGTCCTGTGCCATGAGGAGGATGTCATCCAAATAGACTATCAGTCTTACTCCTCGACTGCGCAACCAAGCCATGGCAGGGTGCATCAATTTGGTGAAGCACCACGGAGCTGACGAGAACCCGAAAGGGAGGCATGTGAAGCGCCAAGTATTGCCTTTCTAGAGGAAATGTAGTAAGTCCCTGGATGCCTCGGTCACTGGGACTGTCAAGTATGCGTCCTTGAGGTCTAATTTTGCCATCCAGTCTCCCCGAAGGAGTAAGTCCCGCAGGAGATGAATGCCCTCCATCTTGAAGTGGCAGTAGCGCACTAGAGTGTTCAGGGCCTGGAGGTTGGTAACTGGGCGCACCTTTCTTTTCTACAAGGAAGATGTTGCTGAAAACCCCTGTGGGGGACATTTGGGCCCGTTCTACCGCCCCCTTCGTGTGGAGAGCCGATAGCTCCTCGTCTATTAGTGCAGGGTCTGTCCCTGAAAGTACAATAGGGTGAGGGGGAGGAATATGACACGGGGTGTCGACCAACTCTATGTGAAACCCCCTCACTGTGGTCAGAACCCAGGCATCTGAGGTGATGTCTAACCAGGCTTGGAGAAAATGACGGAGTCTGCCCCTACACAGATATTGGAAAAAACATGAGGTAAATGTAAGCTTACTGTAAGGGCGTCTGGAACCGAGGTTCCCTCTGAAGCCTCTGGAGCGCAATGGCCTCCCACGTGAAGGGAAGAAAGGGGACTGTTGTCTCGTCTCCTGGTAGGATGGTCTCTGGTTGTAGAAGCCTCATCCCAATCCACGGGCGTGGTAATTAGACCGGCCGGACAGATGCCCCCTGAATCTGCCGGCCCTGGTAGAGACCGGTCCCTGAAATAACCTCTTCATAGAAGATTGAGCCTTGTCCAGGGTTGTAAAAGCACACACAAAGCGCCCCAGATCCTTTATAAAGGATTCTCCAAACAACAGGCCCTGAGCATCCTTGCCCGTCTCAGTGAGAGCGAGGTTAGCCAATTTGGGCTCAATTTTAAAGAGAATGGCTGGCTTTACGCCGCTCAACAGACACTGTTGCCTGCTATGCAGATCGCCCTCTGCACCCAGCCACAGAGTTCTTCTAGGTCAACCTGCCTGTTTTTGGCTCTGGCTAGTTCAGCCAGGTCAAACAATTTGGCCAAAGGACCAAAAATGTCCAGGTGTTTGTCCCGTGATGATTTTAAAGCAGAATCCAATCCCTTGTGGGGATTCCATCCCATTTTGAAAGAAATTGGGACATTTGGGGTCAACAATAGGGGTCTCACAGACTTTACTGTGAATCAGGGGTCTAGGACATTCTGCCCTGAGTTTGTTGCGCGCTGCCTTGCTAAGGGGGCGCTGTACCCAGTTCTTTAGGTACTAAGCCACGTGGTCTGCTGGGAGCCATTCTGCTGACCTCGGGTGATGGAGAGCATCCGGGTCAAACATAGGTTCCCCAGACGGATTCATGAGGACGGAACCCACGGTAGCAGGGGAGTCGCTGCGCAAGCCACTCATTACCAGCAACATCCCCTATAGGGCTTAAAGCAGAATGCGGTAAGTGCGTCGGCGTGGCCGAGCCTTCTGTGGCCAAAGGGCTGGGAAAGAGCAGAGGACATGGAGCCCATGGCGGCCATAATGGCATCCGTAACGGAGCGCTGTAGAGCTAGAGATTGGGCATCGTCAGGTACTGACATAGAGTAACCTGCGGAGGAAGGGGGGCCAGAGCTGGCAGAAGGGTTAACCAAAGCATGGGGTATATCCATTTCACCAGGGGGCAGGCGGAGTGGCAGGCACTTTGGACTTGGGTATAATAAAATTGCTGTGATATATCCCAATGACACTAAATATAAAATAGTAATATATGCTGCAGGGAGTTGAAAGCTAAAACGAAAATGACAGGGGGAGAACAAGCTAGCAGGAGTTAATCACCCCAGACTAGCTATACCTTATTAGAGGGTAGAGATAGGGAGCTCACCAGGGCCCAGACCGTCAGACAGGAAGAAGGAGCAATGGAGTCACAGACACCCCGAGAAAGATAAGGCAAACTGAGAAAAAAAGATAAGAGCAATAGGAGAAGCTCAAGTGATAGGGATACTGATAATAATACCCTAAAGAGGTCTGGAACCCTGGGCTCAAAGGATAGCACAATATAAAAATCCACAAGAGGATAAAACATGGAAACATAAAATATATGGAAAATAAATAAGTAAATAATGAAACTTCAAGCAGAGTAACATTAATAATGCAAATAAATAGTATACATACCAATAAGGCAATGATAATATGGAAGAAATTTGTCATGTACTTATCTGTTTGGTAGCAGCAAAGAAAGAGGAATTGTGTGGGGAGGTGCTGACTATTATACTGGGACTTGGTATAGGCGTGGTCTATCACTATGGTTACCATTTTTTCTTACTGTTTGTATTCTTTGCTGCTATTGGTGGACAGTAAAGAAAGGGTTAAGCAATATGAGCCAAGGTGTCTTGACATAAAATTATGGAATAACCTAAGGGACACAGTCAAATCTTCGTTCAATCTAAAATCTTTTAAGAGACCTATGGCAATAAACCTCAGCACAGAATTCACATGTCATGGTTGAATATACCTGTTATGTATGTGTGTATGTATATTGTAACAAACCACCTCTTTTACCGGTAGGATTTTGTCACAGATCTTATGGTAACCACAGCCTTCTAGGGTAATCAAAGTCCAGCACACATCCAGCTCAGTTTTTCTGATTTATTTGGTGCAAAATATACAGGTGCATCAAAATAAAATAAACAAAACAAAATTCCTTGCTCTTGTTTGAGCACTTACTAACCACAATAATCACTAACTGGAATTGGGTGGCTTTTCCACTAACCAATTTACAATAGCAAAATATAGCTGCAAAACACACCATTCCTCTGGTAGTGATGCACCGAACGGTTCGCTGGCGAATAGTTCCTGGCGAACATAGCATGTTCGCGTTCGCCATGGCGGGCGAACATATGCGCGGTTCGATCCGCCCCCTATTCGTCATCATTGAGTAAACTTTGACCCTGTACCTCACAGTCAGCAGACACATTCCAGCCAATTAGCAGCACACCCTCCCTAGCAGACCGTCCCACCTACTGGAAGGCATCCATTTTACATTCATTCTCAAGCTGCATGCTTAGTGAGAGGAGGGAAAGTGTAGCTGCTGTTGATTAGATAGGGAAATGCCTAGCTAGGTTAGGGTATACAGTGTCCACTACAGTCCTGAAGGACTCATCTGATCTCTGCTGTAAGGACTGCACCACAAAAAGCCCTTTTTAGGGTTAGAACATCAGTCTGCTTTTTATTTTTTTCTCTGTGTAATGTAATTGCAGTTGCCTGCCTGCCAGCTTCTGTGTCAGGCTCACAGTGGATACTGTGCCCAGTGCCACCACTCACTCACTGGTGTCACAATAGCTTGCATTTAAAAAAAATAATTTTTTTCCCACTGTTATAGATTGAATAGCAGTTAGTTGTCTCAAAGCGGGTGTGTCAGGCTCACAGTGGATACTGTGCCCAGTGCCACCACTCACTCACTGATGTCACAATAGCTTGCATTTAAAAACAAAAAACTTTTTTCACTGTTATAGATTGAATAGCCGTTAGTTGTCTGCCAGCGTCTTTGTCAGGCTCACAGTGGATACTGTGCCCAGTGCCACCACTCACTCACTGGTGTCACAATAGCTTGCATTTAAAAACAAAAAAATTTTTTCACTGTTATAGATTGAATAGCAGTTAGTTGTGGCGTTGTGTCAGGCTCACAAATTCGATGCACTGGCCACCCCGTGATACTGCACCACTCTCACTCACTGGTGTCACAATAGCTTGCATTTAAAAACAAAAAACTTTTTTCACTGTTATAGATTGAATAGCAGTTAGTTGTCTGCAAGCGTCTTTGTGTCAGGCTCACAGTGGATACTGTGCCCAGTGCCACCACTCACTCACAGGTGTCACAATAGCTTGGATTTAAAAACAAAAAAAAGTTTTTTCACTGTTATAGATTGAATAGCAGTTAGTTGTCTCAAAGCGGGTGTGTCAGGCTCACAGTGGATACTGTGCCCAGTGCCACCACTCACTCACTGGTGTCACAATAGCTTGCATTTAAAACCAAAAAACTTTTTTCACTGTTATAGATTGAATAGCAGTTAGTTGTCTGCCAGTGTCTGTGTCAGGCTCACAGTGGATACTGTGCTCAGTGCCACCACTCACTCACTGGTGTCACAATAGCTTGCATTTAAAAACAAAAAACTTTTTTCACTGTTATAGATTGAATAGCAGTTAGTTGTCTCAAAGCGGGTGTGTCAGGCTCACAGTGGATACTGTGCCCAGTGCCACCACTCACTCACTGGTGTCACAATAGCTTGCATTTAAAACCAAAAAACTTTTTTCACTGTTATAGATTGAATATAAAAGTGGCCTCTTTGAGAGAAATATTTCCCACAATCAGAACAAAAATAAGGTTTCTCTCCTGTATGGCTCCTCAAATGATGCTTAAGATTGGAAGCGGCTGAAAAGCATTTCTCATTCTCTCCACTTTGAACGAAATGACCTTTGGGAAGTGATTTTGTATGAGTAGGTTTTTCATGTACGATACGGGAACATGATTTAGATCCTTGGTAAGTTTTGCGAGATCCAATAGTGTGTATGTAGGGGGAACAGTCAATCCATATCTGCCAAGTGACACTATGTAGGAGGAACAGTCTCTATTCTGCTCTGTGTCAGTGTGTATCAGGGGCTCTGAAGACAGGTGTCAATCCATATCTGCCATGTGACCCTATGTAGGGGGAACGGTCTCTATTCTGCTCTGTGTCAGTGTGTATCATGATCTCTGAGGACAGGTGTCAATCCATATCTGCCAAGTGACCCTATGTAGGAGGAACAGTCTCTATTCTGCTCTGTGACAGTGTGTATCAGGGGCTCTGAGGACAGGTGTCAATCCATATCTGCCAAGTGACCCTATGTAGGGGAACAGTCTCTATTCTGCTCTGTGTCAGTGTGTATCAGGGGCTCTGAGGACAGGTGTCAATCCATATCTGCCAAGTGACCCTATGTAGGAGGAACAGTCTCTATTCTGCTCTGTGTCAGTGTGTATCAGGGATCCTTAGGACAGGTGTCAATCCATATCTGCCAAGTGACCCTATGTAGGGGGAACAGTCTCTATTCTGCTCTGTGTCAGTGTGTATCATGGTCTCTGAGGACAGGTGTCAATCCATATCTGCCAAGTGACCCTATGTAGGAGGAACAGTCTCTATTCTGCTCTGTGTCAGTGTGTATCAGGGGCTCTGAGGACAGGTGTCAATCCATATCTGCCAAGTGACCCTATGTAGGAGGAACAGTCTCTATTCTGCTCTGTGTCAGTGTGTATCAGGGGCTCTGAGGACAGGTGTCAATCCATATCTGCCAAGTGACCCTATGTAGAAGGAACAGTCTCTATTCTGCTCTGTGTCAGTGTGTATCAGGGGCTCTGAGGACAGGTGTCAATCCATATGTCAAGGTGTCAATATGTTATATGTCAGGTGTCAATCCATATACATTGTGATTTAGGAATGTTAGGTGATTTCTGCCCTTTATGGATTAAGACCAGACTCTGCATCAACTGTGTAATTTTCCATGGGGGTTTTGCCATGGATACCCCTCCGGCATGCCACAATCCAGGTGTTAGTCCCCTTGAAACAACTTTTCCATCACTATTGTGGCCAGAAATAGTCCCTGTGTGTTTTAAAATTCGCCTGCCCATTGAAGTCTATGGCGGTTCGCCTGGTTCACGAACATTCACGGAAGTTCGCGTTCTCTGTCCGCGAACCTGAAAATTTCGGGTTTGCGACATCACTATCCTCTGGCTCTTTCTCCCTCACTCTGCAACAGGATGATCCCTTCTTTTAAAAGCCTGCCTGCCAATTGACCAGCTACAGGTGAGGATCAATTAGTTCACATCTCTGGAACTCCTAAGGTATATACAAGATCTGGTCTGGCTGTTAGATGGCAACTAGTGCTATTGGAGCACTGGCCCACCCCGCTCTCCAAATGCTCTGCCCCTGGGACTCATACCGTGTTTTGCATAGTATCAACAATGTATATTGCAAACTTAACGTCTCTCCCTGGGACATTTAACTGAAAACTCTCTGGCTGCTGTTTACCAAAGCAGGCCTGATATATGTTCCTTCAACAATCATTCCGCTTTTTTGCTCACAATATATATATATATATATAGGTAAATTGATGAAATGGAGCACTCAAAAGGGCTTCAACATGGTGTATTTATTGTAATGAAAAAATTGCATCGTACTGCAAATAATCCTGATCGACATTTCGACCTCTAAGGGTCATTTTCAAGATCAACTAACTTGTGATACAAACAAAGTTTAAATACATGCAAAAATATTCACTCACCAATCTTGTGTGCCGCTGCTCATTCAATACCCGGAAGTGTTACCGCGACCCACATGATTTCCCCGGCATACGTCTGGACGTGCAACGTGGTTGCTAAGTGCTATAGTGTATACAATGTGATAGACGTAAATTTAGAAACCAACGTGACTGCAGTGACTATACATAGTTAAAGTGTGGGAGCTGGAGTTCTTACTGACACAGCTGAAACCCTTTCTATATCTGAAGACCAAGCGCAAGCAATTTTATGGTCTAAAACGGCTAAGGACCTTTCACACTCTAATACTGTTAAAGATCTATCCAATGATCTGATTAAACTCAAGAGAAGAGAAGTCGACTTAGATCTGCATGGCATTTTCATCTCTGATTAGCACAGAGCCAAAAGAATCCCCCATGGATTTAGAGTAAGAAATGACGGACAGATTTCTTGAGAGAGGATACAATTCGGATGTGTTGCTCAAAGCGAAGGATAAAGCTTTGGAGCTTATGATACGAGACTCCAAGGACCCATTACAAAAAACATTCAAACCGCCTAGAATGTATCTACCTCTTACACTTCATACAGCTACCTCACAAATACAACATGCTATGCACAAATACTGGGGTATCTTGAACTCAGATAAAAACTTACCAAGTATCTTCAATCAAAAACCAAAAATTAGTCTAAAACGGAACAGAAATTTGAGGGATCTACTGGTTCGAAGTGACCCTACTATATGCTATCGGAAAGTCTCAGGACCTAATAAAAAGGGGTATTATCGATGCAGTGGCTGTGTGACTTGCAGCCACATGAACATAGGTACCGCTTTTGCGCACCCACACAGTGGTATTAGGATCCCCATCTCTCATTACATCATGTGCATGACTGATCATGTAGTGTATTTAATCACTTGTCCATGTGGCCTGTCATATGTGGGGAAAACGGACCTTACCCTTTGAGATAGGATTCGAGGTCATAGATCCACCATCACTACTACATTTAGAGATCAGAAATCGGACAAACCAGTCGTGAAACATTTTCTTCAAGCGACACATAGACTCCCTACACTCAGATTTATAGCCATTGACCATGTCCCCCCCAGTCCTAGAGGAGGGGATAGATTGAAATTGCTGCTTCAACGAGAAACTTATTGGATCCATCGTTTGGATACAGTCACTCCTAAAGGACTGAATGAATATATATCATTTTCTATGTTTCTTTAATAGCTTACTTTAATATGGTTTAAGGTATCACTTTAAGCTTTTGCATACATGGTATGAGATGCTGGTTTACAGTGAACAGTTACATCCTTGCTGATTTAATTATATGGTTGATTAACCCTGATTGGTTAAATCAGATGCTATAGTTTGTATTATACACTAATGTTGTGAGATCTGTACCATTTACTGTTTTCATACACTTTTAACACGTTTCACGACACTTATGTCACCCACTTGCCCACTCACGGCACTTTACAAATAGTGTCACCTTGACATTTTGGTTCAGACTCTCACATCTCTGCTATATTTAAAGGGACACTGTAGTCACTATAAGCAGTTCATCTCTTTGAATTGGTTATAATGCCTGGAGTGCCCTGGCACTGTCCCTCCATTCAGTGTTGCACCATGTTCGTGCAGTATGCCACAAAATAAGAGTCCCTGGCCACCCACAGTCCGGCCCCTTCTGTATGTGTAGCTAAGGCAGAGATTACACACTTCCTTGTTGTCATACCCATTCATACCGTCAGTTGGAACTCTGACAGGCTAAAAGCAGTCAGCTGACACTCTCAGCCAATCACAGCTGCCCATTGCTGCTCAGGGTAATACTTCCTTATTAACCAAAGCAGCACAGAGGGGATGGATTGCCGGGGACTCTTGTTTAGCATTAAAGCATTAAAACTTTAAAAACTGTTTAATGCTGAAAGAAATGATGGTACCAGAGGATTCCAGGCACTATACCCAGTTTAATGAGATGAAGCAGATACAGTGCCTACGGTGTCCCTTTAATAAAATACTTGGCGATCTTCCAGTTGATTTTAGAGGTTTAATCCACTCTGTGGTCCTTTTAGAGACCATCAGACACTTGGTCACTTAATTCCACACTTTAACTATGTATAGTCACCGCGGTCACGTTGGTTTCTAAATTTACGTCTATCACATTGTATACACTATAGCACTTAGCAACCATGTTGCACGTCCAGACATATGCCGGGGAAATCACGTGGGTCGCGGTAACACTTCTGGGTATTGAATGAGCAGCGGCACACAAGATTGGTGAGTGAATATTTTTGCACGTATTTAAACTTTGTTTGTATCACAAGTTAGTTGATCTTGAAAAAGACCCTTAGGGGTTGAAATGTCGATCAGGATTATTTGCACTACGATGTAATTTTTTCATTACAATAAATACACTGTGTTGAAGCCCTTTTGAGTGCTCCATTTCATCGATTTACCTATATATATTTTGGACGTTGGAAGCACCAAAGGAAGCTGTATTGAAAAGACTTCAAGGGTGAGTGCCTAAATTACCTTTTATATATATATATATATATATATATATATATATATATATATATATATATATGCAATATTGTATCCTATTGTAACAATGCACTGTTTTGTGGACCCAAGACTTGAGGGAAAAAAAGAGAAATCTCAATGTATCCATCCTGGTAAAATATTTTATAAATAAATAAATACATTTTGAAACCTTTTTATATGAACCACACTTGCCTTTCTCCAATCCTGTGGTATGATTCCAGAAAGAGAAGAATCCTGAAAATTTACAGAAAACAAAAGATTTTTTTCCACATTTAGATGCTTTAGTACACGTGGATGAATACCATCTGGCCATGAGGCATTGTTTACATTAACTTGGTGTAGTTGCAGCAGCATCTTCTTTTGAGTCATCTAATCACAGTATCTTTGCAAGCTTTTTTGCAGCCTTTTCCTGATCTACATTTACTAACACAGCAACTCCAAATTCAGTCAACCTACACTTTCATTTTTGTAGGTTCTCTTCAACTATCACTTTTTAATTTTGCAGGCATTATTAGCTTCCTTATATTTTATATAGCATGCCTTTGATTTTATGATTTATCAGATTTAAATGGTTTAAATGCTCTTCTATTTTTAATTTATTGGGTTCCCTTCCTACTAAGCCATTTTACTTTCAATTTGTTTCTTTTGCATTTGTTACCCAAAGAAATATACTGAGAAGTGTACATTTCTATGTGCATTTGTTGGAAGATAGTACATTTATTCAACATGTTTTAAAAAAAAAAAAAAAAATAATCTATCTAGTCATTAAGTTGTAAAGCAGCCATCATCTTATTGAAACTGGTCTTTTAAAAATTATATGTTTCAGTACAGCCCAATGTACATTTGCTTATTTAAGTTTATTTTGAAAGATAACATGTTATGATCAGCATATCCCAAATGGTCCTTGATAAAAGATCAAAATTATACATTTTAACCAGATCTAGACACACTTCTTTGCTAGTTGGTGCTTCTACCGATTGTGACATAAAGGTATAATTTAACAGATTCAAAAATCTGACTCCTCTGATCTCTCTATCCCAAACAAATATTTGAAAACAAAGGGTGTTAGTAGTACTAAGAAATAAATTAAATATCCTCATTCAAAACAAAAATTCAGTTTTTACTGCTGATATATACTGGATATATGTGAAACACTTAGCAAATATTCACTATCCAAAAACAAAAATAAGAGAGTCTAAGTAAATACTAAAGCCTTTCTCTGACTGGAAATTGAACTCAAAGCTATCCCCTCATGTATAGGCTTTATTCATGATGGCCAAAGTTTGGGGATCCTCAAGAAAATCTATTAGAGGTTGGTGATCCAGACTATGATTCTGTTTAACAGAATATAGGGAGATTGATTGCAAACAATTGCTAAGGTAAATGTTCACTCCAGTATGTGGAGTTAGTGAAGCATTATTGTATAGGTCTTTTGTTTAACATACAAGCATTTTACCTACATAGACATACAAAATACTTATTGTGACGGAACGCTGGCACTCCGACCGAGTACCTCCGCCAATCGATGCTCCTAGCACTTGCCGAGGACTCCAAGCACTCCAACCGACACCATCAGCACTGCAGACCCCACTTCCAGCGATGCAGCTGCGCCGTGGTCTCACTGTCTTTCACCCACCCTGGATCCAAGGCCAGGATCCAGCTTTCAGTGGGCAGGCCTCTTTTCTCCCAGAGAGCGTGGCAGGAATAAGAACAGCTCTTACAAGAGCTTACCCTTGGGAGTATAGTGTGAATATAGCAATCCCCAGAGCGTAGTTATCCCATCCCCCAAACATGAGCCAAGGCTTCAAGAAAGGGTCAAGTAGTTCTGTTTAATGGAAGCACGCACACCCTGGACCTGATGGTACACAGGCATTCAAAGGACACAAACCAATCAAAACAATACAACAATGTCTGACACTTCCATAAATTACAGGAAAATATAAAATTTTACACAATATTCATAACTTTAAAAGTATACATCACATTCACATAAAACGCACATATTCTGAACCAGCATACACAATATACAAACATATGTCAAAATCATACAAATTGGTCCAGTGGTTCAAAAGTTAGATGGAAGTCCTCTTTGACCGACTGCAAGTATAACTTGGGTGTGGTAAGCCAATTATCTCCAGGTACAGAAAACATCTCCATTCACAACAGCAAAAATACACAAAAATACATAATTCCTATCATACTGAACAGAACCCCCACATTCAACCTATCCTCAGATAGCTTGGATCTGAGCGCTCAATATATCCGAACAGCGCTCAGATCCATGAACACAGTCAAATTGCCATGGGGTTTAAGTTTAGCAAGGGCTGATATAGAGATTGAGGAGGGACAAAGCAGCCAGTTTAAACTGGTCTGGCAGTGTCCCTGGGACAACACCCTGCTGGAGAAAAATGGCACAGGAAAAGGCACATTCTCCCATGGAATCAAAGGTGCAGAATTGTGCCAGTTCCAATTAAAGGGCCAGAACAGTCTTTAAAACACCAATAAGTCCAAATAGTGTTTTTAACTGGCAAAGTCTCCCAGGGGCCATAGTCACATGGCAAGAGGCAGGCAATTAGTCCTCTCCAGGCACAAGTGGCGAAGGGCACTTCATCACACTTATGTCTAGATATAATTTTAACAGGATACAACTGTTGCGTCTGAGAAACTATGTTCTATTAAGCTGAAAGGTCATAAAGCTTAGATTAAGAAAAAGCCTCTCTCCCTAGTAAACTCACTAAATAGTCAGAGATTGAAAAAGAGAAATGAAAAGTTATGTGATAATAAAAATGTTCATGCTTTAAGTGTGATAAATGATATAATACACCAACGTGATAGTGTGTTGAAGTGCCCTGTGAAGTTGTTAGGTTGCCCGACGGCCAGTGGTGTATCCTGGTTTTGTGCTGCCCTAGGCAGGACAAAACTCAGGCCCCCCCCCCGCGCCAGCCCCACCCAACCCTTCCCCCCGCCCCACCTTCTAAATACACACACACACATTCACTGACAGATACGCATACACACGCTAACAGACACACACACTCACTAACAGACACACACACATTCACTCTAACAGACACACACACACGCACTCTGACACACACACGCACACTAACAGGTTACACACTCACTCACCCAACAGACACACACACACACTCACCCAACAGTACACACACACACTAACGAACACACACACACACACACACACACACTAACAGACACACAGACACACACACACACACATACACACAGTCCGAACACACACACACTAACAGACACACACACACACACTAACAGACACACACACACACACACACTGACACACACACACTAACAGACACACACACACACACAGTCAGACACACATACACAAACTGTCCAGACACACACACACACACTAGCTGAACACACACACACACTGACAGACACACACACACTAACAGACACACACAGTCAGACACAAACATACACACTAACAGACACACACAGTCAGACACACACTAACAGACACACTAACTCACTAGCAGACACACACTAGCAGACACACACTAGCAGACACACACACACTAACAGACACACACACTCACATTAACACATTTTTTTTTAATTTATCCACCCCCCCTTACTTTTGGGAATGCTGGGGGGAGGGTGTGGGTTCTCTATCTCCCTGGTGGTCCAGTGGCTGCGGGCGGCGCTGGGCTGGGCGGGCGGGCGACTGGTGAGGGAGCTCTTCCTCTGAGCTGTCCGCTCAGCTCCCTCGCGCGCCGCAGAGTGAGGCTGGGAGCCGGAATATGACGTCATCTTCCGGCTCCCAGCCTCACTCTGCGGCACGTGAGGGAGCTGAGCGGACAGCTTAGAGGAAGAGCTCCCTCGCCAGCAGCCCACCCAGCGCCGCCCGCCCGCTCGGCATGTCTGTTAGCCGCAAGGCTAACAAGGCATTTGCCCTGGGCATTTGGGGGCGGCGTTTTTTGCCGCCCCCTGAAAAATGCTGCCCAAGGCAAATGCCTTGTTTGCCTCGCGGCTAAAACACCTCTGCCGACGGTATGTGCACCTTCGCCAGGGGTCAGATATAGAAACCCGAAAATAGACAGCCTTAAATAAAGTCTGTTCTAAAATCCTTTGATTACCTCTGTATAAGCAAGAGATACCTACGATATATAGCATCAGAATTACAACAACGGGTTAAAAAGTTATTTGATTGACTGAAATTCGATCTAACCACATTTGACCAGTGAGGTCATCATTAAAACTCCTACAATTG
>OW240923.1:46091808-46102490 GCA_933207985.1 Pelobates cultripes
GTGCCGACAAGCACCGGGCCATACATATTTCTGTACTGGAGTGCAAGCATTGGACAATATCGTATATATATATATATACATATATTAATTCTACATATATTTATATAACATTTTTACATAATTAGGTATCTTAATTAATTACAATTAGCGGGACCTGCCTGACAACCCATGCCAAAAGTAAAGGGAATTTAATTTGCTAGCATTATATTTAACCCTATAACTGTTCAGCGAAGTCTCCCGAGTACAACAGTACCCCTCATGTACAGGTTTTATGGTGTTTTCAAAAGTTACAGCGTCAAATATAAGGCTTGTGTTTTATTTTTTTCCTATTAAAATTCACCAGATTGGTTATGTTGCCTTTGAGATCCTATGGTAGCCCAAGAATGAAAATTGCCCCTATTATTATTATTATTATTGCCATTTATATAGCGCCAATTCCGTAGCGCTTTACAATATTTTGAGAGGGGGGGTGTAACAATAAATAGGACAATTACAAGAAAACTTATAGGAACAATAGGTTGAAGAGGACCCTGCTCAAACGAGCTTACAGACTATTGGAGGTGGGGTATTTGAAACATTAGGACAATAAATATCAAGTAGGAGTGAAGCAGAGCTGGAGGAGAGAGCAAAGCACTGTCCCATAGGAGAGAGCAGGAGACAGGTATGTAAGGTAGAGATTACTCTGGGAGGCCATAAGCTTTCCTGAAGAGATGGGTTTTAAGGCCCTTCTTAAATGATTGAAGACTAGGGGAGAGTCTGATGGCAGTAGGCAAGCTATTCCATAGGAGAGGAGCCGCCCGCGAGAGGTCCTGCAAGCGCGAGTTGGCCGTACGGGTGCGAGCAGCGGTCAGGAGGTGGTCACGGGCAGAGCGGAGGGTACGTGGAGGGGCATATTTATGGATCAGTGAAGATATAAGCGGGGCTAGAACTGTTCAGTGCTTTAAATGTATGGGTTAGCACTTTGAATTGACTCCTATAGCATACAGGGAGCCAATGTAAGGACCGGCAGAGGGGTGAGGTGTGAGAGGACCGACTAGAGAGGAAAATCAGTCTAGCTGCAGCATTCATTACAGACTGTAGCGGGGCAATACGGCTTTTGGGGAGACCAATCAGGAGAGGGTTACAGTAATCCATGCGGGAAATTACTAGAGCATGGACAAGCTCCTTGGTAGCATCTTGCGTAAGAAAGGGGCGAATGCGGGCTATGTTTTTGAGTTGGAACCTATAGGACTTGGCAACAAACTGGATGTGAGACTCAAAGGTGAGACCAGAGTCAAGTATGACGCCAAGACAGCGCGCTTGCAGGGATGGACTTATGTGGATATCACTGACTTGAAGGGAGAGCGAGAGAGGAGGATCAGTATTAGGAGGAGGAAAGACAAGGAGTTCAGTTTTAGAGAGGTTAAGTTTCAGAAAGCGTGAGGACATCCAGTCAGAGATGGAAGAAAGGCAAGCAGTGACACGTTGCAGGACAGCAGGGGAGAGGTCCGGGGAGGAGAGGTATATCTGAGTGTCATCAGCGTACAGGTGGTAGTGGAATCCAAAAGAGGCAATCAGTTTACCAAGAGAGGCGGTATAAAGAGAAAATAGAAGGGGACCAAGGACAGACCCTTGGGGAACTCCAACAGAGACAGGACGAGTGGAGGAGGTATCCTTGGAAAAGGAGACACTGAATGAGCATTGGGAGAGATAGGAGGAAAACCAAGAGAGGACCGAGTCACAGAGACCGAGCGATTGAAGAGTTTGAAGGAGGAGAGCATGATCAACGGTGTCAAAGGCAGCAGAGAGGTCAAGGAGAATTAATATGGAGTAATGACCTTTGGATTTAGCGGAGATTAGGTCATTAGTCACTTTGGTAAGAGCAGTCTCAGTAGAGTGGAGAGGGCATACCATTTGGCATACTATGATGGCATACCATTTGCAATAGTAGACAACCCAAGGTATTGCAAACAGGGTATGTCCAGTCTTGTCACAAACACTTTTTTCACATTAAAATTCGCCAGATTGGTTATGTTCCCTTTGAGACCCTATGGTAGCCCAAGAATGAAAATTGCCCCTATGATGGTATACCATTTGCAATAGTAGACAACCCAAGGTATTGCAAACAGGGTATGTCCACTTAGTCACAAACACTGGCCAAAATTGGCGTGTTTTGCATTTTTCACACACAAACAAATACTAACACTAACTTTGGCCAGTATTTGTGACCAAATGGCTACTAAAAAAGACTGGACATACCCCATTTGCAATACCTTGGGTTGTCTACTATTGCAAATGATATGCCATTATGGGTGTAAATTTCTTCCTGGGCTACTATAAAGTCCCAAAGGCAACGTAACCAATCTGGCGAATTTCAATTTCAAATGTAACGTGCTATATTTGACCCTGTAACTTCCCAAAACGCCATAAAACCTGTACATAGGGGGTACTGTTTTACACGTGAGACTTTGCTGAATACAAATATGTGTATTTTATTGCAGTAAAAGCAAACAGTATTATGACATTGACCGTTAAAATGTAATGTAGAACTAAAAAAATAAAAAATAAATATTATTTTCTCCCATTTTTTTCATATTAAATTATGTTTCATAGCTAAATATTTGATATTAAATGAAAGCCCTGTTTCCCCTGAATAAAATTATATATAATAAGGGTGGGTGTATTTAATATGAAAGAGGTGAATTACGGTTGGACAGACATGTAGCACAAATGCCAGGTTTTGTTTACATTTTGTTTCGTTCACAACGTGTACATTTGGCTCCGTCCTTAAGGGGTTAATTGTCATTTTTGTTTTCCTCTGAGGAGGAGTTTTGCTGCATGAGTGCTGTTACATAGTTACATAGCTGAAAAGAGACTTGCGTCCATCAAGTTCAGCCTATCTCACATTTGTCTTTTGCTGTTGATCCAAAAGAAGGCAAAAAACCCCAGTTTGAAGCACAATTTTGCAACAAGCAAGGAAAAAAATTTCCTGCTTGACCCCAGAATGTAGTCAGATTTATCCTTGGATCAAGCAGTTATTACCCTACATTGAAAGATTATATCATTGAATATTCTGTTCTTGCAAGTATGCATCTAGTAGCCGTTTGAACATCTGTATGGACTCTGATAAAACCACTTCTTCAGGCAGAGAATTCCACATCCTGATTGTTCTTACAGTAAAAAACCTTTCCTTTGCCTTAGACGAAATCTTCTTTCTTCCAGTCTAAACTCATGGTCTCGTGTCCTATGTAAAGTCTGGTTTGTGAATAGATTTCCACACAATGGTTTGTATTGGCCCCGAATATATTTGTATAATGTTATCATATCCCCTCTCAGGCGACGTTTTTCTAAACTAAATAGGTTTAAATTTGTTAACTTTTCTTCATAGCTGATATGTTCCATTCCTTTTATTAATTTTGTAGCCCGCCTCTGCACTTTTTCTAGTGCCATAATATCCTTCTTTAGAACAGGTGCCCAAAATTGCACAGCATATTCAATATGGGGTCTTACCAGTGATTTATAAAGAGGCAAAATTATATTCTTGTCCCGAGAATGAATGCCCTTTTTCATGCCTGACAATACCTTACTGGCCTTGGCCACTGCTGATTGACATTGCACATTGTTGCATAGTTTGTTGTCTATAACAATTCCCAAGTCCTTTTCGTGTGTTGTTATCCCTAATTCGCTTCCATTAAGGGTATAGGTTGCATGTGTATTCTTTACGCCGAAGTGCATAACTTTGCATTTTTCAACATTAAATTTCATCTGCCATTTGAGTGCCCAGTCTATCTAAATCCCTATGCAGCAAAGTTATATCTTGCTCACATTGTATTGTTTTACAAAGCTTTGTGTCATCTGCAAACACTGAAACATGACTTTCAATGCGGTCTTCAAGATCATTTATAAACATGTTAAATAGAAAGGGTCCCAGAAGTACACGTGGATGGATACCGTCAGCCCCTGGAGCTTTGTTTATATTAACTTTATTTAGTTGCTGCAGCACCTTGTCTTGAGTTAACCAATTACAATTATTCTACAGGTTTTTAGTAGCAATCATTTGCACATCTATTGCCATGGGTTCTTCCTTAATATATATGGAGTAGAAATAGTTATTTAAAATTCCTGCTTTTTCCTGGTCTTCATTAACTAACACCCCCGTTTCAGTTTTTAGTGTACCTACACTTTCATTTTGTTTTTTTTAGAATTTATGTACTTAAAAAAATGCTTTGGGGTTGGTTTTACTCTCTTTAGCTATCATTATTTAATTTTGAAGTTTAGCAAGTCTAATTGCCTTTTTGCACGCATTATTTGCTTTCTTATATCTTTTATAAGATGCATCTGATTTGTCCGATTTAAATGCTTTAAATGCCATTTTCTTATTTTCTTCTTGTAATCTCTTGTTTTACTTCTCTACTAAGCCACATTGGTTTTAATTTGTTTCTTTTATATTTATTTCCCAACGGTACATACTGAGAAATGTACCTTTTTAATATTTGTTGGAAGATGATCCATTTATCCTCAGTGTTTTGTCATAACAGCAACCAGGGCTATATTAAGAGCCCAGTGGGCCTGGTGCTGACAATTACTATAGGCCTAATTACAGAATCTTATTGACAGAAAGCACTGAAATAGTCATACCTCCAGAGCGTCATGTATCTAATACGAAACGTTGATAAAGATGGTGTTGGAGGGAAACTCATAGGATGCAGCTATAAGAAAACATATACCCTATGCTATCTCTCTCTAATTTATGCTTTCATCTTTCAAGTAAATCCATGACCCCTAACAGCAGTGTCCAGTGAAGCAGGAGGTCAATGGGCGGGTTAAAAAGGTGTGCCACTGATGCAAATCATATAACCAGACATGCTGAAAGGGCCAAACATGCCCAAACAGGGGGTAATTCTGCCCAAAGAATTGAAAGGCCAGCCTGGCATGAATGCATGTCAGGGTGCCTGCCAATCATGCAGGCTGGCTAACTAAGGGCATACTATGCAGACAGCATCCTAAGCGTGGCATAAATGTGTCTAATGATGTGCTCGCCATACGCTTTTAAGGACTGTACCCTAGCACTCACAAGTCTCCTTATCTTCTTACTAGCAGGCAGAAGCTCCTGGTATATAGTTGTGACAGATTCATCTGCATTGTTGGTTCGTCTGTTTCCCTTTGTTCGCGGAATTGCCTGTTCCTATACCCCCGTTCGTGTATTTGCAAAATGCCGATTGAAACTACCGAACGAACGGCCACCCAGGAGAGGAGTGTGCTGCTGGTTAACCTCTTGGCCCCAATTAGAACGTTGTGGTTAACCGCAGACACCTCTCCATTCCATTCGTACGGGTGGTCGTCGTTCGCATGTCGACCACGAGGCAGCGGCCATTTTGGGACATACGAACACAGAGCGGTGTTCGGTACAAACTGTATGGAACTAAAAACGGACACTTAAACTACCGAACACCGCTGAAAAGCTGCTGCCTACCTTCCTTTTCGACAAGGCATGCGAACGTCGGTCGTTCGGGAGTTTTATTCAGTCGTATGGACTTTTACCCCGACAGCCATCCCATGGAGTCATTCGTATACCGAAGGACTGGTGAAAGACTTTGACTCCATGGCGATTCGACTAGATACATCGGATCTGAGCGCTATTCGGTGAAAACATGCCCTCAGATCCAGGCTGTCTGGGGATACATTACACGAACCATATGCATTCGGTATTTCTGTAGTTATGTATTTTAATGTCTTTTTGTTACTGTAAATTAAGATGGCGATGGTCTCTACCTTGGGAGATAATTAGGTTTCTTCTCCAATTATCTCCAAGGTAAAGAAGACGGAATTATGGGCAAGATGGGAAGGGCTACTATTGAAGCCACTGCGATTGGCTACTGTACAATATGTGTTACAGTCTTCCACAAGGTCCCCTCGGGGAGTGTCCACCTTGTGGAGACCTGCATAAATACCGGGCAGGTAGCCCCCATTAAACAGATCTTCATTTGACCCTCAAGACGGAGCTTGGTCTCGTTTGTGGGGGGAATTATTACTGGGACAGCGCTTTCGTTATTTCTAGCTGTGGAAGGCGTTCGACTGTTTGGCTGATCGGGAGTTGCCGTGTTCGCGGACTTCGTTCGGGAGTTTGGCGATCGGCTGGATTTAAACCTGCATTTCTGGAGAAGGGGATTATTGCCTAAACGGCGGCTTCATCTACCCGACGGTACGTGTCGTAACAATTGGTGGCAAGCGACGGGATGAATCCTACAGCCCAGAAGGCCAGCTACACATCCCAGGTTGGAAATGCAGTATGAGGAGTTAAGGCGTGCTACCCTTAAAGATATATTGGAGCGCAGAGGACGATCAGCGAGTAATCTCAAGAAAAGAGAGATTATTGCCATACTATTGGAAATGGATGCAGCACAGGGAACGGGAAGAGCTGATGTGCCTGGCATACTGGAGTTAACACCCGAGGAGATACAGTTTAACCGGGAGTTCAGATCAGGCTGGCACATTTTGGCCCCAACCCCGCAGCAGATATTGTGGTGCAAGTGCAAGCGGCAGTAGCAGCCCAACAGGCGCTTCAAGGAAGAGGCGCTGCAGCAGCTGAGGTACCGTTTAATAATAATGGAAGGAGAAAAGTACCTTTTGCTGCATTTCGGAACTTTGTAGAAGCCGAAGGAGAAATTGATGGGTTCCTGGCGGACTTTGAAAGGCAATGTGCCTTGCACCAGGTACCCGCAGGAGAATGGGTCCCCATCCTCTCTGGGAAGTTATCCGGCCGGGCCAGTGAGGCGTTTCGGGCCATCCCAGAGGAGGAACTTACCAGCTACAGGGCAGTGAAAGATGCCCTTTTGGCCAGATACGCTGTGACCCCTGAGGCATACCGGCGGCGATTCCGGGACACTAACAAGCAGGCTGGTGATTCTTATGTTGAGTGGGCATGCCGAGTACACCGCACCGCAGCCCACTGGATGGCAGGGTGCCAAGCGGTAACTGGGGAAGAGGTGCTGCAAGTATTTTTGTTGGAGCACTGTTTTGACCGCTTACCTGTAGGAGTCAGAGAGTGGGTTAGGGACCGCAAACCCGCTACCTTGCCCGAAGCTGCTCGTCTGGCTGATGAGTACACTGATGCCAGGAAACTGGACCAGACAGCAGCCAAGGTCCCTACCCGAGTGGAGTACAAACCAGCAGCCCCTCCAACCTCTGCAGTGTATCAACACCCAGCACAACGCACCCCCACCATGCCAACAGCGAACAATTACGTTCAGCCAGCCCGATTCAACGCCCGAGATTATTCACAGCCGATCCGTTGCTATGGGTGTAAGCAGTTGGGGCACAAGCGACCCGAGTGCCCATTAAACAATTCGAACCAAGCACAGTCGTGGAGAAGACCAGCCGGCGGAAATCAGCAGCCACCCCCACCTTCCGCTCACTGTCTTGAGCAGGAGGAATTTTGGGGTATATTACACGAGGCGGATCCAGTACAAGCAGCGCAGCAGGATAACCGCCAACAGCACAGGCAGACCGTTAAACTAAATGGCAAAGCGGTAACTGGTCTGAGAGACACCGGAGCCACTATGACTTTGCTCCAAAAGAACCTTGTTTCAGAACACCAGCACACTGGAGATACTGTGGCAGTGAGGGTGGCGGGAGGTGCAGTGTTCCGCTTACCGGTTGCCCGGGTTCACTTGGATTGGGGGGTGGGCTCTGGACACGTGAATGTGGGGGTCATGAAAGACTTACCGGCTGATGTTTTGCTTGGGAACGACTTGGCCCCTTTGGTGTCCGCCTATGCTCCAATGGGACCTGCCGCTATCAACCCAGTGACTACCCGTGCCCAGACCCGTGCTGCTGGAACCAGCCCACCTGCTGCTGAGACCCAGGTAAGGACCGAGTCCCCGACTGGTACCCTAGGACCGACCTTTGTTAACTGGGACTCCCCAGAGGAGTTTGGGAGGGAAACTCAGACAGACTCGACCCTCCAGAAGTATAGGGACAGAGCGGATACTGGAGAGGAAGGATTAGATGGAGAACGGTATGAGTGGGTGGGGGACAGGTTATATAGGATCCCCAAGCTTTCCCCGAAGAGTGTTGCCCCTCCGCCGAATCGACAGCTGGTGGTGCCCGCGAAATACCGGCAGGAGATTCTGCGGATAGGGCATGATGTTCCGTTAGCTGGACATCTAGGTTCCCGCCGCACAGCCTATAGGATCATGCAGAACTTTTTTTGGCCAAACTTCAATCAGGCTGTGCGGACATACTGCAGTACGTGTGACACATGTCAACGGATAGGAAAGCGGGGGGACCACCCAAGAGCTAGGCTTATGTCTATGCCTATCATTGGGGAGCCCTTTGCCCGCATAGCCGTTGACATTGTGGGTCCACTGGCCAGGGCTAGTCCATCCGGTAAGAAATATATTCTCACCGTGGTGGATTATGCCACTCGCTATCCAGAGGCAGTAGCGCTGTCTAATATAGAGGCAGAGACAGTTGCTGATGCCCTGGTTAGGATTTTTACCAGAGTCGGGTTCCCTCAAGAGATTCTCTCTGACCAGGGAACCCAATTCACCGCTGTGCTCACCCAGCAACTGTGGAAGGTGTGCGGTATTAAACCGCTGCTTAGCTCACCTTACCATCCACAGACTAACGGTCTCTGCGAGCGATTTAATGGCACCCTCAAACAGATGCTGAGGACCTTTTCTGACACTTGCAGAGACTGGGAGCGATTCCTGCCTCATCTGTTGTTTGCCTACAGAGAGGTGCCTCAGGAATCTACTGGGTTCTCCCCCTTTGAGTTGCTATATGGGAGAAGGGTCCGCGGACCCCTAGATCTCATTAGAGGCCACTGGGAGGGGGAGACAGAGCAGGAAGGGACCCCCATAGTGCCATATGTTCTGGAACTCCGGGACCGCATGGAGAAACTGTCCCTAATGGTAAGGGAGAATCTCCAGGTGGCTCAGGGGAGACAGAAGAGGTGGTACGATCGGGGTGCCCGACAGTGAGTTTTCCAGGTTGGGCAGAAGGTACTAGTGCTCAAACCTGTGAAGGCGAACAAGATGCAGGCATCTTGGCAGGGCCCGTATAAGGTGTTAGCACAGATATGTGATACTACCTACCTTATAGCCAGCTGTTCAGATGAAAGGATCCAGCGATCCTTCCATGTGAACATGCTAAAGGAGTATCAGGAGAGACCGGAGAATGTCGCTGCAGTATGTGCCCCTGCTGCAGATGATACAGAAAGTTTACCCTTGCCAGACCTGTTAGAGAGGGACCCCCAGACGGATCTTACTAGCCTAGTACAGCTAGGGGACAGATTGAGCGCTACCGAGAAGGGCCAGGCAAGACAGCTTTTGTGGGAAAAGCAGGCGACCTTCTCCCAAGAACCTGGTTACACTACCCTAGCTGTACACAAGGTAGAAACCCCTGGACAGAACCCTCTGCGACAACCCCCTTACCGTATCCCTGAAGCAGTCCGGGAAGGAATGCGGAAGGAGATACAGGAGATGACCCAGCTGGGGGTCATCGAACACTCCGATAGCCCTTGGGCCTCGCCTGTAGTCCTGGTGCCCAAGAAGGATGGGACCACCCGGTTCTGTGTGGACTACAGGCGTCTCAATGAGCGGACCACCACTGACGCCTACCCGATGCCCCGGGTAGACGAATTGTTAGATCGCATTGCCAGGGGACGCTATCTGACCACCATAGACCTGTGCAAAGGCTACTGGCAGATTCCCCTGGCCGAGGATGCTATCCCCAAGTCGGCCTTCGTCACCCCATTTGGCCTGTACCAATTTAAGGTCATGCCATTTGGGATGAAGAATGCCCCGGCTACCTTCCAGCGTATGGTGGATAGACTTCTTGATGGATTCCAGGAATTTGCTTGTGCATACCTGGATGACATTGCGATCTACAGTGAGTCCTGGGAAGAACACCTAGTACATGTAGGGGTGGTGCTGGACAAGATTCGGGCCGCTGGCCTGACATTGAAGCCAGAGAAGTGCCATTTAGGCATGGCTGAAGTGCAGTACCTGGGTCACAGAGTAGGGTGTGGGAGCCAGAGGCCAGAGCCAGCCAAGATAGAGGCAGTTGCCAACTGGCCCACACCTATCACCAAGACCCAGGTGTTAGCCTTCCTAGGGACAGCAGGGTACTATAGACACTTCGTCCCCGACTACAGCTCTATTGCTAAACCCCTGACTGACTTGACCAAGAAAAATCTTCCTAAGCAGGTCCTGTGGTCTCCGGCTTGTGAAGCTGCGTTCCAAGCACTCAAACATGCTCTTGTGAATGCCCCTGTCCTGGCTGCCCCAGTCCCTAACAAACGTTTTCTCGTCCATACAGATGCTTCCATGTATGGACTGGGGGCTCTGCTGAGCCAGGTCGGGGAAGATGGAGGAGAGCACCCTGTCGCATATCTCAGCAGAAAGTTGTTACCCAGAGAAGTGAGTTATGCGGCAGTGGAGAAGGAATGTTTGGCCCTGGTGTGGGCATTGAAGAAGCTAAGCCAGTATTTATATGGACAGGAATTTTCCCTTGTGACGGACCACAATCCCCTTGTCTGGCTTAACCGGGTCTCTGGAGACAATGGCAGACTGCTGAGGTGGAGTTTAGCACTACAGCCATATAACTTCACCATCACTTATCGACCCGGTAAGCAGAATGGGAACGCAGATGGATTGTCCAGGCAAACCGACATCCTCACCCCATTTTAGTCCGGTCAT
>OW240923.1:46112534-46207789 GCA_933207985.1 Pelobates cultripes
CGACGTGTACATTTGGCTCAGTCCTTAAGGAGTTAAACAAGAGTATATGAATAGTGTCTAAAAAAACAAACAAACAAACAAAAAAAACCAACAAAAATAAAAAATTCTTCAATGGGCCTAATCCATGGGCGTGGGCCGGGAGCTGCAGCTCCATCAGCCCCTATGTTAATACGGCCCTGACAGTAATGGCACATGTTCAATGATATACACGGTATAATGTTATCGAATAGAATATACTGGCACAATTTTATGAAAAATCAGTTGGTAAATATAAAACCAAAATAAATAAGAGTGCTGTCGCCCAAGTGTCCTTCTTCCTCTCCTCTATACTACTATGCTTGTTTTATACCTATCTTAAGCATTATTTTGTTAAAAATAGTTATAACAGCTTATCTACTATACTGTTAATGCCATTATATTTCTTATTTATTGTTGTCACGTGGCCGCCCAATTTTTTTTGAAAATCAATATATTTGTAACCTTATAAATATAGTTTAGTGCAGGTATGTGTTTCTAACCACTTGATGAAACCAATTAGGGTAAAAAAAGGGTTGTGGATTTTAGATTGTTATTAATAAAATTATTATTTGGCTACCTAATTTTTGAGTTTCTGACACTTTTTTTTGCCATTTTACCGTATTAATTTGGTTTCTAAATGACATCCTATTCCTACCACTACTAAAGAATCCAGGGTGGAGATTATACCACCTATGCCTGAAACATAGAGCGAGCTGTCTGCTGTCTGCTCAACATAATGTAAGTTAGTTTTCAAATACTTGTTTTACACTTACATAAACGGTGAACACATTTGGTTTTTCCTTTTCTTTTATGTGGTGCACCTTGCTATCCTGCTGTGGAAAAGCATCAGAATAATATCTTACAAGTGGGGATTTATACCACTGGATGCTGTTTTATCCGGACCAATGAAAATGTTGCAAAAAACAGAATGTGAAACGAGACTACAAACAAAATGTGAAATCAGACAACAAACATACTTAATATCCTGATAATAAAAACCTACAGTTATTTAAATTTGCATAGAGATTTGGGATACTGTGCACATAACTTTTTTCATTGTTTTTTATTGTATGTTTTGGAACTGATGTGTAGAATAGTCACTGCTGCTGTCAAGGAGTAGTGGGAGTTTTAGAGCGCAGGGCTTAATTTTGTATGTTTGTAAAACGTGAAATGAGTACAAACAAAACAAGCAAGTATCTATATTTATTTGCCTGCTACCCATAATATAGTTGTGCCCATCCTGAAATGGAGCTTTAAATCTGCCTCAGTGCAATATTGAGCAGCTTGGGGATGGCAAACATCATTATTGACAGTAATACAAAGGTACTAGAGATCCACATACTGCGCATCCTGTCTTCACTTTCTACTTTGTTCACAATGCTATATTCATCAACACTTTTTTATGACTGTGACGAAAGTAACCTCATCACTGGCTTTTGGAGGGGCCTGTTTGCCAGCCTCCTACCCTGTGATTATGGCCATGTGATAAACTGAACCTCGTCAAGGGTTCTTGGAGGGGTCTGCTGGCCAGCCTATTGCCTCAGGACTATGGGCTCTACAATATACCTTGCCCAATGCACTTTAAAAAGCTCTGTTCGTGTGAAGTATGTACCTTTGTACTCCAGACAGAGAGATCTACCGTTAGCCCTAATTCTCTGGAACTGTTTTGGGCATTGGATCATGTGCACGGTGGGTCAAAAATAAGACTTCCAGGAATTTCCTGAACCCCTGCTCTGACCTGGGTGATTTTTGGATATGTTGTTCACTCAGATCAGGGGCTAATAGCCAAAAGGGGCGAACATGCCCAAAAAGGGGGCATGTCTGTCCAAAGAATTGGAAGGCCAGCCTGGCATCAGTTTCCCTATGTCGCCTAGTCTCCCAGTGTCTCAGTGTCATCATTTCTCCCAGTTTCCCCATGTCTCCCCCATGTGTGTCCCGTGTCAATAGGATACTAGGGGACACTGAGAGACATGGGGACACTGAGATCCCCGGGGACACAGACACTTGAGGACACTGGGACACTTGGGTACACTGGGAGACATGAGGGTACTGGTGGATACAGACATGGGGACACTGGGAGACATGGGGATACTGAGACATGGGGACACAGACACTGGCCTACATGGGGACACAGACATTTTGGGACACTATGACACTAGGGGGCACTGGGAGACATGGGGACACAGACACTGGCTGGGAGGCATGGGGACACAGAGAGACATGGAGATATGGTAAAAACAAAGAGAACGTTACCTGTGCTCTGGCCTAAATCCCCATGTACATTTAAACAAAATGGAGGCTCTTTAGTTTTATTCTAATGGCCATTTGAATATATAAGCTCACCTCCCACGTCAAGGCAAGCCTCAATAGGTGAGTCCTACTCTAGCCATTATATATGCTGATATCAGCCAAGAATCTCCAGTGAGACAGGAAAGGGTATTTTATAAACCCTTTCAAATGTAACCCTTAATAGGGCTTCTACACATACAATAAACTTTGCTGGTATCAGACAAAGTGTAAACATCTCTAATGAGACATGAAGGGGTATTTTATAAACCCCTACATACTTAACCCTGAATAGGGCTATAACACATACATATCACCTTGCTGGTATCAGCTAAAAGGCAAATTTCTCTGATGAGACAGGAAGGGGTGCTGCGCCTACTTATAAACTCTTAATAAGACAAACATGGGGAGGCTGGCAGCAATGTAACATAGCTGTGTGATATTTTTATTTATTTTTTACAGGTTTTTTTAATTTTATTATATATTTTTTTTTTTTTTTTAAATGGGCCTGGCGCTGCAGCTCCATCAGCCCTTTTGTTAATCCGACCCTGACCTTAAAGGGTTTTCATTCATGAGATCTTGTGAGTGCATATTAACAAGGATTGAGCATATTTGGCTCAATTTCTTTTTATAGATGTTACACAGTATCCCAAATTTGTGTTCTTATAAACAGTTTCATGACTTTTACCTACTATTGTTGGGTAATTTTCAAGCAAAGCCTTTTTCTTTTTGTTATACAGTTGCATTTTTATTTGTCCATTATAACATAATCATTGATTGTTTTATTGTTTGTCTACTTGTCTGGTTTTGTTTGTCTTTGTTTATTTACTTTAATGATCTCATTCATCTGCTGTTCTTGATTCTTTGCTCTCTTTCATAGCCCCTCCACCACCCTATTTTTTATATCACTTCTCAACATAGTAAATATATGCATGGAGCCTCTCCATTGTCATGCATAACATTCAGGGTTTGAAAAATAGAGTTAAAAGGGAGATGGCGTTAAACTTTTACACTTCTAAACTTTTATGCTTTTTTGTTTATGTTTATCCAAGAAACACATTTCATTGAGTCTTATCCCCATTATTAGGTCATATACTTCACTAAGGCTTGTCTCAATTCTGATAAGAAAATCATTCTTATTTGAGGAACCTCATGTTTAATGAGCTAAAAATGTCTATTGGTTCTGGGAATCTTGATCAAGACTTTGGTTTGTCTCTTAAAATCTGATGCCTCTAGTGATCATGATCCTTGATTTAATGATTCATTATTTTAAATTTTTGAGCTGGACTTCCAATGCCTTATTTTGGTAAAATTAGACTTTAATGGAATTCTGGACTCACGATTGGTCAGGTCTCCACAGGGTCCATGTAGATTGACCCACCTAAATTCTGACCTTCTAATTAAATTGGTCAAGAGAAGCTATATTTGTTTCACTTTTTTTTTTTTTTTTTTTTAATCCATAAAATCCATCACACACATATATACAAGTTTTATACTAATACATGTATATTTTTATTTATTTTTTACAGGTTTCTTTATTTTATTATGCCTTATTTTGGTAAAATTAGACTTTAATGGAATTTTGGACTCACGATTGGTCAGGTCTCCACAGGGTCCATGTAGATTGTCCCACCTAAATTCTGACCTACTAATTAAATTGGTCAAGAGAAGCTATATTTGTTTCACTTTTTTTTTTTTAATCCATAAAATCCATCACACACATATATAAAAGTTTTATACTAATAAATGTATATTTTTATTTATTTTTTACAGGTTTCTTTATTTTATTATATTTAGGACCACACTTACCGTTTTGACCTATGAGCTCACACTCATTCTTAGTCGCTCGTGGATGTACAGTTGCAAGAAAAAGTATGTGAACACTTTGGAATGATATGGATTTCTGCACAAATTGGTCATAAAATGTGATCTGATCATCATCTAAGTCACAACAATAGACAATCACAGCCTGCTTAAACTAATAACACACAAAGAATGAAATGTTGCCATGTTTTTATCGAACACACCATGTAAACATTCACAGAGCAGGTGGAAAAAGTATGTGAACCCTTGGATTTAATAACTGGTTGAACCTCCTTTGGCAGCAATAATGTCAACCAAACGTTTCCTGTAGTTGCAGATCAGACATGCACAAAGGTCAGGAGTAATTCTTGACCATTCCTCTTTACAGAACTGTTTCAGTTCAGCAATATTCTTGGGATGTCTGGTGTGAATCGCTTTCTTGAGGTCATGCCACAGTATCTCAATCGGGTTGAGGTCAGGACTCTGACTGGGCCACTTCAGAAGGCATATATTTCCTTCTGTTTAAGCCATTCTGTTGTTGATTTACTTCTATGCTTTGGGTCATTGTCCTGTTGCAACATCCATCTTCTGTTGAGCTTCAGCTGGTAGACAGATGGCCTTAAGTTCTCCTGCAAAATCTCTTGATAAACTTGGGAATTCATTTTTCCTTCAATGATAGCAATCCGTCCAAGCCCTGATGCAGCAATGCAGCCCCAAACCATGATGCCCAAACCACCATACTTCACAGTTGGGATGAGGTTTTGATGTTGGTGTGCTGTGCCTTTTTTTCGCCACACATTGTGTTGTGTGTTTCTTCCAAACAACTCAACTTTGGTTTCATCTGTCCACAGAATATTTTGCCAGTACTGCTTTGGAACATCCAGGTGCTCTTGTGCAAACTTTAAACGTGCAGCAATGTTTTGTTTGGACAGCAGTGGCTTCCTCTGTGGTACCCCCCCCCCCATGAAATCCATTCTTGTTTAGTGTTTTACGTATTGTAGATTCGCTAACAGGGATGTTAGCATTTGCCAGTGACTTTTGTAAGTCTTTTGCCGTCATCTTTACAGGACGGCCACTCCTAGGGAGAGTAGCAGCAGTGCTGAACTTCTCCATTTATAGACAATTTGTCTTACCGTGGACTGATGAACAGCAAGGCTTTTGGAGATACTTTTATAACCCTTTCCAGCTTTATGCAAGTCAACAATTCTTAATTGTAGGTCTTCTGAGAGCTCTTTTGTGCGAGGCATCATTCACATCAGGCAATGCTTCTTGTGAAAAGCAAACCCAGAACTGGTGTGTGTTTTTTATAGGGCAGGGCAGCTGTAACCAACACCTCCAATCTCATCTCATTGATTGGACTCCAGTTGGCTGACATCTCACTCCAATTAGCTCTTGGAGATGTCATTAGTCTAGGGGTTCACATACTTTTTCCACCTGCACTGTGAATGTTTACATGGTGTGTTCAATAAAAACATGGCAACATTTCATTCTTTGTGTGTTATCAGTTTAAGCAGACTCTGATTGTCTATTGTTGTGACTTAGATGATGATCAGATCACATTTTATGACCAATTTGTGCAGAAATCCATATCATTCCAAAGGGTTCACATACTTTTTCTTGCAATTGTATGTAGCTGCCCATATCTTATTTTAATTTATGTTATACATTACACCCTTTTTCATCAGTTTTAAAATCCATATGACACTTACACTTGGACAGACTATATAATGCTGTAAGCTAATTACTGATATGTTGATAACTGTATATAAGATATGTTTTCAGAATGAAAAATTATAATGCTTATACTCTAAATGTCTTTACTTAGAAGAACGTTTGGAGTAATTATAAACAACAAACGAGCAAACAATGTTCAATATTACTCAGAAGCTGGCAGATACGGTCATCTATCATAAGTGTATTAATTAATTTGGGAAAATATATTATTGTCTCCATATAAATAAACACATAAAATAACATGAATTTAGTAATTTTTTTTTAGGACTAACAGAATTTTGAAACAAGTTTTGGGAAATTGTCCCCTTCTCAAATCTGAGAATTACGACACATTGATTGCAAATTTTCAGACAAAATGGTTTTCGGATGAAATTCATCTCTTTATCCCATTCATCTGAATTCTGAATTGGAAGTCAACTGAACGAACCAAAGCGCACCGAATGATATTCTTACATGCGCCATTTGGTTTTATTTGCTCAGTCAGATGCCTTTTGCAGAACAGAAAATGGAGAGACATGGGAGTGAGCTGATTTTCATTTGTCCAATAAGCTCACTACTGTGACATGATGGAGAAGGGGCTTGTCCAATATGTCTGCTTAGCACAGAATACTGCCTCAGGGACTTTAATAAAGTGCGTGCTGCATCAGGGATTTTATAAAAATAATAAAAATCAGATTTTTTTTTTTTTAATTATTATTTTTTTGTAGCAGTATAAAAGCAAACAGGGAATCTTTCTCCTCCCTTCTGAGCTTTGATGGTGACACACTGCTGTGCTAGAGCCTCTTTGTCTTTCATTGATTCTCGGTGAGACCTGGTGAGCCTGCCATTTATTTCTAACAAACACCGGTTTACTTTTATAGAGACTTGACCGGAGACGTGTTTTTTTTTTTTGTTTGCTTTCTGTGAACTGTGCTGCTGAGTCAGTTTGCCACAAAGTGCCTAGTTGTCACAGCCAGTGCCTTCCCTGCTTTCTGTACTGCCTGCAGCAACCAGGTTTTTCTAAATATTCTTTTTAGTTAATTCAATATTTATAATACCTTAGTTTAGCTTAAATTGATTTAAATTTAGAGGAGGAAGAGTTCAGTTATTCAGCTTAGTGGGCCTGAGGGCTTCTGCCTTGGGTATACTACAAGGTTGGTTTAGGGCAAGCATGTCAAACTTAAAGGCTAGCACGGGCCACATAAACAAGGCTTAAGTTTATGTGGGCCGCCAAAAAAAAAAACCCTTAAATTTTCATAGAAACGTAGGTTTGTTTAAAAAAGTACAGTATAAATATATATATATATATATAAAAAAATATCCACCTCTACTAAACACCAGTCCCCCCCCGTACTAATTCACAGCTCTCCCTCTGTACTAATTCAAAGTCCCCCTCCCTTACTAAACCCAGATATTGTTTTTAAAAAAAAACAATATTAGCCAACAAGCAGACTCCACTCACATTGCCGCTGCCAGTATGCAACTACGGAGTCCAGCCTCTGGTGTACCCCCAATGGCGCCGTCCGCATCCTGTGCCAAACTGATCCTCCTGCTACTCCTTGAAAACCTGTGAAGGTGGAGCACGTTAATGTCACGTCAGAATGTGGCATTGCGTGCCCCGCCAGGTTCTCCACTGTCCAGCCGCGGCCATCGCAACACTGACAGTCACAGACACACACTGACAGTCACACACAGTGACAGACACACACTTCAACATTCTTGCACACACACACAACATTTTATTCATTGCTCCCTACCTTTGGGAGCTGGTGTGGGACCTCTCCCTGATCTTCTCTTGGGAGCTCAGTCTTCTTGCTCCTCACTGCTCCCGCGCGCGCAGATTAGTGGTGCCGGAATATGACGTCATATTCCGGAGCCCGGCTTCACTTCAGACGGTGCACCCGAGGGAGCAGTGAGGAGCAAGAAGGCTGAGCTCCCTCACTGCCGCCAGAGACCTCTCCCCCAGCCAGGTAAATGAGCAGAGTAGGCCCCTGCACTGGCACCTGCTTACTATTCTGCTTTAGTAAGCATGTCAAGCTTGCGGGCCACGAGTTTGACATGCTTGGTTTAGGTTATTGCAGGTACTTGAATGATAGTCTGTAAGCCTTAACCTAGTAGAGAATTAAAATGTCTAGCTCTTAGGTCCTTTATATCTAAACTAGCCAAGCCATACCAGTTACTGTTGGACTTAGATAATTTAAGTGCATCAAGCATTCATTTCTTAGAGGTGCTGCTTTGAAATGAATGCTGCTGATAGCAATTTATTTTCTGTCAGTCTCATCTAAATGTGTGTGTAAGAGTTAATTTAATTTTTTATATAGCTTCTTGATCCATCTAACTGCCATTCTGGGTCCAGAAGGAATTTCTTCATAGTTTGCTGAAAAAAAAAAAAAAAAAAAAGTTTCAAACTGTTTTTTTTGCCTTCTTTTGGATAAACAGCAAAAAACATATGTGAGAAAGGCTGAACTTGATGGACATTTTTCTTTTTAGCCTATGTAACTATATATTAGTTATTAGACTTTTTTCAGTTAAGGATTTAGTATATAATATTTAAATATCTTCATTGTAGTACAGTTTAGTTGTGCTTTGTTAGCACAGAACAGAGCAAACTTAGTAAAAGAGTCTATTTTGTTTTTACTTTTTTTACACTTTTGGTGTCTTTTTTTTCTCACTGTTTGGGAGTTCCCCTGCCCAGCCGCCATTAGTAGCTTTCCCTGGGTGCCCCTGGTTCGGCACTTTCCCTTCATGCGAATCGAACCGAAAACTGGCTCTCTGGCGGCCATTCCCATGAACCAAACCTGCAAATAGTCCCAGCGGTACTTAGCTGCGACCTCTATGGAACTAATATCGGCATGAGGACTTCGTGGGTTCCCGGTCACCTCAGCAGGACTTAGCTGCAAATGGTATGGAACTGTTTTCGGCAGGAGTTAACCGTGCGGTTCCTGGACAACTTGGTTTGCGGTTTTGAAACACTTTGATATCTGCAAGGAGAGTGCTTTTTGGAAGGAAGGTGCCTGAGATTAAGGGGCACAAACGTTACCTAAGAGCCAGACGGAGCACCCCGTATTGCAGCTGCAGGAGCTCCCGAAAGTGTCAAAAATTTAACATGGTGGCGTTTCCCCTACACTGCATGGATCTGAGTGCTATTTGGAGAACTTGGGTGCTCAGGGCTATTTAACAACGTATTATTTGTGGGGTTATTTTTATGTTTTATATTTTTATGTTTGCCTCTCTGTTCCTGGGAGATAATTCGGTTACCAGTCTTTAACACAATTATCTCCCAGGCCCAGAGATTATTGGAAGGGGCTTGGGCTGAATACAATTGAGACCCCCTGCTGGGGTCTGTGTATAAAAAGGCTGTGTTTGGATGCATTAAACGAGTTGTACTCCCAGAACTATGTGTCATCTAGTTACTGGGAGGGGAAGGGCTATAATCAGTGCTTAGCACCTTGTTCCAGCTCGTGGAGGATTCAGCGGGGAAAGTCCTTGTAAGTACTAGAGCTCCTAGGACTGTGTGTTGTCCAGTCCCTGGGAGGGAATAGAGCTAGTCCCCTACCTTGCTCCAGGATGACCCTAGTCAAGCCACAGCAGTTGGGGCTGAAGCACTGAGGTTTTCCTCTGTTCCAGCTAGGAAGCCGTCCCAGAGGTACAGGGAGCTCCGCTACAGTGATCTTTTTCATTTAAACATAAGCAGTGAAACAAACTGGTTGTTATTTATTTGTTCTTTTTAGATCATGATAGATTGACAGTGTAACTGTACTAAGCTTGGTTTCAAGGTAGCTGTAGTATATCTTTTGCTTTTATTTTAGTTTTAAGTACACAAAGTAGTTTCTTTTAAATTTAATATATATATTTTAGTTAAACAATTTTATAACAATTTAATTTCTAATATTAATAATACATTTTTGACCACCCAGCCTGTGTCTCTGTTTGCAGTACTCGTGCAGTTTGGGAAGAGGCACTTGGGTGTATAGGTACATAGCTTAAAAAAGATATACATCCATCAAGTTGAATATGCAGTGCAATTTTGGGCACCTGTTCTAAAGAAGGATATTATGGCACTAGAAATAGTGCAGAGGCGGGCTACAAAATTAATAAAAGGAATGCAACATATCAGCTATGAAGAAAGGTTAACAAATTTAAACCTATTTAGTTTAGAAAAACGTTGCCTGAGAGGGGATATGATAACATATACAAATATATTCAAGTGTGCACTTCCTGTCAGTCCCGCTGGGTCGCGGACCGGATAGGAGCTCGGCCACGCTACAGTGCCGGTGAGGTGAGGATTACTGGGGGGGATAAGATTACAGGGGAGGGGGGGAGAAGATTACAGGGGAGAGAAGATTATACGGGAGGGAGGGAGGGTGGGAGAGAAGATTATAGGAGGGAGGGGAGAGAAGATTACAGGGGGGGGGGAGAGAAGATTGAAGGGAGGCAGGGGAAGTGGAGAAGACTGGAGGGAGGGGGGGAGAAGAAGAAGATTGGAGGGAGGGTGGAGTGGAGAAGATTGGAGGGAGGGGGGGAGAAGAAGAGATTACAATAAATGGACACTATAGTCCCCAGAACCACTGCAGCTTAATAAAGTTGTTCTGGTGTATATAGTTTGTCCCTGCAGGCTTTTTAATGTAAACATACACTGTGTGCTGCACTGGCACTAGTTCATATGGCAGATCATATGGGTGGGGCATTGCAATGTCCCGGGGGGGGGGGGGCAAATCTTTATTTGCACCGGCCCTGTAGGACATGAGGTCATGCGTTTAGACTGGAAAAAAGAAGATTTCGTCTAAGGCAAAGGAAAGGTTTTTTTTACTGTAAGAACAATAAGGATGTAGAATTCTCGGCCTGAAGAAGTGGTTTTTATCAGAGTCCATACAGATGTTCAAACAGCCACTAGCTGCATACTTGCAAAAACAGAATATTTAAGGATATAATCTTTCAATGTAGGGTAATAACTGCTTGATCCAAGGATACATCTGACTGCCATTCTGGGGTCAAGAAGGAATTTTTTTTCCTAGCTTGTTGCAAAATTGGAAGTATTTCAAACTTTTTTTTTTTTTTGCCTTCTTTTGGATCAACAGCAAAAAACAAATGTGAGGAAGGCTCAACTTTATGGACACAAGTCTCTTTTCAGCTATGTAACTATGTAAGTTCAACCTTTCTCATATTTCATTTTTGCTGTTCATCCAAAAGAATGCAAAAAAAACTCCAGTCTAAGGCGCTTCCAATTGTGCAACAAACTAGGAAAATAATCCTTCTTGACCCCAGCACGACAGTCAAATATCTCTTTGGATCAAGAAGCTATTAGCCCACTAATTAGAAATCTACATCCATGTATATTATGTTTTTGCAATTATTTATTCAATTGCTGTTTAAACATCTGTATAGACTCTGATAAAACCACCTCTTCAGGCACAGAATTCCTTATTGTTCTTACTGAAAAAAACACTTTCCTTTGCCTTAGACTAAATCTCCTTTCTTTCAGTCTAAATGCGTGACCTATTATCCTATGTATAGTCCTATTTATTAATCATATCTCCTGAGGTGCCGTTTTTCCGAACTAAAGAGATTTACATTTGTTAATGTTTCTTCATAACTAAAATGCTCTATTCTTTTTATTTTGTAGCCCGCCTCTGCACTTTTTCTATTGCCATAATATCCTTCTTTAGAACAGGTACCCAAAATTGCACAGCATATACAAGGTGTGGTCTTATCAGTGATTTAAAAAGATGCAAAATTATATTTTCATCCCGAGAATTAATGCTCCTATTTATACATGACAATACCTTTCTGACCTTTGCAACTGCCGATTGACATTGCATTGTTTATTGTCTATAATAATTCCCAAATCCTACTAATTTGTTGTTATCCCTAATTCCAGGTGTAAGTTGTTTGTGCATTCTTTAGCCTGAAGTGCATAACTGCATTTTTCCACATTAAATTTTATCTGCCATTTGAGTGCCTATTCCCCTAATCTATCTAAATCCCTGTGCAATAACTTGTTTTTGTGTCATCAGCAAATACTGAAACATGGCCATCAATGCCTATTTTAAGATCATTTATAAACATGCTAAATAGAAGCGGTCCCAGAACAGAACCCTGAGGGACACCATTTACCACTTTTGTCCAGCTTGAAAATTGACCATTTATGACAACTTTGTGCTCGATTTTTAAGCTATTTTTCAAAGGAGAACAAAACATTTCATCTAGACCAATTCCTTTTAGTATGAACACTAACTTAGGAGGAACCGTATCAAACACCTTGGCAAAATCCAAGTAGATCCCATTCACTGCAACACCCTGATCTATACTTCTATAGTTGGACCCACTGAGAGAACTAGCAGCAGAGAGGAGAGTAGTGCCCTGGAAATTGTCAGAATTTACCTAATGCCCCCTTGATGCTCTCTTAGCTACTGGTTAACAAAAACAATGTATGTCCTGCATTGGTTGTACAGAAGCTGCTATCATGTACACAAACCACTGGCCAAAGTTAGCATGTGTTTTCTGTAACCGGTAATATACCAATTCTACGTGGCTCACTCATCACCTCATCTGATGGAGATTGCATTTCTTAAGTTCATATGCCAAAGTTGAGGTATCCTGCTCTTCACTTTGACTCTAATTGAGATTAGGGTTTTTCATTACTCTTCCAGGTGATGTGTTGGATATCATGCAGTGGAGTTAGAGAGAAACAAAAAACTTTGTTATAGTTCTCTCTATTATCACCTGCCAAAAACAAATATTTCCTTCCCTTATCCCCCAACCCACAAAAATCTTCCACCAAGTTTTATTGGTTTCTCCCCTCGAACTGCTTCTGTCTGCAGAGTGGCAACACCTGGTACCTCCCCCTGTGCAGCCAGCTAAGTTTAGAGTATTGTGTTTGAGCTCTGGAAGGCTGCTCCCCATGCTTAGGAATTAATGAGTTTGGATGCTTTGCCCGGGAGAGTAGATTGCCAAATGCTCACTCACTCCCTTTTACAAGTTTATTCCTATTCTACAAATCATCTCTTTCCTTATTCTTTTTCTTCAATTGCCTTCCCTTATCACCTAAAATCTACCTTAAAAGTGCTATTGGTCTCTCCTCACTTGCCAAATCTGTTTGCTATGTGGCAACTCCTGCTACTTCCACAAGCGAAGCTAGACAAAACTATGGCATTGTGTTTGAGCTCTGGAAGTCTGCTCTCCACCCCAAAAAATGAAGGCGTTTAGATGCTTTGTCCTGGGGATGAGAGAAAAAATAAATAAATAAAATAAAAAAAACCTGAAAAAAGTAATAGAAGACAACTGGAATCGGAGGAATAAGATTTTAATTAACTGCTGCAATACAATAAAGATTATTAATTTCAGAATTTTGCAATGTTTTGGGTTGAGTAATTATTTCTCAGTGACACCATAATCACTACAGTACTCTGTGGTAGGTTATGATGGCAGTTCCCTTGCACACAACAATAATAGTACATTATTCAGTACTAGTTATAAATAATATTAGAAACCATTTGTTATCAGTCACTTTCCCTATGTGTTCAGTGTACTAACTGCCTACATTACTCTAGAAAAAGGGCCCAATCACCACTACCAGTCCCAGACACAGTTACAGGCACATACCATTCAGGAACCCTGGTGATAGGTATGTCAATGGTAACAGTAAGTAATAATTTAAGAAAAACTATACTTTTGTACACAGGAGTTCATGGTTGACTCAATGACTGCAAGGTTCCTAGGTCACGTGGCTGAAAATCAAGCCCCACTGTGCTTGACAGTTGGAATGATGTGTTTGTGCTGATATGCATTTGGTTTTGTCCATTATGGCCAAACATCTCCACTTCAGAAGTCTTGTGGTTTGTCCAGATGTAACTTTGCAAACCTAAGCCATGCTGCCATGTTATTTTTAGAAAGAAAAGCCTTTCTCCTGGCAATCCTTCCAGAAAAACCATACTTGCTCAGTCTTTTTCTAATTATACTGTCATGAACGTTAACATTTAACATGCTAACTGAGGCCTGCAGAGTAAGAGATGGAACTCTTGGGTTTGTTTTTTTTGGAATTTCTTTGAGCATTGCATGGTCTGGCCCTGGGGTGACTTTGCTGGGACGTCCACTTTTGGGAAGATTGGCAATGGTCTTGAAAGTTTTCCACTTTTCAATAATCTTGCTAAACCTTCAGCTTTTACAGAGCTGGTTACACTTGCTGATGATCAATTAATCAATGACATTTAATTTGCATTACCCGATTGCTATTTAGACTCAATTCCTATGGAAGCAGTAAGGGTGTACTTTTAGTTTTTCCCACACGTGGCTTCTCCATTTTGGCTTTATTTTTGTTAAAAATCATAACACAGTGTAATATGTGATGTTGACCATGTGTGGTTGTAATTTTAAGACCTGCTATGGAACAGATGATTGTTATTATGTCCTGATATGCAAAACCATATAATTCAAAGAGGATGTACTTTATTTTTTTTGAGCTGTATGTGTGTGTATTTATTCATGGGAAAAATAAAGGGAACACTTAATCACACTTCTGTGAAATTAAACTGTCCACTTAGGAAGCAACACCGAGTGACAATCAATTTCACATGCTGTTGTGGAAATGGGATAGACAACAGGTGGAAATGGGATAGACAACAGGTGGAAATTATAGGCAATTAGCAAGACACCCCCAATAAAGGAGTGGTTCTGCAGGTGGTGACCACAGACAACTTCTCAGTTCCTATGCTTCCTGGCTGATGTTTTGGTCACTTTTGAATGCTGGCGGTGATTTCACTTTAGTGGTAGCAGGAGACGGAGTCTACAACCCACACAAGTGGCTCAGGTAGTGCAGCTCATCCAGGATGGCACATCAATGCGAGCTGTGGGAAGACGGTTTTCTGTGTCGGTCAGCATAGTGTCAAGAGCATGGAGGCGCTACCAGGAGACAGGTCAGTACATCAGGAGACGTGGAGGAGGCCATAAGAGGGCAACAACCCAGCAGCAGGACCACTACCTCTTTGTGCAAGGAGGAACACTGCCAGGGTCCTGCAAAATGACCTCCAGCAGGCCATAAATGTGCATGTGTCTGCTCAAACGGTCAGAAACAGACTCCATGAGGGCCCGACGTCCACAGATGGGGGTTGTGCTTACAGCTCAACACCGTGTAGGACGTTTGGCAAATTCACCACTGGCGCTCTGTGCTCTTCACAGACGAAAGCAGTTTCACACTGAGCACGTGACCAAGTCTGGAGACGCCGTGAAGAATGTTCTGCCTGCAACATCCTCCAGCATGACCGGTTTGGCAGTGGGTCAGTAGTGGTGTGGGGTGGCATTTCTTTGGGGGGGCCATGTGCTCGCCAGAGGTAGCCTGACTGCCATTAGGTACCGAGATGAGATCCTCAGACCCCTTGTGAGACCATTTGCTGGTGCGGTTGGCCCTGGGTTCCTCCTAATGCAAGAAAATGCTAGACCTCATGTGGCTGGTGTGTGTCAGCAGTTCCTGCAAGACGAAGGCATTGATGCTATGGACTGGCCCGCCCATTCCCTAGACCTGAATCCAATTGAGCACATCTGGGACATCATGTCTTGCTCCATGCACCGTCATGTTGCACCACACTCTGTCCAGGAGTTGGCAGATGCTTTAGTCCAGGTCTGGGAGGAGATCCTCAGGAGACCATCCGCCACCTTATCAGGAGCATGCACCGGCGTTGTAGGGAGGTCATACATGCACGTGGAGGCCACACAAACACTACTGAGCCTCATTTTGACTTGTTTTAAGGACATTGCATCAAAGTTGGATCAGCATGTAGTATGTTTTTCCACAGTTTTGAGTGTGACTCCAAATCCAGACCTCCATGGGTTGAAAAATTTGATTTCCATTTTTTAATTTTTGTGTGATTTTGTTGTCAGCTCATTCGACTATATAAAGAACAAAGTATTTCAGAATAATATTTAATTCATTCAAATCTAGGATGTGTTTTTTGTGTTCCTTTATTTTTTTTTGAGAACACACACACACACACACACACACACACACACACACACTCTATTTATGAAGATTAATCAAGATAACTTAGTAGTAGAGTTATAATCAATATCAATTATAATATGTTAAATTTTAAACCTCACTTGTAATAATATTGATATGATTACACATATTAGAAGTGAAGTTTATTGTTATACAATAACAGCGATGAGCAACAATGACAAACTCATATATAAAAAAATTCTAGACCTTTAAATATTATAAAGAAAAAAAAGGAATCAGAAGTGGTATTAAATATACATTTAATTAAATAAAGTGAGAGAAAGCAAACAAACAGAGGCAGGTTTGTCCAAAGTAATTAAGAGGATAATACAGACGTATATGTTGGGGGAAGAATAATTAAAATTAGAACATAAATAAGATAATATAACAACCTATGAACAGTGTCAGTTATGTTCACGTTGTGGACTATTAGGAGGACATTCTATTCATCATCCTCCCTTCTTTGAAAATCCTGAGCACGTCGTTTTCGAATTATGTCATCCACAACATCAATGGTCATGCCCAAATTGTGGGCAGCTTGGGCACGCATTAAAATGTACTTTTCCTCCCTCATCTCCATGAAGCGCTGCCCATGTCTTTCTAAGGAGACTATTGATGCTGAGAATTGCCTAACACCCTCACTTAAAACATTAGACATGGAGCGTACCTCTGTAATTACATTCCCTAACAGTTCATTCTTTCTCTCCCTATCCTGCTGTATGGACCTCTCCAGTACTGCTTGGCGAGCCTTGAGAGCCTCACACAGCATTACCATGTGTGTAGGAACATGTGGTGTGTCAACAGCCTCTGGTGTCATTTGCACCTCCATAGAACCGGGATCCATTTCTGGGAGTGTGATGATACCCTTCTCTGCTTCCTCCAATGGCAGTGTACCATCAGAGCCTATATGGGAGAACATTGTAAGCATCCGTCAAATATGTTTGCAATTCTATTTTGGTCTTGTTCTAAATACATTTATTTATGTCAAAGCAAACATTTTTTAAACTAATTATCTGAACAACTACAACATTATTAAAACTTGTAAATAAGATATGTAGTGATATTATAGATTACTCATTCCTAGGCTATTACCATTACAGCTCTATTGCAATAACTTATTTAATATATATATATATATATATATATATATATATATATATATATATATATATATATATATATATATATATATATATATATATATATATATATATTACATAATACAACTTCTAATGAAAGCAGCATATGGCTGGTCTAAAAACCTACTATGACTTACCGGTTTTATGACATATGCATGCTACAATAGATGACTTAAAGCATGTGTTACTTACCCTCAGCAGTGGATCCCTTTTCCTCTACATCAGTGGCTGGTTGTTGGTGGGAAAACCCTCCAGTCGGACATGGTGAAGAACCGACGAGATGCCGATGGTCTGAAACATGTATGTGATAAATTAACTTCATGTAGAGTGCAATCACAAGTGTGTGTATTGTAATGTAATTAAATAAATTATATATATATATATATATATATATATATATATATATATATATATATATATATATATATATATATATATATATATATATATATATATATATTTTTCTGTATACATACAAATTTGACATTTCAGCTCTTTATAAGAACTTTCATCAGGACATAGTTAACCCATAATTATAAAAAAAAAAAAAAAATTATAGTGGGGCAAAAAGTTGTGATTGAAAACACCTTCCACCTGAAGTGTGGATAGTTAATACAATGTTAAACAAAAATATGCACACCAGTCAAGCCATAAGACTTCCTTTTCCCACAGAAATCACAAATCTGCAGTGATGTTACTACCGCAAAGGATTCTGGGTTGGCATATGCAGTTTACTTTAACAAAGAATCACATTTTTGCCTTGTTCCATTTTAAACATGGATTCCTTTGAGTCTGTTTGCTGTATACAGCAGCCTCAATAAGCAAACCAGTAACCAACCTCAGGCTGACAATTTGCATTAAAAATGAAACAGCTGCCCATGAGTGGTTCACTGGCTTTGCATCTTTTCCCAAGTTGTGTTTCAAAGCGATTGAATACAGCAAACACAAACTCAAAAAGGAATCTATGTTTAAAATGGAATGAGGCAAAAAATGTGATTCTTTGTTAAACTAATTTGCATATGCCAACCCAGAATCCTTTGCAGTAGTAACATCACTGCAGATGTGTGATGTCTGTGGGAAGAGCAAGTCTTATGGCTTGACGTCATTTTCCCGCCCGCCGGCAGTTTGTTGAAAAAAAAACCTCTCAGTTCTGTATTCGTGAGTATAACTAGAAAGCCAGTGCACGAACGGCTAACTGTAAGTTATACTCTTTCCATACGAACACACCCCTGTACTTTCACTAGACCACACGTTCATTTAATTTTCTGTTCGGTTACCACGGCACTTAAAATAAATGGGCATTCGTATAAACTTTCATTTTCCTCACATAGAACCAATTCTTCAGTATCTATTAAAACCTGTTCAGCTAAAATACATTGTTACAATTCATTCGTACGTTGCTACCTTTCGTGTAAAACACGCGTTTCGTGCAGTCCTTTCGTAAGCGCTCACGTTCCAATTCGTATAAAAAATATCATACATAAACGTTTATACATACACTGTTACCTTTCATATAGACCCGCTTTCGTGCAATCTATCGTACATTTCACCACCTCTTACTATACGCTTGCATAAGGCAATGAGTGTTCAATTCGTTTGTTCAGCCGATCACAGCCTTGTTCTCATTAGTACTGCATTTCGTGTTTGAAATTCGTATGGTTCCATTTGCCTCATGTTTAAATTTCCTATGTTGCTATTATTCACTAAACAAACTGCATAGTATTTATGTGTTATAACGGTTCTTAAAACCATAGTATGTGTATTTTACATAGGAGTTAAAGCATGTTAATTAGCATTTTTAGGTCACCGCTCTATGCTCAAGTGCTTTCTTATACAGTTCTAAACATTATAGCATACTCTTCTAATGCACTTCTGTTATACAATGCAATTTTCATTACATATGAATGTCAATTAATGCAGTTCTGTTTCCAGGTTTAAGATTACTCACATTGGTTGCAGAGGGGCCTTCTTGGTTATTTCAACTGCAAGGTTATAGAGGTAGGCCCCTAAATTTCATACCTAATTACATTGTTATGTATTACTTTCTGGTAACCAGAACATGTATTAAATAAGACACGTTTCCCAACCACTAGTTGAACAACAATCGCCATGCCAGGACAAGCAATCCTCATAAATCTTTCAAGTTATATACGGTTAGTATCTGTCAGGCCCAGCAGTATAATTTCTATGACCAATTTCCTGGGGGTTAGGTTGTAACTCAATTATCATGACTTGTTTTAAGTTCAAGTAGGGGTCTTTTCTTACACATTTCCGAACAAGTCATACAGGATAATAAAACAGGTATGTCGAACTACAATACCCCGCTAGATTGATCACAGTTATAATAAACCCTCGCCAATTAGGTATATTCCCATAGGCCTCTTCGTCGAGGTAGTGTTCCTGCAAGGCCGATTACCGCTCCGTTCAGAGGTCCAAGCCCAAACGGCCCAACGCATAGCTATAGCCTTGCATCTAATCATAGTTAGGGCCTCACTCATCACAGCCAAAATCGATAATGCATCTTAATAGTGTCACTGAGTGGCCAACACCCCGCCACCCACCTCAGTGGCAATAAGGCCCCACGAGCCAAATCATAGGTAGAGCCTCTCAAAGCCACTTGGCAAGTAGTCAGGGCGTCACTGGTCACCAATATTAGTAAGTTAATACAATTTTGCCTCAGGGCACTAATCTAGCAATCTGGGTTACTGCAGATCCACACAATTCCATACTAACCTAAGCTACCTGCCTCACACCCTTAGCATGTCTAAAACTTCCATACAAGGAAATGACCTGTCACCACGATCAGATAAGGCACACAGAGAAGGCATGCTATACCTGCAAGCCCAGCGTCCAACTATAGGTCCTGGACGATTCCAAAAGTCACCACGGAACATACCCTACCAGGCCACAGCCAGGAAAGCTGAACTTTCAGTTGCTAAACACTCAGGAGGACGATGAAAGGCCTGGCCCTAGTTCTGAGTTTAACGTGCAAAACAGCCTATCAGAACTGCACATCATGATGGCCTCCCTTGTGTCTTCCATAGCCACTATTAATAACTGGCTAGATAATCTGGAATCTAATAGTACTCCTATCATTCTGGAGGTTCCAGTTCCCATAACCCAGCCTGAGCCCAACCCAGGAGGTAACAAGAACCCTGTACCCACTAAAACTACCAACATTATTAACCCTATCCACCTCATTCCACAAAACCTGAAGCGTAACATTATAGAAGGGAAAGACATTAACGTGGCTTCACTACTGATAGCTTCTCAAGACGTGATTGAAAACAGATCATATACGTTCGATGACCTATCAGTAGTTATGAAGTCCAGAGACCCTAGACTGAACAGGAAGCTTAAAGGACCACTATAGTGCCAGGAAAACACTTGTTTTCCTGGCTGTATAGGGTCCTTGGTTCCCCATCACCCTCTGGTCCTTGGTTCCCCCTCACCCTCTGGATTACCTTTTTCCAGCACCGGGCTCCCAGGGCGCTGGGGACTCTCCCTCTCCCTCCTCCCCCCCCTTTCCCAGTCATTGGCTGAATGCGCATTCAGCAAGCCAGTCTCATAGGAAAGCATTCTCAATGCTTTCTTATGGACGCTGGAGTCTTCTCAATGTGAAAATCACAGTGAGAAGCGCGGATGCGCCTCTAGCGGCTGTCAATTAGACAGCCACTAGAGGCTGGATTAACCCATTTGTAAACCTAGCAGTTTCTCTGAAACTGCTATGATTACAGCAGAAAGGGTTAATCCTAGATGGACCTGGCACCCAGACCACTTCATTAAGCTGAAGTGGTCTGGGTGCCTAGAGTGGTCCTTTAACATCCCTGAGTTTGTCCTGGCCTTTGGTCTATACAGAGACGTTATCTGTACATGTCTTTCCCCTCCGTAGAGAGCAACGTTACTTATACCTCCATAAAATCATTGACCTGGCATACAAGTACGGAAGCTATGCCTTTTAGAATTATCACAAATCATTTGCTTCCAGGTAAGCCGCTTCACTCACCTAATATAATACAATACGGACACCGACTGGGGTCAGTTAGACACCGAACTGTTTCTTAGGTATTTTGCGCCATATGCTCTTCAGCAGCCCACACAGTCAACTTTTGTCCTGACAACACAGCAGTTCCCACTACCAGTAACGCCAACCTGAAGTATCAATCCAATACTACAGAGTTGAGAGAGAAACAAGGCAGGCCAATTGTTTTTTTGGGTAAAGCAGTCTGTAATAATTTCAATGCCGGTGGTTGTAGTGTGCTCACTTTGTTACAGGGTGCACGCTAAAACAATGTGCCCAGTCTGTACCCTAAAAGATCCTCCACTCCAATAAACGTTGCAACGCTGCCAGTCTAATTATCCTTCTTTACATGTGGTAGAATTCCTCACATCTGCTTTTACACAGGTTTTGTTACTTTCCCCACGGGTATTTTTGAATGCCCCAACCTACAGTCAGCACTCACAGACCACAGTAGCATACATGAACTCCTACTCAAAGAAATTAACAACGGCTTCATGATAGGGCCTGTCACCTTCTGGAGAACAAACCCTCTGGGCATAGCTGCAGGGAAATTTAATAATAAAAAGAGGTTTATAATTGACTTTTTGGCACCTCACTCTTCCACTACACCTAGCTTGAATGCACTAATTGCGTCAGAAGATTTCTTCCTTCAATACACTAGGATTGAAGACGCCATACAAGTCATCATTCATTCCGGTAAAGCTGCATGGTTAAGTATAACCGACATTACTAATGCGTTTAAATTATTTCGCGACCAGGCTAACTTTCAACTCCAAGAGTAGCCCAAAGATATTTGATATCTTCGCCGAGACTTTAACCTGGCTCCTACTTAACAAGTGCAGATGTCCAGTAGTCATCCACTATTTAGACGACTTGCTCACCATCGAACCACACCAAGCAGCCAGCCTACGTCACATGCTCTCTCTATTCAAAGATCTAGGAGTCCCTGTTGCCCCAGACAAAAACAGGAGGTCCCAAAACCAAGATTACTTTCCTGGGTATTACACTTAATTCCGTGTCTATGCCTGCCAGCCTTCCCCAAGAGAAAGACAGAATTCTCTCTTACACCAACATCTGCACATCACAAGGCTCTTGCACCAGGAAACAGCTACAGTCACTACTCTGGTCACTTAATTTTGAGAATATCACAGGGGAGATTTTTCATTTCTAGAATTTTCTCTCTCCTTCATGGGCTCCCTGACAACGACTCCACAACCCTCTTAGACATACCAGCTAGAGCAGATCTTAAAATGTGGCATCTATTTCTGTCATCTTGAAATGGTAGGTCACTATTCGTCCCCGTCCCCGTCCCCCCTATTTGACGACTCCCCGGTAGTTTGGACTGACGCATCAGATACAATAGGCTACGCAGCTATTTTGGAAACGAATGGTGTACGACTCTTGGCCACTAGAGACTACCACACTAGTGAACTTCAATACCACCTCAGCACTATTGAAAAAGTCTTCCTAATTGCAGTTGCTGCACACATGTGGGGTAAGGAATGGAGTGCGCAGTCGGTCAGGTGCTGCTCAGATAACGTGGCGGCATGTGATATTAACAAAGGCCGCCCTCAGTCCCTTACCATTATGAAATTGTTGAGGAAGGACAGACAGACATACATTATATTTAAAAGGTTTGTTCGTGATTATTGTGCAATAAATGTTTTTTCCGTAGAAACCATGGTAGCATTTTACAACTTTTTGCCACATGTCTCTTAAATTAGCTTACAATACAATCAAACTTTACTTAACAGGCATACAACACTACATGTTAACCAGTTATCTCAACAAAACTCCATTTCTAGCCTCCTACCCAAAAAAAAAAAAAAAAAAAAAGTCCTTAAAGGTGTTCAGAGACTAACAGTACATAATCCCATTAAGAGACTTCCCATAGACAGTACACAGTTTAGGAGTATCTCTGATGTACTTGTCAAGTCCCCTTTTGAACAAATATAATTATTAAGTCCGCGGCTTACATAGCCTTCTATGGTTTAGGACCTAAAGAATGCTCTGTAGAAAAGGCGTCCGACTTTAAGTCATGCCTTCAGCAAAAACACCTAATTAAAAAAAAAAAAACAGGACCACTACATTTTGTGAATTACCCATACCAAAACGAGCCAAACTTGTCCACCAATAGAGATTAAAATATTATCCTACCTCTACCAAATGGTGTCCAATCCACATTTTGGATAAACTAGTGGAATACCAACTCACTTCCAACCCCGATTCCCCACTATTGGCCATTCAAGGCAAACCCCTAACCACCAAACAATTCATACTTTACATTCGTACGTTATTACTACAGCTAGGACATAACCTACATTCATTCCGTATTGGAGCAGCCACATCTGCCTCCGGAAATCACGTACAAACACATATTAAAAATATAGGTCGGTGGAAATCATCCGCATACAACAGATACATCCCTAATCCTGAGAAAAAAAAAAAAATAAGATTGGCTTTCCGTGAAATTTCTAAGTAATGTAATGCTTAAATAAATGTATCTGACTTAAAGAATCGCTTCTTATATTTTTGCCCTCTTTTACAGGTCTAACCTCATGTCAGTTTTGTCACACCTCAACTGACTTTGCTCTTACTACATTTTGTTTCTTTCTTATTATTTCATACGTCCTCTAAATGTGCCGTACACACACACACACAGGGAAATAAGTATTTGATCCCCTGCTGATTTTGATAGTTTGTCCACTGACAAATAAATGATCAGTCTATAATTTTAATGGTAGGTGTATTTTGACAGTGAGAGACAGAATAACATCAAACTAAAAAAATCCAGAAAAATGCATGTTGAAAGAAAATAAAATTATCATCAACTGATTTAAATGTCAATGAGTGCAATAAGTATTTGATCCCCTATCAGCAAGATTTGACTCCCAGGTGTCTTTTATACTGGTAACGCGCTGAGATTAGGAGCACTCTCTTAAAATGAGTGCTCCTATCTCAGTTCGTTACCTGTATAAAAAGAAACCTGTCCTCAGAAGCAATCAGATTCCAAACCCTCCACCATGGCCAAGACCAAAGAGCTGTCCAAGAAAGTCAGAGACAAGATTGTAGACCTAATCAAGGCTGGAATGGGCAACAAGACCATCGCCAAGCAGCTTGGTGAGAAGGTGACCACAGTTGGTGCAATTATTCGCAAATGGACGAAACACAAAATAATGGTCAGTCTCCCTCGGTCTGGTGCTCCATGCATGATCTCACCTTGTAGAGTTTCAATGATCATGAGAACGGTGAGGAATCAGCCCAGAACTACACAGGAGGATCTTGGTAATAATCTCAAGGCAGCTGGGACCATAGTCACCAAGAAAATAATTGGTAAAACACTACGCCATGAATGACTGAAATCCTGCAGCGCCTGCAAGGTCCCCCTGCTCAAGAAAGCACATATACAGGCCTGTCTGAAGTTTGCCAGTGAACATCTGAATGATTCAGAGGTGAACTGGGTGAAAGTGTTGTGGTCAGATAAGACCAAAATTGAGCTCTTTGGTATCATTTAAACTCACCACGTTTGGAGGAGGAGGAATGCGGCCTATAACCCCAAAAACACCATCCCCACTGTCACACATGGAGATGGAAACATTATGCTTTGGTGGTGTTTTTCTGCCAAGGGGACAGGCCAACTGCTGGCAAATCTTGGATGAGAACCTCCTTCCCTTAGCCAGGGCATTAAAAACGGGTTGTGGATGGGTATTCCAGCATGACAATGACCCAAAACAAACAGCCAAGGCAACAAAGGAGTGGCTCAAGAAGAAGCACATTTAGGTCCTGGAGTGGAATAGCCAGTTTCCAGACCTTAATCTTATAGAAAATCTGTGGAGGGAGCTGAAGGGTCGAGTTGCCAAACTTCAGCCTTGAAATCTTAATGTCTTGGAGAGGATCTGCAAAGAGGAGTGGGACAAAATCGCTCCTGGGATGTGTGCAAACCTGGTGGCCAACTACAAGAAATGTCTGACCTCTGTGATTGGTAACAAGGGTTTTGCCACCAAGTACTAATATGAAAGGATCAAATATTTATTTCACTCATTGACATGCAAATCAATTTTATAACTTTGACATGCGTTTTTCTGGATTTTCTTTGTTTATTATTTTGTCTCACTGTTAAAATACACCTACCATTAAAATTATAGTCTGGGGGGGGCGTGGCTTGGACGCCGATCGGAATGGCGGCGTGAACCCGAAGCTCCCTGCAGGCTCTGCACTATCACCCGCCTCACTAGCCCCACACACAGCAAAATGGGCAAAACAAACCGGCAACAGCAAGCGGCAGCCAACACTCCCAGGGGGTCCCAGACGCCGGGCATGAGACAATACCTCCTGACCCAAGCGGATCACGTCTCTCAGGCCTCCAGTGACTCGGAGGCCTCGGGCCTGGCCCACCCGCCCTCACCAGGCAGCAGACATCACGAACAGGTACTACTTACACCTGACCTACCCCCATCCCAGCTGGACTGGGCATCCCTATTGAGCAACCTACCCACGAAAGCTGACCTTAAAGAGGCAAATGCCGCCCTCCACAAGTCCATAACAGGGGAACTCCATGCCTTGAGGGAGGACATGCAGGGGCTACACCATAAGCTAGCATTGTTGGAGGCAGACTGTAACCATGTGACATCTGCACAAAACGCCACCGCAAACGTAATACAGCGGCAGACGCTACAACTGCACCAAATGGCCCTCCACGTGGAAGACCTCGATAATAGGGGGAGGCGGCAGAATATCAGAATTCGGGGCCTGCCTGAGGAACTTGACCAGACAACCCCAATACGAGATTCCCTCACGGAAATCTTCAACTCCCTCCTACAGCGGCCGAACACGACGCCTATTGATTTCGTTAGGGCACACAGAGCCCTCAGACCCAGAGGCCCTCCGGAGTCCCCCCCAAGGGACGTGATATGCTGTTTACTACACTTTCAAGTGAAGGAAGACATCCTGAAGAGCGCTAGGGAGAAACAACAAATCCTTCATCATGGCGCGGAACTACAACTATACCCGGACCTATCTCCAGTGACCCTGGCGTACCGACGGGCATTGCGCCCTTTTACACGCACACTACAAGCCAACAAGATCAGATATCGGTGGAACTTCCCCACTGGCATACAGGTCACCACAAGCACCAGCTCCTTCGCAGTGAAGAACGACGGCGATATGAGGGACATTGCCCGGGAACTACAACTACCGCACATACAGCTGACCTGGCCGGACCCGATGTCCTTCTACGAGTTTTCACCCGAAGCACACCGCCAGTCGCAACAGCCCACGAATAACTAGACAGCAGACCACGCGCCCCACGGGCGCCAACATATAAAAGGACTGCGCACCACCTACCTTCCATCCTGGGCCTCACCTCGACCCACCCGTGGACCAGACACACACCTCCATACCCGATTTCCAGATCCAGAGACTGTGGACACAATGCGCTGACCCATCCGAACCGCAAGTATACCTCCCACGGGAGACACACCCAGCCACATAAGCAGAGAAGCACCAGGGGGCGTACCTGGGACACAGGAGCCGGGCCACGCGGAGCCCTGTGGCCTAATTTAACCTTTTTATGATAACGCAAGGTGCAAGGGTAACGAGGGACATCTGGTCCACATATATAGGGTTAGGAGAATATAGAGTGTCCGCCCCCCCGGCTGGGTCCGGCGGCCGCCGTCCGCCCGCCCTGCGATGAACCTCGGGGAGCAGGCGGGGGATGGTGCCGGCTGGGCACACCCGGGGTGGGGACACAAGGGTTGCAGGAGAGGGGAGCGGCCGCCACTGGGCCACACAACCGCAGGGACACCTCCCACAAGAGACACGTCCAGCCACACCAGCAGAGAAGCACCGGGGGCGCCACCCCCCCGGCTGGGCCCGGCCGCCGCCGTTCGCCTACCCTGTGATGAACCTCGGGGAGCAGGCGGGGGACGGCACCGGCGGGGGACACCCGGGGCGGGGATGCTGATAAGATACGGTGGGGATGGAGGGTAAGGTCGCAACCAGGCCACACAATCCAGACTAGCCCATTGATCAGCTACACGCTCTAAACATGTGACAAGGAGGGCACGGACACGTAAGCGACCACCTGAGTGGGCACACCCAGATTGATTAAAACGAATCCAGAGACACGAGTGCCCTCGCCCTGACCCCGGATGAGGGTGCCCCCAAACCCAGAGAGTAAAGGAACAAGGGACGAGTTTGCTCACGCTAGATAAGCAACCCAACGGAGGGAGAGGGGAGCGAGGGGGGAGGGGGTGGAAGCGCAGCCCTGCACCATGGTAGAAATGTCAACTGCTTGTTATCACCTGTTGTGAATTTAATCTATATGTTATTGTTACGGTTTATGCCTTACTACGGTACCTTGAACAGACATGCTGTGCAACACACACACGCCGGCTCTCGAGCCAACACACCCCGAGGCGGGGAAGACCATCACATCCCATTGAGGTAGCATCCGGGAGCCAAAAAGGGGCGAAATGGGACCCGACTGGCCGTACGGAAGACCGACACCGATATACCCTACCACTGCCCAGTAGGAGAGACGTCACTCAGACGGTGAGTCACTCACGGGAGCCACTGGTGGCACCGTGGATTGAAACTCCCCGACGTCTACACCTAACGGTCCCGAGACCGGAACACACCCACTGGAGATCACAGGACATCTCCACGAATCCCACGATACCTTATCCCTCTCTCTACCCCAGCACTAAGAGACTTTCATAAACAAAGGGCCTCGATAGTCATGTTGCAGGAAACACACTTTCAGAAAGGGGCCAGACCCAAACTAACAAACCAACAATACACACAAGGATTCTACAGTGACTACCACGGGGGGAAAGCTAGGGGAGCAGCAATACTTTTCCATAAGAGGGTGCCGTTCCAGGAGGGGGGCTGCTTGTCGGACGATGAAGGCAGGTACCTATTCCTCAAGGGGGAAATAGCAGGCCGTCAGTACACGTTCGCAACTATATACGCCCCAAACACACGACACTACCGCTTCCTCAAACAAACACTCCACAAGCTCCAGGCGTTCAAAGAAGGGACTGTCATACTGGGGGGGGGGACTTTAATGTCGCATTAGAACCGTCATGGGACACCTCAACGGGCACCTCGCATATCCCCAACCAACAACTGCAAGGCATCAAATCCCTACTCCGGGACCACCGACTGGTCGACTGCTGGAGGGCCCACCAGCCAGACGCCTGAGACTTCACTTTCTATTCCCACCCGCACAACTACATATACACCTCACACTACGACCTTTCATTGGTAACTGACGTCGAGATCGGAACAGCCACATGGTCGGACCATGCCCCTGTCTCCCTCAAAATAAAGTCACCACTATTTCGCCCCACATCTCCGAAATGGAGACTCAATGAATACCTACTCTCCCACCCGGGAGTCACGACCCATATAGGCGATAAAATCAGAGAATACCTTGCCACCAACACGACGGAGCAGACATCGCCGACGATACGCTGGGAGGCACACAAAAGTGTGATAAGAGGTCACTATATCCAACAGGGGGCAATACTAAAAAAACAAACCGAAGCCCGACTGACCGCCCTATTAGATGACATATACAAAACGGACGAACAAAACAAACGCGACCCAGACCACACACCAGACCCGACTCCTACAACTGCGAAGGGACCTAGCGACCATACTGCATTCCAAACACCACAGGGAGGCACTTAGAAATAAGGCATTCTTTACCCTACATGGGAACAAGAGCGGTAAGCTCCTCGCTACGATGCTGAGGAAACAGAGACAGCACACATACATCGACAAGATCAGAGACAAACAGGGGTCCCTACACCGACTCCCGACTGATATCATGAGAGCGATCCGTACATACTACACTGAGCTATACGAACTCCCACAACCGACAACCGAACTGGCTAAGGCACACCTTCGCCGCTCGATTCAGGAATACCTGACTAAATACCCGATACCGACCCTAGACGTAGAAGTCGCTGACCTGGTTGACGAACCCATAACCGTTGAGGAATTAGCGCGAGCAGTCAAACTCACTAAACAGGGCAAAAGCCCGGGGCCGGACGGCTTACCGGTAAAATACTATAAGACTTACGCCGAGGATCTCTACCCACACATGGTGGAAGCATTTAACGCGATACGAGAAGGAGACCACATCCCTACCCAAGCCTTGACAGCCCATATTACCATCATACCCAAGGACGGCAAAGACAGAGAGCATTGCGGGAATTACAGACCAATATCGCTAATCAACTGCGACATTAAGCTACTAGCCAAGATCCTGGCGGTGCGCCTCACCAAACATATCCCGTCTCTGGTCCACCCCGACCAGGTGGGATTTGTGACAGGACGCGAGGCACGCGACAACACCATCAGAGCGCTCACACTTATGCACGGAGGTGGGGGCACGGACGGAGGCCTCCTCTTGTTGTCCACGGACGCAGAGAAGGCCTTCGATAGAGTGAGCTGGGACTACCTCTTCGAGACGCTATCCCACATGGGGCTGGGTCCCCACATTCGACGCTGGATAGAGCCCCGACGGCCCAGGTATTAGTTAACGGGGCGCTGACTGAGACCTTTACCATACACAACGGCACGCGACAGGGATGTCCCCTCTCGCCGCTACTGTTCGCTCTCGCCCTGGAACCATTCCTCACACACATCCGCCACAACCCAGACATAACGGGCAGGACGACAGGCCAAATACACCACAAGGTAGCGGCGTACGCGGATGACTTACTTTTCGTGGTGACCAACCCCGAGATCACCCTCCCAAACATCCAGAAAGACCTGCGGACATTTGGCGCTATATCTAACCTTAAAATTAACTACGGCAAATCCTACATCCTTAATGTTAGCGTCCCCGCCACACGCGCGGACCCGCTACGACGCAGCTTCCCCTTTCAATGGGCCGAACAAAAAATTAGATACTTAGGGGTATGGCTGACCAAGCAGAGCAGAGACCTGTATAGGGACAACTTCGCCTCTATACTACACACGTTCCAACGAGACTTGAGGGAATGGTCCTACCCGCACATATCGTGGCTCGGGAGAGTGCAGGTCATAAAAATGAACTTCCTTCCGCGCCTCTTATACCTCTTCCAGGCCATACCCACTGTCATACCAGGCCCCTTCTTTAACACACTCAGAAAAAAAAAGAAAAAATACGTATGGAACGGGAAGAGGCCCAGAGTGAAATTTTCCACACTGACACGTCCTAAAGACAAAGGGGGACTAGCCCTCCCAGACTTCCACCAGTACTACGTAGCCACACACCTGCAGAGAATCATGGAGTGGTCTAAAGACGGAGTTCACAAACTATGGAAGACAGTGGAAGAGGCAGACCGATCTCGGGGCTTCCCTGGGGCCGAGACACAACCGATAGAGGTGACATGTCCATATACACGAGACACACTATGAGAGTTTGGAGGAAGGCCGCAAAGAAAGGGAATATGGCACCGTACCCCTCCCCCCTCCTGCCCCTGACACACAACGAGGACTTCCCGCCGGGTCTGGACCCTGGAACCCTCAAACACATCTTCCCAGACAGAACCCCACGCCTACACCACTTCCTCCAAGGTGGGAAATGTAAAACACTAACGGACTTGATGGGAGAGACGCCCCCGACCTTTATGCACCGCTTCCGACATGCCCAACTGACCAATTACATCCACTCCCTGCCGCAGGGACCAGCACTGGCCAGAGACCAGACCACGATAGAAGTGGTCAGCTCACACCCAGACCCGCATGGAGTGTCCTTCTTATATTCCATGCTCCAATCAGAAACCCCGTCCGAGACACCACTATTCATGGGAAAATGGGAAACAGCCCTAGGTAACACACTAACGGAAGCAGAATGGGAAACCATCTGCTACCTTACACACCACTGTTCCACTCACAGCAAAACACAGGAAACGGCCTACAAGCTTCTAACACATTGGTATAGGACACCACATCTCCTTCTTCACGTAAACCCAGACCACTCCAGACTCTGCTGGAGATGTGAGCACCACAAAACACATCTGGTGGGATTGCGCATTGATCCAACCATACTGGAAGAGGATACACAAAATGCTAGAGAAGTTCACGGACGCACCCCCCCCACCCCCCCGAACCGGCAGCGATGCTCCTACACCACACAACAGTTCCCCGATCCAAATACAAAAAATCCATGACCATTAGAATACTTAACGTGGCCAAACGAGTGCTATAAATATATATTCTACTTAGTGGGACGCCGGCGGTCCCAAGCCTCGGCTAGATGTTACACTATATCCGCATGACCTATACGTATGCATAACACTTCATGAATTGTTATTAGTTTCCATGGTGACACGGCCACATCCCACATCACCATGACAATGAGCACGATGTCATCACGCTACTTTGACATGTTTGGTAGGCAGAGCAAGACTTGCACATGCATGGTTTACTCAGTAGGAAGCAAGCTAGCACAACATTTAACTAGGTTGAGTTTTCTAATTTATTTACCTATATTTTGTTTATTTGTATGCTTAGATCTATTTGTTTTGGTGATACGTGGGAAAGTCCAATAGGTGGACGGAAACAATCTAGTTTTAATATTGTAAATAAAGTATCTTTGGATTTTATCAAGACCGTGTTTGTAACCTTATCTTGGAGAGACACACATATACATATATAAATAAAATCTCTCAGCAATGCCATGTAAATACTTACGAGAGTTGAGAGAGGCGAAACGCATCTCCAGCGTAACAGGAGGTTGATCTGCTATCCTACATTCATAAGAAATTAAATCTCCTGCAGATCCAGTGGACTCCATTTCGCCTTCTTGGGGTTGAGTTGCTTGCACTATTGGTTTAAGAAACATATTGGAGTTAAAAAGTAAACAAATATGATAATGTACAATGACCAACAAATATCAATTTAGCAACTTACCATCAGGTGCATCAGTATCAGTTGTCTCTTCATTCCTAAGAAAAGTGTCTTGTCCCAGGAACTGCAGGTACTCCTCTTGATAAAGATGCAAGTCTGATTCTTGCACATTACTGCCTCCTGTCTGCCTGGAGGTGGCTGCTGCTTTGCTGACCTTACTCTTCACCATCTGCTTGATATTGAAGTAACATGTGAAATGGATTAATAAGGTTTCTATATGTTGATTGACATTATTAAATGAACATTATATGGTCAGGAACACAAACAGGTATGCCTGACCACAGTGTTAAAACCATCTAGCCACCCCCTTATATAGTAAAATCTTGAATTGAATCAATGCAGCTCTATAAGGAAAGTTAAGAGCCTACATGCAGAGGGTGGGGATACTGAATGGTAGCACTTCCCCAGGAACCACCTCTAGTAGCTTTTCTCTTAAACAAAAGCCGCAAGGGAACAATTCTACTCACCATTACAAGTACAATAAGCTGTAGTTGTTCTGGTGACTATAGTGTCCCTTTAACTACTGGTTTTCTTTACAATACAAATATAGTAAAGAATTCCTAAAATAAATTGGTGCCACAGTCACCTATGTGGGCCACACCACCACAAATAAAATAAGTGAAATAAAAATAAAACAATGGTGAGAGCACTCAAAAATATAAATTTTACCCAAACTCTGTCAATCAATATATAGAGAGCCACTTAAAAGCTGACTCAAGCTTCAGGCTTGAAAAACAGTGGAAACCAGAACTTCACATAGGAACTTCCAAGGATTCTGTAGCTGGTACCCTCTATTCCATTCAGGACGCCAGAATGAAGGTGGTTACAAATAAAAATGTATTGAAAATCAATAGACAGAATAAAAAACCTCTGAAGGTAAGAGGTTTTTTTATTCTGTCCATTGATTTTCAATAAATTTTTATTTATAACCACATTCATTCTGGCGTCCTGAATGGAATAGAGGGTACCAGCTACAGAATCCTTGGAAGTTCCTATGTGAAGTTCTGGTTTCCACTGTTTTTCAAGCCTGAAGCTTGAGTCAGCTTTTAAGTGGCTCTGTATATATTGATTGACAGAGTTTGGGTAAAATTTATATTATTTTTGAGTGCTCTCACCATTGTTTTATTTTTATTTCACTGGTTTTCTTTGCTGCTTTTCTGAAGATTAAAGAAAAAAAATTAAGCACAATTTTCACCTCTGTGTTTCATGAAATCAAGTAATTTAAAATAAATCACACTAGTTATAGTTGATTTTCAAAGTTATATATAGTTAATGTATTTTTTTTTCTCTAAATCACACAAATATTTTACCTTTATAATACAATAATAAAATGTAATGTTCTCAAAAAAAAAAAAAAATAAAAAAAATTGTCGCTTTGTTTTTGTTTCTCCCATTCAGCCTAGTTCAGAAAGTGGCTAATTTACTTATGTTGACATTTTACCCATCGGTAAATATAGATAAGAATAGCAGAGAAGGCCAAAGCAGAAAAAGCTATAGAAATGTGTAGATGAGCAAAAAAAATTGTCTTATAAAAGTTTTACCACAGATTTTCTAGAAAGAATTTTAGATTCTTATTATCCATAGCGCTTTACAATGAGATTCATACATTGCTTCTGATTACTACAATACAAATAATGCGTCCTCCTACAACATTGGTATACAGTAGGCAGAGTAAATACTTACTCTGCTAAGAGAATCTTGTCTTAAAGGAACACTATAGTCACCAGGACCATTACAGGTTAATGTAGTGTTTCTGGTATAGCCTGTCCATGCAGATTATTCAATGTAAACACTGCCTTATCAGAGAAAAGGCAGCATCAACATTGCTGCCAAGGAACAAATCTAGAGGTGCTTCCTAGTACAGTGATGCACTGTGTGCAGGTCTGGCATTCAGCGTCTACATGACCTGCATCGACATGCTAAACATTTCCAATAGGGATGCATTAATTCAATGCATCTTTACTTTTTAATAAAGCGACAACAAATTCCACAGCGCTTTACAATGGGTGGACTAACAAGAACAGAATGGGGTTGAGGGCCCTGCTCAAATAAGAGATATAGTGACACAAAAGGCAAGTGTAGGGTAGAAAACCTAGACGGGACATACTTGTGTATTAGGGAGGATAGGAAGATAGGAGCATTGTTATTTAACGATTTGTAAGGAGGTTCCAGAAATTTTAATTGAGTTCTATATCTCATGGGAAGCCAACCCAGAGATTGACAGAGGGGGGGGAGGCGTGGGCTGACAGGTAGATGAGCTTCTCGAGTGCGTTCACGATAGACTAATGTGACAAGTTGGGAAGAACACAGAGAAGCGGATTATAGTAGTCAAGGCAAGAGAGAACACCTAATATAGATATGGATGCACGCAATATTTTTGAGATGGATGAGGTAGATTTTGGTGATCGACTGCACAAGTAGTAAAGGAGAGGTCAAAGAACACCTAGGCAGCGAGCCTGCGGGGTAGAGCTGAAGGTAGTGCAGATATGAAAGTAGAAGCACTAACGGGAGGAAAGAAGTTCTGTTTTGCTTAGGATTTTCTGTGCTATGCATCGCTGGACGTCCTCACGCTATGTGAGGACCTCCAGCGTCGCTGAAATACCCATAGGAAAGCATTTTCAATGCATTGTCACGCATGTGCATTAGGTCTCGCCCGCCAGATGATGTCAGCAGGGGGAGGAGCATGGGTGGACTGAACCAGCGTCGAGGGACATCAGCACTGGACTGGAGAGTCGCTTTAAGGAAGTGAGCAGCCATCCAGTTAGAAATAACAGAGGCAGTCAGACAGGAGTCAAAAGGGACGGCGAGAGATCGGAATGGGACAGACAGATGTGAGTGTCATCCACATAGAAATTATATTGGAAGTCAAAAGGAGCTGATGAGTGTTCCAAGGTAGGCAGTGAAGATCAAGAACAGGGGACCAAGGACAGAACCTTGGGGAACACCAACAGAGAGGTATTGCGTAGAAGAGGCAGAGAAAGAAACACTGAAAGAACGCTTGGAGAAGTAGAAAGAGAACAGGGAGAGAGCAGTATCACGTAGACTGAGATTGGGAGAATGAGAAGTTGTTAATGATCAGTGTTGAAGCAGCAGAAAGTGTATGGAGAATTAGGATAGAATAATGACCACAAGATTTTGCTGCGATTAAATCATTGGATAGTTTGGTCAGAGCGGTTTCAGAGTAATGAGCACACAATTCAGACTGCGTTCAGCAGTTCTGGTTGTACTTGATCAGCTTGGTCTGCCAAGGTTGCAATTGGGGTCGCTTTCTGCATTTCAATGTAAGAGGTGCCATGATATCTAGTTGAGATAAGAGGGTGGAGTTGTAATGGGAGGTTGCAAAGCTAGAACAGGTGAGGTTTGAGATAGGTAAAAAAAAATAAAAAAAAAAATTAAAAAAAATTCGAAAAACAGAGTTTGGAGGCTAGTGGAGAATCACAGGAGGTCAAGACAGTGGACGATTCTCTGAGACTGGTGAAGGCGGTACATAGATTGGTGAAGAGTTGCACAAGAGTGTTTCCCATTGTGTGAGTTTTTGAGTTAGACCACTGTGGGAGACCAAATGAGGAGGTTGAAGAGATAAGTCAAGATACATCAGGGCAGTTAAAGTTGTTGATTGGGATATTAAAGTTCCCAAGTATAAGGGAAGTAGTTCTAAAGGAGGAAAATGTAGGGTTGCCAGGAAGAGAAAAAAATAAAAATAAATGAATGCCCTAGGATGACTGTGGGGCTTAAAGGAGTGGGTTTAAGCAGATGGACAGTGTGAACTTTAAAAGGAAGGAAAATGAGGAGATACTGAATAGCTCAGCTGCTTATCTACTATAGCCTCCCAAAGGTTTCCTACGAGAGAGCACTGGATTAGCCAAGATCATCAAAAGACTGAGGAGTTAAATAGTTTAGCAATATAGTGTTAAGAATACATGTTTTTCCATTTTCACGATTTTTGAGAATTTCCTTTTTGCATCCCCACATTCCCACCACACATTCTGTGCATCTCCCAGAAATCCACCACTGTGCATCTCTCCCACATTCTCTTGTGCTTTACACCAAAATACCCAAAAAGTCAAACTTACATATATCAAAAACTGATCAGCATTTAAAAACAAAAATCTATTTTTTTTTTTTTTAAATAAATATCCTCAATGAGTAACAGTCACTATAGAATAAAAAGGATTTTTAATGATAATGAGGGTGTAGGTAAGCAGGTGAAACATCCCAAATCAGTTCCTGCTTTCTGGTTTAAAAAAATAAAATAAAAAAATAAAAAAATTAGATATATAGAGAGAGATATAGAGATATATCTCTATATCTCTATGTGGTAGAAATGGAGCGCCTTGTGGTTGTCCTCAAATACAGGTGATAGTAAATATGTAAATGAAGACGATGGGAAAGCACATTAAAGTGCAGTATCTTCTAAAAACTGGTGAAAAAGAATACACAAATGCACTCACATTTTTGTGGTGCTACAGTTCAGCTCCAAATGATAGTGCCTGGGTGGTTTAATCACCGCCTAAGGATATGCTGGTACAGTAGGGCCTTGGCAGATGGTGTGTCTGGATCTGAACACAATGGTGTTGTTTAAGTGTCCAAGCTTGGAAGCAGAAAAATCACACACACGTAGATTTTTATGTAAAAGAACACAGTGCTCCCTATTAAAAAAAAAAAAAAGTCAAAAATAAAAGGAGATAAAAATATATATATATATATATATATATATATATATATATATATATATATATATATAGTTAAATTAGGGGCTCCTCTAAAAAAAAAAAAAAAATATTGGGTTTGTCTGGTTGGATAGGTTTTAAAAAATATCATCTTGTATTAGTTGATTTCAGTCAGATTTATTAAAGTATCTATATTATCTTAGTTCTAATTCTTTTAAAAAGTTTTTGGTGTCCAGCTTGTTCTTGGGGAAAAAAAAAAAAAAAAAATTGTATTTGTGCAAATGTGCCTCAACCTCACTAGTGAACTTTCTGAAATACTTTTAACCCCTTAAGGACCAAACTTCTGGAATAAAAGGGAATCATGACAGGTCACACATGTCATGTGTCCTTAACCCCTTCAGGACGGGTGACGGACGAGGTCCGTCACAGAGGGGAGACCCTTAACGACATGTGACGGACCTCGTCCGTCATGCGGTAAAATTAACCCCGGATCGCCGCGATCGCGGGGTTAATGGTGCTCCCGGTATGCCTCTGCATTAGAGGCATACCGGGAGCACCCGGTCAGTCTGCCCAGCACATGTGCTAGCTCTGACCGCAAGTCAGAGCGAGCACATGTGCTCTCTATACTCACCTACCGGCTCCCTGCACTTCCGGGTTCTGTGTGAAGTGCAGGGAAACGGATCAGTGCTGATCCTGCCCCCTGCTGTAAAAAAAATAAATAAAGTTTATTTAAAGTCCCCCCCCCACCCCCTATCCATTTTAATAAAAAATTAACCCCTTCCCTGCCAATTGATCACTGACTACAGTGATCAATTGGCAGGGATTACATTTTACTATGATCTGATTTTTTTTTTAACCCCTGAGGGTTAATTCTTTTTTTTTTTAACCCTCAGGGGTTAAATTAATTAAATTAATTAATTAAATTATTTTTTAATTATATATTTAGCTAGCTGGGGTAGGTGGAAGTTAGTGGGGAATTGGGGGATTTGACGTTAGGCTAACTAGGGGTTAACGTTAAAAAAAAGTTTTAAAAGAAACTTTAAAAAGTTAAAAATTAAGCTTAAAAAATGTTTTAATAACATTTAAGTAATAAAAACAAAAAACCACACTTTACCTAGTCCAAATAAAAATTAACCCCTTCCCTGCCAGTCGATCACTGCCTACAGCGATCAAATAGAGATCACAGTATTATACTGTGATCTAATTTTTTTTAACCCCTGAGGATTAACTTTTATTTATTTTTTTAACACTCAGGGGTTCAATTTATTTAATTAATGAATTTAAATATGTTATAACTATATATTTTGCTAGCTGGGTTGGGTGGGAGTTATGGGAAAATGGGGAATTTACTGTTAGTGCTGCGTACTGCTAGTTAGGGGTTAACGGTAAAAAAAAGCTTAGAAAAATGTTAAATCTGTAAAAAAGTTTTAAGAAAGTTTAGGAAAGTTTTAAAAAAATTTATAAGCAAAACAAAAGTTTAAAAACTAGTTTTTAAAAGTAAAAAAAGTTATAAAAAGTAAAAAAATACATTTTAAAAACGCTCATTACCACTACACCTGGAACAAACTAGAGAAAAAATTATCCCACGCCAAGGTTCAAAATATGCCTTTTGAATTACCCCAGGATGTATTTTTTAATAAATAGTATGTGTTTGTGGGGAAGTTTCAATAACCAACCGTCTAAACTACTCCAAATTGGAACATGGACACAGCGTAAAACTTCAAAGTTAGAAAAAAACTGGCTGCGTCTCAAATGCGCCCCTTCAACATCCACATATACCTGGCAAAGGTACATACGGGGGTATTGCTGTACTCAGCCGACATAGCTGAGCAACATATGAAGTATTATACAGTCGTAGCACACATAAGGTTTGCAAAATATACTGTGCAAACTCACTTTGTATGTCAAAAAGGCAGAAAAATGCTTATTACCACTACACTTGGTACAAGCTAGCGGAAAAATGATCCCACGCTGAGGTTCAAAATATGCCCTTTTGAAATACCCTGGGATGTCTTCTTTAAGAAATGGTATGGCTTTATGGGGAATTTGGATTATATAGCCTGGTAAAATACTCTAAAATGGGACATAGGCACAGCATAAAAATTCAAAGTTTGAAAAAAACTGGAATGGCTGTGTCCCAAATGTGCCCCTCTGATGTCCACACATACCTGGCAAAGGTACATACGGGGGTATTGCTGTACTCAACCGACATAGCTGAGCAACATATGAAGTATTATACAGTCGTAGCACACATAAGGTTTGCAAAATATACTGTGCAAACTCACTTTGTATGTCAAAAAGGCAGAAAAAACGCTTATTACCACTACATCTGGTACAAGCTTGCGGAAAAATGATCCCACGCTAAGGTTCAAACTATACCTTTTGAAACACCCTGGGGTGTCTACTTTAAGAAATGGTAGGCCTTTGTGGGGTTGTTTGAATTTAAAACCTGCGAAGATGCTTGGAAATTGCACATAGGCCCAGCGTCAAAATTAAAAGTTTGGTAAAAACGGATATGGCTTGGTCTCCTATATGGCACTGTAGCTTCACGAAATAGTGCCAAAGACATTCATTGGGGGTGTCTTTTTACTCAGAAGACTTAGCTGAGCATAATTTGGGAGGTTTGAACTTAGTGGCACATATGAAATATACAAAACGGCCAGCAAAAATGCAATCCGTATGTAAAAAATGCACAAAATTATTTTTTACCACATACTTTGGCATATATTGGTGAAAAAATGGGGGCATGTTAAGGCACAATATGCACCTTATGAGATAGCCTGAAGTGTCTACTTTTACAAATGGTAGGCCTTTGTGGGGGTTTTTTGAACAGTCAAACTGTTATAATACCCCAAAATGGAAGCTAAGGCTCATTAAATCCATCTCTCAAAATTCTACTGTGAATACTGAAAAGGACAGGTATCCTGTATGGCACTGTAACTTCACGAAATAGTGCAAAAGACATACAATGGGGGTGTCATTTTACTCAGCAGATGTAACTGAACACAAAATAAAACTTTGTACAGGAATAGCACACACCAACTTTACAAAATATACACGAGAATTTCTCTGTTATAAGTTTGTGTGCCAAAAACCAAAAAGAACACAATTTTACTCCAATATTTAGCAGAGGTTGGCGGTGAAATGGCTACGTAGAAAGTGTCAAAACAACCTTGGGTAAATAGCCCGTGATGTCTACTTTATATAAATATATACTTTTGTGTGGCAATTTTGTTTTCTTTTATGGCTATTAAGCTTACAAGACAAACATACCAAATTCTAAAGTCGCTCCACATTAAAAGTTTATTTTACTCCTTGTGCTTTGTGACCTGTAACTACCAAAAAAAACTTAAAATCCCAGACACATTATATATTCTGTAAATCAGAACAAATAAATTTATTTTTAATTACTTTCCTTAACCTGCACTAATTATGCACACATTATTATTGCAAAAACTGTAAAAAAAAAAAAAAAAAACATTTTGCATTTTTTTTGCATTTTTCTGTATTTTTTTATAAGTATATATATATTATGTTATATCAAATTAAAGCCCTTTCTGTCCTTTAAAAAACAGTATATAATATGTGTCGGTGCAATAAATGAGAGTTGCAAATTGCAGTTGAACGCAAACAGCAAGAAAATGCAAAAATTGCTTGTGTCATTAAGTGTAAGTCAAGCTTCTGAAGCTGTGTCCTTAAGGGGTTAAGGGCTCTTTTTACATTTCTGTGGTGTTTGTGTTTAGCTGTAATTTTCCCACTTACTCATTTACTGTACCCACACATTATATACAGTTTTCTCGCTATTAGTCTTTCTGAAGATACCATTATTCTCATATAATTTACTATAAATTTTGTAATAAAACATTATCCCACACGAAGGTTCAAAATATGCCTTTTTAAATAACCCAGGGTTTATTCTTTAATAAAAAAATGGTACGCATTTGTGGGGTAGTTTTAATATCCAGCCAGCTAAACTACTCCAAAATGGAACATGGAGACAGGGTACAAATTCAAAGTTTGATAAAACTGGAAAGGCTTTGTCTCAAAAAGTGCCCCTTCAACATCCACATGACAAAAGGTACATATGGGGGTATTGCTGTACAGCAGATGACAGATAAGCAACATATGAATTATACAGCCGTAGAACACAAGATTTGCAAAATATACTGTGCAAACTCACGGTGTGGTTAAAAAAGGCAGGAAAAAATAAAATGCCTATTACCACTACACTTGGTACAAGCTAGCGGAAAAATTATCCCAAGGTAAGATTCAAAATATGTCTTGAAAATACCCTGGGTCTTCTTTAAGAAATGGTAAGTCTTTATGGTGTATTTGGATGTAGTATGCAGCCTGCTTTTAAAAAAATAATAAAAAATAAAATAAAAAAATAAGTGCTTCAAAATGGAACACAGACTCATCAAAACCATCTATGAAAATTCACACTTGAAAACCTGAACTTGTCACGTCTTTTAGAGCACTGCAACTTCACAAAATAGTGTCTAGGTCATACATTTGGCAAATTGTTTTGCTCAGAAGATATAACGGAGCATAATTTGGGGGGATTTCATGACAGCGGCACATGTAGCGGACCATGGGTAGCACGACCGGTTACCTCCACTAATTAGCTTCCTTCAGCCATTTAGGAACAATACAGAGTATCAGGAGACCCATTTCAACCCAGTAACTGGACGAGACAGCTCTGGAAGTACAACATGGACTATACTCTTTATTTCGTCACACATTGTTTAAATGCACAGACCCCTACATTGGGTCTTTAGCACAAAACAGGGGTTTCAATCCCAAGAAGATGATGGGGGATGGAAGAGGGACAAAGCAGTCAGTTCAAACTGGCCTGGCAGTGTCCCTGTAGCATTGCCCTGCTGTGACAGACAAAAGAAGGGGGAGAGGCACAGACAAGGAATACATTTCACTTAACTATTCATTACAGAGCTGCTGCATCACCCCCTGCCCCCCTTTGTTGACCCACAGCTGCATATACAGACACAAGTAAAACAGTCCCAAAAATGGCACCACTAGCTTCTGGCCCGCACCAAAAAATAAATAAATACACAGGCAATCACATCTCCCTCCATAGAAAAAGACAGCGAGCGCATGGCACTCAGTGACAGCGTTCCGTCACACATCTCCCCCCTTGTCCACATCCGACAGCCGCAGCATGACCACACAGTCTGAGTGCCATGCCAATAACAGCAACTGTTCCATGAGTTTAGGGTCTAGCTGGATTTGCAACCTCCTAGGTACAGGGTGGCTTAGACATAAAGCGTCTTTAGCCAGGGAGGCATCCCGCCCAGGCTCCTGTACACAGGGGCCTCAGAGCCTGCAAAAAACTCCACGCAAACAAGAGTGCCCCCGATCATTCCATCAACTGTGTTTCTGACATTTTCCTGGTTGGCTGAGGATGATGGGTGCCTTTTGGGGCGTCCGTTCCTGTGCCTTGCTGGGGTCGTGGCTGTCTTCTGCGGATTAGACCAGACTGTGCTCTCCCCCTAGCGCTGCTTGGGATACTGGGGAGGGAGCGAGAAATACTCCATCTCCCCCTGGATCTCACTCCGCTGCTGGGGAGACAGACTGTGCAGTCTCCCAATAGCATACTGTTTGCTGGGGAACGAGACCGGTTGTCTCCGTTCTCTGGACTTCACACTGCCGCTGGGGAGGAAGTACGCAACACTTCTCTCCCTGGGACGCACCGTGCCCTCTCGCTTGATAGTGCTGCTGTGCGCTGGAGGTACTCTGACACTATTTTCCTCATGTGCTGTACATATTTCTCAGCGGGGTTGGGCCCATAGTAAGCCAACAGCATCTTGTCAAAATTCTTCCTCACTGTAGCTGGGCGCCATGCTTGTTCCATTAACAAAGGCTGGTTACGTTCGGCTGGGAAGTACCATCCCACCAATTGTAGGGGACCACGGGTAACCCGACCAGTTACCTCTGCTAATTCGCTTCTATAATGAGCTCCCTGTAGCCCTGGCTGGGTATCTCCGCCAAGGACCGCTTCCTAGACTGCTTTAGGCATCAAGTGTAGTGGACACAGGCTTGGAGACTATGGTGAGGCCTAATAGAAAGCAGTTGTTGTTGGGGGATTCAGTCATAAGAGGTGTGGAAATGGACAATGGTGGTCTTGTGGGATGTCTTCCCGGAGCCACTGCTCACTGAGACAGGAGACGTATTTGTAATATTGTTAAGCGAGCAAAGCAGGAAGGGGAATTGGAGGTACTTGTCCATCTAGAGACAAATTACTTGGCTTGCAATGAGGTCTCAGAGGTAAAAGAAGTTTAGTGTTTTTGCATATGATATACAGCAGGTTGCTTCCACACGGTCATTCTCTGAAGTTCTGCCTGTACAGAACACTCAGAACGACAGGCGGATGCGCATTAGGGACTTTAATTTGTGGCTTGGTGTATGGTGTCGGGAGCAAGGATTTGGCTTTATTTATCATGGTAGCTCTGTTTGGAATGGAAATAACCTGTACAAAAAAAGATGGTTTGCATCTTTCTCAAAATGTAACAAATGTTCTTAGTGAGCAGTTCAGATGTTTTGCTAGGATGTATTTAAACTAGGGGGGGGAGGGGGGGAAAAGGGTGATAAAACATCAATACAAGTGCCCCCAAAACAAGGACAGAAGGTGCCTGTAGCAAGTGTGTTAAAAAATTACAAGCTTAGAGTCAAGTCTACAAATGCTTGCAGCTTAGGGAATAAGATCTATGAACTTGTGGCAATAATGGCAAATGATAATGTAGATTTAGTCGCAGTTACGAAGACATGGTATAATGAGAAAAATGACTGGGACATAGCAATACCAGGGTACCCTTTATATAGAAAAGACAGGGAAGGCAAGAAAGGGGGAGAGGTGGCCCTGTATGTGAAGGATAGCATAAAATCTAGCCTAAAAAAGTTAGTAAGCCGAACATAGAGTCCGTTTGGGTTACGTTAGAATTTGGGAATCACACAGTAACTAGTGTAGGTGTGATTTATAGGCCCCTAGGACAAATAGAAGCGATAGCTAAAATGACAATGAAGGGGAAGTTATAATCATGGGTGACTTTAATCTTCCTGATGTGAATTGGAAAACCAAAATAGCTGCTTGTGCTAGGAGCACACATATTCTAAACTCCCTACCGGGATTAAAAACATTTTTTAGATACATAAAAGAGAAAAGGAAAGTAAAACAATGATTAGTAACAAAAGAAGGAAGGTATATAGAAAAGGATAAAGGTCTAGCTGACTGCCTCAATTAATATTTTTATTCAGTATTTACAGATGACAATGAAGGAAAGGGACCTCAGTTAGGAAATATGTAAGTGAATCATTTGTTACATGTGACTTTACAGAAGAAGAGGTTCTATTTCAACTGTCAAAAGTAAAGACAAATAAGTCAATGGGACCAGATGGAATACACCCAAAGCTACTAAAAGCTTAGTGGTGTACTAACAAAACCATTAACAGATTTATTTAACCAATCATTGTTAATAGGAGTAGTCCCAGAAGATTGGAAGTTAGCAAATGTTGTTCCCATTCACAAGACAGGTAGTAGGGAGGAGTCAGGCAACTGTAGGCCAGTAAGCCTTACTTCAGTAGTGGGGAAAGTAATGGAAACCATGTTAAAGGATAGGATTGTTGAACATCTAAAAACACATGGATTTCCTTCAGGGAGATCATGCCAAACTAATCTTATTGATTTTTTTGATTGGGTAACTAAAATAATAGATCAGGGTGATGCAGTAGACATTGCTTACCTAGATTTCAGTAAGGCTTTTGACACTGTTGCACATAGAAGGCTTATCAATAAATTGCAATCTTTAAATTTGAATTCCAATATAGATGAATGGGCAAAGCAGTGGCTGGGTGAGAGGCAACAGAAGGGTTTAATCAATGGAGTATATTCGAAGCATGGGCTCATCAGCAGTGGGGTACCTCAGGGATCTGTACTTGGACCCATTCGCTTTAATATTTTTATTAGTGATATTGCAGAAAGTCTTCATGGTAAGGTATGTCTTTTTGCTGATGATACTAAGATATGTAACAGGGTTGATGTTCCAGGAGGGATAGGCCAAATGGCAAATGATTTAGGTAAACTAGAAAAATGTTCAGAGCTGTGGCAACTGACATTTAAATGGACACTATAATCACCTGAACAACTTTAGCTTAGTGAAGCAGTTTGATAGAAACATTTAAATACAGAAAAGGGAATCAACACTAAAGATGGAAACTACCACAACAAGAGGACAGTCTTAAATTAGAGGGACAAAGGTTTAAAAATAATATCAAGTATTACTTTACTTAGAGGGAAGTGGATGCCTTCCAGCTGATATGGTAGAGGTTAATACAGTAAAGGAGTTTAAGCATGCGTGGGATATGCATAAGGCTATCAGAACTATAAAATAAGGTAAGGGACTAATGAAAGTATTTAAAAAATAAAAAAATAAAAAAAAAGTTGGGCAGACTAGATGGGCCAAATGGTTATTATCTGCTGTCACATTCTATGTTTCTATGAACTGCTCCTTCCTGGAGCTGAATGAGGAATTAGTTCTAGTCCTTACAAGGACTTTCCCCGTTGAATCCTCTGCAAGCTGGAACAGCAGACACAGGAGTAAGTCTTCTTTCACTCCAATAACAGGATTACACAGTTTAGTGTAAGCTGGAATAGGTTTTAATGGAGGCACACTGGCCTTTTATGCAAGTTTCCCCAACAAGGGTGACACCCAGGTGGACCTAGTAGGAGACACTCCAAGTGGCGAAAGTAACCTCGCCACTTGTACTTGGAGGGGCCTGCTTGCCAGCCTCTTGCCCTGTGACTATAGCCCCTGGGATGTATTGCCCTTTAACAACACTATTTGTGCATATTGGGACGTCGCACAATGCCCCTTTAAACTTTCGAATTGGAACTTCGAACTACCGAACAATCGGACCACACACACACGTAAGAGTGTGCAGCCTATTTACCTCCCAGGTTGAGAGTTAACCGCAGCCAAATTGACGAACGGCTGGGTAGTCGCCGTTCGTATAGTCGAACACGCGGCGGCCATCTTTAGTCAAACGTGTTCAGCTGTGTTGTCGTCGAGTTCATGGAACTCAACTAGGTCACGCGACGGCACGAACACCACTGAACTTAACCTTCTCTGGAACTTCGACGGGAGTCGAACGGCACGTTAACATTTGCTATTTGCATGAACAGTTACAGTTCGGCTATTTGAACTGAACTTAGACCGCCCTCACCGCCTATTTTTCTGGGACTGATTTAGGCATGAAATCATGCGTGCGGTCGGTCATAAGAGACTTCCATGAATTTCCTGAACCCCTAACTCTAATCTGGGTAATTTTTGGATATGTTGGTTATTCACCCAGATCAGGGCTATCCGGGGATCTAATATTTATGGGGATATGTTACGTTTGAGTGTTTTCTTTACTTTGGGGAAAGTGTGTTTTTCTGCCTGTGGATAATTAGGTTGTTTTAGCTATTTATTTCACCTGCAAAGGGGAGGGATTGTTTACTGTATGTGGGAGTGTCGTATCGTTAATGACTGTTTTAATTGGTTTACATCCCTTGTGTCCCTGTGCTCCCTCAGGTCCAGGGGGTGTGCCTCTGACAAAAAAAAAAAAAAACTGTATAAAGCACTAGCTTGCATTAAACAGACTTGCTTTACCCCTTCATGAAGTCTTGGCTCATGTTTGGGGGATGGGATAACTACACTCTTGGGGATTGCTATAATCACAATACTCCCCTGAGTATACGTTCTTGTAAGAGCTTGTTCCTGCTACGCTCCCTGGAGTAGGAGAGGTCTGCCTACTGGAAGCCGGATCCAGGTCTTGTGTCCAGGGTGGGTGAAGGACAGTGAGACCCCGGCGCAGCTGCATCGCTGGAAGTGGGGTCTGTAGTACTTATCGAGTCTGGTGGAGTGCTTGTGTGATGGGATTTCAACATGGTTAAAAATTTAGTAGGCCTGAAATCTCCATGTGGCATATACAAGTACAGGTGTTTATTGCATCTGTTAGTTACATGTAGCTAAGATCCGGTCATCAATGTACTGAGCATGTGCATCAACTGTACTCAAATTCTTTTGTCCTTAAAGGAGTCATGCAGTCTGCCCATAAGAGGTGAATATACTGTTCACGGATTGGTCTACAGGTATGTGTGAGTGGAGCTATGAATTGGAGGAGTTATTGTTAATAAAAAGCATTTGCAATCTGTGCTCCGACCAGATCGGTAACAATAAAGACCTTTTTCTTCCTGAACGAACCTGCTTCCATTTCTCCGTGTGTGGCTTCCTCCTGCAACACTGAGTCCTCGGCAAGCACAGGAGCATTGATCGGCGGAGGTACTCGCTCGGAGTGCCAGGCAGTCCGTCACAACTCCCGTACACAAACAATAGAATCCACCCACTCTGTGCTTGGGAGATAATTGAATCAGGAAATGTACTAATCTAACAGAATTATCTCCAAGCACAGAAAAACCATACAATTTTATGAAACCACAAAAAGTACCTTTAAAAAAAAAACAAAAACAAAAAAAAACCACACACATAAAACATTATAAATAGCCCCGATCTGGGTGAACAACATATCCAAAAATCACCCAGATCGGTTCAGGAATTTCCTGGAAGTCATAGTTTTGACCGACTGTGTACATGGTCCTATGCCCAAAACAGTTCCAGGTAAATCAGTGCCAACAGTCGGACAAGTTCGGTAGTCTTTTACAGGTTTCCTTGCAGGGCCCATAGTCTGTGGGCAGGAGGCTGGCAAGCAGTCCCCACCAAGAACCAAGAAAAGGGGAGTTTGTCACAGCTTCTTTCAGCCGTTTAGGAACCTTACCAAGTATCAGGAGACCCATTTCCCCCCCAGTAACTGGACGAGACACAGCTCTGGAGGTACAACACTGACTGAACTCACAGACCCATCAAAACCATCTATGCAAATTCACACTTAAAAACCATGAACCTCCATACCCCGATGCCTCTCTCACGATACAAATCCTCCTTAACCAAGCACCTCTTCAACGCAGCCAAGCTCATGGTCCCGGTTCGATGGTCTCCCCAGGTGCCTACCCTCCAGCAGTGGATGGACAAAGTGGAAGAGATACACGAGATGGAGAGGCTCACGGCGACACTAAGACAAATACCAGCAATGTTGGACCCCATGGATACTCTACCTGTCCAGAAGATAGGAAAGCCACACAAGACTCTGCAGCCGTGGGGGGAGGGGCTGGGCACCCGGAAGGGCCAGGGGTGGGTGGTTGATAGTCTGGGCCTGGCGCCCCTCCCACCCCATCTACCTTCCCTTCCCTCACCCTAAGTACTCCCCTCTCCGCAACTGGTGCCCTGGGGACGGGAGGCGACGCGGGAGATGCATTGCCATGAATACCCACATTAAAAGGCGGGGGGGGGGAGGGGGCTGAGTCGAGGGGGGGGTCTGGAAACCAGACATGACTAGGGAGAGAGAACGTGGACCTAACGACCAGGTAGGCTAGCCCAAAAAAGGAGAATGCCCCATAGCAACCCACCGAAGAAGAGAGCATACAGGTTATACGCTAAACTAGAGGAGGCATGTGTCCGTAGAGTACCCGAGCTCAACTGGCCCTATGCCATGCAGGTTTTGACTGACTGAGAGGGTCGGCCTACATTGGACTGTATCTGCATCACCGAAATGACGAGGGCAGAGACACTCTTTCTGCCCGATACCCATCCAATGGGCACAGCTGCCATGAGCAGACCGGTATAGCCTAGGACGCCTGACCGGACGAGACGGGTCACCCCTACATTTTCCCCACACACTGTCCCAAGTAAATTAAATTTTAGTGCCACTGGCATATAGGCATAGACACAGCTAACAATATGCTGTCATATAGACCACAAAGCGTAGAAGATCATGGGCACATTCAGCAAGCACTAGCCTCTTGAGATAGCAACAGAGATGATGACACTAATTCAGAGAGATGGGGAAAATTAGACCATGTAAGCTACATGAGACTATTACCACCAATGAAGCCAAGGAAAGAGCTTCTAAATTTGCCACTCACATAAAAAAACACCATAGCATCAAGTACAACAAAGAGACGGTTAGAGGCAGAAAAATTGTTTTGTTGAAGTTGTTTTACATGAGCTGTTACGCATACCCAATGTATCACTTGCACTACATACTTGTTATACCCTATGTTGACTTATTACAGATCTACATAAAATTAAAAATAAAGATTGTAAAAAAAACAAAAAACAAAAAAATATGAACTTGTCACGTCTTTTACAGCACTGTAACTTCACAAAATAGTGTCAGTGAGTATGAGTGTGTCAGCATGTGTGCGTGTCAGACAAACTTGAAGCTTGTTTATGTGGCCGGTACCACACTTTGAGTTTGACATGCTTGCCCTTGAGTGTCTGTTTTCTCAAATGGAAGCTCTTTGTGGGGTTATTGGAACAGTCAAACTGCTATAATGCCACCAAATAAGACATAGCCCCATCAAATCCATCTATGAAAATAATTCTAACTGTAGAAACTGAAATAGCCTTGTCTCTTATATGGTATTGTAGCTTAACAGAATAGTGCCAAAGGCATACAATGGGGGTATCGTGCTCAGCAGATGTAGCTGAACACAATATGGGGTTCTGTACAGGAATAGAAGACAACCGCTTCATGAAATAAACATTAAAAAACCTTATGTGTTATATGCGAAAATAGAGAAAAAACAAAAACAAAAAAACAATTTTAATCCAATATTTAGCAGAGATTGGCAATGAAATGGCTATGTAAAAAGTTTAAAAATAACCTAAGGTCAGGGCTTGACAGATTTGCTTGGAATCAGCTAAAATTAGGAGTTAGGAGCCAGTATTTTTTTTATAACTAACAGCTTCATTTTGAGCGACATAAATACAATTCTTAAAGGGACACTATAGTGACCAGAACCACTGCAGTTTAATGTAGTGGTTCTGGTGTCTGTAGCCTCTCTTCAGGCTTTTCAATGTAAACACTACCTTTTAAGAGAAAAGACCGTGTTTACATTGCTGCTTAGTAACAACTCTAGTGGCCATCACATAAACAGCCACTAGAGGTGCTGCCTATTCCTCTTTTCAGTATCTCCACACTCTGCATAGAGGCGCTGAATGATCCCCCATAGAGATTCATTGATCTCTGACAGGGGTCCTCAAACTCAGGCCCCCCAGAGGTTGCTGGACTAAAATTCCCATGATTCTTTGAATTACATAGATTGCCAGAGAATCATGGGAGTTGTAGTTCAGCAACATCTGGGGGGCTGGAGCTGGAGGACCCCTGATCTATGAGGAGATGCAGATTAGTGCATGTGCAATAGCCTCTCAATGCTTTCCTATGGGAAAGAATTGGCTTGGCTGAGAACATCAAGATTGATGATCTAAGCAATGGAGGCGGGTCCAGTCTGACGAGATCTTCACGGCGTGAGAATAATGGTGACTAAAATCACCTTTCCTGTGCAATCAGCAGGGGACTGGTCACCTAAACCCGAATACTCACTCACAGACAGGAACACTCACACAGAAGTTGATTTAAAAAAAAAAAAAAATTGTTTTGATTGAAACCCACCCAGCCTCCCTACCTTTTGGAGAGCTGGAGTGGATAGGCTTTCCTTGGGGTCCAGCGGGGCTGCTGTTATGTTTCTGCTCTGCTCCCTCTCGCACACCTTTTAGTGTGTCTGTCTGTTAGGGCGCGCGCGAGGTAGCAGAGCAGGGAGACTACAGCTCCCTCACCACCCGACTCAATTTCACAAAGCGGTGGCCGGCCGCCTCCGCTCTCCCACATGCCTGCATTCTCCCTTGCAGCTTTGGACTGACATATACCAGATACAATTACTAGTCGCCATGGCACCTGGGATTTGTCAAGTCCCGCCATAGGTAAATAGCCTGTGATGTCATAAGCGTTATGTTTGGAAGCAAAAAAAAAACAAAACAAACAAAAAAAAAAAAAACATCCTCATGGCTCACAAATGTTTTAGGGGGGTGTGAGCTCTAAAGGCATGGGGCATCTTGTAAAAATTGATGGGAAGATAAATGCAGCATGTTATCGGAAAATACTGGCAGACAATTTGCATTCTTCTGCACGAAGGCTGCGCATGGTAATCTATAGGACTTTATAGTATCGCAATCACCCTAAGCACAATGCCAAGTTGACATTCCAGTGGTTACAGCAGAAAAAGGCGAAGGATCTGGAGTGGCCATCACAGTCTCCTGACCTTAATATCTTTGAGCCACTCTGGGGAGATCTCAAATGTGTGGTTTATGCAAGATGAAAATGACTTGGAGGAATTTTGCCAAGACAAATTGGCAGCTATACAACCTGCAAGAATTAGGGGCCTCATAGACAACTATTACAAAAGACTGCACGCTATAATTGATGCTAAAGGGGGCAATACACAGAGTTAAGAACGAAGAGTATGCAGACTTTTGAACAGGGGTAATTTCATTCTTTTCTTTGTTGCCATGTTTTGTTTTAGGATTCGGTCGTTCTGTTATAACGTGCAGTTGAATATAAATCCCATAAGAAATAAAAGAATTGTGTTTTGCCTGCTCACTCAGGTTTTCATTAAAAATGGTACATATATTACCAATTCTCCAAGGGTATGCAAACTTTTGAGCACAACTGTATATACAGATACAAACATGGACACACATGCAGATGCACAGACACACTAATGACACACAAACACACCGCCACACAGGCACAAAGATACAAACACACATACAGTTACAGAAACACTTATATACCCATATAAATACAAACACACATTCAGATGTACAAACACACAAATACAACGACACAAAAATCCATGTACAGATACAGGCACACAAAAAAGTAACAGGTTGAGGGGCGTAGCCTAGCAGACTGGTCGCACTCTATGTGCTCCGTAGCATCAAGCAAAAAAAAAAATAAATAAATAAATAAAAAAAAAAAAAATAAAAATCGCTAAAATAACTATTTTACCCCCAAATCGCGAGACAAGCTGGGCACCCCTAATAAGCACAAACGAGATGGGCAGGAAAAACAAAAAACAAAAGCCAAAACAGCCCCAGCCAGGTGTGTGCATAGGAGATCTCTGGCAGTGGGCACACGGCACTCTGGAGCCCAACATGGCTGCTTATGTCGACAACGACTTTGCTGAATCCGATGAGCAGTCCTCGGATGCAGAGGAAACCTGCTTACCTACCTCGCTGGTACAAACACAGCCCAAACCGCAACCGGACTCAACCCCAGTCATAAAGTCGGTCATGCAAGAACTGCTGGCGGACCTCAGACGGAACATCCAGGCTGATATCAGGAAAGATATCAAAAGCCTGACAGGCTGCATGGGGACCCTGGAGCAGGACTCCCACAACCACACACGACAAGCCACTCTGCTACAACAGGAATTGAAGTCGATACAACGACAACACCTGATAACTGAACAGAGGCTGATGGCATTGGAGGATTCACGCCGCGCTCAAAACGTCAAGATACAAGAGACTCCATTCTAGATATGGAGCAACCAGCTGCAGCAACCAGGGACTCAATCGTTAGATTCCAGAGGCGACAGGACAAGGATGCAGTTAGGACTGCAATCGGGGGAAACTCACCATGTTTTTTTGAGGGTATGGCCCTTACCTTCTACACGGATCTATCCAGGGGAACAATGGCTTAAGCGAACATCCCTCAAACCCTTTACGTCCCTGCTACGTGCACACAACATCAAGTATCAATGGCGCTCATCCCACAAGCTCTTGGTACTCCACAGAGAAGCTACGTACTCCATTGCAGATCTGCAGGAGGCAAAGACACATCTGACAACCCTGGACCTTCCACAAGTCTCCTTAAAAACATCCCCGCTCAGCTTCCAAACCCCACGAGTGGAACCCAGCAATGTCTGAGACATTTCTCCCCTGTAGCATACGGATGGCCACTACGGGTCTGCAGGGCCAGGCCACCTACACCTAATATTGCTAAATGTTTACAGTTATTTTTATGAGCGTTACTCAAGTTTACACTTCCATTTGAGGTAACTACATACCATACAATGACAAAAACAAGAATAATAGGTTGCGCTACAAGAATATCAAATAAAAAGAGATAAATATGAAAAACACTTATAACGTAAAGGAAAGATAATATGTGTAAAAAGAAGGAAATTTAATAAATATATATAACTAATATGTATAAAAGAAGATAGTCCAAATTCTTGATATACTTTAAAAAGTTCAAATAACTGAATGATAGTGACAGTACTTGGTATATTTCTCTTTCAGGTTCCGGTAAGTATTTGGAAGTAGAAAGTCCAATAAGAGACTGAATCTTCTAATCTTTAGAGGAGTCTTGATTCAGAGATGAACATGGAAAATATAAACAACAAAGACGATCCAATAGTGTAGACTGTCTGTGATGATTAATAATGATAATAGGTAGGTAGGTAGGTAATACACTCACCTATCTTAGAGCATGAACTTGCTCTGGTATTTCGGGCATTCAGTGGCGTTTATCCCCCACTGGTAGGATATAGGTGAAGGTAATTCCTCGGTAAAAAAGGAGATAAAAGCAGAATATAGTGCTCACTGAATCAAAATAAAGTAAAATGAAATAAAAGAATAAAAATACTCACATTCGAATGAGCAGGATAAACTGCTCAGTATATTCGCATAGGTGGTACAATCCCCACCAAGGATTCTTGGTCGTGGGTAGATTCCAAGTTGGTGAATGACCAGGTGACAGGAAATATTTTTAAAACAAAAAAAATTTATTTTAAAAATCAAAAAAGAAGGTATATGGCAAAGTTGTTGTAAAGAAGCCACTATTCCTTTATTGATACAATAAAAAATATAAAATGTATGTAAAATAGCCAAAACGCGTTTCGCCACACAGGGCTTTATCAACTGGCAGTAATAAAAAATCAGCCTGGTACATAGATACTTTTATAAACTATGCTAAAACATGCTTATTTGAATTTTGGCGCCAAAATGACGTCATCCATACAATGTGTAAAAAGCAAAATGATTCATTACATGAAAATATTTACAAATACAAAATGCATAGTATTTATAATTTAAAATATAAGGTAATACATAATGATTAATAGTAAAACGAGTGTTATTTGTTGAAATAATAAATTAAATCGAGAATCATGTGATCGCAATCTGATGCTATCACATGGTGAACACTGGGGCAGTGTGGGAAGTGTAGTAGCAAGGGAGAGAGCAAGAATAGATGGTCACGTGATCGCGGACCTTCGCGATCACGTGACTGATTGCACACATCGATATGGAATGTGGCCGCTCAGACGGAGGTCGGCAGACTGCAGCACGCCTCCGTCTGACATCAATGGTGGGGGCGGTGTATACCGCAAAAGCTCATGGGATATGTAGTGTTCAGACGGAGGCCGGCAACAAGAGGCACGCCTCCGTCTGACATCTACAAAAAAGAGGCGGCGCCTAATGCCGATCGGGAATACACCTTGTGAAAAATAAAATTAAGTGGCATAACAGCCAAAATAAGAGCAAATATAAATAAGACAAATATGAGTATATAAGACAAATATGAGGTAAAAAAAAACAGATTTTGGGTATGTAGAAAAATAAAAAAAAAGAAGAATAATAGGACTAAAGGAAAAAGTGTGTATGTCTTTTCTTATGAATATGGAGCAGGATTTGTGACAATGTAGGTAAATATTTGTAATTAAGTGAAATTTCATTAAGAAGCAATGCACATGCATATATATATATATATATATATATATATATATATATATATATATATATATATATATATATATATATATATATATACATATACATACATACATACATACATACACACACACACGCACACACACCTTGGTATTAAGACTGATTTTCCTGTATTCAGCATTCTTTAAATGTGTCATTTTCTGAATCAGTTTTAGAATAGCCCCATTTGGGCACAAAAAAAAAAAAATAATTAAAAAAAAAAAAATTAAAGATTATTTTATAAAAAATTAAAAAAGGTCAAATTCAGCGTTCAAGCCTTCAGGAAAAAAAAAAGTCTTAAGTGTAAAAACCCAGTACATTTCTCTTTTTCCTAAGGTTTTTACCATATCTCCACCTCTCCATGAGAGAGTAACTTGTTCTATACCAGTTACTTTTAGGAGTGTCGGGTCTTTATTATGTATTAAAAAATGCTTGGAAACTGAGTGATTCTCATAACCTCTCCTAATGTTACGGCAATGTTCTGCTAATCTCACTTTAAGGCATCTTTTAGTCATGCCCACATATTGCAGCCCACATGGGCATTCCAGTAAGTATATCACATTTTTGGTATTACAACCTATATATTCTTTAATTGTGTAAGAGGTTTTAGTAATGTTGGAGGCAAAATGAATAGTTTTAGAATTTGTAATTCCTTTAGTCGTTCTACACACAATACATTTGTTACACTTAAAACAACCTTTTGGTCTAGATAAGAAAGTTTTATTTTGTTGTACATTCTCTCTTGTATAGTTTTTAGTGAGGATGGTTCTGAAATTGGGGGCCCCTCTAAACACAACATTGGGTCTTTCTGGGATGTAGTCTTTTAAAAGGTCGTCTTGTTTAAGGATATGCCAATGTTTATTTAGAATTTTTTTTAAAGTTTTATTTTTATTGTTAAAATCCAAGATAATGGGTAATTGAGGAGGATCTACTTTTTTCACTTTGTATTCAAGGAGCTCCTTTCTTTGTTTAGTTTTAACTGTCTCTAAGGCTGTATTTAGCTTGTCTGCCTCATACTTTTTGTCTAAAAACATATTTTTCAATGAGGTAGATTGGGCATTGAAATCAGCTGTTAGGGAACAATTTCGATGAAGACGAAGGAATTGACTTTTGGGGATACCATCCAACCACGGTCTATGATGGCAACTAGTTTGATCAATAATCTTATTAGTGCAAACTTCTTTAAAAAAGGTCTTAGTTTGAATACGTCCATCTTGAATAAAAATATTTAAATCTAAAAAATTGACTGACGTTTTGCTAAAATCTGAAGATAAAACTATGCCTCTATCATTAACGTTTAAAAAGTCTAAAAACAATTTAAGAGAAGTTTCCGAGCCTTGCCAAATCTGTTTTTTTTACCTCATATTTGTCTTATTTATATTTGCTCTTATTTTGGCTGTTATGCCACTTAATTTTATTTTTCACAAGGTGTATTCCCGATCGGCATTAGGCGCCGCCTCTTTTTTGTAGATGTCAGACGGAGGCGTGCCTCTTGTTGCCGGCCTCCGTCTGAACACTACATATCCCATGAGCTTTTGCGGTATACACCGCCCCCACCATTGATGTCAGACGGAGGCGTGCTGCAGTCTGCCGACCTCCGTCTGAGCGGCCACATTCCATATCGATGTGTGCAATCAGTCACGTGATCGCGAAGGTCCGCGATCACGTGACCATCTATTCTTGCTCTCTCCCTTGCTACTACACTTCCCACACTGCCCCAGTGTTCACCATGTGATAGCATCAGATTGCGATCACATGATTCTCGATTTAATTTATTATTTCAACAAATAACACTCGTTTTACTATTAATCATTATGTATTACCTTATATTTTAAATTATAAATACTATGCATTTTGTATTTTTAAATATTTTCATGTAATGAATCATTTTGCTTTTTACACTTTGTATGGATGATGTCATTTTGGCGCCAAAATTCAAATAAGCATGTTTTAGCATAGTTTATAAAAGTATCTATGTACCAGGCTGATTTTTTATTACTGCCAGTTGATAAAGCCCTGTGTGGCGAAACGCGTTTTGGCTATTTTACATACATTTTATATTTTTTATTGTATCAATAAAGGAATAGTGGCTTCTTTACAACAACTTTGCCATATACCTTCTTTTTTGATTTTTAAAATAAATTTTTTTTGTTTTAAAAATATTTCCTGTCACCTGGTCATTCACCAACTTGGAATCTACCCACGACCAAGAATCCTTGGTGGGGATTGTACCACCTATGCGAATATACTGAGCAGTTTATCCTGCTCATTCGAATGTGAGTATTTTTATTCTTTTATTTCATTTTACTTTATTTTGATTCAGTGAGCACTATATTCTGCTTTTATCTCCTTTTTTACCGAGGAATTACCTTCACCTATATCCTACCAGTGGGGGATAAACGCCACTGAACGCCCGAAATACCAGAGCAAGTTCATGCTCTAAGATAGGTGAGTGTATTACCTACCTACCTACCTATTATCATTATTAATCATCACAGACAGTCTACACTATTGGATCGTCTTTGTTGTTTATATTTTCCATGTTCATCTCTGAATCAAGACTCCTCTAAAGATTAGAAGATTCAGTCTCTTATTGGACTTTCTACTTCCAAATACTTACCGGAACCTGAAAGAGAAATATACCAAGTACTGTCACTATCATTCAGTTATTTGAACTTTTTAAAGTATATCAAGAATTTGGACTATCTTCTTTTATACATATTAGTTATATATATTTATTAAATTTCCTTCTTTTTACACATATTATCTTTCCTTTACGTTATAAGTGTTTTTCATATTTATCTCTTTTTATTTGATATTCTTGTAGCGCAACCTATTATTCTTGTTTTTGTCATTTCTCTTTTGAGGACTATAGAGGGAACCCCATACCTATAGGCTGCAGCTTCCTACTTGACCACATCACACAGCGCTGATCCATTTTCTACCTGTATCTACACATACCATACAATGTCCACTTGCTGATACTTACCAAGCCACCACACACACGATCTCTTCCGCACCAACAGGCCGGGGTCGCTGAGACCTCCCCACTCCAATGACAACAGCTCCTGCTGCTCTGTCCGCGAGTACATCCCCCGCGGGAGAAAAAAACACATACAGAATACCGCTCACTCCGACAATTCCCTATCCTATGTACAACCATCCACCATGTTTGTATTTCATAGCTCTCATGTTATACTAGAAAAGCTACAATTTCTGGGGAAATTGTGTGAAGTGTTCTTGCCTCCACCAGTAGTCTACAACTGGAGTGGGCAGAGAAACTTATCATTTATATAGCACATTTAATTGCAACGCTGTTGCACAGTTACATTAAACCATACATTTATAAAAACATTAGCAGGTGTTCAAAAGGCCCTGTCTATGACATCACTTGCTGCTGCAGCCTGACACAGGTCAGAGTATTTTGGCGGTTGCCATCTTCAAACGGTCGTATTTTAAAAACTATAAATCCTACAGCGAAGAGCTTTATATTGTGAGAATCACAAGACCCAGACCTACATTTTGATGCATAGTATGTCTCTGAAGTATTAAAAATGAAGGCACAGTCGCAGTTTAGAAATTGCACTTCAAATTTGAGCTTTGCAGAGTGAAGTTTCAATGAATGTCAATGGAAGGCGTGAGTTGCAAACAAATGGTCATATTGTGAAATCTATCAGGACTATGGCTTAGCCGTGGACATTTCTAGTGGCAGCAGGGATAGCTGAACGTTTTGATATAAGATTTGTGTAGGTGGGCTTGAAAATGAGGGAGTGGTGGCAGTTTAGAAATCATGTCCTGATTTTTCAGCTTTTGCCAGCTCCCACTCTAGCTTTGCCATTCATTCCTATGGGACATATTTCGCCACAAGAACGACGATATTCCGTGAACCATTCGGCGAAACGTTCCACAAAGTAATAGCAATCCGATCGGGAACAATCTGCACGTTTTGGTAAATTTTTGTCTATGTAGTGTAAAAACTGGGAGGAGTTAGGGTGGCAAATTTGGCTATAATAAGAATAATATATATGTGAGATAACATTAAGTGGTCTTGCTATGCAAGAACACTTAATAAAAAACTGAGCAGTGTTTTTCTCATGCCATACTACTGTTTCAAAACATGTAACTAAATGAAGCCTGTCAATGCTGTTGTGGCACTGCAGGCACACTTGTAATCATTTGCACTCAAAAATAAATTTAAAAAAAGTAACGGCTTCTCAATTCCTTCCAGCAGTCCAATCAGGTCCATCGGGTGCCTTTAAGTAAACTGGCCACCCGAAGGGCCCCCTCAACCTGTTGGCAGTAGATCCATCATTATCGATTTTTGTTTTCCCACCTAACCCAGGCAGAACTAATTTGTAACCCTAATGGTATGTGTACCACAGGTGGGGAACCGCTGGTGTAGTGGATGCAGTGTGTCTTTAGTGAATGCATTGTGTGTGTATGTGTACATTGAATGCACAGTGTGTGTATTGTATGCATTGTCTGTGTTTGTGCAGTGTCTGAGTAGTGCTTGTGTGTAGTGTCAGAGTAATGCATATAATTTGTGTAGCTGATCGAGTGTGTGTAGCGGTCTGTGTAGTGGATGCATTGTCTATGTAGTGGGATTAGTGTCTGTGTAGAGGATGCAGTGTCTGTGGTGCATGTAGTAGATGCAGTGTCTGTATAGTGTATGCTTCTGTAGTTGGATAAGTCCTGGGGTGGGGAGGGAGAGCAGGTTTTTTATTTATTTATTTATTTATTATTAATTGGGCTTATTCCGCTCTGCCTACCTCTTACATGTGGCCAGGAAGGGAGGGGCACTAGTTTCCCTTGTGGTTCAGTGGCACTTGCTGTTTAGGATTATGAAGAGGAGGGCCCAGAAGAAGTCTGATCTTTGACCTCCAGCAGCAGCAGCAGCAGATCCTCTCCTCCCGTGAGCTGCAAGCTCCAACACATGCTGGGGCGTTGCCATAGCAAACCACTACAGGAGAGGACCTGCTGCCACTGGAGGTGGAAAATCAGACTCCTCCTGGGCCCCCTCCTCTTCACTGTGAGTGCTAAGCAGGGGGTAGTCCGCCCCAGGTGCCACTCACTATGAGGGTGCCTGGGGCGCACTTTCACAGCCCCTGTGTCTTATGTAAAGGGACCGGCCGCTTACAAGAGTATCCACGCTCATTTCCCATCCAGCAGTAGCAGGACCTCTGTTCTCTTGATCCGCAAGAGCAGAGGTCCTGCTGCTGGATGGGAAACGAGCGTGGGGAGTTCTGGGCCCCTCTTCACTGCCCATCTATGCAGGACCACCAGGGAATTTAGCCTATGTCCCCTCCCTGGACACAGATAAGAGTGTGGGGGGGAGAAGTCACAATGCTCACCTTCCCAGCACTTATTCCACACAACACACACACACTGCATACACTATACAAACATACACTTATACATAAGTATCTATGTATCTGTTTCTGAATATTAGTATGTATGCCTATGTGTATGACTGTGTTTCTATGTAACTGCATGTGTGTACCTTTGTCTATCTGTATGTGTGCCAGTGTGTGTATATACACACACACACACACACACACACCTCAGCATTTCGCCTACACTAAACACAACTACAACCCTGCATCCAAAACGTCAACTCTACATAAAAACACACCATATTTAAAAAAAAAAAAAAAGCCCCACACACACACACTTAAAAAAAAAAAAAAAAAAAAGCACGCCTGCATTCAAAAGCCATTACGTGCAAATACACCCATACCATCACTCACACATACTCCATACAAAAACCATGCTTACATTAAAAATATACAAACACTGCGCAGTGCTAAATACATTTTAAAAAAAATTGCAGATGTTACATTTTAAAGAGTGTGTGTTTGCTATATAAAGATAGTGGTCCCACCTAGTGCCATGGTTCCATCATGACATACAGGCTTAGCTCCAAAATAGGAAAATTGGTAGTTATGCAGCACTGGTGGCTAAATGCTGGCAATCCAGATGCTGTTTACATTTCTCCTGATGGTTGAGACTCATGAGATGTGCTACACTACCAATCCATGATAGAATAGCTAACCTTTGGCAAACCAGTTGTTGTGTACTCACCTACTTAAAATGCCAGCCTGGCTGAGATTCATGGGAGATGAAGTCTCAACGGCTGGAGTATTAACTAACCTTTACTGCAATCCTCAGTCCCCAAAACTCTTAAACCAAAGGTGCAGAGGGAAACATTCCCTGCCAATACGCAGTACACTACAGACTGCAGTATTCCATTACAGACATGGCAGCACAGCCTGCACCACATTTCATATCGGTGCCAATCACAAACTACACATTGTATTTAGTTTAAATAGCAAAATCCCACCCTTTGATTGCCAAAAGGGCCTCCTCTGCCATTAAAAGGATTAAAACTAAAGCTTTTCTTACCAGTGCAGCAGATCCAGCACAGACAGGCGTAGCTGTGAATAAAAGGGAGTGGTAAACAGCTGCCAGCCAATACAGGTTAATAAAGTCTGAGTGACTAGAAGAGAGGCCAATAGGATGAAAGGAGGGAATCTTCGGGAAACTGGCCAATAGGGTGAAGCAGAAACAAAGCGAGTTGGAATGGTAGAAATGAATCTGGGCAATACCATCATGGAAAGGGTGTAATGGTAACTGAAAGAAATAATAAAATCAATAATATCGTAAAGCACTACAATATCATGTACTCTGCCAAGTGAGAATATGAATAAAAAGGCAGAAACTATAGGGCTCGAAAAGCAGACTCAGTGGACCCCGGAAGTTTGCTTGGACCAGAGCAGACACCCCTTTTAACATGTGGTAATGATGGCCCTGGATTAAATGGAGAAGAACAGAGCACTAAAGTTACTAAAGCATGCTGACTGCAAGTGGTGTATGGTTTAAAGCTGCACTGTCATACCGAATTTACCTTTCTTCTTCTCTCCCTGTCTCAGGATCTGTTCTTCTTTTCTTCCTAACTGATCTAGTTTTCTTTAAAACATAAGACAAAGTAGGACTACTTTGTCTTCTGTTTTTTTCCAACACTTGACCAGCTCAAGTGGGTCAGATAAATATTCCCACAATACTCACCCTTTCCCTCTGTGATCTTGCGATGCCTCCCTTCACTATTCCCGAACGTCCTGTCATTTAGACAGGACACTGGCGAAACTACCAAATTTCGTCCTAACAGAATGAAAATACTTTCTCCATTCTTGTTAGGACGTAATTCGGTACTTTCTGCTACATTGGAATTTCATTCGAGGGTATTAGGAAGCTAAGTAAAGTAAAGATTACTTAGTATTAGTACATAAGGGAGTTTTAAATCTCCCTTCTGCCCCTACTTGCTATGCCAAAAGTAGCGGCATTTCTACTAAACAGTGAGCCTTGTCTGATAGGTAAATTTGAGCTTTGCAAGTAAATTTGAGCTTTGCAAGTAAAGCAATCAGAGCACTCTTATTGGTTGGTGTAAACCAACCAATAAGAGCGCTCTGAGTCAACTTGCAGGGGGTGGGTAGGCTTTATAAGCCCTTCTCCGCCCTGCGGAGCTCAGTCTGCGCGGTGCCCTCCCTGGGTGAAAATGGATTACTTGTTTTAGAGTCAGGTTTTTCTTTTCTCGGCATGTTTTTTATCTTGCGCTCAGATTTTATTTTATGAGTTTGATGGGAATAATGGATTTTTATTTGGTCTTTTTGGGGGCTGAAAAAAGAATGTTTAAGAAACAAGAAAACATCTAATGGTAAGTATGATTTTTTTTTTTTTTTTTACTTACAGATATTTAGTTTTTTTTGTCCTCCCCTAACTATTTTTAGGGTGAGGGGGTAGGTAGGGTTTAATTTTATTGGGATGGGGGTGACTAGGGGCTTTGGGACCCTAGTCACCTGTGGGGGGGGGGATTTTTTACATTTGGCCCCCACCCATCGCCAATGGGTAGGGGCTGGGGGACGCAAAAGGCCCCCGTTTTTGTCGTCAAGGGCCCCCACATGCCACTCATGGGTGGGAGCCAGAAGTGGGGAGGACAATAGGTCCCCCCTTTTGTTACTTAGGGCTCCTACCCACCACTCTTGGTTGGGGGTTGGAGGGCAGGTGACAAAAGGGTCCTCCCTTCTTTTGTTACTTAGGGCCCCCCCTGCCGCTCTTGGGTGGGGCCAGGGGGGGAGTCAATAGGTCCCCCCTCCTCTTGTTACTTTTAGCCCCTGCCGCTAATGGGTGGGGGCCAAGGGGGACATTAGGTCCCCCATTTAACTTAAAAACCCTACTGGCCGCTCACTATTTAGTAGACATGCCCCTACTCATAACATAGCAAGTAGGGGAAGAAGGCTATTATGGGGGTCATATTGACAGTGCCGCTTTAATGTCACCAGACACTCTGTCAGCATGTTAATGTAGTTGTTCTGGTGTCCTTAGCTTGTCCCTGCAGGCTTTTTAAAGGGACACTATAGTCACCCAGACCACTCAATGAAGTGGTCTGGGTGCCAGGTCCCTCAGGTTTTAACCCTTCACATGTAAACATAACAGTTTAAGAGAAACTGCTATGTTTACACTGAGGGTTAATCCAGCCTCTAGTGGCTGTCTTCCGGACAGCCACTAGAGGCGCATCTGCGACGCTGGAGACAAATTTCGCCTCCATTGCGCAGAGCGTCCTTAGGAAAGCATTTAGAAATGCTTTCCTATGGACTCTTAGAATGCATGCGCAGCACTTGCTGCGCATGCGGCTCCAGTGACATCGGATGGGGGAGCTGACGTTGGACGTGGAGGAGAGGTCACCAGCGCCGAGGGGCTCCCCCGGCGCTGGATAAAGGTAAGCTGCTGAAGGGGTTTTAGCCCCTTAAGCGCCACGGGAGGGGGAAAACCGCTTTGTTTTCCTGACACTATAGTGATCCTTCAACCCTCTTAAGGATAGAGGCAATTGTACAAGTTCTGATCAAAACCTGGAATTTGACTATTCAACCGTAATTTACCTATTTCATATTAAGTGCACTTACATATATAATTTTGTTCAGGAGAAACAGGGCTTTCACTTTATATGAAATATTTATATATGAAACAGTTGTATATGAAAATCTAAATAAGTTTGAGCCACCTCCCTGAAATTCATGTTTGCATGCTGGGATTTCTGTGTTTCCAACTCCACTTGGCCGGGTAAGACATTCTGCTGCCTGGATCCAAGACTTCACCACCTCCCTCCCCAGTCATATATATTTGTGTTCGGGGCAAATAGCCGTATATGGAGTAAGGTTCCAGCATAAGTGTAGGATAGTATAAAGGGAGCAAGTCGGTTGTGGTGTGCCTAGACCGACGATACGGTAGGCCTGTAAATAAAGAGGGCAAAAAGAATAATCAAAGATTTAATACAGTCAACAATATATACAAATTAACCAGACATTATCTTAGATGCATTACGGTATTTAATTCCTTGAAGGATTTTGAAGGTAGGAATCTAGGACCGCAACTGGACACCATTTGCTGTGGGTAGGATAGTATGTTATCTCTACTGTTGGTGCGTGTTGACTTGTTTCGGAATGTGGTAGAGCCAATAGGTAATGATATATGTGTTTACATACGTGGGATCGTTGAAGACAATGATCTGTCTGAGTGGTGGATTCTCTGGCCTGAGAAAGGCATAAAAGGTGCATGGCTGGTAATGGCCGACTTGGTAGTATAATTGAATGGTTGTAGCTCTAATAGGTCCGATAAGGATGGAAAAGTTGGATGGCTATTGGTAATCTCTGAGTGGAACGTGGGGGGATGGTATAGTATATTCTTGTCTGGTATGGTAGCATGAAGTTATGGTAGTTTTGGCCATAGGTTATCCTCTGTTGTTGAATGCCTGTAAAATATATAATTAATGGTGTGTGAGATGGTTTTAGTTTAAGGTGGCAAAAAATGAAGCAAAACCTAAGAGAAATGTTATGACACAGGTTGAGCTATGTCGTGTTCCAATGAGATTCTTTAAAGCCAGGTGAATAGCTGTGTTATGCGTTCTACAAGTATGGGATGAAAGTGCTAGGTGGGATAGTGCATGCTATGCTGCATGAGTATGTCTAATCCATGATTTTGTCTCTGGAACGAAAGAGTGGCCGTGACTGTATGGGCGGCTGTAAGAAGCGTATGATGAACATGCCTGGAATATAAATGAGACAATTGTCGGCAGGGATGTATACCCCCGCCTGGTACATGAAAGTAAAAGATATGTGGTAAGTGGCCAACCAAGTGAGTTCCCCAGCAATACCATGATCGTATGGATGATGAGTGGCATTTGTTGATGATATGACATGTGCTTAGTTGTCTGAGTAACAACGGATTGATGACCCTAACCATGATTTACTCCATGCCACAGCAGCTGCTTTTAGCGGGGAAAGGATTGCCCATTTTATGCCATGTAAGTGCCAGTTTGTAGGGTAGATGGTAGCCGTTTACTGTGTTGATGATATTGGTCTTACTTAACGAAGCTTCAGCCCATGCTTGAGTGATAGCTGTAAAGGTAGATCAATGGTGTGTATAGTAAGGAAACTCCTCGGAGGGTATGAGGAAGTTGAGACTTGGGGTAGCGAAGGTGTGTGGTGCCAATGAGTCTATGGTTAGTCTTTGTTTAAGGGAAGATTCCCTTGTGACAATACCAATGTGTTTGGTGCCATGCTGTAAATGGTGGAGATTAGAAAACCCAAGTAAAAAACCCCTCTGCAAATCTTGGTTATGTGTGTGTTTACAGCCGACGGTTCTGTTGTGCTGACTAAGTGAGGGCATGCTATATTCCTTGAGGGTTTATTTTTTATGATACATGTATGGGAGCCCTTTGAAGCTCCAGAGCCTTAGTAAATCTACTACAAGTCTGGAAGGATGAGGAGTCAGTACTGTTGAAAATGCATTGGTGTGTACAGATGTGAGTACGTTATTTGTAAGTTGTATTGGGACACATGGTTTGTCATGTGCCCTGAATGATTTGAACATATATGCAACAGTCTATATGCAATGCAACTACTAATACCAATTGTCTCTGGTAGTTCAGAGGTGCTGGTACCTGGAGCCTGAGAGTGCTCGTCCGTTTGTTTGGGAGAAAATCCCTTCTGTATGGGTACCTGCACAAATAAGCATCTCTACATATTCCAAATGACAACACAACCAAGGGATGGTCAGTTCCCGATTTACCTAGAATCCCTGGGTCTGACCATCATGGATACATCATCATACATATATATGCCTTGTTTCCCCAATGTGCCGGGATCATATGTGCATGGTTAACGTCTTGTACCAAGAATTGGTTGTACCAGGTAACCGAGTTTCGGTTGGTGCTGGTTGTACAGTAGCATGAGGCCCAGCCTTGTGAGGGCTGTAACCGACTCGAGATTGCCAGTCTGTCGTAAATTTTTTGGCTCATGAGTTTATGAGTGAGGCTAGCATGGCCTGGGTGTCACCTGAGTTGGTGTTGCTGGGCCTTCCCCTGCCTCCGTGTTGTTCGTTGATGTATGGAGGAGTTTGAATAACTCTGCTTTCCTTGCTGTGGCAGGGTAGGGGATTTGTCGCCTCCTTAGGTTGGAGCCACATCTCCTCTGCTTGAAGGTGTATCACTTCTAGCCGGGGTGCCAGGAAGAGCTGATTCTTCACCATCTTTTTGAGAAATACTTAAATAACAATAAAGATTGCAATTATTATTTGTACCCAGGGGTCTTGTACTGGCTTGCTAGCTAAGCCGTAAGGCGAAACGATTAGGCTTGGTGTTTTTTGGTGACTGGTGAGGCCCTGCTATTTGCCAAGTGGCTTGAGAGGCTCCATCTATGCTTGGCGCAAGGGGATTTTTTGTGGCCACCAAATGTTGTGGCAGGATGTTGGCCTCTCGGTGACAGTAACCAGAAAATAGGAAGGGGAGTGACAGGTGAGGCCCTCTCTATGATACAATGCGAGGCGGCTAGCTCACGAGTGGCCCGAGGGATGTATGCCTCCGAGTGTGAGGCGGGGTGTTGGCCTCGCGGAACCACTAACCGAAGCATAATGCAGAGAAAAAAAAGGGGGTAATACCTATTGGGCCCTAGAACCCTAATTGCCAGTACACTATTACTATTCCAGGGAAGGTAAGAGATGGATAACTACATGAGCAGGTGTACGTACCTGGTAGTATGGTATTGAACCTGACAATCCGTATAGGTTTTTTTAGTAGTAACTGTAACCTGAATGGATAAAATTGTATGGCATAAGGAAATATGGCATAGACAAAGCTTATCTTCAAACATACAGTATATGTGAAAGTAAAGTGATGTGATATGTATATATTAAACATCATATTCATACTGGTTAAATATGTATCAATCTTAACCCATTAAGTGCCGTATGTATGTGAACCATATTACCAGTTACGTAAATACAGATGCGTGTGCTACTGTGTAATAATATGTGTATTTATAACAGATGTTGATATACTGCTTGCTGTTAATTGTTGTATGCCTTATTGAATGGTCAGTGAACATGGTGTTGCAAAATGCAAGTGCACTGGAGATCTGCCGAGTGCCTATAGGTGGCAGTGTAGTTGATACTGATTGGTATGTGAAATGTTGTCTGTTGACCTATAGGGGTCAGTGTTTTGGTGTTTGTAAAACCCCATGAAAATTGTCAATGTACTTGACAGACCTGTAGGTGGCAGTGTTGATAGAACCACTGTTAGTCTTGATGTGAAATGTAAATTATTGTGAATTAAACCTGATGTTGAGCCCGTGTTGGAGTTTAATTTATGGTTATGTTTAAAACAATCTTATGTGTAATTTATATTGGCTGGTAATTGTATATGACATGTGAAGACAGTTTTGCTGTTGACCAGTAGGGGTCAGAAATGCTGATTGTATGGTAAAATACCCTTTAACACCTGAAGGACACATGACATGTGTGACATATCATGATTCCCTTTTATTCCAGAGTTTGGTCCTTAAGGGGTTAATCCAAATGCAAGGTTAACGTGAGATTTTGAGAGTGACCTGTAGGAGTCAGTGTGGTTTATGTGAAACCTTGTTCGTGAGCTATTCCCCAGCATTATAGTTGTATGACAGGGAAACAAACAGTGCCCGTTTGACAATATACAATAAGTGAACATAATAGCTTAATAACAGTCATTGTAACAAACCAAAGTTCTGTTCGTGGGTTGTAAACGCACGAAACGTTTGTGTAGTAAAATAGTAAATGCATGAACTAGTTCCCGTTTGGTAGAAAATTGCACGAACCGTGAGCCTGGTATGTCAGGGAAACAAAACGAATCGAGCAGTGAGATTTGAAATGCACGCACAGAATTGCCTAGTATGTTTAGGCAATTGAAACAGAATGTGTTCCCGTTTGGAAGTATGCTAATGCTCGAAATGAGCCAGTGACAGATATAAACAAGTGAATTTAAACGAATGATATGCATGAACATGCCATGGTTTTAGGACAGATTTAGACAAAATGCCGCCATAAAGTGAGGACCTGACCCGTGCAAGGGGCCGTGGGACTGATGCCTGGCGTAACAGGTAAGTCACCTTACGGTTTGTGAGTCACTAGGACACCATCCACAGCGATAGATTGAAGAAAGAATGTGGAAGGCCGGAAAAAGCCTGTGGCTGAATTCCTTACACAGCTCAGCTTAGAAAACCTCATGGAGTAATCAGGTAAAATGGCGTCTGGATGACCCAGAAGTGGAAATCATTCTGATGCTGACCTCAAGCGATATGAGTCAGTTAAGGGGTGTCCCTTATATAGGGGAGTAATTAATTTAAGCCACAAATACAGGCCAAACGGCCTTAAAACATATATATATATATATATATATATATATATATATATACACACACACCACCTCCCACCCCTGATATTAATGCAGTAAATGCCAAAAAACCTTATATATCATGCCAATGAGCAATGAATTAAAAAAAATTTGGTATACCATGCCAATGAACAATAAATACATAAACTTGATATATTCTGATAATGAGTAGTAAATGAATAAATCTGGAATATCATGCCAAAGAGCAGTAAATTCATAAAATGTGTGTATCTTTTCAATGAGCCTCCAAAAAGCCTGTAGTGCCATGTGCCCCCAAACAACCTGCCAGTGCCATCTCTCTGCTCCCAGCCTCTCTGTGCCATCTCTCTGCCCTTAACCTTGCTGTGCCATCTCTCTGCCACCAGCCTCTCTGTGGTCTGTCTCTGCTTCCAGTGAGGATGAGGATGACAGTGTGTGTGTGTGTGTGTGTGGAGAGAGTGTGAAGGGATGGTGACAGTGTGTGAGAGGGATGGTGACAATGTAGGTGGAATGTTGACAGTGTATGGAGTGGTGACAGTGTGTGGTGGAACAGTGTGTGGGGATGGGGACAGTGTGTGGGGATGGTGATAGTGTGGGGGTGATAGTGTGTGTAGATGATGACATTGTGGGGTAAGATTACAGTTTGGGTGATGGTGACAATGTGTGTGGGAAGGTGGCAGTGTGTGGAGATGGTGACAATGTGGGGGGGGTGATGGTGTGTAGATGATGACATTGTGGGGGTAAGGTGGTGAAAATATGGGGATGGTGACAGTGTGTGGGATTTTGACAGTGTGTCGGTTTGTGACAGTGTGTGGGGTGACAGTTTGGGAGGGGTGACAGTGTAGGGGGATAGTGACATTGTGAGAGGTGGTGACATTGTGGGGGAGGGCGGCAGTCTGTGGAGGTGGTGACAGCGTGTTGGGATGGTGACAGTGTGGAGAATGAGGGCAGTGTTTGGGGATGGTGATAATGTGGTTGGTGTTGACAGTGTGTGGTGGGGAAGGTAGTGTGTGGGGAGGCTGTGGTTTAGTGACAGTGTTGCAGTTGGTGACAGTGGGGGAAGATGGTGACCGTGTATGTGGAAAGGTGACAGTGTAGGTTATATCATGCCAATGTACATTAAATGCATAAACTTGGTTTATCATGCCAATGAAAAGTAAATGCAGTAAGTGCACTCTTTGCACTGGAGAGATCGACTTGCTTCCCTGTCAGTATTGATTTGAGACTCTTTTGCACTCAGACTATTGCAGGAACTGTTCCTACTTTGGATAAAGATGGTAATTTGGAAGTGTTCCTGTGTAGCTTTGAAAAGACTTGCAGACAGTACCACCTGCCATAGGAAAAATGGGCAAAGTTACTCACTGCTGGTCTCAGATGTCTGGCTTTGGAAGTATTTGCAGACTTAGTGTAGAGGTGGTACACTCTCACTGAGGAGGACTACAGAAAAAAATTCTGGACATTTCATGGAGAACTACAATGCAATTGTAGGCCAAATGATGACGTGTTCCGACAGTGGATCAAAGGACTGGAGATTAAAACCCTAGAAAGCTTTGGTGATAAAGGAGTAATTTTTGCAGCTGTGCCCAGCAGAGGTACAACAATGGCTGCTAGACTGGACACCCAAAATAGAATTAGAGGCGGATGAGCTGGCAGATTTTCACACATCAAACAGAAAAAGAGCATACAGGAGCAGAGGTTTTACTAAAGGGGCATCCAGCTGAACGATCACTCCACCTCCAGAGACCCCTTTTGTCTGCTATATAGTATTATATGTGTTTTAGGAGTTTTCTTATACTATGGGAGATAATTGTGTTAGCGAGTCTGTGTGTATAAAAGGTAAAACAGAAGGGAAGAAAATTAGTTTATAATACAATAGCTATTGTGCAATGGATCTTGATTTCAGCTCAATGAAGTGGTCTGTGTGCCAGGTACCTCTTGTGTTAACCCTGCAGCTATAAACATAGCAGTTTCAGAGAAACTGCTGTTTACACTAGGGTTAATCCAGCCTCTAGTGGCTGTCTCACTGACGGCTGCTAGAGGCGCTTCTCACTGTGAAAATCACAGTGAGAAGACGCTGGACGTCCATAGGAAAGCATTGAGAAATGCTTTCCTATGGGCGGTTTGAATGTGCGCGTGGCTCTTGCAGCGCATGTGCATTTGGCGCTGATGGCGGCAGGAGGAGACTAGTTCCCCAGAGAAAGGTTAGTGTTTTAACCCCTTCAGCCCTCTTCAGCTCAGCGGGAGTGGGACCCTGAGGGTGGGGGGGACCTTTAGACCCTAAAGTGCGAGTTTATTTTCCTGGCACTTTTGTAGTCCTTTAACCCCTTCAGGACCTAGGATGGTTCAGGGCCGTCCTCTGCATTTTTGCGTTGCCGACCGAGGAAGGTCCTGAACCGTCCTAACGGAAAACGGGCGGCAGGAGCGATTGGAGATCACTTCCGCAGAAATCCCATTGTTACTATCTGCCCGGCATCCCAGGCAGATAGTAACAGCCAATTGCTGCATGTGAGCGATCCGCAATCGCTCACAATTGGCTGGTGTCAAAGTGGGTGTTACAAACACTCACTTTGACACTGATCTCTGCCTCTCTCCCCTCTGTAGCGTTTTGTGAGTTCCAGAGTTTTCAGTGTGAATAATAAAGTATCAGCAGTGAATAAAAATCCCCTTTTAACCCCTTCCCTGCCAGATCTGTTACAGACAGTGCATTTGTACTGTCAATTTTTTTTTTGCCCTTAAGGGTTAACTTTATTTTAAAAATCTGTGTCTTAGTCTGTCGTAGTCAGTCTCCCTTCCCCCAAATCTCCATTAGATTCTTCTAACAGGAGTTAGTTTAGGGATTACTGTTTTAGTCTGTTTATAGTAAAACAAAAATAAAAAAAATATATATATATATATTTAAAAAAAAATTGGGTTTAGTATTTTGTTAGTTTAGTCTGTTAGTGTGAAACATGCACAGCTTGGAGGAGGCATATGCCTTCTTGGCGTCAGACTCTTACGCCACTGACACTGCTTCTGATTTTGACCCAGGTCAGTTTAGCGGCACGTCTAGTGACATGTCATCTGTGTGTGAGCCAGCTGCTAAAAGAAGCTGTGCTTCCCCTGCTATGCCGAATGTGGAGGAGGACTGGGTACCTCCACAGTCAGCTGAGCCCAACATCCCCCTTTTAGTGCCAACGCAGGCATTAATGTGAATGTGGTTGACTTCTCCCCTATACAATATATGGAGTTATTTTAGGGGATACCATCTGGGAGGAGATTGTTTCCCAGACTAATTTATACGCTAGCCAATTTACTGAGACCAATCCAGGTAGCTATACAGTCAGGGAGCATGCTTGGCATCCCACAGATGTCCCTGAACTTAAAAAATTCTGCGCTCTTACAATGCTCATGGGGATAATAAAGAAGCCATCAATCCGCTCTTACTGGAGCACCAACCCAATTTGTTCGACTCCAAATACTCCCAAACAATGTGTAGACCAAGATATGAGCTGCTGCTGAGATACTTACATTTCAACGACAATACCCTCTGTCACCCCAGAGATCACCCCCAATATGATAGGCGTCATAAAATACGCCCACTGGTAGACCATCTTCAGAACAGATTTTCTGAAGTTTATACTCCCCAACAAAATTTATCTATTGATGAATCCCTTATGAAATATAAAGGGAGATTAGTGTTCAAACAGTATATCCCCTCAAAGCGGTGTAGGTATGGCATTAAAGTGTACAAACTGTGCGAGAGCGAAAGTGGCTACACATTTGCCTTTTGTGTATATGACGGGAAAGATGCTCAAGTGAACCCTCCTGGCTGTCCTGACTCTCTGGGGACAAGTGGGAAACTTGTTTGGGACCTACTGATCCCCTTGTTCAATAAGGGGTACCACCTTTATGTGGACAATTTTTACAGCAGTGTCCACTTGTTTAAAATTCTTTATCGTTTGCAGACACTGGCCTGCGGCACTGTAAGAAGAAATGCCAACGATTTCCCCAGACCACTCATAGAGGCCAAATTAAAAAAAGGTGAATGCAAAGCTCTGCGCAAAGCTGAACTGCTTGAGCTAAAATTTAAGGACAGGAAGGATGTTCACATGCCAACACACATCCACAACAAAGGCATGTCAGTGTCGGGATCCCGCGGGCGGCTGCGAGGGGAGGCTGCACTCCGCTCGCAGTACTCACCCTCCAGCCGTCCGCGGTCCCCTCCTCCTCGTGGGCTCGGCGAGCGGCATCCTTCCAGCCGTTTCCTCTACGTCCCCCAGCGGCAGCATACATGATGCTGCACGCTGGGAGACCGCTCAAGTTATTACACGCCGGGGTCAGTCACCTGACCCAGCGTTAAAGGCACAGTGTCTCAATCACAGTGGGAGGTTTAGATATCTCCCACGTGTGATTGTTAATTCTGATTGGAAATTATCCAATCAGAATTAACCTTATGGTTTAAATACTTACCTTTCCTGTTCCTCCCTGCCCTGTTGTGGTCTTTGCTTACTTGTATTGCTACTTACCTTGTGCTTCTGGTTACGTACTCTCTGGCTTGTTAATCTGACTTTGTGACTTTCTCCTACCCTTTGACCTCGGCTCGTTTTAACGTTATTCTGTCTTCTGGTTCCCCTTACTCGGCTTGTCTCCTGACTATTCTGTGTGTGCTTAGCCCGGCCACTCTAAGGTCCGGTACGGCACCTTTTCTGTGTGTGTGTGTGTGTGTGTTGGCGTGTTAGGTTCCCCGATTCGTGACATTACAACAGGGCCATAATGGAACCTGCTGACATACCACAGCTCCTAGTTAATCAAGAGGCTAGAATGGATGGCTTGGACCACCGTATGGATCAGTTTGCTCAAGCTTTGCAAACCATACTGGCTCGTACTGCACACTTGCAACCTGCCGTTCAGGAGGCTGCTGCTGCTGTGCCCGAACCCATTCCCACTCCAGTACCCGTTCCCGCTCATGTAGTTCACATGACGCCGCCACAGCGCTACAGCGGCGACCCAGCATTGTGTCGTGGTTTCCTCAACCAAATCGACATCCATTTGGTAATGAATCCACGTTCCTATCCCACTGACACATCTAAAATTGCCTTTTTGATAAACCACTTGTCCGGGAGAGCTTTAGCATGGGCCAACCCCATTTGGGATTTTCTGACAGCTTTCAGACGCATGTTTGATCAACCCGGTAGGGTTGCTTCTGCTGGCAAGGCTCTGCTTAGGGTCCGACAGGGTAACAGATCTGTAGCGGATTACACTATCGAATTCCGCACTCTAGCAGCTGAAGTGGTTTGGAATAATGACGCCCTCGTAACAGCCTTTCAGGAGGGTTTGGCCGCTTATATACTGGATGAAATAGCATCCAGGGAATTGCCTGCTCTTCTAGATGATGTTATAGACTATGTGATTCTTATCGATAACCGTATTAGAGAAGGGAGGGGTTATGCCTTTATTGTGGGAAGAAGGGGCACCACTGTAAAGCCTGCCCTAAAGTACAGGGAAACTCCATCTCCAGACCGTTTATTACGGTTTCTCTTTTGGTCAATAAAACCACTATAACAACCAAAGCCCTGATCGATTCGGCTGCGGCAGACAACCTTATGGATGAGACCTTTGCCAAAACCGCAGCCCTGAATTTGATCCAAAAGGATACACCCTTGGCCGTTGAGGCCATAGATGGTAGACCACTGGAGAAACCTCTGGTGACCCATAAAACTCAGGAAATAGTTATGTCTGTGGGTGTTTTGCACAAGGAGAAGTTAACCTTCCAAATAATTGACTCCCCTACAGCCTCCATCGTTCTGGGTTTTCCCTGGTTAGTTAAACACAACCCTGTTCTTGATTGGGGTTATTTAGATATACTCTCCTGGGGGGAATCTTGTCAACGAGACTGTATGGCTCATGTACGTCCTGTTTGTTTACTTAACGTGCCCACGGCTAAACCACTCTCGGTTTCTGTCCCTTCTGTTTATGCAGACCTTGCCTTGGTTTTTGAAAGGAGGGAGGCAGATAAGCTACCTCCACATCGTGAGTATGATTGTGCCATAAACCTCTTACCAGGTACTATGCCTCCTAGGGGAAAGGTCTACCCTCTTTCTGAAAAAGAAAACCAGATCATGGAGGAGTACATACGGGAATCCCTAAGTAAAGGTTTTATTAGAAGGTCCTCCTCTCCTGCTGGTGCTGGTTTCTTCTTTGTGGCAAAGAAGGAGGGCGATTTGAGGCCATGTATAGACTACAGGGGTCTGAACAATATAACGGTTAAAAACGCCTACCCTATCCCCCTCATCACTGAGTTGTTTGATCGTGTTAAAGGTTCTAAATTTTTCACCAAATTAGACCTCAGGGGGGCTTATAACCTTGTCCGTATAAAGGAGAATGACGAGTGGAAGACAGCGTTCAACACACGCAGTGGGCATTACGAATATCTGGTCATGCCTTTTGGACTGTGTAATGCTCCTGCCGTGTTTCAGGACCTCATAAATGATGTCCTTAGGGATCTATTGCATGTCTGTGCTGTGGTGTACCTTGACGACATACTTGTGTATTCTCCTGATTTGAAGTCACACCATAACCATGTTAGGATGGTGCTCAAAAGGCTATTACAGAACGGACTCTACTGTAAGTTAGAAAAATGTCTATTCGATCAGACCTCTGTGCAATTCCTAGGATATATCATTACTGAACAGGGTTTCAGTATGGATCCTGCTAAATTGGAAGCTATACTGTCCTGGCCACTTCCCCAAGGACTGAAGGCTATCCAGCGTTTTATAGGGTTTGCCAACTATTATAGGAAATTTATAAAAAAACTTTTCACCACTTATATCTCCTATAACAAAGCTGACAAAAAAAGGTCTACACCCTAGGGTTTGGACTCCTGAAGCCCTTAAGGCCTTCGAAACCCTCAAGAAGGCATTTGCCTCTGCTCCAGTGCTGCACCACCCTGATCCTTCTCTTCCCTTTGTTATGGAAGTAGACGCTTCAGAGTCGGGTGTGGGAGCAGTATTGTCACAGAGGTTGTCGTATGACAAACCCCTCCATCCCTGTTGTTATTTTTCTAAAAGGTTGTCTGATTCAGAAAAGAATTACGATGTTGGGAACAGGGAACTATTAGCTATTGTGTTAGCTTTTAAGGAATGGAGGTACTTATTAGAGGGTTCTAGACACAAAATTATGGTTATAACAGATCATAAGAACCTCTCCTATATAGCTGATGCTAGAAGGTTATCCGCCCGGCAGGCTAGATGGTCTCTATTTCTCTCACGCTTCCAATATGTTATTACCTATAGACCTGGTTGCCGTAATGCCAAAGCTGACGCTATCTCTCGACAGCACGAACCAGTAGAATTTGTTAACCCGAGTCCTGAACCTATTGTACCTGCGTCTCAGATAATAGCTGCTACCCGTTTGGTTGTTTCTTCACCTTTCCTTGATAGTATTAAGACATACCAAACCCAAGCACCCCCTGAGACGCCGGTTGGTAAACTATACGTTGAAGCAAATGACAGAAAAAAGTTGTTAACTTTATTTCACACCGCCAAAACTGCCGGCCATCCGAGGGTTACCAAAACCTACAAGGGCCTCCTTCAACAGTTCTGGTGGCCTTCACTCAAGCGAGACGTAGTGGATTTTGTTCAGGCTTGTCGGGTCTGCACGCAGTGTAAGTCCCTTAATGTGAGACCCCAGGGTTTTCTGATGCCTCTATCTATACCCAAGAAACCATGGACCCACTTATCCATGGATTTCATTGTAGACCTTCCTCTTTCTGATGGTCAGACGGTGATACTGACTGTAACGGATAGGTTCTCTAAAATGGCGCACTTTATTCCTCAGTTAGCTCAGGTTTTGCCAAAGAAGTGTTCCGCTTGCATCCTCAGGATATCGTATCTGACAGGGGTCCTCAATTTGTCTCTCGGTTTTGGAGGGGCTTTTGTGCTGAGATGGGAGTCTCCTTGTCGTTTTCTTCCTCCTATCACCCGCAATCTAATGGTGCGGCCGAACGTGCTAATCAGTCTGTGGAATTGTATTTACGCTGCTTCACTAATGCGCACCAGGATGACTGGTCTCGCCTTCTTCCGTGGGCTGAATTTGCCAGGAATACGGTGTCTCATTCGTCTACTGGCTTAAGTCCTTTTGAGGTTGCTGTCCTTCCCGGTGCGTTCTCCGACAAGGGAATGCCCGCCTTGGACCAGCACCTCGTCTCTTTGCGGAAGACGTGGGATCAGGTCCATGTTGCGCTGTCTCGTTCAGCAGCTGCTCAGAAAAAGTTTGCTGATCGCCGTAGGGTTGCGGCCCCTTCTTATGTTCCGGGTGATAGGGTATGGTTGTCCTCCAGTAACCTCCGTCTCAAGGTTCCCTCGATGAAATTTGCCCCCAGGTTTCTTGGTCCCTACAGGGTCTTACGTAGGGTTAACCCCGTTTCCTACTCCCTTGACCTGCCTCCTTCCTTGCGTATCCCGAACACGTTTCACGTCTCGCTTTTAAAGCCCTTGCTGTGTAACCGGTTCTCTCGTCCCCTCGGGCGGCCCGTTTCCCCTCGCGCTGTCTCTGGCGACGTGTACGAGGTAGCTGCCCTTCTCGACTCTCGTGTTTCTAGGGGTCGGCTGCAATATTTGGTGGATTGGAAGGGGTACGGCCCTGAGGAGCGGTCTTGGGTTTCGAGCTCTGATGTGCACGCTCCCTCTTTGGTCCGCTCCTTTCATGCCCGGTTTCCTTTGAAGCCTTCTGCTTCCCGCCCTCTGGGCGGTCTTCGAGGGGGGGTAATGTCAGGATCCCGCGGGCGGCTGCGAGGGGAGGCTGCACTCCGCTCGCAGTACTCACCCTCCAGCCGTCCGCGGTCCCCTCCTCCTCGTGGGCTCGGCGAGCGGCATCCTTCCAGCTGGGAGACCGCTCAAGTTATTACATGCCGGGGTCAGTCACCTGACGCAGCGTTAAAGGCACAGTGTCTAAATCACAGTGGGAGGTTTAGATATCTCCCACGTGTGATTGTTAATTCTGATTGGAAATTATCCAATCAGAATTAACCTTTTGGTTTAAATACTTACCTTTCCTGTTCCTCCCTGCCCTGTTGTGGTCTTTGCTTACTTGTATTGCTACTTACCTTGTGCTTCTGGTTACGTACTCTCTGGCTTGTTAATCTGACTTTGTGACTTTCTCCTACCCTTTGACCTCGGCTCGTTTTAACGTTATTCTGTCTTCTGGTTCCCCTTACTCGGCTTGTCTCCTGACTATTCTGTGTGTGCTTAGCCCGGCCACTCTAAGGTCCGGTACGGCACCTTTTCTGTGTGTGTGTGTGTGTGTGTTGGCGTGTTAGGTTCCCCGAATCGTGACAGTCAGACTGTCTGAGGCAGGGTACAGACAAAACCTGTTTGCGTCAGGGCTTATAACAGGCACATGAGGGGTTTTGATTTGGCTGATCAGCTGATGCAGTCATATCTTATCTTAAGAAAGATAAAAGCCTGGTATAAAAAGGTGGCTATCTACCTGTTGCAAGTAGCAACACATAATTCATTTTTACTCTTTAAAAAAATTAATCCAGGAAGAACAACCTATCTCCAATTTCAGCTCAAGCTGATTTCCTCAATAATTTATGGAGATGGTCAAGTTCCAACAACGGTGCAAGAGGAGTCTAGATATTTTATTTTTAAGATAGCGCCAACACCAAAAAAAAGAAATCCCCAGAAACGTTGCCGGGTCTGTTATAAAAAAGGAAAAAGGACAGACACCCCTTTTCACTGTCCCGATTGCCCTACAAAACCTGGACTGTGTATTGGAGCATGTTTTAAGGTCTACCACACAGAAAATAAATTTTTATAATACTTGTTCCTGATTTTTTTTTTTTGTTTATTTTGAAAGCAGCAAATTTCTGTTGGTCAGTATCCTTCCACCAAATCTCCAGTTAGATTCTGCTGATTTCTGCTAACGGAAGTTTATTTAGTCTGTTTTTATCAGTTTTAGTCTGTTTTTAGTATAAAATTAAAAAAAATTGTGTGTTAGTAACTCTGTGTTAGTCAGACTCTGACGTCACTGACACTGCGTCCGATTTTGACCCAGGTCAGTTTTCTGACACATCTAGTGACATGTCATCTGTGTGTGAGCCGGCTGCAAAAAAAAGCTGTGCTTTCTCTGCTACGCGAATGTGGAGGAGGAACGGGTTTCTCCACAGTTAGCTGAGCCCAAAATCCCCCCTTTTAGTGCCAACACATGCATTAATGTCAATGTGGATGACTTCTACCCTATGCAATATATGGAGCTATTTTTAGGGGATACCATCTGGGAGGAGATTGCTCCCCAGACTCATTTATATGCTACCCAATTTATTGATACCAATCCAGATAGCTATGCAGTCAGGGAGGAGCGTGCTTGGCATCCCACAGATGTCGCTGAACTTAAAAAACTCTTACAATTCTCATGGGGATTATAAAGAAGCCATCAATTCGCTCTTACTGGAGCACCAACCCAATCTGTTCTAGTCCAGTGTACTCCCAAACCATGTCTAGAACAAGATATGAGCTGCTGCTGAGATATTTACATAATTCATTTTTACTCTTTAAAAAAATGAATCCAGAAAGAACCACCTTTCTCCAATTTCAGTTCAAGCTGATTTCCACAATAATTTATGGAGATGGTCAAGTTCCAACAACGGTGCCAGAGGAGTCCAGACATTTTATTTTTAAGATACCGCCAACTTCAAAAAAAAAACAAATCCCCTGAAACGTTGCCGGGGATTTGTTTTTTTGTGTAAAATGTGTGTGCAAAAAAACACACAAAAAATGACTACCTAAAAGTTTGAAAAAGTCTTGTGGTAGAATTAGTGCATGGAAAGTGTTAAAAACCACCATTGTATTTTACCCCCACCAAACCAAAAATATATGGTTTGGTGGGGGTAAAATACATTGGCCGGCCTTACAAATGTCCCAAATAGGACATGTCCGCAGGTTGACTACATGTCAAAATTCCAAGTTGGAAAATGGATATGCGCACCTGCCAAATGTGGCCTTTTAGCCCCCAAACAACCTGACAAGCCTATGCATGGGTGGTATCACTGTACTCAGGAGATGTTGCTGAACACATATTGGGGTGTTGTTTGGCAGTGACACATAACACGATCTGTTAATTCATGCCTAAAGTAAAATGTGTGTGAAAAAAAACACAAAACAAAATTACTACCTAATATTTTGACAAAGTCTGGTGGTAGAATTAGTGCATGGAAAGTGTTAAAATACCACCATTTGAAATACCCTAGGGTGCCCACTTTCCAAAAATATATGGTTTGGAGGGGGTAAATACATTGGTCGGCCTTACAAATGTCCCAAATAGGACATGTGCGCAGGTTGACTACATGTCAAGAATTCCAAGTTGGAAAATGGATATGCGCACCTGCCAAATGTGGCCTTTTAGTCCCCAAACAAGCCTATGCATGGGTGGTATCACTGTACTCGGGAGATGTTGCTGAACATATACTAGTGTGTTTTTTGGCAGCAACACATAACAGGATCTGTAAGTTTATACCTGAATTGCAATGTATGTGAAAAAAAAAAAACTACCTATGCGAAGTTTGGCAAAGACTGGTGGTAAAATGGCTGCATAGAAAGTGTTAAAATATCCTTAGATGAATACCCTGGGTTGTCTACTTTAAAAAAAATGTATACATGTGGAGTGTTTTCCAGAGATTTATGACAGATAATAGTGTTACAATGTCACTATTGCTAAATTTTAAAAATGTATGTTTTGAAACTGCAATATCCTACTTGAACTTATAGCCCTATAACTTGCAAAAAAGCATGTAAACACTGGGTATTTTTAAACTCAGGACAAAATTTCGAATCTATTTAGCAGTTTTTTTTCATTAGCTTTTGTAGATGAGTAAAAGATTTTTCAAGTAAAAGTAAAAAAAACTTATTTTTTTAAATTTTGCATTTTTTTTTAAATTAAATTACATGAGATTATATAAATAATGGTGTGTAAAGAAAGCCCTTTTTGTCCTGAAAAAAACAATATATAAGCTGCGGCTGTGGCGGAACCGCTGCCTGTCCGTGAATTGCCTTCTGTCATATTGCTTTTAGTGGCGGGCTTTGGGGCCAAAGGGAATGGAGTCTGTGGCAAAACCGACCTCACCACTGGGCATTGGAGAAGACTGATTGTCAGCCTCCTGCCATGTGACTATGGCCCCTGGGATGTATTGCCCTTTAAAGACATGATTTGGGCATAATTGATTTGTGTTGTGCTTCTGCTGGCCCTTTAATAACCATCTGGGGACATACTGTGGAGTTACTGGGTGGCCACCATTTCATGTATCAGAGGCACATGGTAAGAACAATGGATGGCGGCCATTTTAACCCACGGATACTGTTTGGACTTTTCTACACGGTGCCATCTCGCCGGTATTTGGTGCACACAGACATAGTTCAGTAGTTTTAAACTACAGAACAGGGGACACATTATACAGTAATTAGTTTTCATATAGCCTGTATATGTTCTGCGGAATTTGCATTAAACTGTATCTTCCAAACTACTGAACGGATCTGGGTGAATTTTGGATATGTGGTTCACCCAGATCCCTCGGTTCCGAGGATATACCCCATTTTAATGGGGTTATTGCATGTTTTGGGGTACCTGTGATATGTTTTATAATACTGTATTTCTCTGCCTGTGATAATTATATTACCCATTGTGTTCAGTAATCATATCACAGGCAGAGGGGAGGGTTTTGTGTGGGAGTGTCGGTGTGTATTGTACAGATTGATTGGTTGTATTTCAAAACCCTGTGGGCAGTACTATGTTTGTGGATTGTGAATAAAAGAGGCTGTATGTGCCAGTACAGTCAGTTCTGCTTGACCTCAAAACGAAGTGTCGTCTCGTTATTGGGGGAATTGGATTGTATGCTGATTTCCAGGAGTGTAAGCTCATTGTATGCTTTTCCTGTTCAGCTGTTTACAGCATTCATATGCCTGAGAGCATTTGAATGCTTCTCCGGTTTGGTGGTTGTGGTGTCTGCTGCAGTGCTTGGAGTCCTCAGGAAGCGCTAGGAGCATCCTTCAACGGAGGTACTCAGTTGGGGTGCCAGGTGATCCGTTACAGAGTCACTTCCTGCGCTACTAATGCAGAAGGATTCCAGGTTTTCCCCTATGGTTGCTAGGAAGCAAGCTTGATGGAGGTACCCAGCCGGGTACAAGGAGCTCCGTTACAGAAGCCATTGGGCAACTGCTGGTAATTAGACTGTGCAGAGAGAGTATCTGTAATGTGTGTGTGTGTGTGTGTCATTGTGTTTTTGTCTCAGTGTGTTAGTGTATGTGTGTATGGGCAATTGCATGTGTGTTTCTGTCAGTGTGTGATTGTATGTGTGTATGGGTCACTTTCTGTGTTGGTGTCTATTGGTGTATGCTTGTCAGGAATAGAGTTACCCTAACACACAAACCTAATGGAAACAGTAAAGATACACGTACTGGTCCTTAGAGTGGTTGGGTTAGTGCCTGAAACAGATATATGAAATGTCTGCAAGTACACAGAGAAAAAAAACAAGGTCAGGATTACTGAAATACACGAAATCAATAGCCAGGCCAAGATCAGGACAACAGAAAGCAAGAATAGTCAAACAAGCCAAGGTCAGAAAGCAGGAGATCCAATACACAGTATAAACACATTCTCAGGTAGCAAAAATAAAAACTAACACAGGTCAAAGAAACAAGGATAACCAGGAAGTATATATATACCCTATACTGGTTTGTGATTGGTCACAGAGGACCATGATGTCACAAGTGTGTATACATCATCAAAAAGTGACACATGGGCTGACACTATAAAAGGAGACTAATGAGAGAAAGGTTCAATCATATATGATGTCATAATAAGGCACCAGGAAACTAGAGATGAGTGTGTGCATCAAAATTTAGAAAATACATAATTTCTGTGATTGCACGGCGCCGCATGGGACAGGTATCGTGACAACTGGTCAGTGTGTGTAGCGATCAGTGTGAATGAAAAAGGTTAATTAAAAAAATTATTCTGTAGTTTAAGCTTGTCTGTAGGGACCGTGTGTGTCAGTGAGCTTGTCTGTAGTGCGCATGCGTGTCAGTGAGCTTGATATTAAGGATCATGTGTGTCAGTGAGCTTGTCTGTAGTGAGCATGTGTCAGTGCGCTTGTCTGTAGTGAGCTTGTGTCAGTGATCTTGTTAGTAGTGACCATGTGTGTGTCAGTGAGCTTATCTGTAGTGAGCATCTGCCAGTGACCTTTTTGTAGTGAGTTTGGTGAAAGTGACCTCGTCACTAGTTTTTGGAGAGGCCTGCTTGCCAGCCTCTTGCCCTGTGACTATGGCCCCTGGGATGCATTGCCCTTTAAAAAACACTAATTGTGCATATTGGAACTTGGCACAATGCCCCTTGAACTTTTAACTGGAACAGATTCAAACATGTGGCGGCGGCCATCTTAAATTGTCCAGCAGTGTTTTGTCATCGAGTGTATGGAACTGTTTTGGGCATGGGACCATGTGCACAGTGGGGCAAAAATAAGACTTCCAGGAAATTCCTGAACCGATCTGGGTGATTTTTGGATATGTTGTTTACCCAGATCGGGGCTATCACGGGATGTGAGGATATGTTGTATTTTGGAGTACTTTTTGGGGTTTGTAAAATTGTATGTTTTTTTCTGCTTAGAGTTAATTGAGTTAGTCCATTGTCTTTGTTAATTGTATCACAGGCAGAGGGGAGGGTTTGTGTACATTATCTGGGTGTGTCTAACTGTACAATACTGTTTTGATTGGCTTTGTGACTTTGTGTCCTGTGCTCCACAAGGTCCACCTGGGTGGTAACCTTGTGGGGAAAACTGTATAAAAGACAATAAACCCTCAGATCTGCTGAGTTCCTGTTTGACCCTCAACATAGAGCCTCTTATCATGTGTGGGGGAAAAGGCTGCATCTACACTGGGGGATTGCTATACTCTGTATACTCCCCTGGGCTATATTCACAAATCCCTTTTAAGAGCTTGTTCCTGCTACTCTCTCTTGGAAAAGAGGTTCACCCACTGGAACCTGTAGCCTTGTCGTAGGTCCAGGGTGGGTAGAGGACGGCGAGTTCCCAGCCAAACTGTAACGCTGTATGTGGGGACAGTGGTGCTGATGGTGTCTGGTGCAGTGCTGAAGGTCCTTGGTAAGCACTAGGAGCATCGATTGACAGAGGGTCCGTCACAGTGAGCATTACAAAAAGTCTGTGCTCCAGACTGACAAATGCAAACCCGGAAAAACTGTTGCTAGTAGCAACATCATCAGTACCAGCTAACCTCACACGCCTCACCAAAGAGAAGCAGTTTCAGCTATCACATTAGGGTTGAGTTAATGAAATATAGCAGGCTAATTTTTAAGTTGATAATTTTGTATGGCTCACGAATGATGTTATAAATGTCCAAATGACCCTTGGCAGAGAAAAAGATTCCCCACCCATGGACTTATTTTCTGGCAGGCCAATAGTATTGAAATTAATTTCAGGTGGAAGGGTTCATCCTGCAGCACCAGTGGCAAAGTAGATTTTGAGCAGGGAAGGGTTTAACGGTATCTGGTTACTGGAGGTTGATCTAGGTACATTGCTCTCACAGTATGTGTCTGAAAAAAATATCTGTGACCCACACCAACCCCCAAGGGTCCCTATTGTTAAAAGGCAGTGTGTAAAATGTGCCAAGACAATTTTACTGGAAGAGATTGTATGGATCAGTATATGCCTAAACCAGGGGGTTCTGAGGTAACAAATAGAATTGTGCATTAGCCACCTTGCTGGGAGGAATGGTAGAATGAGTCTCTGCCTGAACCAGGAGTATCTGAGGTGCCATTTGGAATATGAGAGGACAACGTGAGTGGGATAAAGGGCAGAGGGCGAATGAGTGTGTCAGAATCAGCCAGTTCCTAGGATTCTATTATGTGTGCAGCCTACTAGTGAATGTGAGCGGGGAACAGAGGCTTCAACCATAGCAGTGGTAAGCTGGCGGCAGTCTGTTGATTGTTGAACAATAAAACCATGCAAACCAGCGACAGCCATAAATGGCATGCACTACTGACTGATTGTTGGTCTAGAAGATGACAGAGCAATCACGCAGGCAATCACACCACAGCTCCACAGTAACTACAATGAAGAATAACTCCAAGTGGGATACGGCCAGGCCCCAATAGACGGCAAGTCAAAGGGGCCACTAATCCTACCTAGGGAAATGTCCTTAACCAGCTTCTCCGTGACCACCTCTGGAAACTGATAGGCAGATTTAAGATTCCCAAAAAATTAAGTGCGCTGTGTCTTTAAGACAAACTATTAATGTATATCAGCTGTAACATCAAGTATATGAAAGTGCATATGTGCTACAAACAAAAGTGCATTACATAGAGTGACATATACTTAAACTTCTATTAAAATGCAGTGTGTCCAATTCAAACTTATAATGTGCAACCCTGCAAAATACAAAAAATAATAAAGTGCTACCAATACTGTGCAAATATACAATCTAGCGCTTTACTTACAACTGATCCAAGGCCCCCCCAACAGACACACACATACATACCCACACACACAGAGACATAGAAATACACACATACCCACAGACACATACATAGAGACACATTATTATTATGATTTTTATAGAGCGCCGTCAAATTCCGCAGCGCTTTACAATGGGTGGACAAACAGACATGTAGTTGTAACCAGACAAGTTGGACACACAGGAACAGAGGGGTTGAGGGCCCTGCTCAATGAGCTTACATGCTAGAGGGAGTGGGGTAAAATTACACAAAAAGGTAAGGATAGTATTAGACTAGTGACAGTTGCAGAAGAGGAATCACATACACACAGACACATACATACACACACAGACAGACACACTGACACATACACACACACAAGACACTCATATATACAAAGACTTACAGACAGACAGACACACACACAGACAGACAGGCACACACATACACATACAGACACATACACACATACAGACACACACACACATACATGCACACATACATACAGAGACACACATATACAGACACATACATACAAACAAAAACACACATATACAAAATGTTTGTCACCCTCCTGTTTCCTTTTAGGTGCAGGAGGGTGACTCTCCCTGGGGTTCGGTGGTGGCTCAGGCTGGTGGGAGTCAGAGTTCCCACTCTGACTCCCTCTCCTTTCTTCCCCCCGCGCCGGCTTTCGCTGATAGCTGGGAGGAGTGACGGGCAGTCACTTCCTCCCAGTTGTGATGTGCTGCAGCGCTTTAACAGCATGACCGGGGCCCCCTGGAAATTTCTCTATCGGGTGTCCTTAACAGCATGGGCCACCCAATGGACAACTTGAACATGCGGCCCTGGCGGTTTGCCGCGCGGGTCGGCGCCGCATTACATGGCGGCTGCGACTCCTGCGACCGTGGTATGTACGCCACTGAATGTGGTGTAATATTCATTATTGAGCTTAATGATTTAGGTTTCCATGTTTTTAATGTGTTCCCCTCTTTTTCTTTCCTTTTAGTAAGGAATGCTACTGCAGTATATCTTGGTGTCAGCATACATTATGCTCTATGTTTTCCCTTCAGATTAGAGGCAGTGCTTTACAACTGGGATTTCATCACCTGGAGGGAAAAAACAGGCAGGCAATCTCCCAAACTTTTCAAGAACCTCCCCCAATTAACCTTTGGCCTTATAAATTGCTTCCTACCCAAGACATCCCCAGTTCTTTGCCTGCCTCGGGTAGAGGAGGGTGTCAGGTTCAGGTTTTCTCCCTAGAAGTATGGTGAGAGGGCTGAGGCTCTGGAGGCTCTACTGTTACCGGGAAACTGACGGAGGCCAAGCACAGAGAGATGGACACAGGTTTCTTCAGGAAGGAAGAGATCTTTATTCGATTCAACGACCGGGACTCAGAGGGACTTATGTCACCAAAAACAGCAAAGATCTGAGTACTGAATACATAGAGTACATTCCTTATATAGCACTGTAGCTTTTCCCATAATTAGCTACGCCCACATAATTAGCTTAACCTAATCAATGAATAGAGTCTAAACTCATCCATCCGGTCTAACCACGTGGCTCATCTGAAACAAAGGAGAGGAACGCATAATTCCAGTTCCTGCATTCCTGCACATGCTCAGTACAGTGATGACAGTATCTTAGCTACGTGTAACTAACTAACTGATACTACAAACACATGTACCTACATATGCCTTGTGGCAATCTTGGCCTTCTAAACTTGTATTTTACTGGAATTCCATCACATTCCCCCCTTTGATGCTTCTGATTTAAAATAATTCCAGATGCATCACCAATCATAGTTTGCTTACATCTCAAGTTGCCATAAACTAGACTAGACTTTGCGATCCTCTAGATACGAACCCCTCAACATTCCTCTTCCTGCATGTATTCTCCTTGATCTAGAGCTTCATACCTGCAAACAGCCATTACCTGTGCTGCGGCCTTTCTTTCTGCTATACTTTTTATAAGGCTCTGCATAGACCTAATTACCAAAGGAATCAGACATGGCAGAAGGAGACACAACATCAAAATCAGTATGACTCCACCTACCAATGCCTTGATTCCTCCAAACTGCTCATACCAACTACCAAACCAACTACTCGGATTATACCCTTTCCGTACCTGAGTAGGTACATGTGCTAGCTTAACCATATGGCTAGTAAGCTCAGCTATTGCTTGCCCTTCATCATCTATTTGAAGACAACAATTGCTTAGATTAAACTTCCCACATACACCTCCTTCTACTGCCAATAGGTAATCCAAAGCTAATCTATTCTGGTAGATGGCTGTCCACATCCTAGTGTTATGCTTCGCTAGGAGTTGAGCGCTTGTGATGTTTCATTGGTAACTATCTCAACTACTGCTTGCAATCTTATAATATGATTAAGCATATATATTGGGGTTCTGTATCCATAAGTACCATCCTCTGCCCACGTAGCTGGCCCATAATAATCTATAATACGCTGGGGAGGCCACTCATCATCTTCCCAGGTACCTATCTCTAGGGGTGCCCTTTTCTTCCTATGATTTACATCATATACTTTAACTCCCAAAGTCTCTCCTGTTTCAATTGGCAACAAGAAGAAGGATGGTTTGAGCATACCCAATACACATGCCCCTTCCCAGTCCTGTGGTAACTCCGAATATGCTTTCTTACCACAAATCCAGTACAAATTTGCTGGGGCTTTCCAACTAGATGTAGCAGATAGGTCAAACCATACATCCTTTAAATTGGTATAATTTGCAAACGGATTAGACGGTTCTGAGACATTTGAAGCTGACCACCAAATAGTATCCTTTGTATCATCATTATAGGCTTTCTGCCCTAAACAAGTCAATTCTCCTACAGATGTATTAAACATTATTCCTTTCCTTGCTATACAAACATAACCTATAATGGAGGTCTTTAATCGCCACTCAGATTTACCTCTAACACTCACTTGATAATCAGATTGAGAAGATATTAGTTGTTCAACTGTCTCAGAACCAGAATACATTACCTCCTTTGCTTCCCAAGGCCATTGGTCTCCCATATTAGTACCTCCACACACATAGCAGTTGGTTACATTAAGACTACCAGCAATGCTCTCAGCTAGGTCTATGAATAAGTTTTTGGCATTATGGGGAACCTTAGTCTTCCACACTCATCTCCTCATAAAAAAAATGGAAAACCTGATGAGTCTGGGGGCCACTGTATCTGTCTCTATTCCTATGTATAATATCGTCCCAGGATCCAAACCTGTTCCATATATTTGGAACCCAAATAGATTCCCAAACTTATCTATAAATAGCTCTGGGTCCTTGATAAGTATATGGACTGGGTTACACTCCATAGACTTACAATATGGCTTGGTAGGCAATCTAGTGATAATCATATCCTTATCTACTGTCTGTCCCCAGGTTGCCCATCCCACACAGGCCCAATACGGACAATAATTGTAGTCTTTATTTAGGCAGTTTGGATCTATATACTCATGCTTATTACTAAGACAAATATACTTATCATTAGACCCATACGTTCTTTCCCATTTAAAACCACCACATACATTCCATGGCTTCCTACTACCTGATATCGCCTTACATGCATCAAATAGCAAAACACCTGGAGAATGTACGCTTTCTAGTACAGTCTTATTTATCAGGTTCCCCTGTGCGTTCTCATTCCGAATAGTCAACCAAATTGTACGGGGCTGATACTCAGGATTAAAACACCTAGGTTCTCCTGCTCCTATATGGCATACACTATAATCTGTACCTAGGTATCTACACTTTGATACATGTCCTGTGCACTCATATTGCGAATGCCAAATAAGGGTCTGGGAAATACGATTGCCTGTTTTCGTAGTCTTAATGCAAACCTCGCAGCCTGGTGTGTCGGTACCTCTACCTTCCTGAATAATTAAAAACACACATATATACATCATCAAACACATTACTCCTGACATCTTCTTCCTAATTCTTCGACCGTGCGACGGCACCTCAGCTTCCAGGCGTGTGAGGGCTGCAGGGAATGGAGTCCTTCTGATCCTCACTGTTCTTCACAGAGGATTCCTCTGGCTTAAACGTTGGTAGGTGGTCAGGCTTTATTGTGGCCGTCAAAACACCTACTTGTAGATCTTTGTTGATGTTCCCTTGTAACAATACTCTTCGCAAAAACCACTTTTAATCTAACTGGGTCACTCGCTTCAACCGGATCTTGCAGGGATTCTCAGGATCTTGAGTAGCTTGCCAAGAATCTGCTGCTGGTTTAACCCTGGAGTGATGAATCCACTAAGTCACCTCTGTCACCTTTATAGCTGTTGGAGTAGACAAAAGAACAGCATAAGGACCCCTCCACTTTGGCCCCAATGGTACACAGTTCCACTCCTTTATCCAAACTTGGTCTCCTGGATGGTAAGAATGGACAGGTGGATAAATATTTACAGGTAACCTATCTTGTACCCATTTCTGTACCTCCTCCATAGTTTTACCCAACTCTACAACCTGCCGCCGGGTAATTCCTTCTCCCAACTGACTCAAGTCCCCCCTTAAGTTACTAAGTATGGGAGGTGGACGCCCATACATAATTTCAAAGGGTGATAGACCTAACTTTCTGGTAGGTGTACTACGAATGCGCAACAGAGCTATTGGCAAAAGAACATTCCACTTGAGTTGGGTTTCTTGACACATTTTTGCCAACTGGGTCTTAATGGTTCTGTTCATCCTTTCCACTTTCCCAGAACTCTGAGGCCTATATGCTGTATGAAGTTTCCACTTAATACCAAGCATATGAGTCAGTTGTTGTAGGCACTGATGGACAAAAGCTGGACCATTATCTGATCCTATAGAACACGGTAGTCCATATCGGGGTATTATTTCTTGCAACAGAAATCGCACAACTTCTCCTGCTTTCTCTGTACGAGTTGGACACGCCTCTACCCATCCTGAGTAGGTACACACAGCTACTAGTAGGTAACGATGTCTGCCGGATTTGGGCATTACCGTGTAGTCTATTTGGAGATCGGACATAGGAAGCCCTCCCATGTACTGGACTCCCGGTGGTTTCACTGGACCTTGCCTTGCGTTGTTCTTGGCACATGACACGCATCTTCGAACAATGGCTTGAGTCAAGTTGGACAATCTTGGTATGTAGAAATGCTTCCTAAGAGATTCTTCCATACTATCTCTTCCAGAATGTGTCCCATTATGATAATTCTGGACAATTTCTACAGCTAGCGATGCTGGAATAACTATTCTTCCATCTTCTAACTGATACCAATTATTCTCCAAATATTTCCCAGCTTCAGTCTTTAACCACTCTACTTCTTGAGCTGTATAAACTGGAGTCCACTGGGACAGAGGGGTCGGTATAAGAGCTGCTACACACTCCACATATTCTTTTTGTCCGGATTCAGCGGCACGCTTAGCTGCACTATCTGCCATCCGATTTCCTTTCACCACATCACCATCACCTTTCAGATGTGCTCGACAATGTATGATACCAACTTCCTTCGGCTCCCATACAGCTTCCAATAGTTGTAATATCTCAGCTGCGTACTTGATTTATTTTCCTTCTGAGGTCAGTAATCCTCTTTCTTTATACAAAGCTCCATGGGCATGAGTGGTTAAAAACGCGTACTTTGAGTCTGTGTAGATATTTACTTTCAACCCTTCAGCCAATTGCAAAGCCCGTGTAAGTGCGATTAATTCTGCCTTCTGTGCTGATGTTCCTTTTGACAATGGCCGCGCTTCTATCACCTTGTCTATAGTTGTCACTGCATATCCGGCATAGCGAATCCCTTCTTTCACGTAACTACTGCCGTCCGTGTAATACTGAACATTGGGGTTCTGGATGGGAAAATCATGAAGGTCCGGTCTACTTGAGAACACTTCATCCATTACCTCCAGGCAATCATGTCGACTCTCAGTAGGTTGCGGCAAGAGGGTAGCTGGGTTCAAGGTATTAACAGTCTCAAGATGCACTCTCGGGTTCTCGCATAACATGGCTTGATACTTAGTCATGCGGCTATTGCTAAACCAATGATTACCTTTATAGTCTAGCAACGTCTGTACTGCGTGCGGGACTCGCACATAGAGTTCCTGACCCAGAGTGAGCTTGTCAGCTTCTGCTACCAACAGGGCGTCGGCAGCTACGGCCCTTAGACAAGGAGGAAGACCACTGGCTACTGCATCCAGTTGTTTGGACATATACGCAACAGGTCGTTGCCATGATCCCAGATACTGTGTCAGTACTCCCACAGCCATCCTTCTTTGCTCGTGTACATATAAGTAGAATGGACGTGTATGATCAGGTAGACCTAATGCGGGGGCGCTCATCAATGCCTTCTTAACATCCTCAAATGCCTTCTGCTGTTCGATGGTCCACAGGAAGGAATCATGTTCCGTGCCTTTAATAGCGGCATAGAGGGGTTTCGCCAGTATCGCATAACTGGGAATCCATATCCTACAGAAGCCTGCTGCCCCTAAGAATTCTCGCACTTGTCTTCTATTCTTAGGTGTTGGTATTTGGCATACAGCCTCTTTTCTTTCAGGCCCCATTATCCTTTGACCTTCAGAGATATGGAATCCCAGATACTTGACAGTTGGCTGACACAACTGAGCTTTCTTCCTGGACACCTTGTATCCTGCCTTCCAAAGAATGTGCAGTAAATCATAAGTTGCTTGCTGGCATATCTCTTTAGTAACTGCCGCTATCAACAAATCATCCACGTATTGTAGTAGTACACATTCTCCTGGGATGGACTTGAAATCTAATAAGTCCTGACTTAATGCTGATCCAAATAGGGTAGGTGAATTTTTAAACCCTTGGGGCAATCTTGTCCAGGTCATCTGACGTTTCGAGCCCGTTACAGCATCTTCCCATTGGAATGCAAAGATACACTGGCTTTCTGTAGCAATTCGTAGGCAAAAGAAGGCATCTTTAAGGTCCAAGACTGTAAAGTAAGTAGCCCCACCCGGAATCAAGGCAAGCAGGTTATAAGGATTGGGCACAACTGGATGTATACTTACTACCGCATCATTGACTGCTCTCAAATCCTGCACAGGACGATACTCATCTGACCCAGGCTTCTGAACAGGCAACAATGGAGTATTCCAGGGGGAAGTACAGAATTTTAGGATACCATACCTTATGAACTTATCCAAATAAGACTGTATGTTCTTCTTCGCCTTTTGAGGTATATGGTATTGTCGCAGGCTTACTGGATAAACCCCAAGCTTTAGTTCGATGCGTATAGGTGGGATATTGCGAGCAAGTCCTGGTGGGTTATTTTCTGCCCACACTCCTGGTATATTATACAAGGATTCATCACTCTTAGGGTTTTGACTTGTCATCACTGTATAAAGTCGCCACTCTTCTTCCTTTGGTACTGATAGTGTCATTATACCTGAGGGTCCATTAAACTTCAAGGATGTCGTTCCGTTAGGCAGAAATGTTATCTGTGCTTGTAACTTCGACAACAAATCCCGTCCTAGAATTTGGACTGGACATTCAGGCATGTAAAGGAACTGATGTTTCACTGCGTGGCCTCCCAGTGTACAGAGTCGACTTTTGAGAACCGGTTTAGCAGCACTCCTCCCAGTTGCTCCTATTACAGTGATAGTTCTTCCTGAAGGAGGAGCAACTAGGTCGGTTACCACAGAATGTTCAGCACCAGTGTCAATCATGAAAGAACTCCTTTTCCCCCTATTGCTACATCGACCATAGGCTCCGCTCGACCAAGGGGCTTGGAGCCCGGTCGGTATCAATAGTCCTCCATGACAGTGTCAGCCAAACCCACAAAGTCCCTATCTTCTCTTTCTCGCGGTCTCTGCGCTGCTGGGTAATACCTATCCCCTTGAACGCTTCCTGTACTATTCCCACCGTTTCCTCCAGGGCCTCCTCTTCCTCTCACTCTACCTCTATAGTTATTACTATATGCTCCCCTTGTTCTATTGCTCTCATGTTGTTCCCTCAATGGACACTCACTCCTCCAATGCCCTTCTTCCCTACAATATGCGCATTGGTTCCTACTTAAAGGCTCCCTATTCCACTTATTCTCGCTTTTCTCGGTTCCCCTGTGCACTTCCTTTTCCCTTCTATCTACACCAGCGATAGCTACCGCTAACATATCTGCCTTCCTTCTCATCTTACGCTCTTCTTCCTTCTTCGTCTCTGTCTCCCTATTCATATAAACCTTATTTGCTATTTCCATTAGTTGAGTTATAGACATCCCTACAAACCCTTCTAGCTTTTGCAATTTTCTTTTAATATCTCCGTAAGCCTGGCTGACAAAGGCAGAGTTAACCATCCGGGAATTCTCAGGAGCCTCTGGACTAAAGGGGGTATACAATCGGTATGCCTCCAATAATCGGTCATAAAAGGCACTGGGCGACTCATCACATTTCTGCAATACCTCAGCCGTCTTTGACATAATGATCACCTTTTTCCCTCCAGCTTTCATGCCAGTAATAATGGCTTCCCTATAAGCTTTTAGGTGAGCCATATCAGCACCATTAACATTCCAGTTCAGATCTACGTTTTGATAATGAGCTGCGGCCCATGCTACCGGGTTGGCCTGATTCTGTGCACGGGCCACTTCTTCAAGTGCTTTAATTGCCGCCTGATTAATCCGAGTCCTTTCCTCGTTATTAAACAATGTCATAAGCAATTGCTGGCAATCAGCCCAAGTGGGATTGTGCGTTTGGATTATGGAGGTAATCAAATCTGTCATGGCTTGAGGTTTGTCTGTGTAAGAGGAGTTATGGGTTTTCCAGTTCAACAAATCCGTAGTGGTAAAGGGAACATAAACAAATACGGGGTCGGCATGTTGTAACTGGCCTTCACCATTAATGTGTGTCGGGCCCGGTGTCAATCGGAGAGGCATTTGATAATGTCGGGTTTGAGGGTACCGGTCAATTGTCGGGTTAGTATGGGGCTTCGTTGAGGAAGGTCAGTTATGGGTTCCGGTCGAGGGGAGGGGGACGCTTTTTCTTTACTGAAGGGGAGGTTGGTAAGCAGAATATTCCGGGCCGGGCTGGGAGGAGCCTGACCAGGAACCAGAAATGACGTCAAATCCGGATAGGTGGAGTTAGTGGGGGTAGGTACCGGAAGGGGAGGGTTTAGAACAAGTGGGCTGGGCTCTGAGCTAGAGGATGGGGTAGGAGGAGACAATGGGGCAAGGGGAGTGGCATTACTAGCCGCACCTCCTCTTCCTCTTCCTGTAGAGGAGGAGTAAGGGGGTGGTAAAGGAATCTCTGACTCAGGGGGCGTGTCCAGAATGGGCGTGATCACGGCCTTGGTGGACAAACGAGTTCTGGCCAACAGGAGGCGGCATTGCTCCTCTTGGCACACCCTGATCCATTTTGGCAAGTCATCCACGGCCTGTTTCCAACAATCAATATATGGAAACTGGTCGTAAAGTTCCGGCCTACCAGATACAGCTACGTGTACACGCTGCACTAGATTAGGATCAAGACTACCACGTGGAGGCCATGCAACCACTAAGGCAGGCCATTCCCTGCTACATAAAGTAGTCAAACGTGTTGGAGACATCTTTACCCCAAAATCACATACATTATATCCCTTTTTAAAATTCTTTAACATGCAATCTAAGGGATCAACGATCTTTGAATCCAACGCACCCATACTTAACAATGGAGCGTCGTCTCCAATAGAAACAAAACAAAACACACTTCCAACAGTCACACCCATTTCCCTTGGCAACAGCACCACGTGGCACAGTTACTAGGCCAAACGCACACAACAAATCATACAGGGAATTCCCGTACACACACAGCTGTTACACCACACACTAAATAACTATTACTGTACCTTTTTTGGCAAAATTATACAATTACCCACGCTATAATTCTCAGTATTTAAATTACCCGTCTATAACACACCCTAGTAACATCGTCTTTACAAACAGTAGTTATAGTACGGTTAGCAATGGTTAGAATACAATTTTAAAGTCACAGGTCAGTTAATAGTAGTTATGGTGTTAAACATTCAACATAAACGACAGTTATTAGTGATTATTTACAGTATCAGTGATTATAATACATGGTTATGGTACCGTGCGCTATGATACAGTTACACACTATTCACACTCTCGCTAGACGGCAGAGCTCACGCTACCCAGCAAGATATACACTCTACTATAATAAATTTTAACACATTTACAGTTTCCCAACTAATCTATTGGACAGTACCTCGAGGGACTACCTAAAACTATTTACATCCGTTTTGGTTAGCCGTCGCTGCCCAAGCACCACATATAGCGAACTAGAGGGCGGAATTTACAACAATACCCTTTTAGTCTATCTACTCTATCAATAGTCTAGTGGGTTCCAAATTTACACGCCTTCCCACTTAGCCAAGATAGGTTGAGAACTAGCAAACGATAATGTACACCAGAGTCTGCTTAGTCTCCCGGTCCCTCCGACCTAGCGAACGAAATGTACACCCTAGATACGCTAGTCTAGACAAGACACCGGTGTCCGGCTTGGGCTATATACATTCAACCAAGACCCAGCCTGACTCCATACCAAGATTAGACGGGCTGACTACAGGGCGTCTAATTATGAACGGTGCGCCTTCGCTCCTTCCCTCCCTGGAGGGGGCCAATTCCATACACAATTTCAATTGAAACCCCTTATGGGCCTACCGCACAATCGGTATCCAATACCCCTAGTGGGTCCACCATCTAAAACAGTAGTCGTCTTACCTCCTCGTTTCTGAACCCCTCATCGACGGGGACACCCCAGTACTTACTACGTAGAGGCTGATGATC
>OW240923.1:46211471-46303269 GCA_933207985.1 Pelobates cultripes
ATGGAGTCACAGTATGCGAAGCTGAAAAGACCCACACTAAAGGATCTTTTGGAGAATCGTGGTAGGAGTGCCAGCAACAGACCACGGAGGGAGCTGATAGCTGACTTGCTGGAGCTGGACGAGATGGACAGGTCCATGGAGGTAACTGAACCCATGGCACCCATCAGTGAGGACGATGTGATTACTGCAATTGTGCAGCGGAGATTAGCTTTGTATCCAGTCACATCTACAGAACTAATAACCCAACTGTTCCGGGAAGCAAGGGAAGAAATACAAACCAAGAGGGAACAAGAAACGGAACTGGTAAGAGCCCGACAGCTCACTACCCAGACAGTTCCTACCCCGCTACCCACTACTACGGTAACGAAAATTCCCTTTACTGCATTTAAAGCCTTTGTAGAAAATGACGAGGAAATTGATGGATATTTGGCTGACTTTGAAAGACAGTGCTCACTACATCACATACCGCCAGAGCAATGGGTCACTATCCTGGCGGGAAAACTGTCAGGGAAAGCTAATGAGGCTTTCCGAGCACTCACTACAGAAGAAATCACGCAGTACCAAAAAGTAAAAGAGGCACTGCTCACCAGGTATGCGGTAACCCCAGAAGCCTACCGTCGTCGCTTTCGGGAGTCCAAAAAGAAAGCTGTGGACTCCCACATGGAATGGGCAAACCGACTACAGAGAGTAGCATCTCACTGGGTCCAAGGGTGCAAAGCCCACACGGGTGAGGAGGTGTTACAGTTGTTCTTAATGGAACATTTCTTCCAAGATTTGGCGGCGGACATACAAGACTGGGTACGAGATCGGCGCCCCGCCAATTTAAAGGAGGCGGCTCGGCTGGCCGACGAATATGCCGAGACAAGGAAAGTAAGCCAGGGTACTACACGACAAGCTCATAAAATAGAGCCACGTGCCCCAGCCGCTGTCTCACGCCCAGAATTTCGAGCTCCAGTCCCACCAGGACCACCCCGTCCTCAGGGGCCTACTAACTACCCCCGGGATTTGTCAAAGGTGACGTGCCATCACTGCAGCAACCTCGGACATATTGCCCGGTATTGTCCCCTAAGATCCAGTAACAACAACTGGAGGCGTACAACTCCCAGCACCGAGGCCCCTGCAGCACGACCCGCTGCGGCTCACTGTCTGGAAGCCGAAATGGGCCCTGAAGAATGTCTGGGGATTTTGTATGAAGCAGACCCCATACAAGCTGCTTCCCCAGACAATCGACAACATCACCGACAGGAGGTTAAGGTGAATGGACAAACAGCACAAGGCCTAAGAGACACCGGGGCTACCATCACTTTGATCCAAAAACACCTAGTGAAGCCGGAGGATGTGTCTACCCGCACTGTTGCTGTTCGGGTCGCAGGGGGCGCTGTTTTTCGCTTGCCCACTGCCCGAGTACACTTAGATTGGGGAGTTGGATCAGGAAAAACCACCGTCGGCATTATGGACAACTTGCCTGCCGAGGTCGTATTGGGAAATGACATTGGACCTTTAACTTCAGCATATTTGCCCACACCTGCTGCCGCCTGTCCCGTAACCACCCGTCACAGTCCCGTGTCGCAGATGATCCTAATACAGGCCGGGAGACCCAGGTAAGCCAAGCACCCACATGTCACCCCACTACGATAAGCAGGCCCATAGCTTGGGACACCCCAGAGGAGTTTGGGAGGGAAACTAGAGAGGACCCCACCCTCCAAAAGTATCGAGAATTAGCTGACAGTGGGGGGGACGGACGGGAAAGTTTTCTATGGGATGGGGACAGGTTATACAGACTGGCTGAAGGTAGAAAGAGAGGCTGTGCCCCTTCGCAGAAGCGTCAACTGGTGGTACCCAAAAAGTACCGGTTGGAACTTCTCCGAATTGGCCACGACATTCCGTTGGCAGGACATCTAGGGGGTAACCGCACCACCTTCAGGATCACCCAGACCTTCTTTTGGCCGGGGATCTCGAAGGATGTGCGACGTTACTGCAGTACTTGTGACGTATGCCAACGGGTAGGGAAGAGAGGGGATCACCCTAAAGCTCGACTGTTACCTATGCCTGTGATCGAGGAACCATTTAGCAGGGTAGCAGTCGACCTAGTGGGACCCCTACCTAACCCCAGTCCCTCTGGTAAGAAATACATCCTTACCGTGGTGGACTATGCTACTCGCTACCCAGAAGCCGTCGCTCTGACGAATATCCAGGCTGACACTGTCGCCAGTGCTTTAGTCGGGATATTCACCCGAGTGGGATTCCCCCAGGAAATCCTGTCCGACAGAGGGACCCAGTTTACCGCAGACCTAACCCAACAGCTGTGGAAGGTCTGTGGTATTAAGTCCCTGCTTAGTTCCCCGTACCACCCGCAGACTAACGGTCTCTGTGAACGCTTTAACGGTACCCTAAAGCAATTGCTGAGGACCTTTACAGCGGAATACAGAGACTGGGAACGATTCTTGCCGCACCTCCTGTTCGCTTATCGGGAGGTGCCGCAGGAATCCACAGGGTTCTCTCCCTTTGAACTGCTTTATGGCCGGAGAGTACGAGGACCTCTCGACCTCATCCGGGAGCACTGGGAGGGGGAGACAGAACACGAAGGTGTACCCATCGTGCCATACGTATTAGAAATGCGGGACCGTATGGAACAGTTAGCCCGGATGGCACGGGACCACCTCCATGCGGCCCAAGGGCACCAGAAACGTTGGTACGATCAGGGCGCCCGCCAGAGAACCTTCCAAGTAGGCCAGAAGGTGCTGGTACTTAGACCTGTCAAAGGGAATAAGCTCCAAACCTCCTGGCAGGGCCCTTACAAAGTGGTAGCACAAGTCTGTGACACCACCTACGTAATCGCCAGCAACAAAGATGAAAGGATCCGGAAGTCCTTTCATGTAAATCTACTAAAAGAATATCAGGAAAGACCCGAGGATATAGCCGCCATATGCATACCCGCTGCCGAAGACCCTGACAGCTTACCCATACCCGACCTATTAGCTAACCCAGAACCTAAAACCCTACTCAATACCGTACAGCTAGGGGAACGGTTAACTCCCGCCGAAAAGGGACAGATCCGACAGCTGCTGACTGAGAAAGGGTTGACGTTTTCCCAAGAGCCCGGGTACACCCCCTTAGCAACCTACTATGTAGAGACCCCAGGACAAACCCCTCTCCGACAAACCCCCTATAGGATCCCTGAGGCAGTAAAAGAGGAGATGAGGAAGGAGATCCAAGAAATGTTAAGACTGGGGGTGATAGAGCCCTCGGACAGTCCGTGGGCCTCCCCGGTGGTTCTAGTTCCCAAGAAGGACGGAACCACTCGGTTCTGTGTCGATTATCGACGTCTCAATGACAGAACCGTGACAGACGCCTACCCCATGCCCCGAGTAGACGAGCTATTAGATCGCATTGCCAGGGGACGTTATCTGACCACCATCGATTTGTGCAAAGGATATTGGCAGATCCCCCTGGACAAGGAGGCTATCCCTAAGTCGGCCTTTGTCACCCCATTTGGCTTGTACCAGTTCAAAGTCATGCCATTTGGGATGAAAAACGCCCCGGCTACATTCCAGCGCTTAGTGGACCGCCTCCTTGATGGCTTCCAGGATTTCGCTTGCGCGTACCTGGATGACATTGCGATCTATAGCGAAACCTGGGGGGAGCATTTAAAGCATGTCGAAGCCGTACTGGATCAGATTCGAGCCGCAGGCTTGACTCTGAAACCAGAGAAGTGTAACTTCGGCATGGCCGAAGTCCAGTACCTGGGACACCGGGTGGGATGTGGGAAGCAGCGCCCAGAACCCGCTAAAGTTGAAGCGGTAGCTAACTGGCCCACACCCCACACCAAAACTCAGGTCTTAGCATTCTTGGGGATGGCAGGATATTATAGGAGGTTTGTCCCAGACTATAGCGCCATCGCAAAACCCTTGACAGACCTAACCAAAAAGAACTTGCCTAGGATAGTCCTGTGGTCTCCCGCCTGTGAAACCGCCTTTCAAGCCCTAAAGAAGGCTCTAATCCATGCACCTGTCCTGTCTGCCCCCGTCCCTAACAAAAGATTTGTCGTCCATACAGATGCATCCATGTATGGACTGGGGGCAGTTCTAAGCCAGGTCGGTGAAGATGGAAGCGAGCACCCTGTCGCGTATCTCAGTAGAAAACTGTTACCTAGGGAAGTGAGTTACGCGGCAGTGGAAAAGGAATGCTTGGCCCTAGTCTGGGCACTAAAGAAACTCACCCCATATTTGTACGGGCAGGAATTTACTCTAATCACCGACCATAACCCTCTGGTATGGCTGAATAGAGTAGCTGGAGACAATGGACGTTTATTAAGATGGAGCCTCGCACTGCAACCCTATAACTTCTCTATCCAATACCGCCCTGGCAAATTTAATGGAAATGCCGATGGTCTGTCCAGACAAACAGAACTATTACCCTAACAATGGACCGGACAGCCCCAAGTTGACCCGAAAAGGATCAATCCGGGTCTGCCGGGGTGTTCCACAAAAGGGGAGCAGTGTAACAGGACTTCACCAGCACCAAAGCCCTGTGGACTAAAACAGTGAAAATGGCGAAATTATTGCAAGGGAATACCATTACTGGAGAATACAGCCGTTCGCCTGGTTCAGACGAATCCCTTTGTCTGAGAATAGGTGGCCGCCATTTCGGGACTTTACACGTGTTCGCGGCCATCTTACGCTCGAACGGCGGTGTTTGCCTGTGAACTCATGGAACTAAAAACGGATGCGCAAACAGGCGAACGCCGCTGAGACCTCCAGGAGCTCGTAAGTTCGTGCTGAAACTACCGAACGACCGGCCGTTCGGTAGTTTTGTTTAAGCATGCATGGGGATTCAGGCGAACGGCAGGATTACTGTGGAGGGCAAGGGGTTCGTGGGGTTTTTATTCACGAACGGGGACCGACCGCAAGGCCAAAACTTGTGGAACTCTTTTCGGCTGAAAATCCTGTGCGGTCGGTCAAAACTTCAAAGACCCATAACTCCCGAACCCCACAACCGAATGACTTGAAATTTGAATATGTTATTCCCCTGAGTGGTAGCTATTAAGCGGTGCTGGACTTAAAGGTGTACCCCCTGTTTTTGGGGTACATCCAGAATGTGGGTAAATTTATGTACGTTATAATTATGTTATATGTTTATCTGAGGGGAGGAGACGTGGGGGTGTTACCCTGTGTGTAATTGGTTATTTTCATCCTCCCCCTGGGAGTGTCCTGTGTGTACTTGTTCCTAATAAAAGCAGGCTGGTTCTCCCAGACCTCAGATCTTCTTGACCCTGCAAAACGTAGCCTTGTCTCGTTCTTGGAAGGGGATTATTTGGGAATGTTATTCTGCTCCTGCTACAGCTGAACCTGACTTTTACTCTGGATATCGTGAATGGGATTATACCAGCTTACTTCTCCACAGCAACTTGCAGGGGAAAAGGACGTCTCCAACGGCCGATACCCTCTCTCTACCAGGGTAGCCGTTACAATCAGGTAGACCTAATGCGGGGGGCGCTCATCAATGCCTTCTTAACATCCTCAAATGCCTTCTGCTGTTCGATGGTCCACAGGAAGGAATCATGTTCCGTGCCTTTAATAGCGGCATAGAGGGGTTTTGCCAGTATCGCATAACTGGGAATCCATATCCTGCTGCCCCTAAGAATTCTCGCACTTGTCTTCTATTCTTAGGTGTTGGTATTTGGCATACAGCCTCTTTTCTTTCAGGCCCCATTATCCTTTGACCTTCAGAGATATGGAATCCCAGATACTTGACAGTTGGCTGACACAACTGAGCTTTCTTCCTGGACACCTTGTATCCTGCCTTCCAAAGAATGTGCAGTAAATCATAAGTTGCTTGTTGGCATATCTCTTTAGTAACTGCCGCTATCAACAAATCATCCACGTATTGTAGTAGTACACATTCTCCTGGGATGGACTTGAAATCTAATAAGTCCTGACTTAATGCTGATCCAAATAGGGTAGGTGAATTTTTAAACCCTTGGGGCAATCTTGTCCAGGTCATCTGAAGTTTCGAGCCCGTTACAGCATCTTCCCATTGGAATGCAAAGATACACTGGCTTTCTGTAGCAATTCGTAGGCAAAAGAAGGCATCTTTAAGGTCCAAGACTGTAACGTAAGTAGCCCCACCCGTAAGCAAGGCAAGCAGGTTATAAGGATTGGGCACAACTGGATGTATACTTACTACCGCATCATTGACAGCTCTCAAATCCTGCACAGGACGATACTCATCTGACCCAGGCTTCTGAACAGGCAACAATGGAGTATTCCAGGGGGAAGTACAGAATTTTAGGATACTATACCTTATGAACTTATCCAAATAAGACTGTATGTTCTTCTTCGCCTTTTGAGGTATATGGTATTGTCGCAGGCTTACTGGATAAACCCCAAGCTTTAGTTCGATGCGTATAGGTGGGATATTGCGAGCAAGTCCTGGTGGGTTATTTTCTGCCCACACTCCTGTTATATTATACAAGGATTCATCACTCTTAGGGTTTTGACTTGTCATCACTGTATAAAGTCGCCACTCTTCTTCCTTCGGTACTGATAGTGTCATTATACCTGAGGGTCCATTAAACTTCAAGGATGTCGTTCCGTTAGGCAGAAATGTTATCTGTGCTTGTAACTTCGACAACAAATCCCGTCCTAGAAGTTGGACTGGACATTCAGGCATGTAAAGGAACTGATGTTTCACTACGTGGCCTCCCAGTGTACAGAGTCGACTTTTGAGAACCGGTTTAGCAGCACTCCTCCCAGTTGCTCCTATTACAGTGATAGTTCTTCCTGAAGGAGGAGCAACTAGGTCGGTTACCACAGAATGTTCAGCACCAGTGTTGATAATGAAAGAACTCCTTTTTCCCCCTATTGCTACATCGACCATAGGCTCCGCTCGACCAAGGGGGATGGAGCCCGGTCGGTATCAATAGTCCTCCATGACAATGTCAGCCAAACCCACAAAGTCCCTATCTTCTCTTTCTCGCAGTCTCTGCGCTGCTGGGTAATACCTATCCCCTTGAACGCTTCCTCTACTATTCCCACCATTTCCTCCAGGGCCTCCTCTTCCTCTCACTCTACCTCTATAGTTATTACTATATCCTTCCCTTGTTCTATCTCTCTCATGTTGTTCCCTCAATGGACACTCACTCCTCCAATGCCCTTCTTCCCTACAATATGCGCATTGGTTCCTACTTAAAGGCTCCCTATTCCACTTATTCTCGCTTTTTCTCGGTTCCCCTGTACACTTCCTTTTCCCTTCTATCTACACCAGCGATAGCTACCGCTAACATATCTGCCTTCCTTCTCATCTTACGCTCTTCTTCCTTCTTCGTCTCTGTCTCCCTATTCATATAAACCTTATTTGCTATTTCCATTAGTTGAGTTATAGACATCCCTACAAACCCTTCTAGCTTTTGCAATTTTCTTTTAATATCTCCGTAAGCCTGGCTGACAAAGGCAGAGTTAACCATCCGGGAATTCTCGGGAGCCTCTGGACTAAAGGGGGTATACAATCGGTATGCCTCCAATAATCGGTCATAAAAGGCACTGGGCGACTCATCACATTTCTGCAATACTTCAGCCGTCTTTGACATATTATCATATACATACAATGGGTGGAATGATGCAGTTCAGGGTAAAAGATGGTAATGTACAGGCAGACGGAGTGACTGTGGAGATAAAATAATATACAAGCACCTAGTGCAATACTGTACAATATAATATTTGTGAACATGAAATATATAATCCAGTACTCACAAAGGAGGAGCCAATAGATAATGGCTCAGTCAGATTGCCTGTGGGGTAGTTAGAAGGGATCCCACTCCCTTTCAGGATCCAGGTGATCTTCCAATAATTATAAAAGAAATGTCCACACCTATGGGATATTGATCGCCTTTTTCCCTCCGGCTTTCATGCCAGTAATAATGGCTTCCCTATAAGATTTTAGGTGAGACATATCAGCACCATTAACATTCCAATTTGGATCTACGTTTGGGTAATGAGCTGTGGCCCATGCTACCGGGTTGGCCTGATTCTGTGCACGGGCCACTTCTACAAGCGCTTTAATTGCCGCCTGATTAATCCGAGTCCTTTCCTCGTTATTAAACAATGTCATAAGCAATTGCTGGCAATCAGCCCAAGTGGGATTGTGCGTTTGGATTATGGAGGTAATCAAATCTGTCATGGCTTGAGGTTTGTCTGTGTAAGAGGAGTTATGGGTTTTCCAGTTGAACAAATCCGTAGTGGTAAAGGGAACATAAACAAATACGGGGTCGGCATGTTGTAACTGGCCTTCACCATTAATGTGTGTCGGGCCCGGTGTCAATCGGAGAGGCATTTGATAATGTCGGGGTTGGAGGGTACCGGTCAATTGTCGGGTTAGTATGGGGCTTCGTTGAGGAAGGTCAGTTATGGGTTCCGGTCGAGGGGTAGTAAGACGAGGGGAGGGGGACGCTTTTTCTTTACTGAAGGGGAGGTTGGTAAGCAGAATATTCCGGGCCGGGCTGGGAGGAGCCTGACCAGGAACCAGAAATGACGTCAAATCCGGATAGGTGGAGTTAGTGGGGGTAGGTACCGGAAGGGGAGGGTTTAGAACAAGTGGGCTATTCTCTGAGCTAGAGGATGGGGTAGGAGGAGACAATGGGGCAAGGGGATTGGCATTACTAGCCGCACCTCCTCTTCCTGTACAGGAGGAGTAAGGGGGCGGTAAAGGAATCTCTGACTCAGGAGGCGTGTCCAGAATGGGCGTGATCACGGCCTTGGTGGACAAACGAGTTCTGGCCAACAGGAGGCGGCATTGCTCCTCTTGGCACACCCTGATCCATTTTGGCAAGTCATCCACGGCCTGTTTCCAACAATCAATATATGGAAACTGGTTGTAAAGTTCCGGCCTAACAGATACAGCTACGTGTACACGCTGCACTAGATTAGGATCAAGACTACCACGTGGAGGCCATGCAACCACTAAGGCAGGCCATTCCCTGCTACATAAAGTAGTCAAACGTGTTGGAGACATTTTTACCCCAAAATCACATACATTATATCCCTTTTTAAAATTCTTTAACATGCAATCTAAGGGATCAACGATCTTTGAATCCAACTCACCCATACTTAACAATGGAGCGTCGTCTCCAATAGAAACAAAACAAAACACACTTCCAACAGTCACACCCGTTTCCCTTGGCAACAGCACCACGTGGCACAGTTACTAGGCCAAACGCACACAACAAATCATACAGGGAATTCCCGTACACACACAGCTGTTACACCACACACTAAATAACTATTACTGTACCTTTTTTGGCGAAATTATACAATTACCCACGCTATAATTCTCAGTGTTTAAGATTCCCATCTATAACACACCCTAGTAACATCGTCTTTACAAACAGTAGTTATAGTACGGTTAGCATTGGTTAGAATACAATTTTAAAGTCACAGGTCAGTTAATAGTAGTTATGGTGTTAAACATACAACATAAACGACAGTTATTAGTGATTATTTACAGTATCAGTGATTATAATACATGGTTATGGTACCGTGCGCTATGATACAGTTACACACTATTCACACTCTCGCTAGACGGCAGAGCTCACGCTACCCAGCAAGATATACACTCTACAATAATACATTTTAACACATTTACAGTTTCCCAACTAATCTATTGGACAGTACCTCGAGGGACTACCTAAAACTATTTACATCCGTTTTGGTTAGCCGTCGCTGCCCAAGCACCACATATAGCGAACTAGAGGGCGGAATTTACAACAATACCCTTTTTGTCTATCTACTCTATCAATAGTCTAGTGGGTTCCAAATTTACACGCCTTCCCACTTAGCCAAGATAGGTTGAGAACTAGCAAACGATAATGTACACCAGAGTCTGCTTAGTCTCCCGGTCCCTCCGACCTAGCGAACGAAATGTACACCCTAGATACGCTAGTCTAGACAAGACACCGGTGTCCGGCTTGGGCTATATACATTCAACCAAGACCCAGCCTGACTCCATACCAAGATTAGACGGGCTGACTACAGGGCGTCTAATTATGAGCGGTGCGCCTTCGCTCCTTCCCTCCCTGGAGGGGGCCAATTCCATACACAATTCCAATTCAAACCCCTTATGGGCCTACCGCACAATCGGTATCCAATACCCCTAGTGGGTCCACCGTCTAAAACAGTAGTCATCTTACCTCCTCGTTCCTGAACCTGAGTTCACACTCATCGACTGGGACACCCCAGTACTTACTACGTAGAGGCCGATGATCTCCTGGACAACAGACCAGTGGCGCCGAGACGAAGGGAGGTCCACGCAGAAGTTCAGGGGTGCAGCCGTAGAGAACGTGGGCAAAGATAGACTGTCTCACGCCTCTGCTTCCTAGCCACCGTTAACGACGAGCTTCCCGGCCAATGCACCAAAGATGTTACCGGGAAACTGACGGAGGCCAAGCAGAGAGAGATGGACACAGGTTTCTTCAGGAAGGAAGAGATCTTTATTCGATTCACCGACCGGGACTCAGAGGGACTTATGTCACCAAAAACGGCAAAGATCTGAGTACTGAATAAATAGAGTACATTCCTTATATAGCACTGTAGCTCTTCCCATAATTAGCTACGCCCACACATCCCCTTAACCTAATCAATGAATAGAGTCTAAACTCATCCATCCAGTCTAACCACGTGGCTCATCTGAAACAAAGGAGAGGAACGCGTAATTCCAGTTCCTGCATTCCTGCACATGCTCAGTACAGTGATGACAGTATCTTAGCTACGTGTAACTAACTGATACTACAAACACATGTACCTACATATGCCTTGTGGCAATCTTGGCCTGCTAAACTTGTATTTTACTGGAATTCCATCACACTACTTCTTATAAATACATTTTTCAGAGATCGGCCAGGGATAACACACCAGACGGCAGTATCTCCCCGGGTTGTATTACGTCCATCTATACCGAGCCAGGTGCCGGGCAGACGATTGTGTGCATTTGGGCATTAGCTGGGAAGTCCTGGTGGTAGAACACTTGTACAGGTTACGTTTATTTCCACCGTGGAATCGCGAAATGCAGGACATGCGTATTGTGATTTAAAATTCAGGCTGTTTACCCAGCAGCAACTAACTGTTGCCAGGTGCACTCAGAATCTGTTGCAAGTGTGTTCTCACCAACCTCCAACACACTCTGAGGACATTTAAGGTAAGCCTTTTTGCTTTTATCTTAAATGACTCTAGCCTGAATAAGTTAATTAACTATCTGTGCTGCAAGATGGATAAGTTAAAAAAGCGCAAATGTTTCTAAGTTGGAGAGTTTTTAGCTTTTCATCACTTCAAGATTATTCCTAAAATCTTAAAACAGATAGTGCCTTGAAAGTGTAAGAACTTAGTAGATCGGCCCATAATAGATTATTCTTTGAGTAAAGCCTATAAAGAGTATTAGATAAGAATATACTTTTACATAATTCTATTTGGTAAATTTAAGTTTCCTTTCTGGCTCAAAATAGCTGCTACACAGTGATTAGTTAATATGGGTTTCAATATCACTAATTGCTACAACTGGGTCAGTAAGTGTTTCGGTGGAATTTATTCACAGGAGCAAGACCCGTATGACTATTGGAGGATTATCCTCTGTATATTATCCTTAGGAGGCTGATATTTAAAATCTGGTTAAGTTAATATACTGTTGTAGCAGATGGATTCTTTAAATGTCAGTATCCTAGCCGCAGTGTTTATTTTCTTAAATCATGCAGTAGGCTTTTAGCAATTGCTGTAGACAAGCTCTGTTGCAATTAGTATTCTCACCACCTCAACTAGTTTCACCTGATATCAGTTTCTAAAAAGGCAGTCTGTTTTTCAGCTGGGGCAGAACTTTTCCTGTGCTTCACGCCATGGTTGCACATTTTATGTTTTGTCCAAGTCCTATGTTGTCAGTTACAAAGACAGGTTTGAGCTAACTGACTGTTGGAATGGCAATTTTAAAGAAAATGCTTCTAATATTGATTCCTGCAGAGTCTGCATCAAACAGGTTTTGAAATGCATTTACAGCTTCTGCTTCCCAAATACGGCTAAGGAAAGCCTATAGCAGGTAAGGCTGTTGGTTGGTATTGCAATTTTAAAGAATTACTTCTAAAATTGATTCCTGCAGAGTCTGCATCAAACAGGTTTTGAAATGCAGTTTGCATGTATGTACGTAGCGGGGAATTACGATGCCATATAAACATAAATAACCCTAATCAACCCCCCCAATAACGACAGACAACTTAGTATGGATGAACAGGCCACAGCATTTATTATAACATAAATAAATTACTGCATAACACATCCATAACTTTATTTATTAAACTCTTCTTTCTGTAACCAAATTGTTAGAAATAATCATAAATTAACATATTTATACATATAATAACTCAAACATAGTGCTATACAGTGACCCAACTGTCCTTGCCAATAAACATACAGTGGTTCCTAATCACTACTTCCTCTCACCTCCCCCCTCGTTATAAAAATATCCTTCCAACACCATCAGCCGACCTTATCCACGCTCGATGGGCACGATACCTCAGGCAACCTAATGTTAACCTTTTGAAGCAGGGGAGGTTGAGGCCTGCAAAACATAAAAACTTACTCCATCCTTAAACATAACCCCTCAAACTTAATTGTCAAGGACATACCCCCGCCACCAGACCCACTGCTTTACCCCTAAATCAGCGGGGAACCCCACCAAAACCACCCATGGCCTGTTCCACCGCCTCCTGAAGGGCGAGATTAAAAAGGTCGAGCCCGACCTCCGTTAGGTGTACCCCATCCCACTGAAAAAATTGAGCCGCCTCCCGCTCAAAAACCCTGTGGCGGACCGGGATCCCCCGAACCTTCAAAACGCGGGCTAAGTCCCGCTTCACTGCCGAAATCAAATCCAAATGGGCACTGAACCCAGATCATTCCCCCCCAGGTGAATCACCAAGACACTCGGCGCCCCCAGGAGATGGGACAACTGCACCAACTCGGGAAGGAGCAGGGATCACCTCATACCCCTCACCCTGAGCCATCAAACCTCTGCTTCGGAAGGAGTGAAACCCAACCTCTCGCCTCCAGGCAGAACCGCCGCACGCTGCCCATCCCAGTAAACATAAGAGTGCCCGATGATCCAGATCCTGGGGGGAACCGAAACTGCGGAAAGAAATCATGTAAATAAACCGGCCGGACGAACATAGGAAACATAACATCTCGAGTCCCACCTACCAATCCTTTGAACTACCTGCGCCGGCATGCCAAGCCTAGAGGCCTCGGTAGCCGCCCCAATATGGAATGAATGGCCCCCGAACTCCCTGCTATCCAATCCTACGGATTCCAGCCCCAAACGAAACACTCTAATAAACTGGAAATGGGAAAGGAAACTAACATCCCCGTGCACCAGGAGTGGCAGCGCTGAAAAAAGGGCGCAAAGCACAATATTCCCCAAAGGACCAAACAGGACAGATGCCGGAACCTGGCACGGCCCCCAACCGGACCCACTTACCCCTCCCTAAGACATCAGTCTTAGAGCGGCGGATCCTGAATGAGATCCGGTCAGCAGTGCACGAAATGTCCCCGAACAGCACCCCCCCACTTGCTGCCTGCTGGGGCACACCGGCTCCCCAATCCGCATTGCCCCAAAAAATGCCAAGGAAAAGGCCAGGCGAAAGAGCCGAACCTCGAAATCCGAATGGCAAACCCCGTGCAACGCCTCACACAAAGTAGTTAGGAGTGTGCCCGAGACAGGACGCCTCGAGTATCGCGTAGACACCCTCCCCGCCTCAAACCCTTCAGCGCCTGCCGTACAATGAACGCCTTGGTAGCGTCGTCCCAACCCCACAACTTAAACAGGAAGCTGAGCCCCGCCAAGCGCGCCGAAATGGCAGAGGGAGACAACCCCGCAGCCTCCCAATCCCTAAAGAGAAGAACCAAACCCTGCAGGTGAGTGGAGGAGTCCCTGAAACCCCCGTGGGACCTCTCCCACCCGTCCCATTCCCTCCAAACCTTGTTATAGCGGTCCCATGTGGCCGCAGCGACGACCCACGGACCAACTCCATTAGTCTGTCAGACCAAAGGACCACATCTCTGTCAGACACGGGACACCCACCAATTCGTCCTGCGGAGCCACTGCCCGAAACACATCCCACTGTGAACGAGAGAGAGCATCGGCCATCACATTACGAACACCCGGGATGTGCACAGCCCTACAATACACATTCAGCTCTAGACAGTGCAGAACTAGGCGCCACAGCAAGCGAACCACGGGGGGGGGGGGAAGAAGCAGACCACTCCTAGGTTGTCACAATGGAAGACCACCCGTCTATCCACCAGCAGGGAGCCCCGCACTTCCAGAGCTACCAAGATAGGAAAGAGCTCCAGAAACTACCAAGGCCTGAGTGAGTGAGCCCCGTCCCATGCCAGGCCTCCGGCCAAGAGTCAGCGCACCATTTGGCGCCCAGAATGGCCCCAAAGCCAGTCGAGCCCGCCGCATCGGTGAACAAATGGAGGTCCGCATTAGAGACCTCCGGGGCCTGCCAGTAGGACCTGCCATTATAGGAAGCCAAAATGGAATCCCAAACGGCCAAGTCAGCCCGCAAGGGCCGGGTAAGCCGCGGGTGAATGACCCCCGACGTTGCTGCCGCCAAGCGCCGATTAAAGATACGCCCCATGGGCAAGATTCGACAGGCAAAATGGAACTTCCCCAGCAGAGACTGCAGGCAGCATAGCTGTATCTTACGCCGCCCCAAGGCCCGGGACACCGCTAGGCGCAGGTCCAAAACCTTATCCTGTGGCAGCTGACATTCCCCTGCCATCTAATCAATTTCAATGCCCAGAAAGCTCAGACACGTGACCGGACCCACCGTCTTGTCGTGAGCCAATGGAACCCCGAAGCGCTGAAACACCTCCCTGAGAACCCGCAGCAGGAGGGCACAGACGTGTGACCCTGCCGGACCTACACACAGGAAATCATCTAGGTAGTGCAGGAGGGAAGCGACCCCTGCTTCCCTCCGCACCACCCATTCCAGAAAAGTGCTAAAGCACTCAAAATAAAAACAGGACAGCGAGCAACCCATAGGGAGGCACATGTCCACAAAAAACTGGCCCTCAAAGGCGCACCCCAAAAGATGATGGAACTCCGGATGCGCCGGGAGCAGCTGTAAGGCGGATTCCACATCCGCTTTAGCCAGCAACGCCCCCGGGTCCACCGCCCTCACCATGCGAACCGCCGCATCGAAGGATGCGTAGGAAACCCTGCAAAGCTCAGCGGAAATGTCATCATTCACCGAACCCCCCTCGAGGGTATGACAAATGGTGAATCAAACGATACTTTCCGGGATCCTTCTTAGGCACCACACCCAAAGGAGAAACCCGCAAATTAGCCATCGGTGGGGCGGAGAACGGGCCGTCCATCTGCCCCAAGGAGACCTCTTTATCGGATTTGAGGTTGCGTACGGAGAGCAGCGGAGGGCACTCAGAGAAAGGGATCCAAAACCCCTGCTCAAACCCCTCCACCAGGATCTGCGCCGCGGCCAAATTCCTGTAAAGGTCAAGCCACAGGTGCATAGCGTTTACGAGGACCGGAGTCGTCGCCCTTAGCCCCCATGTCCCCTTTCTCACCTGTTTTTCCCCGCTTGAAACAGCGAGAGGCAGGATGGGCCCCGCCGCAGCCGGAGCACTCGTGCTTAAACCGGCATGAAGACCACCACTTACAGAGACTGTTGTTAAATTTCCAACAACAGCCAGACCTTGGACCGGAGGCCGATGAGGAGGAAGGTGTGCCCCCACCGACCCCCCCTCCCGATATCCATCTGATTCCCATGACAGTGAGGGACGTACTGCCAGCCGCTGTCGAAACTGCTCGTCGTACCTCCACCAACCCAGCCTCCCATAGGTGCGACAGGCGTTCCAGATTGTGTCCTGATAACAGAACAGGGCGGAGCACTTGTGGGGAAACTTTTCCCCAACTACGCTGGCCAAAATAAAGAACGCCCGAATCCAGTTCCCAAAGATCTTTGGAATTTTGCGAAAATGGTACTTCTCCCTGTCCCTTTCCGACTCCTTACTGTTCTTGTCCACCACGGGAGGAGCTTCCTCCAGTGGTAGGAGAGAAAAAATCTCCACAAATTCCCCATTCCAAATTTTTTCCTGCTTCAAGTGCAAGCCCAGAGGGCCAGACCAGCACATGTAAGCAGCACCCCGCGCTATGTCTGAGACCCCCCCCCCTTCGAGACAAGCATCACCCGAGGCGGAACCAACACTGGCCACCGCGGGTGCTGGAGAAACCAGAGGCACCGTACCGCCACCCGTCCCAGGCAGGGGCCCAGGAGGGGGAGAAGCCTGAACATTAGGAGGGAGCAGGGCAGGGGACCAAGCTGACCGTAGTTGACCATCAACAGAAGTGACCCCACTAACCGCCATCCCCCGCTCCCACTGATTCAAAAAACCCCGAAGACCCGAGAGGAACCCTCCCAACCCGGGACCCGCAGCACCAGAAGCGGAGGGAACAAAGTACTCACCGGTCGCAGACTGGCAATCCAAGCCCGGCACTGCATTCCCAGAAAGCTGAGGCAGAGAAGGCCCCCCCGTGGCATCCACAGAAGACATCAGCTGCAGTTCCAGCATCCACAGAAGACATCAGCTGTGTTCCAGGTGCCACCTGCTGGACGGGTCCATGAACTGCAGCAGTATCCTGAGAAGAGAGCAGCAGAGAAGGTGAGAGCCCACGCCCCAGAGGACCTGCGGGGGAGGGGAGGATGCCCAGGCAAGGCGGGGGAGAATAGAGGGGAGGCAGCCAGGGAGGGATAGAAACCTGGGGGAGGTAAAACAGGGGGGGGGGAGGATGAGATAGGAGGGGCAGGCCCACCAGAGGGGGGAAGGGGGCCAGAGGACACCGGTAAATAGAAGGGGGACTAGGGAAGAAGAACCCTGGAAGAAGAAATAGAACTAACAGGGGAAGGAGGAGGGACAGGGGAGACAGAGCCCTGGGAGCCTTCCTCCCGTGCGGCCTGCAAGGGCCTACTTACTGCCCTACCTTCCCGCCAGCCGCGGGGGGGCCTGGACCGCTGCCGGGCGACCGCCTGCCGCCCGGTGGACTGCATCCACCGCCCCTGGCCTGCAATCCATCTCCGGCGGATGGTGTGTAGGGGGAACTCGCGTAGGCCGCGCGGCGGCCGCATCCCCGGCCTGGAAGTAGGCCGGGCAGCCATGGAGGTAGCAGGCCGCGCAGCAGTGGCAGGCCTCGTGGCAGCCGGCCCCCAGTAGTAGGCCGTGTGCCTGGAGCCCTAGACACGCGGTGCCTCGGGCCCGGGCTTTTGCTCCTCAACCGGGCCCGAGGAGTATTGTCAGGAGAGAGCCTGGCAGACGGACGGGAACGCCTGCCAGTGCTGGTGCGGCCCCCAGGGGCAGGGGCCGCATGGGAGGCAGCAGGGGAGACCACAGGGGGTGCTCTAGGGGAAGGTAGGCCACAGGGGGTGCCCACACCGGCAGCCATACCTCCACTAATGTTTGTGAATTGCTCCCTTAGTTGATGGCCACCATCCAGCGCAGCAGCAGCAGCCCTGAGGGACGCCAAGATCGCCTCAACATCCATCACCTCAAGCTGTGAAGACTAAAGGCCCAGGCAAACAGAAGCTGGAGGACAGGAAGCTGTTTGCTGGCCCGAATCCCAAGTGGCACTGAAGTAAGACCTCCCCCACACTAACTCACATTAAACCTAACCCCTCCCACACACACTTCCCAAGTCACTCCCCTGCATCTATCCCCACACTCCTACATGTGCCCTTGTCCGCTTAGCTGCGCTATCTCCCCAGGGCCTGATATTCTTTCTGCTCTAGCCTCTGCTTCCCAATTACGGTTAAGGAAGGCCTGGATCATGGGTATTGTCTTATTATCTATGTAATCAGTCTCGCTTTGGCCAAATAAGATGGTAACCTGTATGTACTAGTCTCCATGGAAAATTATTTCTTCCTCATGTTACTGGGCTTGAAGCAAGTTCTAGTACAGCTGCAGGCCTATTGATCAAGGTGTAGTTCCACCAAGTTCAATTTGTACCCTACACTGCCATATATACGGTATGACAGGGATGGTTTACTGCCTAGGTTTGTTTGCCGTTTTCTTTTACGAAAGAGCTTATGGCAATTGCCACTTAAGATTCTTTCACTATGCAAAATGTTGCCATCCATAAATTAGTTGAATCTCTACAATACTGCTTCCTCAGGGGCACCTAATTAATTTTTGTACACCAGCCCCTAAAGGTTAGGGTGTTTTTCTATAGCATACAGGTGGATGCTAATCAATCTTCTGATAAAGAATTCCCTTTACAAGAAGTGTGCAGTTCTGGTGTTTGTCAAGGAACAGTTCAGGTGTAAAAATTTTTGACAAGGGTTTTTGACCCTCAGAGAATGGTAATTCTCTGAAGAAAAAAATTGTGGTTATCTCTGTCCTTATCACCTGAAATCTCTCTTCTACTTCAGTAGACAAGATACTAGGGAAATAATTTTGGTTCCCGTCTTGTAATAACCTGCTTGGTCTCTTCAGCTTCTTTAGGCATAGCACTGTTTACAGGTCCTTCAGAGGCCAGATACAGTTGCTGATAAGATTTTGCAGTAAAATCCTATACTTTGGTCAGTCCTTTCTGAACCAGGCAGAAATGAAGGATGCCAGACGGTTCTTACTCTTTGTTCTAGTTCTCAAATCGATCGTTCAGAATTTTACGACTGATGCTTCAGGTCTCAACTAGGTTCTCATAGGGTTGAAGGGAAATTAGCTGAAATATTTTGAAAAAACGTATCCAACTACATAGGACCGAAGGCTATCTGGCTAGCTCTCTTTGCCTTTCAGATAAAGACCAAGTATTATCTTGTCCAGATCTGGTCGAATAGTTCTACTTCGGTAGCAATTATGTACAAACAAGGTCTTCTTCTTGTTTGAAAAATCTTGTTCCAGGTCAAATTTCGGTTATCAGTTGATTTTCAGAGGTTTGTCTCCAAATCACCAGTATCTGCTAGGCTCTTTCATGGTTAGTTCCTATCTTCAGGGAATCTTTTCCCGAGGGGATCTTCTTTTGGGGTTTTTAACTCTGCTGATTTGAGTCTTCACTCTAGGTCTTTGGGGGTAGTCGCCCAAAATATTTTTGGGAAGAACTTCAAGTTCTTCAAGTTTCCATTTTCAGCAGGAGAAAGTGGAGTTAAGTTGGATTCTTTAATTCTTCCCAATCTTCCATCTATCATTATTTTTCTAACTTTTCCCAACAGCGTTCTAGGGTCTTGGAATTCTAATTCCACTGCCTTGGCGTTTAGTTCTCGTCTACAGTACCTTTAAAGGTCTGCATTCGTTTGGGTTTTTTCTTATCTAATACCTATCTCCATTGAAGCTCCTTCGATCACAGTTATGTTCAGATTGGGTGCCTGAGGGCTTCTGCTATACATTCTCGTGAATTCCTAACAGCCACAAGGTAATCTCTTCACTCATTTTGGTCTGTTGACCTTGGAAGATACAACTTTGGTCGCAGGTTTTTTGCAGTGAGATTTGAGTCCCGCCCTAAAGGAGTGCTTTTGGATATACCAGTTGTAAAGCACTACCTCTAATCTGAAGGGGAAAAACAAAAATGTTTACTTACCGTAAATTTATTTTTCCAGAAGATTAGAGGCAGTAGCCCCCCCCCCTCCCAATTTTTTTAATAATCTGAGTGGTACGGTTATTCGGCTTTTGTAATTTCTAGGGATGTCTTGGGTAGGAAGCTATTTATAAGGCCAAAGGTTAATTGGGGGAGGTTCCCTGCCTGTTTTTCCCTCCAGGTGATGAAATCCCAGTTGTAAGGCACTGCCTCTAATCTTCTGGAAAAATAAATTTACAGTAAGTAAAAATGTTTGTTTTTTAATAGTTTAGGCAATAATCTCCTGACTTGTGTTTTCCTTGATATATATTATATATTCCATATCAACAAATGTGTTTATTAGTAATAATGTGTTTTTATATTGATCAGACTTACATTCCATTGCAATTTTTAGACAGATGTACTTTTTAGGGGTTTAAGCAATAATCCCCTGATAAATGTTTTAAATTATATTTAGATTTTTTTTTTTTACTTTTCATGAAATAAAGTGAATTATAAACATACCTATAAGTTGTTTTTAGGGTATCTGACCAATGTAAAGGAGTTTTATACGTTTTTTTTGGCTTATACTTTTTTACCTCGCATATGAGATTGTAAAATAGCCAAAGAGACTATTGGGACAGTGCATGCCCCCCTGTTGGGTTTAAATCATATGGTTTAAATAGAGACTTGGAGCACAGTATTGGCAGATCTGAGTAAGCCGAGGTGTTGGCAAAACGCTTAATCGTGCCCTACGTCATCACTCACGCTGGTTGGAAGCTCCCCCCCACAGAATAGTACCTGGTTCCTTGGTTCATCAGAAGCCGAATTGTGACCAAACGACCATAAGGGAAGCTGAAGCGGAGGGGTACAGAGCTTAAAGAGGGTTTACCTACCTGCTGCTGTTTTTAATCAGCTTGAAATAAAGTTTTCCACAAGTTTATCCCAGTTTCTACACTTTCATTAAATATAAGGTGGAAGCTTTTACAGTAAGAGCAGACTTCAACTGCACTACACTTATGAGTGATATTCCTAGTTTTAAACTATTATTAATTATCATCATCAGTATTGCCCTATTTTTATTTAATTTTTTTTCTTACATGTTATATGCTGTATGAAATTGCCTGCAAGCATATCAACCTATCTTAAATATGGGCGGGGAGGGGGGAGGGAAGAGAGAGAGAGAGAGATGTGTGTAAAGTGCTATGTTTGCACAATATTGGCAGCACTTTATTTTTTGTATTTTGCAGTGCTGCACATTACAAGTTTGAATTGGACACACTGCACTTTAATAGAAGTTTACGTATTCACTTTATGTAATGCACTTTTGTTTGTAGCACATATGCATTTTGCTATAGCTACAGCTGATATACATTAATAGTTTGTCTTAAAGACACAGCACACTTTATTTTTTTTGTTTTGTATTACTATATGTGTTTTGCGCTTTTACACATTGTAAGGTGCAGCTTTGTATATCAATTTTAGTGTAATCATTTTTAGTGCCATACCTATTTGTCATTTTACTGGAGACTGGAGATTTTAATTACCCGGACATGAATTGGGATAGAATGATTAGTACTTCAGCAAGGGGAATCAGGTTTTTGGATGTGTTAAATTACACCTTTTATGTCACAACTGGTACAAGCACCAACTAGAAAGGATGCTTGTCTGGATCTCGTTATAACAATGTTGATCTTTTGACCAACATTCAAGTAGGGGAGCATTTGGGAAATAGTAATCACAATATCATAATTTTTTAAATTAACTCAAAAAAGCAAAAGCACTTATACTAAAACGTATAATTTTTAAAAAGCCAATTTCAATAAGATTAGGGCAGCTCTACAACACATCGACTGGCATAAACACCTTAGTGGAAAAAACACTGAGGATAAATGGAAACTATTCAAACAAATATTAGAAAGGTACATTACTCATTGTGTACTATTGGGTAATAAATATAAAAGAAACAAATTGAAATCAATGTGGCTTAGTAGAGAAGTAAAATAAGAGATTAAAAATAAGAAAAGAGCATTTAAATCAGACACATCAGAGGCATCCTATATAAGATATAAGGAAGCCAATAATGCTTGCAAAAAGGCAATTAAAATGGCTAAACTAGAAAATGAGAAATTGAAAGCCAAAGAATGCAAAACCAATCCCATTTTTTCCCCCCAAGTACATAAATTCTAAAAAAAATAAAAATGAAAGTGTAGGTACACTGGAAACAGAGATGGGTCTATTAGCTAAAGAAGGAAAAGGCAGAATTTAAAAAAAAAAAAAACTATTTTTCTGCAGTATATATTAATGAGGATCCTATGGCAAGAGAGATACAAATGATTGCTGCAAAAAACTTGCAGATAACGTGTGATTGGATGACTTGACAAGGTGCTACAGCAGTTAAAGATAATTAATGTAAATAAAGCTCTGGGGCCTCACGGTATTCACCAACGAGTACTTAATGAGATAAGTGGGGAAATAAGTGAACCTCTGTATTTAATTTTTCAAGATTCTTTTGTTTCAGGTATTGTACCCGAGGATTGGAGGAAGGCAGATGTCGTCCTTATATTAAAAAAGGGTTCAAAATCCTTACCTGGAAATTATAGACCTGTGAGCTTAACTTCTGTAACTGGGAAAATATTTGAAGGGCTATTAAGGGATAATATTCAGGAATTCATTGGGAAGAAGTTTGTTACTAGCAATAATCAGCATGGTTTTATGAAACATTGGTCATGTCAAACTAACCTAATTGCATTCTACGAATAAGTAAGTAGAAGTATAGATCAGGGTGTTGCATTGGATGTGATCTACTTGGATTTTGCATTTAATATGGTTCTTCACAATAGGTTAGTCTAGGGCTGCCACCAGAAATTTTGGGGCCCCTAACTCAGTTCGGGGTCTGGGCCACCTGGGGCCCGCCTCCAAAATCCGCCCACAGGAATACACACAGACACAAAAACACACACTAATACAAAAGAACACAGATACACACATACTGAAACAGACATACACGCATATAGGCATACATACTGACACACACATACTGAGACATACACATATATACAGACACACAGGCATACATAGTGACAGACACATACTAACATACATACAGATGTACATGCATGAGGACATACACCGACATACATAAACACAGACATATATTCATTCATACAGACAGACATACAGACACTGACATCCATACATACATTCATAATGGCATACATTCATACTGGCATATATACAGACATACATACATTCCAGCATACATTCCTACATACTGACATACATGCATACTGACATCCATACACACATAGACACAGACATGTGTTCATAATGACATGCAGACATACATACAGACATACATTCATATATACATACATACATAATGACAGGGGTCCTCAAACTTTTTAAACAGGGGGCCAGTTCATGATCCCTCAGACACTGTTGGGGGCCGGACAGTAAACAATATGAACAAATTCCTATGCACACTGCACACACACGCATAAGGACATAAATACACACACACACACACACAGACATACACAAACATATACATACATATTGAAACAGATACATACACACAGACAGACATGCATACATACACATACTGACTTACACACAGACATACATACATACTGATAGACATACATACTGACACACACACATACATACAGACATACATATTAACATACATACTCATAGACACACACATTAACATACATACATACTGACATACATACATACATACTGATAGACACACACACATACATATTAACATACATACATACTGATAGACACACACATACAGCTAATTTTGCTTACCTTTTTTGCAGGTGGAAGGCTGTGGCTGATGGGAGTCAGCGTGGCTCCTCCGTTTTATCAGAGTCCATACAGATGTTTAAACTGCAATTGGATAAATACTTGCAAAAACATAACATACAGGGATATCATTTCTAATTAGTGGGGTAATAGCTGCTTGATCCAAGAAGACATCTGACTGCTACTTTGGGGTTAAGAAAGATTTTTTTTCCCCTTAGTTTGTTGCAAAATTGGAAGCGCTTCAGACTAGGTTTTTTGCCTTCTTTAGGATAAACAGCAAAAACATACGTGAGGACGGATGAACTTGATGGACGCAGGTCTCTTTTCAGCTATGTAACTATGTACTCTGTATAGATTTAAGATTCTGCCTACAAATCTTCAATGGGGAAAAATCTCTAACTGAGAGAACAAAATCTTCATACAAACTTGACAGCAGCCAATGCACCGCAGCTCTATCAGGATAGCTAGTAAGCCAACACTCAAATGCATCCATCCTCTGCAGAGTTTCCACCCTTGGAAATGGATGCCAAGCTGTCAAAAGCATCCTGCCAGTGATCCTTTCAACAACAATCAACGCATGCCTTGGGTCTCCTGCAGTACCTACAAATGTGGTGAAAGGAGCACGCTGAGCCCTGTCACATGATTTCTCCTGAAATTTCTAACGTGCCTGACTCATTTGTATAAGACGAGTAAAGGAACGAGAATGCTGATAGGCTGCTAAATCTAAGGGGTAACATCTCTTGGGACACAAGTGCGACCTTTTGTCTGAGACCTAAAAGACAAGGATGGATTGGCGGCCATACGGCGCCTAAAATCAGAGTCATACTCCCTCCAAGCTCTCTTCCTGAAATGAAGGTGAATATAGTCCCATGTATCCACGTATTTCAGAAGGATTGCCCAGTCAGAGTATTTCTCCAAGATACATTATGCCAACATCCTAAAACAGCGCTGCCACTTGTCTAGGCCTTTTGGACCCCGTACCATCCTCAGCCCTCTCCTGAAGACGATAAGCTTCAGCAGAGAGCTCGACAAATTCTTACCTTAACAGTGAGGGGTTTTTTTTGTTTTTTTTTATTGTTTCTTTATAAAAAAAAATTCATTTTATAACAAACATTGATACAGACATACATATAACATTTCTACCTCGCTCTTGCTTAGTATACGCCATTATCTAAACTGACGTATGGGTATCATTACACATCAATGTACTTTGTTTTAAAAAATCCCGTTATCAATCCTAATTCTATAGAGGGAGGCAAAAGATTTACAAGACATATGTAACACCCAGCAATTGACAAAAAAGAAAGAAAAAAGCAGCAGAGAGTGGAGAGGAATTCATTCTTTATAGATCATCCTTTACGTGTCAGGGTCATTCCATGTTTTTATGTCCTCTATCCTCTTACTAATTCCCTCCCTATCTCTTTTTGTGCTGAAATTATTTAAATGAGTGAGACTTCGCTCCATTACCAGTTGTTGGTTTGTTTGTTTTTTGATCTCACTCCAGATAGGAGGTTCTGATTGTCTCCACCTACGTGCTATCCCAATTTTAACTGTGACAAAGCAATGGGTTACAAAACATTGGTCTATTTTAGTTAAATTTGGCCATTTTAAATGGAGTAGAGCAACTGTATATGACCTTATAAATCTAGGGACATCTATTTTTGCAAGACATTCAAACACTTTATTTCAGACTCTAAGAATCTTTGGGCAGTACCACCATATATGAATATGATTGCATCTCCAACATACGTTTGGGTTTATGGCTGATATCTTATATAGCTTATCTGGGGTAAAATACCATTTATAAATAACCTTAACATGGGTCTCCACAATTTAGACAATGTATATTTTTTGTTACCATGTGGAGACCTCTCGCCCATTCAGTTATATCAATTTGACGACCCAGAATTTTTTCCCATCTGGGATTTACCGATATATCCAAAGGGGACATAGATGATACATGTTCCATTGATCTTGAAAGGGGTCTACTTACAATAGCTCCACTTAATAGACTAGATAACCTATAAGCATGCTCAGTTATAAGATCCTTTTTATAAAGATCTATGAAGTTTTTCATTCTCAAATATGAGAATAGTTCATTTTTGGGAGGGAAAATTCTGTATGTAATCGAGGGAATGTTTTGCTATTAATTGGTTTATCTTTTTTATGCCATTTATTATCCAATTTATTAGCATAATAATATATATTTTTTTAAAACCTATCCCATTCTTCCATTAGATTATTTACAATAAGGTTGTTTTCCCAACTGTGTTTTAAGTTGTTAGGGTCTTTAATATTCCATATTGCGGTTTTTCATACTAGTCATTTCACATTCAACTAGATGCCATAATTCTTTCTTAGATTTTGTAGTTGAGATCTATATAAATGTGTTAAGATATTAGCTTTATACAGATCTTCTACTAGAGGAATGTTAATTCCACCTTTTTTAGTTTGCAATGCTAAACTATTTCTGCTTATTCTCGGGGGTCTGTCTTTCAAAACAAATCCATCTAAACTTCTCTGGATCATTATTATTCAAGGAGATGTTACCTTTAAGGGGATCACCTGGAAGAGATAAGACCATTTTGGCAGAACATAATTTCTGATAGTATTTACTCTTCCCCACCATGATATTTAGTGCATTCAACACATTTTATTAGTCCGTCTCAGGAGCCTTAAAACGTTCACTCCATTGTCCTCTGCAACTCTCTTACCACTTCAAGACCTAAATATTCTATATTTTATTTAGCCCAAATTAATTCATAGTTATTTTGAATCTGACTTATATCTGTTGTTGTAACATTAGAGGCTATTATTACTAATTTATTGGTGTTTAACTTAAAATTAGATACTAGACTATATTCCTTCATTTCTCTCATTAATGCTACCATTGATTCTTTTGGTTATGTCAAATTGATTAAGATATCGTCAGCGTAGAGGCTAATTTTAGCCTCCACGCTGTTGATCCTGAGTCCCTTTATATAATTACAATTTAGGATATTTGCTGCCAATGGCTCTATAGACAAAATAAAAAGAGGAGAGAGGGGACACCCATGTCTTATTCCATTTGTGAGACCCAACCAAGGGGAGCAAATATTAGGGCCTATTACTCTAGCTGCAGGGTTATCATATTGTCATGGCCCCCGACTCGCCGCCATGTGCGTCCGTGCCCGACTGGCACGACCACACCAACTAACTGAGCTTACCTGCTCAGTGGCGAGCCGGGAACCATTCCTCCACGCCGCTCGGGGAAATCCATGATGGCGTCCATCCATGGCTCCACCCCCCAAAATTATACGAACATGCACGTGACATCACGACATCAACGCACGCCCACGTTCTGGGGTCAGAGGTCACCCTCTGACCAATCAGAGCCTAGAGAGGGATATTTAAATCCCTAATTCACCCCAGTACCTTGCCCTGTCGTGGTTTCCTGTTCCTGGTTCCCTAGAGTGCGTTTATCTTTGTGAATATTACTTCCTGGTATCATGATCTTGGCTTTTCCCCGGTTATTCTGAATTTTGGTTCCCCTGACTTGGCTTGTTTAAACGGTATCTGAGTATTTCTGGCTTCCTTGACCTCGGCTTTCCCTTTGACCATTCTCTATCTCTAGCATATTAGTCCGGCCATTCTAAGGTCCGGTCTCTGTCCTTTTATTTCCTTTCCTTTTGTATGTATATGTTTACATAGTTTCTGCGTGTTGGACCACACTAGCAGCCGTGACACATATAAAGCCATTATTGCTTGTAAAAATTTCCCTGTTATACCAAACTTCTCTAATACCAAAGCGAGGAAATCCCACGCGACTTTGTCAAAGGCTTTTTCTGCATCCAGAGACAGAGCCAGCATGATTCAAACACAGCCCTGGCCAATCAGCATCTCTTCATAGAGATGAATTGAATCAATAAATCTCTATGAGGAAAGTTCAATGTCTGCATGCAGAGGGAGGAGATACTGAATCACATTATCATATTATGCCTCCATCAACTCCGAAGTCCTTCTGGTTCACTCTGAGTGACTGCAACTGGAGGTGTTCCTAGCTTTCAATGTAAACACTGTATTTTCATGGAAAATACAGTGTTTACATGCGAAAGGCTGCAGGGAGCTATAGTTCTCATTAAGCTGAAGTTGTTCAGGTGACTATAGTGTTCCTTTAACGCTCTGATGATAGTTTTCATTCTAGCGGAGAGAACTGTAGCATATATCTTCATATCGACATTAATCAGTGACATTGGCCGATAATTGGTGATCTCTGTTGGATTCTTACCCTGCTTTAATATTGGTATAATATTTACTTGTGCCATCTCTTCTGGGAATCTATCTCCCTCTAATATATTATTTAACACCCTAGTCAGGGCCTCTGAGATACTTGAAACGTATATCTTATAAAAAAAAAATTGGGAAAACCATCGGGGGCCTTGGGACTTTCAGATCCTTTATGGCATTTTCTATTTCACCCTTTGTAATAGGTCTGTTTAATTGGTCTGTGTGTAATTTCTTAAGGTCAGGGTGAGAGGTCATCTCAAGATACTTCTTTATTAGTTCTATTCTAGGTTTAGATTCTACATTATACAGTTTAGAATAATAATCATTAAATGTTTGGCCAATTTCTTCAGGGTTAACATATGTTCTTGAATTAATCATTAATTTATGTACTCTGTTATTTATTTGTTTTTTCTTCAATTTTATAGTGAGCATTTTATCTGCCCTACTTCCTCTATAATAATAGTTTATTTTAATTTTTTCCAGATTCGCTGTTATTCTTTCTGTAATTTTATCTCTAATTAGGGCTCTATTTTGAATGAGTTTATCTAGAATATCTATATTATACTCTCTAGTCAGTTGATAATCTTGGTATAGATTTCATAACGATTGGCCGACTTGCTTTTTTAATCTACTTTGTATTTTTATACAGTGGCCGCGAGTTATGGCCTTAAAGGCCCACCAGAATGTGCCCGAAGTAGTGTCTGCTACATTATATTCCAGAAAAAAATCTGCTATTTTTTTTGTTCTATAAAATTAGTTATCTGTATTTTCTAATAAAGATTACCTCAATCTCCAGGTAGTTCTGTTAAAAGGGGGATAATCACAAGTCATCTCCATTTCCATTATACTGTGATCGGACCACACATTATCAATTATTTCTATCCCTTTAACCTTTTCTATTAGCATATGATTACCCCTTATCATATCTATTCTTGATAAAGAATGATGAACCCTGGAAAGATGAGTATATTCCCTTTCCTCCAGGTGGAACACTATATATATATATATATATATATATATATATATAAAATATTTTGTTTAAATTAAGAATATTCGTTAGGGATTTCGCTTGTTTTACAGCATGTTTACGAATAGAAGTGCCTACTGGATTTTTTTTAATGTGTTCTTGAGGCAGCAAACAAGGCAAGCACCGAATGACCCGGCTTTCGTGTCTTTGCAGGGGAAAATCAAGCGTATCAACATGGGGCCATAGTATAAAGGCAGCAGGTGGGCACCCAGGCTCCTCCAATGCACAGTGGCGAGATTGGTCTTGCCACATCTCTCCCCTTTTCCAAACAGACTAACAGGGTATCTGACCTCCTGCCAGTCAGTGCCCTGGTTAGTCCAGCAACCCACCCATAAAACACAATTAGTAGTACAGCCCACCCACAATAAATGGTTACTACACCTGAGTACGGGGAAAAGTTGTCCATGTGCCTCACCAAAGCTGTGTGGGGGACTGGTACGCTGAATTGGTGGGTTGCGAGGTGGGCAGAGACCAGCTGTACTCTGCCCTGATGCCAGCACTACCACGGAAGTAGCCTGGTGGGAGCCTGGTTGCTGGAGGGGGAGACCGACTGTCTCCCCTTTGGCTAAACAGCCCTGTTGCTGGGGGGCAGGACTGACCGTAAGTGCAGAGACCACATTCCCATCTGCACGGTTGTGGGGCTTACTGTCTCCCCTGGGTATGTTAAGCTGCCGCTGGGGAGAGGGGGTAACAAGCTCGTCTCCCATATATAATTCTGGCTGCGGGGGAGGAAGACCGACTGTTTCCGCTCCCAATACAGGGTCCTGCTGCTAGGGAAAGGAGACTGGGCTCTCTATTCCCTGTAGGACACTCTGCCGCTGGGGGACAGGACCAACTGTCCCTGCCCCCTTTAACTCACTCTGCCACTGGGGAAAGGAGATTGGGCTCTCAATTCCCTGCAAATCACACTGCCGCTGGGGAATGGAGACTGGGCTCCCAATTCCCTGCAAATCACACTGCCGCTGGGGAATGGAGACTGGGCTCCCAATTCCCTGCAAATCAAACTGCCGCTGGGGAATGGAGACTGGGCTCCCAATTCCTTGCAAATCACACTGCCGCTGGGGAGAGTGGGTAGCAAGCTCCTCTCCCATATATACTTCCAGCCGCGGGGGAGAGAGACCGACTGTCTCCGCTCCCAATACAGTTTCCTGTTGCTGGGGAAAGGAGACTGGGCTCTCTATTCCCTGTAGGACACTCTGCCGCTGGGGGACAGGACCAACTGTCTCTGCCCCCTGTAATGGAGACTGTGCTCCCTATTCCCTGTAGGACACTCTGCTGCTGGGGGACAGGACCAACTGTCTCTGCCCCTCTGGAGAATGGAGACTGTGCTCCCAATTCCCTGCAGGACCGGTGGAGAGACCCATTTCCACCAGCCACCTGGGGTTCCTCACAGCAAAACTCCACTATTTCGTCCCAGCTGAATGGGTCTAGCTCTGGGTCTGTCACTCTGCTCTCCTGCTTAGCCTTCTCACTGGAGCGGAACAGCTGCTGGTAGCCCTGTTCCAGCTCGACCTCCCAGGTCACCAGGTGGACCAGGTCTTTCTCAATCTCGTGAGTGTCGTCCCAGTCATACCTGCTCTCTCTCCACTCAAAGAGATCACGGAACTGGGCTTGTGTAGGGCTCCCAAACTCAGGCTCTGAAAAAGTCTCCCATAACAAGCCAGGACCATCAAACTCCTCTCCCTCTGGCTTGTCATGCTCGGCTGTCCAGGGCAGGTACTGTGCCCCAAACCACCAGAGTGCCTGGTAGGCATCTTCAAGCCACATCTCCTGCCATACCCAGAGCTCCAATTCCTTCAACAATTTATCCAGGGGCTGCTCTCCCAGGAAGGGCATCCGCAGGGCTAGTCGCTTCTGCAATCGCTGGTCTTCCTTGGGGAGTCTCTTGCCCTGCTGGTACTCCGAAAAACCCAGTGCCTGGTACCAGATGCCTTTTCGGACTGCATCTCGGTCATCCATGACACCCTCATCGTACTCCACTGCTGGTTCCATTCTGGTGCTGTCAGGGTCGCTGTACTGGGACATGCGTTGCCCTCAAATTGTATAATCCACGTAATGGTGTCTCCTGTAGCTGTCCTTCTGGCTGTAGGAGCGATCCCGCCGCTTGCCACCAATTGTAACGGCACCCCGGGCATAAAAGGGTTAAACCGCCGTTTAGTAGATCTTCCCCTTCCAGAGACACAGGCAGCTACTGTAGACACCAATCCACCGAACCGGAGAAGCATATGAATGCTCTCAAGCATATGAATGCTGTAAAGAGCTGAATAGGAAAAACCATACAAATAGGTTTACACTCCTAGCAGTCGAACTGGAACAGCATACAATAAATCCCCCCAAGAACGAGACAAGGCTCTGTTTTGAGGGTCAAGCAGGAACAGACAGAGCTGTGGGTTTATTGTTCTTATGTACACATTTTTACACATTAGTACCACCCACAGGGTTTTGGAAAACGTACAATACACTCAGACACTCCCACACAAAATCCTCCCCTCTGCCTGTGATACAATTACCTTACACAATGGGTAATGTAATTATCACAGCAAGAGAAATAGTTTTTCCACATTATTCATAACTTGAAAAGTATGCATCACATTCACATAAAACATACATTCAGCATGCTCCAAATACAAACATATGTCAAAATTTACCCAAATTGGTCCATTGGTTCAAAAGATAGATCAAAGTCCTTTGTGACTAAATGAAGCATGGCTTTTCTGCCCAAAACCAGTTCCACAGAGTCTTCTATCCTGGAGATAATTGGGAAGTAATCCAATTATCTCCAAGGACAGAGGCAAAACTCCATTGAACACATGGCAGCAAAAGACAATAAAATAGATAAAAATATATAACTGTGCAGCCATTGCACAAAACAGGTACATTCAACAAATCCCCAGATAGCTCAGATCTGACCGCACATTAATACTGAATGGCGCTCAGAGCACACACATACAGTTCAAATGCCATGAAGCCAAAGTCTTTCCCATAGTCTTTCATTATACGAATGTGCTCCATGGCATAGCTATCTGGGGTATCACCGCTCAAACAGGGCAAGCACCGAATGACCCGGCTTCCGTGTCTTCGCAGGGGAAAATCATGTGTTTCAACATGGGGCCATAGTCTAAAGGCAGCAGGCGGGAAACCAGGCTCCTCCAATGCACAGTGACGAGATTGGTCTCGTCACATAGGGAATAGTTGGAACAGGGGTAAGAGTTCCCTCTGAACAGCTTCCTTCTGCTGCATGGACACTGAAGCTGGCAAACTGACACTGGAGGACTGAGGGAGAGAAACCTCTGCAGGGGCAAACAAGGATCGGCCCCACTGAGCAGAAAACAACTTTCTATGCATCCGAAACATTAACTCGTGCCCTTCGCCAGTGAGACCCAGGGATCTTTCATCCTCCGACACATAGTCGCTGGACAAAAGAGAAGAAAGAATGTGCAAAGAGGTGTTGTAGACGTACTCACTACTCATAGGCTCATAAAGAGAAGGCAGCGGCTCACTCTGTCCTTACCCAGCTGGAGCGAAAGAAAGATCCAAAGGAGATTCCTCCAAAGTTTGTTGAGTAGGGAACGCATGCCCAGACGCTCACCCAGTATGCCGAGAAGGGGCCTTGTTCCTGTCCATTTGCCCAGCTTCGTCATGTCATGCACTTGAATGCATTTGCTCGCTGAGGGCATGCAAAATAGAAGAAAACTCAGGAGCAACAAGAGCATTGGTCAAATCAGTAATCAGAGTGCAGGCGTGATCCCACCTTGCCACCAGGACGATGTTTGTCCAACAGAAAAATCTGATCCCACGTCTGTAGAAGGTGCGGACACAGGCAAAATGGAGGTGTGTTGAACTAAGAATAGCAGGGGCAGCATTGTTGGCAGTTATGGGGCAAATATGATCAGAAAGTCAACAACATCATTGGTACAATTATTATGAGAATGCACGGCATGGGAGGGGTTAACCAAAGTTATAGGATTATCCATGCTAGGACTAGCAAGCATATTAGTAATTCCTCCCCCCACAACCTGAGTGGCACTGACAGGGTTAAGAAACTTCCCAGAGCGCTTCCCAATTAGTCTGCTGCCCTTCCTGGTAGCTCACCAATTAACTCTTGCCAGCCTAGCAGGCACAGCAGTCCTTGCTACACGTGGTGCTCTCCTGAATGCCGCAGGGGCCCTGACATCCAGTGGGGGAGAAAGAGAAAATTACATTGGCAGCAGGGGGAGCTGGAGAAGCGCTGGACCCAACCACATAGTTACATGTGAAGGCCCGGCGCCATCTTGGGAGCAGACTACATTGGCACCTGAAACTCACAGTATGCATCCCCCGCAGTCCAAAACGCAGACAGGGGCAGAAGGAGCAGACAAAGGGGGACCCATAACAAGCTATAGCCACCTGCACCAACTCGGCCATAGCTGAAAGAGCAGGGGGAGGGCAGACATTGCAGCCGTCAGCTGATGAGCACCAGGGGACACTGGAGCAGGGAGGGGAAGAACTGGGACAGGAAGGGTGAGTACAGGGACGGGGGGACTAGGGCAGGAGTGGTGAGAACTGGGTCAGAAGTAGCAGAGATAGGGGGAAGGGAGCTAAGAGAAGGAAAGGGAGAGGGAGAAGATGAATTGACAGGACCAGTATTGGGGTGTGATAGTGGAGAGGGTGACAGGGGAAGGGGGTGAATCTGAATAGAAGCAGAAGGAAGAGAGGAGACAGACAGAGTAGACATAAGAAGAGCAAGAGTAGTGAAAATAGGGACAGCAGACTGGGTAGGAGGGAGGCAAATATCAATACATGAAGAAAAGAAGAGGAATCCTGGAACCACTTGGCAGGAACCACAGCATGCTTCAAACCTGCAGAGGAGAAAGCAGAGAGATTGGAAGGATGGAAGGGCCCTCAAATAGGGTATGAAGAGGTCCTTCTCTCCTCCTGCCAAACAAAGTACTTACAACGGGGCAATTGCCCCCCCCGAGATTCCCCCCTGCCGGCTAACGCAGGGCTGGCATTGCCCAAGTGCCAGCCCTGCAATGTGCCTGCAGACCGGGGAGGAAGATCAGAGATCTCCCTCCCCGGTCGGCAAGCACTGTGCTTACAGCCGGCGGCGGAGGGAGGGAGTGAGAGAGAGGACCCGGAGCTCAGTCTGCAGCTCCTCCGGGTCCTCCTCTCTCGAGATTTGGAGCGTTGCCGCGGTTACCACGGCAACGCTCCAAATCTCGCGAGAGTGAACTCTAGCCCGGGAGCGCGGGCTAGAGTTCACTCTGACCACCTGACCACCAGGGAATCCCCCACCGGACCACCAGGGAAATGTCCCCCCTCCTCCTAAATAAAGGTAAGAAGGGAGGGGGGACATAGAATATTTATTTTATTAAATAAATTTTTTTTTATTATTATTTAAAAGCCTCCTCCCCTCCCCCCCCCCATTACACACACTGCCCCATTACAGGGGGGCAGTGTGTGTGTATGGGGATAGTGTTTGTGGGGCAGTATGTGTAATGGGGGGGAGGAGGTTTTTTTATAATACATTTTTAAAATAAATATTCTGCCCCACAAACACTCTCCCCATACACACACTGCCACCCATACACACACTGCCCCACAAACACTGTCCCCATACACACACTGCCCCCCAAACACACACTGCCCCACAAACACTGTCCCCATACACACACTGCCCCCCATACACACACTGCCCCACAAACACTGTCCCCATACACACACTGCCCCCCATACACACACTGCCCCACAAACACTGTCCCAATACACACACTGCCCCCATACACACACACTGTCCCACAAACACTGTCCCTGACATACACTGCCGCACTCACACACTTCACCCTTAACACACACCACTGCTCCTATACCCTATATCCCAGCAGACCCCAGGTAAGTTGTCAAACTGTTCTTAAACGGTATGACTACTTACTCTGGGGTGGAATTCTGGCACTACTGACACCATAACTACTACACTGAGCTGTAGTGGTTATTGTGCCTGGATTATTTAATTAAATAATCTACAAGTGCCCCTCCCGAGATCAGGCTCTGGATCCGCCACTGAGTTGCATTTCCCTCCAAGGAGACAACCCTTTCACTTGTTATGTGCCCACTAGGGGCCCCTCCACTCCCATTAAATATTGTGCTGGTATAACAAACAAAAAAAATAATTGGGGCAGGTTTTTTTTTTTTTTTGTAAATGTAAAACGAGCTCCATTAACCTTTGCCTGCTGGTATCAACTGAAGATGGATTATGTTATCATAACAAGTTTATTATATACTAGAAACTGCTATTAGTGACTTATACTCTCTATATATTGTGACTGAGTGTTGGGGATGGTGGTCAGGGGTGTATATCTGGCACCCAGACTTTTGCGCAGCCACTATCCTGACATGTGGGTAAGCACATGCAGCCCCAGGGAGTTTAAATGTAGGTTTTTTTCTATGTTGTTATTTGGGTTCCTGGGGTGGAGTATTCGGAAGAGCAGGGTGGGTCGATTCTCTACCCAATGTCAGAATGGCTGTGCATGAGTCCAGCCCATTCTGAGAAGTTCTGGCTCACTGCCTAACGAGGTCATTAGCCTCACCTGTAGGGGCTGTGAGCAGCTTTATAACTGCTCTTAACCCCTTAAGGACACATGACATGTGTGACCTGTCATGATTCCCTTTTAATCCAGACATTTGGTCCTTAAGGGGTTAAAGCAGGGTGGAGTGAGGGAAGTTTTTTTTGTGGAGTAAGAAGGGTTGTAGCCAGTTACTTTTTAACAGAAAATAAACAGGCCTACAGGCTTTTGAAACTGTACTGTCTTGAACTGGCTATCTTACCATAGAGGGCTGTGCAGTTGCCAAAAGATCCTGGACAAACACACACACACACGTAAGTTTGTCACAATATGTTTTTATGTATTTAACATATATACTTATTACTCATGAATGAATCACACATGTGTTGCATCAGTCATAGAGATGATGTCATAATCCTGCCTTTTTTAAATTGTTTGTATTTTCAAATGCCCTATAAATAGGGCTACATGTAGGACCTCCATTATTACTTGGAAAAGAGATCTGGGCGAAACACGTTGTGATTTTAACAGATTGTTAAATATTTTATGCATTTATCTATTTGTTGGTACAACTTTAATTAACATTTTATTATTCACTACATTTATTTTTATTTGTTTCCACTTTTTATTTAATTTTATCCTTGATTATCTTATTATTTTTGGAAAATACTTGCTTACAGCACTGCACCGTATCTATTTACATATCCCAGGTGGGGATTGTACCACTCACGCTGATTCCAACGAGCATGTATTTGCCCCCTTAAATGTGAGTACATTTTATTTTTATTTGCAAAGTGTATTTTCCATTACAAACAGGGAGCACTAGTCTCCTTATTTCTATCTTTTACTATATACCCAATGGAAAAGGAGGAACATCCTTTGCAAGCCATATCCGTGAGCAGGGATTATACCGCTTTAAGATCTTACTAAGAGCTGAATTGGAAGCTCTTTGTTTGTTAGTGCATTTTAGCCTCTTTTTATATATACACTGGGTGTGTTCTATTGAGTTACACTATTGGATCCCTTTTTTTAAATGTATTTCATGTGAGATGCGTATGCTATGAAGATACCGTAAGATATACCAGTGTCCCTATATAGATCCTGTTGTGATTCTTCACCTAATATCCTATGACAAGGATTATATTACCAGAACCATATACAATTGAGCCAACAGACGGCTACTTGTTTGTATTTTTAAGAAATTATTGCTTCTGCGCTGGTTACATACAATATCACACTATCATTTTGTTCTCTCTGTTAATTGTCATTTCATATCTTGGAACCTGTCTAAATCATTGAACTACCTTCTACAACTACCACCGTTGTCAAAAACTTTCTTATTGTTTAATGAGGACATTCTTAGTAATTACAGATTCAGGTTATTACTACTTTCATATAACTGTGTTTCTTAGGAATACTAGCACTGTTTTCTTGTTGTTTGGCGCAACCTGTTCTCTTTCTTTTATTTGCTATGTCTTTGGATTGTTAAGGTATCCAAGTACCAGAGTTTGCTGCCATTTTTTTTTTTTGAAGTCGCAGTATCTAGCCTTTTATACATTTATACCCTGCCTCATCTACATCCACACGCACACTGCTCAATACATATGTCCAAACACACATGTTGCCTAAAACATGCAATCAACCACACACACACACAGACTTCCCATTAAATCCATACATACTGCCTTAAACATCCTTCCATAAACACATACTGCGTATTGCATACATCCATGCACACATACTGCCTAACATATACATCCATGCACACACACTGCCCAATACATACGTTTTACATTGAATGCATCATTTATTGCTGAGATAAATGATGTTATGTATTGGGGTGTTATGCAGTCCACCTTCCAGCAGATGGCAACATTGTGAAGTTATGCACTTGTTCTTCTGTTAGTGTATCTTTTGTTATCATTATGTGTGTGTGTGTGTGCTGAAGTAAAAATTTCTTAACTGAGAGCCATTTGGTGAATATACAACATGCAAATATACTAAAGATGTATTCAATGCATTTGGTGGGATTTAATTTACATTAATGGTGGGATTTAATTTATGTTACAATGAATAATCTCCCTTTTGAGGGTTTCCGGTGTTCACAGGCAGGAGGCTTTTAGCACATTCAGAACAACCACTGTAACAAACCGAACTAGACAGAAATATCTTTGGATTCAAGGTTTCATAGTAGTTAAAAGTCTTTTATGATAGATGTCATTATTATCTGGAATTTTTATAAATCCAATATAGGAGTAAGTAGGTAGCCACAAAGTATTAATAAATTAAAGTCCAGTATAGAATTTAGCAAATTGGATGTCAAGCAATTAAATAAAGTTGTGCCCTCCCTTCCATGTACTTACCAATCGCCGCGTTCCCCCACCGGCAATCGGTCTTCTTCTTTTGGGGGGCGGGGGGACTCTCTGGATTGAACCCAGAGATTCCCCCCTCTGCAAAAAAGGATCCCCAGGGGCCATGTGACTGCTCTAAAACAGCAGTCACATGGCCCCCCATAGGTGTCCACAGTACTGCCAGCAGGGGGACTGCCTGAAATTGCTGGTGAAAAAGTAAAAATCTCTTAATAAAAGTGAAAAAATAAAATTATGTATGAAGGAATGCCCCATCACTGTTCGGCTACTTACATTCGTTTTGTCATCCTGTTCCAGTTGTTCGTTATTTTGTTCGGTTCCTGAACCAAGACCTCCCCAGAGACCAATTAGAACATGGAACATTGTGTATCTTGTATGAAAACCACAGAGAAACGTTAATTGAATGCTCCAATGGGTGGCCGCCATTTCGTGCATACGAATACACGTGGTTGGGACAATGGATGGCAGCCGTCTTGTCTCCTGAACGCTGCCAGCGGGACCTGGTCGTCGAGTGTCTGGAACTCATTTTGGCCAGGCACTCTCACAAACAACAATCTATTCTACATTCTCCTTTCCATTCACTTAGACGAACATCGTTCGGGAGTTCCATAATACCGAACACGGGGAGCATTCCCCACAAATCAGCTAGACTCTACCTTATTTTTTTTTTTCATGCAAAACCCCACGAACAGAGACTGACTCTTGCCACACTTTTTATGGAACTGTTTCTGGGCTTTGACATTGTGGCAGACCGGGGTTCCCATGCATTTTGGGGATACTGTCAGGGTGTTGTAAAAATTTTAAATTTTTTTTGTACCAGGAGATAACTGAGTTTAGTACATTCTGACTCAATTATCTCCTTGGATCAGAAAATATTTTGTGAAATAGTAAAAAGGCAGCACACCTATAAAGGGGGGTACCCTCCTATCCCTTATAGCTTAGTGAGAAACGGAAAAACAAAAGAAATAGGGTGTACCTTTAATAAAAATACATAAATATATAGCTAAAAAATATATAAACTACAATAAAATACAAAATGGGATAAAGTCCAAGGTAATAGTCCACAGATAAATTAAGAATGTTCTTTGTAGCATAATGTTGTTTTGTCCCAGATGATGACTTGTATTTTCAATGAGCCATATGTGGAGAAAAGTAAAAAGGACAACCAATGGTACAGTATGTAGATATAGATGAATATATATGCAATTAGTTGGAATTACTCAAAATTTCCAGAGCTAAAATCCAGCTCTGGTATGAAGTGGAATGATCCCCACTCAAGGATATATGGAGCAGTAACTTGCAAAATAGGTGGTCCACCGAGGATTCCGACCGAAAATTAAAACAGATCAAATATATAGTGCTCACTGTATAATATGAGTATAAATAAAAAGTATGAAATGTACTCCCAATATATTGAGCAGTCCTCTCTGCTCAATTTTTAGCGTATGGGTGGTATAAACCCCACCTAAGGATCTTTCCATAAGTTCATGTTGATTCAAGTCAGGTGTGAGAATGAAATTAAGTAAAAAATAGGAATGTGGCGATAAAATATTTGAAGCCAAAATTCCTTTATTATGACAATATAAAAACTATTAAAACAATATTGAATGCCAGTTTTCTATTAAACCAGTCTTATTGCTTTTCCTGGACGGTGAGTTTGACTTTGTCTTTTTCTCAGGATTTTTTCCTTTCAGGAGGATTGCTGGAACTTGCTTGAACCATACTTGCTACTGCTTTGCATAATTCCAATAAACACTCAGCCAAAGTTTTCAGGACATCTGTTAACCCTGGAGTCTGTTTTAAGGCCTTTACATTCTGTCATGATTTTGTGCAGGTCAGATAGGAGACTTATGCCAGGGTTGTTATGCAAGACTTTATTTGTGTTTTTAGTCATATTATGCAAACTGAGGAAAAACAGACTTTAGGTAATATGCCACAAAACAGGATATTTGCCACAGAACAGGTTACTTGCAAAATGATAAAGAGAGTCTGTGATCTCCAGGTAGGGTTGAACCAAAGGCAGGTTCGTATCAATGGCAGATTGGTTACAGAGGCAGACTGGTAACAGTAGAAGGCTGATAACGGAAGCAGGTTTGTAACACAGGCTGGTAATAGAGGCAGAGGTCAAAATCATACGTGAGAGTGGAGCAGGTTTGAAGACAAGTCTGGACCAGGTTGGTCTGGAGCAGGTTCACAGGAGCCAGGAACTGAAGTCTTTCAGGTAGATCATAAACTTAAATGTAAAAGGCCCTGTTGTTCGCAGGGTGTAGCCTTATGTAGCTGAAGCAAGTTACATAGTAACATAGTTACATAGCTGAAAAGAGACTTGCGTCCATCAAGTTCAGCCTTCCTCACAAATGTTGTTGCTGTTAATCCAAAAGAAGACAAAAAACCTGGTCTGAAGCGCTTCCAATTTTACCACAAACTAGGAAAAAATTCCTTCTTGACCCCAAAATAGCAGTCAGATGTCTCCTTGGATCAAGCAGCTATTACTTAGAAATTATATCCCTGTATGTTGTGTTTTTGTAAGTATTTATCCAATTTCAGTTTAAACATCTGTATGGACTCTGACAAAACCACCTCTTCAGGCAGAGAATTCCATATCCTTATTGTTCTTACTGTAAAAAAACCTTTTCTTTGCCTTAGATGAAATCTCCTTTCTTCCAGCCTAAATGTGTGACCTCGTGTCCTATGTATAGCCCTGTTTATGAATAGATTTCCAGATAAAGGTTTGTACTGGCCCCGAATATATTTGTATAAAGTTATCATATCCCCTCTCAGGCGCCGTTTTTCCAAACTAAACAGATTTAATTTTTTTAACCTTTCTTCATAACTAAAATGCTCCATTCTTTTTATCAATTTTGTAGCTCGTCTCTGGACCCTCTCCAGTGCCATGATATCCTTCTTTAGAACAGGCGCCCAAAATTGCACAGCATATTCAAGGTGTGGTCTTACCAGCGATTTATAAAGCGGCAAAATTATATTTTCATCCTGAGAATTTATGCCCCTATTTATGCATGACAAAATCTTACCGGCCTTAGCAACTGCAGATTGACATTGCATATTGCTGCCTAATTTGTTGTCTATAGCAATTCCCAAATCCTTCTCGTGTGTGGTTATCCCTAATTCACTACCATTTAGTGTGTAAGTTGCTTGTGCATTCTTAACCCTGAAGTGCATAACTTTGCATTTCTCTGTTAACTTTCATCTGCCATTTTTAGTGCCCAGTCCCCCAATCTATCCAAATCTCTCTGCAGCAAAGCAATATACTGCTCACATTTTATTACTTTACAAAGTTTTGTGTCATCTGCAAACACTGATACATGGCTTTCAATGCCTATTTCAAGATCATTTATAAATATGTTAAATAGAAGTGGTCCCAAAACAGAACCCTGAGGGACACCACTTACCACTTTTGTCCAGCCTGAAAATGTACCATTAATTACAACTAGTTGTACTCTATCCTTAAGCCAATGTTCTACCCAAGAACAAGAATATTCATCAAGACCAATTTCTTTTAGTTTGAAGACTAACCTATTGTGAGGAACCGTATCAAATGCCTTGGCAAAATCCAAGTAGATCACATCCAATGCAACACCCTGATCTATACTTCTACTTACTTCTTTGTAGAATGCAATTAGGTTAGTTTGACATGACCTATGTTTCATAAAAGCATGCTGATTATTGCTAATAACAAACTTCTTCCCAATGAATTCCTGAATATTATCCCTTAATAGCCCTTCAAATATTTTCCCAGTTACAGAAGTTAAGCTCACAGGTCTATAATTTCCAGGCAAGGATTTTGAACCCTTTTTTAAATATAGGAACAACATCTGCCTTCCTCCAATCCTCCGGTACAACACCTGAAACAAAAGAATCTTGAAAAATTAAATACAGAGGTTCACTTATTTCCCCACTTAGCTCCTTAAGTACTCGTGGGTGAATACCGTCAGGCCCCGGAGCTTTATTTACATTAATTTTCTTTAATAGCTGTAGCACCTTGTCTCGAGTTATCCAATCACAAGTTGTTTGCAAGTTTTTTGCAGCAATCATTTGCATATCTCTTGCCATAGGATCCTCATTAATATATACTGAAGAAAAATAGTTATTTAAAATTTCTGCTTTTTCCTGGTCTTCATTAGCTAATAAACCCAACTCTGTTTCAAGTGTACCTACACTTTCATTTTTTGTTTTTTTAGAATTGATGTACTTGAAAAAATTTTTGGGGTTGGTTTTGCATTCTTTAGCTATCAATTTCTCATTTTCTAGTTTAGCCACTTTAATTGCCTTTTTGCAAGCGTTATTGGCTTCCTTATATCTTAAATAGGATGCCTTTGATTTGTCTGATTTAAATGCTTTAAATGCCCTTTTCTTATTTTTAATCTCTTGTTTTACTTCTCTACTAAGCCACATTGGTTTTAATTTGTTTCTTTTATATTTATTACCCAATGGTACATACTGAGTAATGTACCTTTCTAATATTTGTTTGAATAGTTTCCATTTATCCTCAGTGTTTTTATCACTAAGGAGTTTATGCCAGTCGATATGTTGTAGAGCTGCCCTAATCTTATTGAAATTGGCTTTTTAAAAATTATACGTTTTAGTACACCCCACTTGCTTTTGCTTTTTTGAGTTTATTTCAAAATTTACCATATTGTGATCACTATTTCCAAATGCTCCCCTACTTGAATGTTGGTTAAAAGATCAACATTGTTTGTTATGACGAGATCCAGACAAGCATCCTTTCTAGTTGGTGCTTGCACCAGTTGTGACATAAAGGTGTCATTTAACACATTCAGAAACCTGATGCCCCTTGCTGAAGTACTAGTCCCTCTTTCCCAATTTATGTCTAGATAATTAAAATCTCCAATAATTAACGTTACCTCGATTTGCAGCTTTCTCAATTTGCTCTAAAAGCTGTTCTTCCTCATTAATATTTACATTAGTCAAAGTAATTAGTCCTAGGCATGTGAGGACTGAGGTGGCTAGGGAGGCCACTAGTGGTTGAGAGCTGCAACTTCTTTTAAAGGTACAGAAACAAAAGGAAGATAAAACATAGCTGTCAGGATACGATCCTGACACTTATCCCAGCATTAAGCTTTGGCTCATGTGTGGGTTATTATGCGATACCGGCGATATTGTAACCTATGGATTATTGGCGTATGATTCCTGTGGGAAAAGGGTATTGCATGGCGGTAATACCTTGGCAGACCATCACAATTGTTTGGCAGCGGTGGGATCACCCCTTTTTCCTGAATTGATAATCCAAGGTGGGTGCTGGTGTACAGTGAAGGCTGGTACACAGAGCTTAAGCGCAGCACATTAAAGGAATTATTAGTAGTTCGTGGAGGTACTGCCAGCAACAAAACCAAGGGGTCATAATCAGCAAACTGATGGAGCTAGACCGGGAGAACATGGCCGCGGCAACCCCGACCGTTCAGGAAAACAAAACAGAGATTAGGGAACAACTGGCACTGTTCGGGCCAAACCCATCTCCCGAAATCATAATGCAAGTGATTAACAATGTGACTGAGAATGTGAACGCCAGGGAACAGCGAGAGCTACAATTACGTTTAGCCGAAGCACAACGAACAGCAGCACCATCACCGAACGGAGTCGGCAGCACATTCAAATCAATTGCATTCAAAAGCTTCAACGACACAGAGTGAGATTGATGGCTACCTGGCAGATTTTTAATGCCTGTGTGCACTACACAAAGTAGCTGCAGAAGAGTGGGTCCCTATACTACCAGGAAAACTATCAGGCAAAGCAGCAGATGTCATTCCAGACCAGGAGATTCACAGCTATGAGTGAGTAAAAGAGGCGCTCTTAGCCAGGTAAACAGTTACACCCGAGGCGTACCGTAGAAAATTCAGGCACTCACGCAAAATGGACAAAGACTCATACCGGTTACAACGTTCAGCCTCTAATTGGATTACAAGCTGTCAAGCAACCACCATGGATGATATTTTGCAACTCATCCTATTGGAACAATGTTATAATTTTGTACAGGCAGATGTCTTACTTCCCGAGGCGGCCCGACTCGCGGATGAGTACACCGATGCCCGCAAGATGGACCGTCCTTCACCCTGGGTCCAACTCATCAGGACCGATCTACCCTCCCAGACAACAGTGGGGAGATACAAAAAGATATGGAAGGGCTGCGCCAAATAAGGGTAGATAGTCCAGTAAAGTATTGCTAGGGTGCCAATAGATGGTCTAGGATACTTGATAGAGTTCCTCTGTGGATGCGTCTGGTGTAGACCGTTCCGTATATGTAAATACAAGAGAGGTAGAGGCGACTAATGGTATAGTATGAAAGTTCAGGGTGTGATAGGTAACAAAAAGTAAAGAACTCACATTCAGGAGAGCTATGGCCAGCTCTGGTGTGGATTGTGTACAGCGGTATAATCCCCGCTTATGGGATATGTAGGGAGGGGTCTCCGTCAGCACCGTCTGGTAGTCCAGAGCTCGAAAAAGAAAGACAGAAAGCAACAATAGTGCTCTCAATTTTGATGTGGTTCAATGTGCAGATAAGAAGAGGTAAAAAACTCACATTTGAGGGAGCTATGGCCAGCTCTGGTGTGGATAGCGTACAGCGGTATAATCCCCGCTTATAGGATATGTAGCGGCGATACGTCCGTCAGCACCGTCTGGTGATCCAAGGCTCCAATATAGAAGAATAAAAAGCAGCAATAGTGCTCTCAATTGTGGTAGGTTAAGAGAGTAGTAGAGAAAATAAAATAATACTCACAAAGATAGAGCAGAGGTACTGCTCTATGGATAGGCGCCGGTGGTATGATCCCCACCTAGGATTTCTTGGAGTACTGGAACTTTAAAATTGCCAATGGAAGTAAAAGTAACCAGGAAAGGTTAAAATGCCAGGAATAGGTAAAAACAAAAGTTGTTTAAAGTGCATAAAGAGTGCAATAAAAAGAGGATTGGTACAATAAAGTAGCCAAAAAACTTTTATTGATCTAAAATACACAGTAAAATACAGAATTAATAACCATAAACGCGTTTCACCATAAGTGGCTTCTTCAGAATGGGATAAAAGTAGTAACCTGGCAGGGGTTGTTTAAATAGGGCTATGTTAATTTGAAAATTGCGCCAAAAGTGTAATTGGCCAATCAGAGACAATTTTTAAAATCACTTTTCAAAATTAGGATTCAAGAGTATGGGAGTGATGTTATAAAGGTGATGAGTCCATTTAAATTATTTAAATGTGAAAACTAGAGTGAGAAAGTTGTTTTTAAAGAGAAAGAAAGGGAAAAAAAAAAAAAAATTTCACCCAATCACCTACTATTCCCAATCACCCAAATCGTTTCCAATTACTGTCACTTGACTCAGAAATAGAAAACGAAGATCATTTTTTAGAGATTCGCACCCACCCAAATTTAACAGCCAATACACCTTACCCTCCACGAACAAAAAAAAGAATTTTAAGCCCAGAGGTAAACGCAGCGGCGGAAGAGCACAAAAGAGAAAGGCTAGACAGACCGTAAACCCTTCAAACACTTCCTACAACGGTATTTTTAATCTGTCCAACAAAATCTTATCCGCCACCCAAATATCCGTCCTTAATAAAGGTATGAAATTTGCACCGACTAACCCTTTTAAATCTTTCGAAGCCTTTTTAGACATCAACAAATTTGTTCGCAAAGCTACACTAAAGAGATTTTTTTAACGACAAATTACCCACCACAACCAATTCTCCACCCCCCATGCCTAGTATCAATAACATCAACACTCATTTGAAAGAAAAATCCAAATTTTACCCTTCCTACTGCAAATCTGCACCCCTCATCATGTTCGAAAAACTTGTGTTAAAAGACTTTGAAAAAATTAAATATAACAAATATGACTCACACAACCTCACCCATGCCGAGCGCAACACACTGAAACAACTACAAGAAGACAAAGATATTGTCATAAAGCCGGCAGATAAAGGAGGTGGGATCGTTATCCTATCTAGCAAGATGTACATAGATGAGGCACATAGACAACTACATGATACAGAAACATATAACAAACTACCCTCTGACCCCACCCCTACCATCCAAATCACCCTATCCACTTTTTTACAAAAAGGCTTGGATTCTGGCATCCTAACCAAAAACGAATACAACTATCTTAACATCAAATACCCTAAACTCCCTGTCATATACTTTTTACCAAAGATACATAAAAATATTAATAACCCCCCTGGCAGACCCATCGTGTCAGGGATAAATTCCCTACTCTGCAATCTGTCAGAATACATTGACATACTCCTCCAACCATCCGTTAAATTAATGCGCTCTTACCTAAAAGACTCTATGTCACTACTACGTTTTTTAGACAAATTCAAATGGCAAACTAATTACATTTTAGCTACTTGTGATGTCCAATCCCTATACACTATTATACCCCACCATATAGGATGCCAGGCAATCAGAGAAATTTTAACTAAAGAAAACAGAATCCCCCCTGCCCAAATAGATTTTATTTTAGAAGGTATTAATATCATTTTAACCAACAACTATTTTTGTTTTTTTGACTCCTTTTACCTACATAAACAAGGCAATGCGATGGGTACAAGGTTCGCGCCAAGCTATGCCAACCTCTTTATGGCCGACTGGGAATCCACGGCCATATGGGGAAGGCACGCTTGGTGTACGAACCTTGTAACATATTTTAGATATATAGATGATTTGTTTTTTATCTGGGATGGCACAGAAGCTCTTTTTAACTCTTTTATCCACCACATCAACATCAACAATAGAGGCATTACCCTAACCCATGAAACAAGTAAGGAATCTATTAATTTTTTAGACCTCAACATCTTCATTACAGACAACACCATCCACACCAAAACATTTTTTAAAAAAGTCTGCGTCAACACAGCTATCGAAAGATCTAGCTGCCATTACAAACCTTGGTTGGAAAGTGCCCCTCAAAGCCAATTCCTTCGTCTCAGAAGGAATTGCTCCCAAATAGAAGATTTTAACAAACAGTCAAATTATCTAAAAGAAAAATTTATTGAGAAAAATTACTCACAACCCGCCTCAACACCACTATAAATACCATCACCAAAAAAGATAGAGCAGACCTCCTAACTTACAATACCCAACCCACCACCAACACCATGCCCCTTCCTGTTATTTTCAATTTTAATAACAAAAGTAGCCATGTCAAAAAAATTATCAAAAAACATTGGCACCTCTTAAAAGAAGATGAAATACTTAAAAATATTATACCTGACAAGCCTAATGTTGTCTTTAAAGGTGCCTCTAACTTCAAATCCATTTTAACCACCAATTTTACAAAAGAAACCAAACCTACTTTTAATTCTTTTATGCCCAATGCCAGTGGCTTTTATAAATGTAAAAGATGCATTGTATGCAAAAACACAGACCCCTCCGTCCCTTCCAAAACCACCAGTTTTAAATCTAATATCACCAACAAAACCTATAAAATTAAAGATTTTATCAGTTGCGATACCAAAAATGTCATCTACTTGTTGGAGTGCCCTTGTGGTCTCCAGTATGTAGGGATGACCACAAGAAGTCTTAAAGTGAGACTGAGTGAACACTGTAGAAATATCAAAAAAGGCTACCTGAATCACTCAGTCTCCAAACACTTTTGTACACATAACAACGACATAAGACACCTTAAATGCATCGGCATAAAAAAATGTATAATACCATGGAGAGGTGGTAACATTAAGAACATATTAGGTAAAGCTGAGATGGAATGGGTTTTTAATCTCAAAACTCTTACCCCATCTGGTTTAAATGTTGATTTTGACCTGTTTAATTTTATTTAAATTCCTATATACAACCCTTATCTACATGCTTGTATTCTTTATGTCTGGACCTAACCAACCCTCATAATAATAATAATCTTTTAAGTTTTATTTTTTCATCTATGCCTTTCCATTTATGTATCTTGTATTCTGTGTAATCTTTTATTTAATTTTATTTAATTTTATTTTTATTTTATCTATTATTTTCATTTAACATCTGTATTATTACTCTGGGGTATAATATAACCCCTATTTAAATCATTATGTTTGGAATTATATTACCCCCTTTTCATGCATACTCCGTTTACATATATCTCTGTATATCTGTACCTTTAAACCATCTATTTTATTTATTTATTTTTTTGTTCTTTTAATGAACTTTAATCAAATTTTTTTTTTTTGAACTTTAATCAAACAACTTTTTTTTTTTTTTTTCCTTTCTTTCTCTTTAAAAACAACTTTCTCACTCTAGTTTTCACATTTAAATAATTTAAATGGACTCATCACCTTTATAACATCACTCCCATACTCTTGAATCCTAATTTTGAAAAGTGATTTTAAAAATTGTCTCTGATTGGCCAATTACACTTTTGGCGCAATTTTCAAATTAACATAGCCCTATTTAAACAACCCCTGCCAGGTTACTACTTTTATCCCATTCTGAAGAAGCCACTTATGGTGAAACGCGTTTATGGTTATTAATTCTGTATTTTACTGTGTATTTTAGATCAATAAAAGTTTTTTGGCTACTTTATTGTACCAATCCTCTTTTTATTGCACTCTTTATGCACTTTAAACAACTTTTGTTTTTACCTATTCCTGGCATTTTAACCTTTCCTGGTTACTTTTACTTCCATTGGCAATTTTAAAGTTCCAGTACTCCAAGAAATCCTAGGTGGGGATCATACCACCGGCGCCTATCCATAGAGCAGTACCTCTGCTCTATCTTTGTGAGTATTATTTTATTTTCTCTACTACTCTCTTAACCTATCACAATTGAGAGCACTATTGCTGCTTTTTATTCTTCTATATTGGAGCCTTGGATCACCAGACGGTGCTGACGGACGTATCGCCGCTACATATCCTATAAGCGGGGATTATACCGCTGTACGCTATCCACACCAGAGCTTGCCATAGCTCCCTCAAATGTGAGTTTTTTACCTCTTCTTATCTGCACATTGAACCACATCAAAATTGAGAGCACTATTGTTGCTTTCTGTCTTTCTTTTTCGAGCTCTGGACTACCAGACGGTGCTGACGGAGACCCCTCCCTACATATCCCATAAGCGGGGATTATACCGCTGTACGCAATCCACACCAGAGCTGGCCATAGCTCTCCTGAATGTGAGTTCTTTACTTTTTGTTACCTATCACACCCTGAACTTTCATACTATACCATTAGTCGCCTCTACCTCTCTTGTATTTACATATACGGAACGGTCTACACCAGACGCATCCACAGAGGAACTCTATCAAGTATCCTAGACCATCTATTGGCACCCTAGCAATACTTTACTGGACTATCTACCCTTATTTGGCGCAGCCCTTCCATATCTTTTTGTATCTATCCACCGAAGGACCCGAGGGGTTTTCCTTAATTTGGGTTGCTGCCTACCTTGACTAATTTTGTGATTACTAGCGCTGAATTCTTTTTGTGTTTAACAGTGGGGAGATGCCCAACACTGGACGCTCAGCCAACAACGAACCTTTCTACTTTCGCTGCAAACAACTGGGACACCTCCACAATGATTGTCCTCTGGAGCCCCTCAGATCCAACTGGACCCAGCCCGATTTCTCTAACCCACAGGCAGCTGCCCACTGTGTAGACTGCAACTTGGGAGGCCAGAGAATTCAGCTGTGAAGAGCCTCTTGGAGTACTACACGAAACGAACATAGTACAATCAACCATCACTGACATCACTGCCAGATGGGAATGGTGAATGGGGAAAACTGCACGAGGACTCAGATACTGGTGCCACTATCACATTGGTCCAAAGGCACCTGATTAATAACACAAACGCCCTGGTAAATCAGTTGCTGTCTGGGGGAGCTGTATACCAGATCCCTACCACCCAGGTCCACCTAGATTGGGGCGCAGGCACAGTTAATATGGGAGTCATGAAAGACTTGCCTGCAGAAGTATTACTAGGCAATAACATAGGACCATTAACTTTCTCCTTTATACCTACGCCAAGCCAGGATGCCCAAGCCGTGACTACCAGAGCACAAAGTCGAGCAGCAGAGCGCCATCCTCCTCCCCCTGAGACTCAGGTAAGCCAAACTTCCCCGACTGTGACCATAGAACCCCTTACTTGGGATACCCCAGAAGACATTGGAGGGAAGTAGTGGGAGACCCCTCGCTCCGGAAATACAAGGAGAAAGCTAGAATAAGCCAACGGGGTTAGGTGGGGAACAGTCTGGGAGGGTAGCCGGTTATAAAGACTTACGGAGTCAATGCACCCGGACCCCGGCTAAGGCACCAGCTGGTGATTTCCAAGAAATACTGGCTGGAGTTATTGCGAGTAGGGCATAACTTACCATTGGCAGGGCATTTGGGAATCCGCCAGACATTACACCAGGTAATATGACTTGGCAGCAATACGTGTGTGTAACTTACCCAGCCATGGGCAACCTTTCCAAAGTGTTTGTGGTTAGCAGGTTGTGTATGATCACACCAGACACAAAAGCTGTGTAAAACTGAAATTGCCAGCAAGGAAGGCAGTACTCCCAGCTGGCTGACAGCATAGGGAGGCAACCATACACACAATACAAAGACACTGAGCAACGTTATTTCAAAAACACAACTCCCACTACTCCTGGACAATAGCAATGGCTACAATACTAATCACCTACATACATAGAACAGAAACCAAAAAGAGTTACCTGCACTGTCTCCCAAATCCCTAAAGGGGGCAGAGGTAAAAAAAAGTGTTTTGCCTTGACATGGTAGATGAGTTTGCACTTTAATGGCCATTGGAGTGATAATAAAACCCCCCAAAAAACCCTCCTGTTATTTAAATGTGCGTAGGGATTTGTGACTTTTTTTTTTCTTTTAGTGTATATATTGGGGCTGATGTGTACTATAGTCATTGTTGCCACCGATTTTGTATGTTTTTTTTTTTTTTTACCCTGATAATGTGAGCAACTCGATTAGGCTATCTCAATAATGATTAACAACATTATGTTGCTTAAATATATACCACTGTTTTATGAATTTTCACCTAGCTGTGCAGTAAAACACTAGCACGTCACTAAACATCTCATGTTAATGTTCCGAAAGAGGTAAATAAATGCACACTCTGCCAGCTGTGTTTCTGAGAGGGAAAATGTAGTTTAAAAAATGTTAAAAGATCTGATGCGAATGCAGGGAGATAGATAGAGAGATAGATAGATATAGATAGAGATATATATATATATATATATATATATATGTTACGACACGTACCGTCGGGTAGATGAAGCCGCCGTTTAGGCAATAATCCCCTTCTCCAGAAATGCAGTTTAAATCCAGCCGATCGCCAAACTCCCGAACGAAGTCTACGAACACGGCAACTCCCGATCAGCCAAACAGTCGAACGCCTTCCACAGCTAGAAATAACGAAAGCGCTGTCCCAGTAATAATTCCCCCACAAACGAGACCAAGCTCCGTCTTGAGGGTCAAATGAAGTTCTGTTTAATGGGGCTACCTGCCCGGTATTTATGCAGGTCTCCACAAGGTGGACACTCCCCGAGGGGACCTTGTGGAAGACTGTAAAACATAGCAGCAGTGGCTTCAATAATAGCCCTTCCCATCTTGCCCATAATTCCGTCTTCTCTACCTCGGAGATAATTAGGAAGAAACCTAATTATCTCCCAAGGTAGAGACAATCGCCATTTTAACTTACAGTAATAAAAATACATTAAAATACATAACGACAGAAATACCGAATGCATATGGTTCGTGTAACGTATCCCCAGACAGCCTGGATCTGAGGGCATGTTTTCACCGAACAGCGCTCAGATCCGATGTATGTAGTCGAATCGCCATGGAGTCAAAGTCTTTCACCAGTCCTTCGGTATACGAATGACTCCATGGGATGGCTGTCGGGGTAAAAGTCCATACGAATGAATAAAACTCCCGAACGACCGACGTTTGCATGCCTTGTCGAAAAGGAAAGTAGGCAGCAGCTTTTCAGCGGTGTTCGGTAGTTTAAGTGTCCGTTTTTAGTTCCATACAGTTTGTACCGAACACCGCTCTGTGTTCGTATGTCCCAAAATGGCCGCTGCCTCATGGTCGACATGCGAACAGAATGGAGAGGTGTCTGCGGTTAACCACAACGTTCTAATTGGGGCCAAGAGGTTAACCAGCAGCACACTCCTCTCCTGGGTGGTCGTTCGTTCGGTAGTTTCAATCGGCATTTTGCAAATTGCACGAACGGGGTTATATGAACAGGCAATTCCGCGAACAAAGGGAAACAGACGAACCAACAATGCAGATGAATCTGTCACTATATATATATATATATATATATATATATATATATATATATATATATCTCTATCTCAAATACGTACATCGATCAGTTGGCAAAAGAAGTAGACATGCTTTCTATTTGCTTAAATTCATATGTGTATATACAGTGAGAGTGATATATATATCTCAATGCAATAACAGTTGAAATATTTATGTTGGCTATATAAACAGGTGGTGGGTAGCATGATTCACTGTTACAAGTGCTGTTCTCAGTTCCCCTAATATGCAGGGGCTTATTTAATCAAATGTATTTTCCCTGGGAACAAGCAAATGTATAAAAAATAAATCACATTCCTGTATACCAACATGCAGTGCATTCTCCTGGGAGAAACTGGTTATGCAGCAGATGGGAATCGCAGCTTCATTATAATGTAAGATATTATAAGACAGCTTCTGTATGGAGTCTCGACTCAGACAAATCCCACTAATAAGATGCATTTTACTGGCTGGAAACAAAGAATTTCTACAGACTTCTGATTTTTGATCTGGCTACCTTCTATCAGATGCTTGAGAAAAAGGTACCAATAAATCCAAAACTTGGAGACAAAATAGGTAATCAGATATTTATTTAGTGACAATAACCTCTACAGCCTCACACATTTTAGGGTTGATGATCATAAAAATAGATGACATAAATATATATTTCATATATTTGTGTGTGGTTGGAGACAAGCTAAAATATGTATTCCAGAAACTGGTGCATATACATATTGTCAAGGCAACATATATTTCGGCTATTTACTAAACAGAGAACCAAATACCAAAACTGAAGATGAAATAAAAAAGTTGATCTAGAGAACTTAAGCCATGCAGAACTTTCAACGCAACACAACTCAGTTTAGTAAGTAGACCCAATTATCTAAACAGCTGCAATAAAATGTTTTTCCGTATGCAAAAAAAAATGCAAAACAGTAATAATAGTCTGTCTTTTTATATTATAATTTTCACACTCTGGGTACGCAAAGCAGAGTTGTATCTAAGAACCAAAAAGCACAGTGAAAGAAAAGAAGGGCCATATTTAGCTTCCCACAAAACAATACACATTGTGTATTGTGTGGCGGTTGACCGAGTGGTTGGCAGAGTTGTGCGAGTTTGGCTGGCGGAATGTAATTGTGTTTGAGGGCTGGCTGAGTGTGAATGTATGTGGAGTAGTCAAAGTGGGATTTATGTGGTTTAGCTGAGTGTGGAGTGATTGTGTGTGTGTGTGATTTAAAAAAATATTATTCTTATCCTCTGTGATGGACCTCCTGGCACCCTGACCGGGTGCCTCCACCAATCGATGCTCCTAGTGGTCACTGGGTACTCCAAGCACTCCAACAGACACCATCAGCACTGTAGTCCCCATTTCCAGCCTTACAGCTTGGTTGGGGTCTTGCTGTCCTCCACCCACCCTGGACCCAAGACCAGGATCCAGACTCCAGCGTTTAGACCTCTCCTCCAAGAGTGTAGCAGTATGCTCTTAAAAGAGCAAGTGATTATAATGCATGGGAGTATAGTGATCTAGCAATCCTCAGAGTGAATATAGCTGTCCCCTCCACACGAGACGAGGCTCTGTGTTGTGGGTGAAGAACAGGTTTATTGGTTTTATTTACCTCTAAAACACATGGAAACCCCAATATAGTCATATCTCCTGATAGCCTGATCTGGGGGACCAACAAATTTAAAAATCACCCAGATTGGTTCAGGGGTTCAGGATTTCCATGGAAGTCCCAGTTTGACTGACCGCACGCATGGTCTCATGCCCAAAACAGTTCCAGAGAATCAGGGCTTGTGGTCGGTCTAGTTCGGTAGTTCACAATATAACAAATACGAATGTAACCAGTTCGTATGTATACTTAGTTTGTGTCTCTTGTTCGGGAGTGTGTTTCCACCAAACGCCGCTCTTCTCAAGTGAATCCAGCCGAACAAACAAAGAGATGGAAGTCCCAGCGGTGTTCGGGCCGTCGAGTGTCCGATTTATAGTTCTAAGTATTTGACGACCAAACACTGCTGTATGTGTTTGCGGCTAAAGATGGCCGCCGCCACCACGTGTTTGCACATACAAATGACGGCCCCCCAGTTAACCACTAAGAGTTGGAGTATAAACCATGATGGAACAGCTGGGCTAAGAGTTGTATCCCTATGGTGCTGCTGACAACATGCCTATGGTGCAGGCTAGATTAAACACTCTTCCAGTCTGGCTCTCAATGAATGAGTCAGTGTTGTAACTTAGTGACTGTGTTTTGGGCATTTCCAAAATGGCACTATCCCTAATAATGGTTTTGCAAGGAGTGTTCTAGTCTGGCCCTTGACAAGCAGAACTCCATGGCCTGATTGCAATAGCAGCTGTTGCTACTCTGGTAGTTCCGCCACTGGTCCAAAGCCTCTCAGTTCAGGCTTTTGGATTGTAACTGAATAAGTATCTAATCGTATCTTGCACCCCTTATAACCTTCCTCCACCATCTTCCTACTACTAGGCTTCCTCCTCCCAAACCCCACCTCCCCCATCCTTCAGGTACATGCAATCACTTAATTCCCTTGGTGTATATCTCCCTCATCTTTTTAGATTTTAAGCTCATTTGGGCTGTGTCCAGGGAGGGGAACAGCATTAGCTGGTGGTCTCACAAACCCTGGTAGCATGTGGTATCAGAGTGGATTTAGATTTTAAGCTCATTTGGGCTGTGTCCAGGGAGGGGAACAGCATTAGCTGGTGGTCTCACAAACCCTGGTAGCATGTGGTATCAGAGTGGTAACCCACAGCAACACTGAGAAACCAGGGGCTCTGGAGAATCAGAGGACCAGCCACTGGAGGCTAAGGCTAGGAGCCTGGCACCTAAATGCTGCACAACTTTGAACAGACCCTAGGAGGGAGATCTTTGATCTCCCTTAACCAGGTGTGTAGGGGCCATATATTGTGTTGGGGTTGTATCCCTTGTATCTTACATGTGCAGGGGTTGTATCCCCTGATTGCAACAATGGATACTCATGTTTGCAACTTAAAGTTAAAGCACTGACACAACCTTGTAAGGATCATAATTTACAACTATGATATTCAGGACAAGAATATGCCTAATTACAATATACACACTATAATCCCAAGGTATCAGCACCCAAGTCTGTTTACAATTATAACAGAGAATGCTAACTTACAGCCATCAATACAAAAACACTAGAATATTGTGCGCTATGTTTATCTAGTGTATGTGGGATTTTACTTTGTCACAGTTAAGGAGACCCCCGGCAGACCCCATTTAAGAAGCCAAACTGTTCCAAAATGGTTTGACTGCTTACAATGGGGAGGGGGGAGGCAGGGCACTCCTGGCACCGTAACTACTATAGCGGAATGTTTCTTTAAAAGGCTAGTGGAGTTGGTAGTCACAATGATAGCAGCAGGAGCTTCAATTAGTAAAAATCTTCAGTGAACAGACTAGGGTAGAGGGCAGTTGCAATGCAAAGCAGCCTTGTAAAAACCTGCAAATTTTTAGTTTCTTTTAACACGTCAGCGAGAGTTACTTAGTGCAGTGTATCCTACATCAGTGGAATACTAGTGTGTGTGTGTGTGTGTGTGTGTGTATATATATATATATATATATATATATATATATTAGAATTAGTGTAGCCACAATATTGGTATTCCATTGATGTAGGTTATACTGCACTAATAAAATATGTCTCCTTTTGTCCCTTGTTTGAAACTCTATGCAGTGGTTTCATTTTAAATCACATATGATGGCAAGCTTTCATTTTTATTTAATGTTTATGTTGCTACAGAACAGCTCTGATATTTGGATCTAGGCAGACCAAATACACTGGCCTAGATTTGCCTGCTATGAGTGTTCTAGACTTGGCACAAAGGTAAAATATAAACTAACATTTGAACTTAAGCATATAATTTCATACTTAACAAACAGAAATTGGTGGATGGAATTCTGGGACTAATACCAATTCTATGTCTACAATATGACATATCATTTTTGTAGCATGTAACGTGAAGGTTTGGTGATGGTGAAAATGTCCAAGGGTATGATGAATGATAACTTCTTGCTGGCTTAATCTCCCTAATATGGTGAAACAACCTAAACTATTTTTTAGGTGTAAGTGTTATGGAAAGGTAGCCACAAAGTAAGATATCAAATTGCATTCAGCTTGCATATATACAAATGTACAACACTACATCTTTAGTGTTAATGTGACATTGGTGCAGTTGGTCACAATGCACAAACACTCCTAAACTTTGTGTGTAGGTCAGTATTTTCTTGGATACATGTGTGGGTTTTTTTTTTTTTTCTTCAAAATACAATTCATTTTATATTTGATTTAAGTAAAAGAAACCTTTTCAGTTATATTTAGAAATGCAAATTTGGAAGAAATTCCATTCCTTATTTAAAGGGACACTACAATCACCAAAACAACCTTAGCTTAATGAAGCAGTTTTGGTATGTAGATCATGCCTCAGCAGTCTCACTGCTCAATTCACTGTCATTTAGGAGTTAAATCACTTTGTTTATGCAGCCCCAACCACATCTCTTTGCATGTGACTTGCACAGCCTTCCTAAACATTTCCTGTACAGAGAGATCTGTTTATGCTTACTTTATTGCACATTTTGTTTAATTTAGGCTTGCTAGATCTTGAAGGAACCTGCTGTATGTGCTTAAAGTTCAATTTACAGAACATGATATAATTTCTAAAGTAAGTTAACATCTGAATGAAAATGGGACTTTTTTTTTTTTGTCATGCAGTGTTTATCACAGCCAGGAGGTTTGGCTAGGGCTACATGGACAGAAACAAAAGTGAATTTACTCCTAAATGACAGAGAATTGAGCACTAAGACTGGGGCATGATCTAGACACACAAATATTGTCCCTTTTAAAGGACCACTATAGGCACCCAGACCACTTCAGCTCAATGAAGTGGTCTGGGTGCCAGGTCCATCTAGGGTTAACCCTGCAGCTGTAAATATAGCAGTTGCAGAGAAACTGCTATGTTTACATTAGGGTTAATCCAGCCTCTAGTGGCTTTCTCATTGACAGCCGCTAGAGGCGCTTCTCACTGTGATTTTCACAGTGAGAAAATGCTGCCATCCATAGGAAAGCATTGAGAAATGCTTTCCTAAGGACTGATTGAATGCGCGCGGCTCTTGCTGCGCATGCGCATTCGGCAGATGCCGATGGAACCCGGCGCTGGAGAAAGGTAAGTGATTAACCCCTTAACGCCTCTTGAGCCTGGCAGGAGGAAGACCCTGAGGATGGGGGGGACCCAAAGACCCTATAGTGCTAGGAAAACAAGTTTGTTTTCCTGGCACTATAGTGGTCCTTTAAGTGTTTTTGAGTATTACTGTTTAATGTTGCATTACCAAACATTTTATGTCAATTTCCAATTCTGTTATACTGTGTATAATGTGTTCCTGATTAAGCCTTATAATCCAGCAAAAGTGATAGTAAAATATCTTTTTATTTTTTATTTTTTTTTTATCACTTTTGATGATTCTAACTCCTATCTATCTATATATCTCTATCCCCCATTGTCAGGCCCTTTTAGTTGACAATTAACACTTGACAATTTTTTTTTTTTTTTTTTGTCAAAACACATTATTTTTCTTCTCCTGTAGATTTATTTATTTTTGCACAAAATTTGACTTTATTTACTTGAAGTAAACCAAATTCTCCCCTTACCCAGGGCCTGATGAATGTAGATATAAATTTGAACTTATATAATTAGATCAGGACCCATGTTAAGAAGAGATAAATGTCTCCCTGTTTGTCAAGTTATTTTCAGAGGCATGCAGCAATGTGTGCAGAGAAACATAGAGACATACTGCACTTAAAATACTTCAGGTCTAGATTGCTGTGGAAAGAGCTGATACATCCCTGTTTGTGACGAGTGATTATCTGTGCTCATTAAAAAATCATCCCCATTCAGAGCGAGAACTCTGCATTTATTTTCTGTATTATTTCAGTACAGATAACAGGAAAATTTCAATAAACTGTAATTATATAAACTCACTATAAATTTGTATCTCCTACCTATTTTCTGGATTTTTTTTTTTTTTATTTTTTTTTGCATAAACTGTGGAATATTTTACATTTAGAATAAAGATAAAATAACAAATTGACTTGTATTTCAAACTGGAGTATATCACTACTCAGGAAAAATATTTGTAGTTTATTTTTATTTATTTTATTTCATTTTCTATATTTTATATTAAAAAGGTGGACATGCTCCTTTCACAAACAATTAGCATTCTAGAAACACATATTTTAAAAGAAAATTGGTATTTGTAGTCTCCTCTATCGTGTTTTTTATTAAGCTGTTTTGATGTTTCTATGTGGTCCTTTGTTATTTATAAGGGATCTGTTGCCCTCTATATGAACTTATTTTCACTTGTAGCACTTTTTCACCGTAATAGCACTTTTCTTCATTCATGTCTTCACTTTAAGCACCTTATATTTACCAGTTCAAATTTATATTGGTAATAATTCGTTACCATTTGCATAGTTCCAATTAGCACTTTACTGAAAGCTATATCACTTTAAACTGCTTCTGGTAGCACTTTAATAATAATAATATATCTGTTTTATTATGCCTTTTAGCTCTCTTAACATCACTATTTCACTCGGTTTACCAGTTTCAATCATCCAGATCACCTCTATATAGCTCCAATTTTACCACATGACAGGAGGCTTCCTATTTTGCATTAAACTCTCTTTACTAACTCCACATAGCAGTAAAGAAAAGTGAAAACATTAACCAATCAAAATGCAATAGGAAGTATAGTTTTCCCAGTGATGAAGCTCCTCCCCCTCTTTCTTTACTGCTCCATCAGCAGACAGGTCAGAGTTTCAGGCTCTTCCCTTATACTGCTGTTTATATTGATTTGTGTATACTTATTTTCATATAGTTATATAATGTGTGTATACTTCTGATATACTCATACTGTGTTCTCTCTAGTCATCTTATGGACTCTTCCCACTTTTTTAAAAAACACCTTTCTTCAGGGTCTCTCCTCCCTGCTCCCTTATCTACCCCTTCTCTTGAGGGGTTTTTTTATTTCACCTTTTCATTCTATATGCGAATACCTCAATTAAATCAGCTTCTAACTTCATCTTGCTGCTAAATCATCCAGAGCCAGGTTCTCATTGGCTCAGGAAAAGGTGAGCACAACCATAACCACTATGTTTTTTATTTTGGTTGAAACTTAATACACTAGGCAGTCTCCCTTTCTCTCTCCTTTTGAGGAAATCCATTCCAGGCAAAAGGGTGCAGTGTCTCCATACGACACTACTGTGCAAGTGATTTGAGCCTGTCCCTTTGAAGCTCTGATCAATGTGAGTTTGACTACTTGAATTATCACCAAAATACATTATCAATTGTGGATTTACAATATATTGTGTTTTATTTTTTTTGTTTCCTTTATATGTACTGATATACATCTGAGATTTAACCCTATTTTAGGGTAAGTTTATACCTTTAACACTCCACTCATTTGATTAGTAGAGTCTGGACGTTATATCCAGATTGTACTAAGCTCACTTTGGTTCATTACTATAATTAGTGGGGATAAGAGAGTATCCACTAGAGTGTGTAGCTGCTTATTTTTAACTCAATTACATTTGTAAGCGCACTATACACAGTAATCACCAATCTGTGTGTTTTGTTAACTCCTCCTTTACTGTGTTGATTCCCTTTATGTATTTAAATGTTTCTGTCATATCCCCCTGTCCCGTCTTTCCTCCAAGCTATACATGTTAAGATCCTTTAACCTTTCCTGGTAAGTTTTATCCTGCAATCCATGAACCAGTTTAGTAGCCCTTCTCTGAACTCTCCCTAAAGTATCAATAACCTTCTGAAGATACGGTCTCCAGTACTGTGTACAATACTCCAAGTGAGGTCTCACCAATGTTCTGTACAATGGCATGAGCACTTCCCTCTTTCTACTGCTAATACCTCTCCCTATACAACCAAGCATTCTGCTAGGATTTCCTGCTGCTCTATTACATTGTCTGCCTACCTTTAAGTCATCAGAAAAAATCACCCCTAAATCCCTTTCCTCAGATTTTGAGGTTAGGACTCTATCAAATATTCTGTACTCTGCCCTTGGGTTTTTACATCCAAGATGCATTATCTTGCACTTATCCACATTAAAAGTCAATTGCCACAACTCTGACCATTTTTCTAGTTTACCTAAATCATTTGCCATTTGGCTTATCCCTCCTGGGACATCAACCCTGTTACATATCTTAGTATCATCAGCAAAAAGACATGCCTTACCATCAAGACCTTCTGCAATATCTCTAATAAAAATATTAAAGAGAATGGGTCCAAGTACAGATCCCTGAGGTACCCCACTGGTGACAAGCCCAAGCTTCGAATATACCTCATTGACTCTGTTGCCTCTCACTCAACCACTACCTTCCCCATTCAACAATACTGGAATTCAAACTTAAAGATTGCAATTTATTGATAAGCCTTCTATGTGCAACAGTGTCAAAAGCCTTACTGAAATCTAGGTAAGCAATGTCTACTGCACCACTCTGATCTATTATTTTAGTTACCCAATCAAAAAAATCAATAAGATTAGTTTGGCATGATCTCCACTTCTCCCTGAAGTAAACCCATGTTGTCTCTGATCTTGAGTGTAAACTCACATGTAATAAATGACTTGTTTGTCCTTTTTCCTAACTGAGGTGCCTTTACTTCATTTTTCTCTGTAAATACTGAACAAAAATATTAATTGAAGCAGTCAGCTAGACCTTTATCCTCATCTACATACCGTTCTTCTTTTGTTTTTAATCTAACTAATCCTTGTTTTACTTTCCTTTTCTCATTTATGTATCTAAAAAAAATGTTTTGTCCCTTTTTTTACTGACTGTGCTATTTTCTCTTCTGTGTGAGATTTGGAAGCTCTTATAATTTGCTTAGCGTCTTTCTGCCTAATCTTATAGAGCATTCTGTCTTCCCCACTCTGGGTTTTTTTTATAATTACTAAATGCTAACTTTTTTGTTTTTTACTATTTTGGCCACCACTCTGGAGTACCACAGTGGTTTCTTGAATTTTTTGCTTTTACTGACAAGCCTAATGCAATTTTCTGTTGCCTTCAGCAGTGCAACTTTTAAATAATCCCATTTCTCTTTGACTCCATTTAAATTGCTCCAATTCGATAATGACTCCTTTACACATATTCTAATTTTAGAAAAGTCTGTGTTTTTTAAAGTCTAAAACTCTTATTTTTGTGTGGTGTGACTCAGTCACTGTTCTTATATTAAACCACACTGACTGATCACTGGATCCTAAACTTTCACCTGCAGTAATATCTGATATCAAATCTCCATTTGTTAACACTAAATCTAGTATGGCCTCTTTACGAGTTGGCTCCTCAACGACTTGTTTTAGAGACAATCCCAGTAGGGAGTTTAGAATATGTGTGCTCCTGGCACAAGCAGCTAATTTTGTTTTCCAATTCACATCAGGAAGATTAAAGTCACCCATGATGATAACTTCCCCCTTCATTGTCATTTTAGCTATCTCTTCTATTTGTCCTGGGGCCTATAAATCATACCTACACGCGTTTCTGTGTGATTACCAAATTCTAACGTAACCCAAACTGACTCTATGTTCGCCTCACTAACTTTTATTAGGCTAGATTTTATGCTATCCTTCACATACAGTGCCACGCCTCCCCCTTTCTTGCCTTCCCCGTCTTTTCTATATAAAGAGTACCCTGGTATTGCGATGTCCCAGTCATTTTTCTCATTATAACATGTCTCAGTAACAGCGACTAAATCTACATTATCAGTTGCCATTATTGCCACAAGTTCATAGATCTTATTCCCTAAACTGCGAGCATTTGTAGACATGACTCTAAGCTTGTAATTTTTTTTAACACACTTGCTAAAGGCACCTTCTGTCCTTGTTTTGTGGGGCAATTGGATTGATGTTTTATCATTTTGCCCCCACCTCCTAGTTTAAATACATCCTAGCAAAACCTCTGAACTGCTCACTGAGAACATTTGTTCCCTTTTGAGAAAGATGCAAACCATCATCTTTTTTTGTACAGGTTATTTCCATTCCAAACAGAGCTACCATGAGAAATAAAGCCAAATCCTTGCTCCCAACACCATTCACCAAGCCACAAATCCCTAATACGCATCCGCCTGTCGTTCTGAGTGTTATGCACAGGCAGAACCTCAGAGAATGACCGTGTGGAATCAACCTGCCGTATATCATTGGCAAAAACACTACAAACTTCATTAACCTCCTGAAACCTCATTGCAAGTCAAGTCATTTGTCCCTAGATGGACAAGTACCTCCAATTCCCCTTCCTGCTTTGTTTGCTTAACAATATTACAAATACGTCTCCTGTCTCTGTGAGCAGTAGCTCCGGAAAGACATCTCACAAGACCACCATTGCCCATCTCCACACCTCTTATGATGGAATCCCCCAACAACAACTGCTTTCTATTAGGTCTCACCATAGTCTCCAAACCTTTCTCTACAACATCACTACTCTCTGTGCCTGAGCCTGTCTCCACAACCCCACTACTCTGTGCCTGAGCCTGTCTCCACAACCCCACTACTCTGTGCCTGAGCCTGTCTCCACAACCCCACTACTCTGTGCCTGAGCCTGTCTCCACAACCCCACTACTCTGTGCCTGAGCCTGTCTCCACAACCCCTCTACTCTGTGCCTGAGCCTGTCTCCACAACCCCACTACTCTGTGCCTGAGCCTGTCTCCACAACCCCACTACTCTGTGCCTGAGCCTGTCTCCACAACCCCACTACTCTGTGCCTGAGCCTGTCTCCACAACCCCACTACTCTGTGCCTGAGCCTGTCTCCACAACCCCACAACACCACTACCTTCAGTGCCTGTCTCCATAACACCACTACCCTCAGTACCTGAGCCTGTCTCCATAACACCATTACACTCTGAAAGTGCAGAAAATGAATTATGTAGAGTAACAAAGATGTCACTAGACCATCTGGGAGATTAAAAGGGGGTCCTACACAGAGATAAAGAAAATATTTACTCTTGGAAGAAATAGTTTTGTCAGTTTCTTTAAATGATAATACTTGTGAATTCTTTGAATCTTACTATTTTTGAAAGAGAGGTGTATTTAAACTAGTTCTTTTTTTAAAAATACATAGTTGCTGAAAAGAGACGTGAATCCATCATTCAGCCTTTCTCACATCTGTTTTTGTTGTTGATCCAAGAGAAGGCAAATAAAACAGTTTGAAGCACTTTCCATTTTGCATCAAAATTTCATCTTGACAGTTAGATCTCTCCTTGGATCAAGAAGCTATTACCCCACAAATTAAAAATGATACCCTAAATAAAATGTTTTGTAAGTATTCATCCAGTTACAGTTTCAATATCTAGATAGACTGTGACACTTGTTCAGGCTGAGAATTCCACATCCTTATTTTTCTCACTGTAAAAAAACAAACTTTCCTTTGCCTTAGACTAAATTTCCTCTCTTCCAGTCTAAAGATGTGACCTTGTGCCCTATGTATAGTCCTGTTTATGTATAGATATCCAGACAATGGTTTGTATTGGCCCCGAATATATTTGTATAATGTTATCATATCCCCTCTGAGGTACTGTTTTTCTAAGCTAAACAGATTAGATTTGTTAACCTTTCTTCATAACTAAAATATTCAATTCCTTTTAATTTTGTAGCCCACCCCTGCAATTTTTTAGTGCCATATTCAAGATGTGGTCTTACCATTGATTAGTAAAGAAGCAATAGTATAATATTTAAATACTGGGAATTAATGCCCCTTTTTATACATTACCATACCTTACTGGCCTTAGCAACTGCTGGTGGACATTGTTGTCTATAACAATTCCCAAATCCTTCTCACATGTTATTCCAAATTTTAAAACATGACAGGAGGTTTCATATTTGCTTAAGTCTCTCTTTACTAGAACTCCACAGCAGCACATTAACACAGAGAGAAAACAACCAATCAGAAAAAGAATAATGTACAATAAAAGTCCCCTCCCAACCAACTACTTCCTCCTTCTTTGCTGCTCCACATCAAGCACAGGTCAGAGTACCACTGCCTCCTGCTCTTAGTGGGTGGGATGGGTGATCATTTAGAGATAATATAAATATATATATATATATATATATATATATATATATATATAATTTGTGCCTTGTTTTTATTATGCCTATCTATCGCTCCTTCCTAGTCTATTCCCCTTCCTCATTGAAGGGTTTTTTACTGTTTTTCTCTGCCTTTCTTTTCCCTTCTGTTCAGTTTTTTTCTTTCTATCTGCTTTTTATTTATTTATTTTTTTTTTCTGTCATCCTTTGGCCGGGTGTCGTCATCCTTTGGTCCTTTTAGCCGCCTCATCCGATTCCCTGTGCGCCAGGGCCGTGGAGTACATCTCCGGCGTCCCCTCTTGTTTGACTTTGTGACCTCGTGCCACCTCGCAGTCCCTGTCTTCCGGGACTACTCTGCCTGCATCTTCTCTTTTCTTCCGCTGCCAGGCTGCGGCCAGAGCTTTAACGCGACCCGCTTGTGTCCGGGTCGGGAGGGGGGAAGTTCCGGCCTACCACGTAGGAGCTGCGGCTCCCGAGATTAACCTCTCTGGCGTGTTGGCGCCTCGGGACCGTCATCGCAACCAGGTTCGGCTTCCGTTCAGGGAGGGTGGAGTGTTGAGGTTGGGGGTGATTGTGGGCTGTCAGACCCTGTGCCCTGGATTCTGTTTCTGCTGCACTTTGCCCCTTTCCATTTGTGCCTCTGCCCAGGCCTGATCCCATGAGAGGTTTTTGTCCCTGTCTATACCCACTGGAGTAGAGTAGCATTTAAGCAGACAGACCATTTGATTAGGCTCTGAAATAATCAGAGGTAACCAAACTTGTGCATTTGAATTACTCAGAGTGGGTAGCTAGTAGGCTGGAGGAGCATTTTTTTTTTTTTCTGTATATTGGGACCCAAAAAAATTTACTGCTTGCTCTCAGCACCCAGCTCTGGCCTGCCCTAACTGTCTGTGCCATTGCCACCAGATGACCCCCGGATCGGCTATACATCTAGATATATTTATAATTATTGTACACTTCTATCTTGCCACTGACTGTAGTATTAGGGGTGCTGCCCCAGCTATTCGGCTTGTGATACTTGTTCTCTGCTGGAGGAGGGAGTATTCCTGGACTCTATGGACGAGCCCCTATTTGATCCATGGTGCATTAGGCACTCCAGGTCCTCTGAATGGTCCTTGCCCGACCACCTGGAACAGTTTGTACACTACTGGGTCCGTAGACCTCTGGACTGGAAGGTACGGAAGAGGCTACGGGCGCAATCCCCCAGACCCACGTTGCCGGATAAGGTCGCCGTGACCCCGGAATTTAACGCCATGGCCTCCACTTACATGGCCCGTACCGGGCATGACTCTAAGAAAGGGGTCGAGCGCAGCCTCCGACTGGCGCAGGATAAGCTCCTAGATATGTCGGGTCCCCTGGCCAGAATCCTCATGCCGGCGAATGACGCCTTCTCACGGGGTGCTGCCCTGGACCCAGCGGCCATACGAGACTGGGCCCTGTGCTTCATTTGCCTGCTGGGCAACACCAACGGTTCTCGCCGTCTCCTACCCACCCTGGACCTATGACAAGGCTCCAGGTTCCAGTGGGTGAACCTCTTTCCCCAGAGAGTGAAACAGGAACAAGCTGTTACAAGAGCTCAGTGAAGATAAGGGAGTATGAAGAGCATAGCAATCCCTGTAGTGATTATAGCTGTCCCCTCCAAACACGAGTCAAGGGTCAAGTAGAACTGAAGGTTTAATGGTACAGCTGTTTCCCCACAAGGTTACCGCCCCATGTGACCTTGTGGGGCACAGGACATGAAATGCACAATCCAATAAAAACAGTTTGTACATTTGAACACTCTGTTACTGTACACAAACCCTCCCCTCTGCCTGTGATACAATAAACGAATACAATGGACTAAGTCAATTAACACAGGTAGAAAATATAAATTTTTACCCAAAACACAGAAAACACCACATATCCCACAAATGATACATTCCTGGATAGCCCTGATCTGGGTTAACAACCTACACAAAAATCACCCAGATCAGAGCAGGGGTTCAAAAGTTTTCAGGAAGTCTCTTTTGACTTACTGCAAGCATGACTTTCATGCCCAAAATAGTTCCACAGATTTTGGCTGAGCGGCCGGTCTATTTCCAATAGTTCCGTTCGAATGCAAATATCCAAAGTTAAAGTGGCGTTCAAATTGTCGAACACTGTTCGACTCCCGTTGAAGTTCCATAGATGGTAAAGTTCAGCGGTGTTCGTGTCGTCGCGTGTCCGATTTGAGTTCCATGAACTCAACTGCAAAACACCGCTGGCTGCGTTCAGCTAAACAAGATGCCTGCCGACATATGTTCGACTATACGAATGGCGGCCACTTCGACTTCTCCGGCACTTCGGCTGTATCCAAAGTGCCATTTCAAAAGTGCAGAGCCTTTCCCATAGGATTCAAAGGGGCAGAAACAGTGTTTTTAAAACCAATAAGCCTTTTTAAATGGCAAAACACCCCAGGGGCTATAGTCACTGGGCAAGAGGCTGGCAAGCACGCCTCTCCAAAAGCCAGTGGCAAAGTGTAGTTCGTCACAGCTACCTTAAACAAAGCCCAGACCTCCACCCACTCAGCTCACAGGTTTTTGGCAGGGCTGGTTGACTGCGGGGTCGTGTCTCCAGCCGTTTTTGGGTCGACTGGCAATCGAGGATCCCAAGCACCTTCTTCCCTACCTACCACTCAAGCTCTTCCTACTCCCAGTGGTCGGACCGCGGTAGAGAGAGCCGTGCTCACGGACGAGCAAGGATGCCCCTCTTCTTCCAGTTATCTTTCCACTCTGTTGCATGCGGGCAGGTTGTATCACTGCATGGACAAATGGAGGGAGGTTTCCTCAGACGCATGGGTTCTTCAAACCGTTTGGGGCTATGTAATAGGCTTTCATTCCAATCTGACACCTTCCCCTGACCCCTGTGTCGAGGGAACGTCAGTCTCTGATGACATCTGGGCCCTTTTCAAAAAGGCGCAGTCCAGTGGGCACCGGACTACGGGGGTTTCCTCTCTTCCATATTCCTGGTGAGGAAGAAATCTGGGGAATTCCGCCCGGTGATAAACGTAAGGAACCTGAATGCCTCGTCGTCTACCGGCACTTCAAAATGGAAGGCATCCATCTGCTGCGGGACCTTCTCCACCTGACACGACTGGACCTGAAGGACACCTGTCAGTCCCAGTAGACCCTACGTGCTGACTGTTTCTCCGATTTTTCTGGATGGGCAAACCATGCCAGTTCACCTGCCTACCATTCAGCCTCATCTGGGCTCGGTGACAGGAAGACTCCGATCCAGGTGTGTCCGTTGTATCATCTTCCTGGTTGACCTACCGATATTTTGCGAGAGCCCCTCCAGACTGAAATCTCAAATGCTCTCTGCGATCTCCTTGTTTGAATCGCTGGGTTTCGTGGTCAACTGGGAGAAATCGGCCCTCGCTCTGACACAGGTGATCGACTTCTTGGGTTTCAAAATAGACTCAACAGAGTACCTCCTTCGCCTTTCACAGTCACCACCATCACCACCATTCAGAAGGAAATCCGGAGGATACTGTGCCAAGACCAGATTCCACTCCGAGTGCTGGCTAACATGATAGACCTCCTCTCCACATTTATCCAGGCGATCGTCCTGGATTCCCTTCACTGAAAGGTGCTTCCAAATTGCATGACACACTTCCTGTGCAGGGGACCCTCCTACAACCAAGTGATTCCTCTCACCCCGGATGTCAAGATCAAGCTTCGCTGGTGGCTACTTCACATGTCCGCCTGGAATGGCAAGGCGATTTTTGGACCGGCCACGGATTTTGGATTGGAGTCAGATGTGAGCCTTTGGGCTAGGGGGCCACTTGTGCAACTAGCTCCACAGGTGGCCCTTGGTCGTAATTGGAGATGGAGTACCACATCAATTGCCTGAAACTGATTGGAGGCTCATTTGCAATAGGGAGCCTTGCGAACCACCTTTTGGATTGTTGCCTTCTACTCAGGATGGACAACGTATTGGCAGTGCAATACATCCACTGCCTAGGAGGTGCCCACTCCCTGATACTTTCGGAGGTGATGAAGGAAATTTACAGCTTCTGCTTCCAATGCAACATTACTCTCCAGGTGGAGTATCTCCTGGGAGTGTTGAACCTGACGGCGGACTGGTTCTCCAGACATTGGAGGGACGCCAGCGATTGGAGGCTTCTTCGTCCATTGTTCCGCGAGATTGCGGACCAGAGGGGCCCGTTGACTGTGGACCTATTCGCCTCCAGGATGAATTTCCAGGTCCCAACTTACTTCAATTGGCTTCCAGATCCGGCTTGCATTTCTTCAGGACTGGCCACCTCAGGGAGCTTATGCGTTTCCTCCGTTCGCTATGATTTGCAGATTCCTGCTGCAAGTACGTTGTCAACGTGTGTCATTAGTGTTACTAACCCCCCCTTTGGCAAGGTCAGGCTTGGTTCCCAGAACTTCTGGAACTTTCACATCAGGATCCACTCCTCCTCCCATTCCCACAGACGCTCCTCTTGGACCCGCGGGTTAACCCCATCCTCTCGTGGCCACCTCCGCTTAGTGGCCTGGACTCTTTCAGGGGAACCTGGAATGTCGATGACTTATCACAGTCAGCTAAGAACCTTCTCTGGAACTCCTGGGACGAGGGGATGTTAGTTATCCACATGGAACATATGGTGGTGTTAGTGCCTGGAATGGAATACCGATCCCTATACAGCCCCTGTTCCAATGTTTTAAACTTCTTGTCTCACTTGTTTGACTTGGGTCGGTCATATCGTTTAATGTAGCCAGGTCTGCAATCTTCGCGGGTCATGTGTCTCTCCGGGGTTCCCCCCATTGGTCAAGACCTGTTGACTTGCAGATTTCTCAGAGGCAGCAGACTAGCTGGACCTCCAGCATCCCTCTGGGATGTCTACACAGTCTTATCGTTTTGCAGGGTTGACCAGATAATCAGGACCTGTCCCTCCGACAGCTTTCAGCCAAATTCGCTCTCCTGCTTTGCCTCATGTCCTTTCGCCTGGTTTCAGTTGTTCAATGTCTACATGTTCTCCTTCTAACCGGAGGGGGTGACCTTCTTGGTGCCTAGATGTACCAAGTCAGACTAGATGGCTTTCTTCTACCCTTATTTCCAGGATTCACCTAAACTCTGCATGGTGGCAGCTCTCTCGTTATGTGGCGATTATGACTCCACTTCGCCCTTCTCGCTCTGGGCAATTACTGGTCTCCTACGTATGGTCTCACTAACCAGTCTCTTCTACAAACTTGGTGCGATGGATCAGATGGTTGTTCGTCTTTATGGATTCGTCTTTTGGATCGCATTCGGTTTGGGGCACTGCGGCATCTAGCAACCTGGTGGCTGGCGCGTCGCTTCACAAAATCCTATGTTCGGCGGATTGGTCTCGAAGACACCTTCGTGCAATTTTTTTTTTTTTTTAGACCGGCTGTTCATTCTTCATTGGCCTTGTTGGCTGAGTGTTGAAACGGCAAATAAAAAGCCTCCTGTCATGTTCTAAAATTGTAAAGTATGCTAGCTTTAGTGTACCTATAATCTTAATTTTATTAAAGACAGGAGGCGAATATTTCCCTCCCAGTTTCTTTACCCTAACCTTGTTCTGTTTTGTCGACTGACATAGGTAAATCAGGTAATTATGCAGTTTTGTGGACTTTCACTTCTGTCACAGCTTTGTTTTTTGTATACATCTGGAATGTTCGGGTGGAATTCCTGTTGGTTTTAGTGATGTTTAACCCTTCTCTGGATGGCTGCATGTTTTTCTAAGTACATTTCGTTCATTAACCGATTTATTTCGATTCAGTTTATCTCGTTTTGTTTAAAGTTTAATCTCTGATACCACGTTGGAATTCCTTCTCCGGATGATCATCAGTTGGATCCAATTTTCTTCCGGGAATACAGTTATATTGTTTCGTTTGTTTTTTCGCAGCTTGAAAGAGGAAGTAGTTGATTGGGAGGGGACTTTTGTACATTACTTTTTTTTTCTGATTGGTTGTTTTCTCTCTGTGTTAATAGCCTACTCTGGAGTTCTAGTAAAGAGAGACTTAAGCAAATATTTGCCTCCTGTCATTAATACAATTAAGATTATAGGTATACTAAAGCTAGCATAATCTACAATTCACTACCATTTAGGGTGTAAGTTGATTATGGATTCTTTACCCCAAGTGTATAACTTTGCTTTTATTTTTTGATAGTTGTCACTATGGCAATGCTTAAGCAATATCTCGAAAGGGGAATTGCTTAGGATTAATAGATATAAATGCAACAATTCAACCTGAAACACCAGTGAATTGTGAATATAAAAGTAAAAACTTAACCCATAGGTACACAGCCTCCCGAGGTTACCTCCCAGGTGGCAACCAACTAAAACAGAGGTGTGTGTGTGTGTGTGTGTATATAACACAGAAAGTTTAGGAATCCTGCTGGTGTACTTAAAACCAAGGATAAGACATAGTGCAATATTGCCTAATATAAACAAAAAACAGGTATGCAATTGCACTCACAAATTTAAGATAATAAAAGCACCTTATGGCTGCCACCCATGATGTTGATAGGGGGCTAGAATTCCTCCTTCAGATTTTCCACCGAACGGACTGTTGGATATTTCAGCACACTAAATACTAATCCAGAAGTTTCTTCAAAAATATATGTATTTAACAAATCAAGTTAAAAAGAGGTAGAATGCAAAAAAAAAAAATCGGTCCTATGCGTTTAGTACTTCCTTAGGGTCCCACAACTGTAAAAATCATTACAGTGATAAAATAAAACCCCACAGCCTAATAACCCTTTCTCACAGTCCCCTTTCAATAGGGTTAACCCACAAAAGTTAATTGGTGGTATAATAGATGTTTTTTTCCTTGTACCTCTGGATTGGTTGGTGGTTGTTTTCTCCCAGCCATCTCTATTTGCTGTAAATTTGATTCTCCGCCGGTGTTTCTGAAAAGTGCTTCCAAATTTCATGACACACTTCTGTGCATTCTATTCCAAATTTCCACCATAATGGCCGTGCGTTCCAAGGTAAAAGCAGTAAAGATAGACAGGCTCCCCCTGGTGTTTTCCAATGGGGAAAAATCTTATTTACCTATACGAAAACTCATATTAATTTCATATCCTTATAACTTAAAAACATAATTAGTAAATTTTGACTAATGGACCAAAAATAGTACAAACATATAAATATAAATACAATTAATATAAAATTAATAATACCATCCTAATTAACTAATAACATCATTATGTACACATTAATTGATTTCTAAAATGTTCTGATATATGATTATTACTGATGTTCTAGTGATCAAAATAAAGTAATCATTCATTATTTAATTGGGACTTTTTTCTTTTACTAGCTTGTGATGTGATAGATAATAATAATCAGTCTTGAAACTTGATTATCCAAAACTTCTAAAATACACCCAGAAATACTTGGGCACCTCTTTATACAAGAGGCACTTCCTGACTCACCACAGCTCGTGGCGGATGACTTTTGCAGCCTGGTTTGGGACCTCGGTGGAGGAGGTGGCCGATCTTTCAACCCTGACCTAGCCCATTGTAGTGCAAGACAAGGGCCCCATACTCACCCCCTTCCCCCACCCCCGTGGTCCGGGGGGGTTATCCCAGACCCCACTAAGTCTCCACTCAACTCAGAGTCGCTCCTGAGTGAATGCTACACAGGCAACTTCCACGCGGTTTACCTAAAATGGCGGCTGACAACGCAGATTTACTGCACAGCAACTGGGAATCTGGCTTCGAGAAGGTGTTTGACATTATCTGTCAGCAGTTTTGGAGTGAATTGAAGGAGAGGCAGAGTAACCTTCACCACCTGCTTATGTGAAAACACCTCTGATCAATGTTGTTGCCCGAAGATGCTGACCTCAAACCGGCATTAAACCGGCTTGAATAACCAAGCGCAGGTCCCGCACCTTGTGGAAACATCATTGCCTCAAATATCAAAGCTCCCCTAGGATATACAGAGGGAAATCTGCAGACAGAGGATGCAAGTCCCTGCTGAAACCTGGATGTGGAGGGCAGCAGCACAATATGATCGTATGGGGGACTCCAGCTACCGTCTCTCTCTCTGGACTCTGCCTGAACGTAATGGGCATTGGCTGAATAGACTACCATCCTAGGGGTTCTGGACCTATAAAGTTGATCCAGGTGGAACAAAAGAGTATTGTCCCACCCCAAGGGGATATCCTAGGGTGAAACAGGATGTTTAGGCCACTCCCCCTGCACCTCCCAGATCAAAGAAAAGTCACCTAAATAGTGCTTCCAATTAGGTGGTAACCCTGGAGATAAACTACTGACAAATGAGAACAAAAATCCCAGTATCACCCAAAATTGTGGGATACACTGGGAGGAAGCACAAAAGTATAAGTGGCCAAAAAAAAACCTTAAACTTTATTTTCAATGATACAAAAAATAATGGTCCACTTAAAAAGAAAATATAAACATAATTAAAACAGGGGTATACGAGGTGGGTGGTGTTTACAAAGAGCGGTAGAAGGTCTGTATGCTTAAACTAAACTCATCCAAACCTCCCCTATGCACTGTGTTCCAAAATGCCAGAGAGGGAACCAGGAGGTTGCAAAAGATAAAGGTACATTAATAAAAATCTCTTGCTGTCCATATATACCTTGGCACCGCATAGGGCTAATGCCTACCTGAACCAGTAACCCTGAACACTCAAAATAAAAGTTCAAACGTGCATAGTACTACCCAAGAGCTCCATTACAGTCAGCATTTCAGGTTTCATGTTCCTGTTGTACCAGCTTCAATTATTGTGCACTTAAAAACCCAGTTAGCAGCTTAGTAGATAACAGTATATGAAAACATTTTTAGTAAAGCTGATAAAGGTGCAAAAAAGAGATTACTAAAATTATACAAAGAAGTCAACAGAGAAATAGATACAGAGAGAGAAAAAATAAACACAGTATGCCCGGGATGTTGTGTACTTTGTGATCAGAAAACAAAAACAATTACAAATGCTGTAAGCATAAAAATACAGGATTTGGCTAATCTGCCCTTCCTGTAATCATTTAAAATAAAGCCAGTCAGGGTGAAGCCAGAGCTCGGAGGAAATTAGCATTGTCATAGCCGCATCTGATTTTTTTTATTTTTTATTTTTATTTTTTTATTTTTTTAATTCTCTACATTTGATTGTCCTCCTAGCTCCCCCATTTCATTTTTTTTCCCCACCTGTTTATTTCTTCTCTGGATCTATGTCCTAACCACCAACATTTTTGTGTTACCTTGTGTCCTGCATGGGCTTCATCTGCCGACATTATATTGCGCTGTGAAGCTCGAGTGCATGCCCAGTTGTACACCTGGGCTTTCGTTATGGTCCCAGTTTCTGACTGAATTTCGGCTAGTCGTCTAGTCATCAGAAAGACGACTGAACAAATAGAACTTACAAAGATCGCACGAATACTGAATTGCACTTCAGTCTTCCTTTTAGTTTATTACAAGGCTCATAGCTCCCTGCTTGTAATATGTGAAAATTGAAGTGGCAAGGAGCTGTATTTTTTTAAATTGAATTGTATTTATTGTATTTTCTTATTATGTATTTAATATTTTATATTTATCCATTTTTAAGTCCATATATGTTTTTCACACATTCATTTTTATTGTATGTTTATGCATTTTGTATACCTTATTTTATTATTTGATAATTTTTACATAGTTTTATCTATTAGGTGTGCTAACAATGTATGCTTTATGTCTTCAATTTTTTTTAAATGTGTTTTATAATAATTGATGTTATATGTCCCATATGGGTTTTTATTCACATTCATTTTATAGCAGCTGTGTTTTTATATTTTTATTTATTTATAAAATACATTACCAGGAAGGATACATTGAGATTTTTCTCGTTTTCAAGTATGTCCTGGGTTCACAAAACATTTCATTGATCCCTACTGGGTTTCCAAAGCCCCACATTGCATTACATGACTATCCACTAGGCTACGACGCCATTTTATTAGAGCAACACCATCACTTTTTTACAATTTGGCCCTTCTTGTATAGCCTTTGTTTGGGCTCTTAATATATCACCCCCACCTACACTTCAGTTTATCTATAACATTAGTAGTTGTTTGAATTTTTAGCATTGCGCTATGGCTCATGCAAATCATGTAATGTGGGTCACATATTACTACTTGTGAAGAAATGCCTTTTTTATTCTGTATATGCCCTCTTTGTATTTGTGTCAATAGCAATGTTTCCCTATGGCATTCGGTAGGTAAAACTACCGAATGCAGACCACCCTGTCACCCCTTTTATACATCCAAACTTTGGGGCTTATTGACTTCTAAAGACAGTTTCTTCCCATTGGAATCCATGGGAAGGTGTGTTTCTTCCCCTCCCCCGTTTCCTGTCCATTGTTCTCAAGCAGGGAGTTGTCCCAGGGACACTGCCAGACCAGTGGGAACTGGTTTGGGCAGAAAAGCCATGCTTCCTTTGGGTCACAAAGGACTTCTAACTAACTTTTGAACTAATGGAAGGATTTGCATGATTTCTGTGTATGTTTGTATTTGGGATGTGCTGATTAATAATATGTGACTTTTATTAATATTGGATGTATGGTTTTGGAGTTATGAAAGTTGGGTAAAAAGTGTGTTTTAAAATGTATGGATAATTGGGTTACCTCTCAGGCTAAGGGGAGGGGATGTGTGGGATGTAACCATTGTGTGATTGGTTGTACTGTGTCCCACCCTGTGGGATGTCCCCTTGCATGGGGACCTGCATAAAAGAAGGTTCTTTGTGTGCCAATAAACAGTTCCTCTTTGTACCCTTATTCTGACTACGTATGCTGTTTGGGAGTTTGTGTGTTTTACTGTGGGAATTATCCAGGAACACTATTGGAATTACACGGGGATCAGTCTACCATAACTACCGAACAGAGGGCTATGTTCACTGGGCTCTGGCGGTTCGGGAGTAAACTACCGATTGAGGTTTAAATGTACTTGGTTTCCTTACACTACTCTCTTTCTGAGGCTGTCCTGTCTTCTAGGCCATCCTCTTTACATGTTCTTAGGGTTTCAAATATGTCCTCTATCTCCCAACATTGGCTTCCTCCTTTTTATAATTTTGCTGCAGAAGCGCCAATAACATAACGCAGGCCAGTTGCTGGATTTGGTTCACCTATCCTTGAGCACCTTGCTCCCCCCTTCTCTAAAATCAGTTGTTTTAAGTTCTAAACTCAGATTAAAAACCCATTGACTGGTGAGTGCTGATCTGTGTTTAACATTGTATTGACTATTGTATGTATGTATGTGTAGCCCAGGTTTATTAATACTAAATACTAATAATACAAAATAGGGTATCTAAGGTTGCTATATCCACCATGTTGTACTCGACACACATAATATCAATATGTTAATTGGTAGCAGAGGTTTCACTAAAGGGCGGGCTGGGGTGGCATGTGAGGCCCATTTGCCAAAATATTTTTTTCTGCTTCTCGGCTCTAACCACCTATGCTTAGTTCCTCACTTAGGCTAGTAGTCAGCCGGGAACAGGCAATATTATAGAGAGACACACAGGCAATATTATAGAGTCTTTATTTCCTTTGTGTCTGTTCCTGCTTCCTCTACCAGCTGGGACTCACTAACAGGGGATGACTGAGCAAGTCAGTCATGGAAAGAGGACCTCAGGCTTTTGGGGGGGCCTGCTTATTTTTAATTAGTCATGAACAGAGAGCTCCCTAACCAGCATGCTGACACTCAGGGGTCTAGTGAAATAGGGAGTCCCCTGTAATAGAATGCAGCAGAGTCCAGCTAGCAACATTGTAAGCCCATTTGCTCCTTTAAAGGCTGCAATGTGCAGTGGCTGAAGGAAGAAATGCAGCAGAGGAGGCTGTAAATGCACATGCCACACAGGATTATGCAGAGCATAGCACCTGCCTTCTCCCCACCCCTTACAATTGGACAACCTCCAAGGTAAGGGGCAAATATATGGGCATCTTTCTTAATGTTGAATATGTATGTCTGTGTGTGCTTGTCTGTTAAATGGTGAGGTATTGAACTTTAGGAATGGATTACCAATTATTTTGGGGCTCAGTCCCTGGGTATTTTTTGACCATTGCAACAGCCCTGATTGGAACACATGGAAATGCTGCCCTGAAGAATGTATAATGTGTAGGCTGTGTGATTTGTGACTCACCTGATTCTACCAGCAGCATCTGACTTTAACAGGCTACAGTGGAGCATTTCCTACATGTTGCCCATCACATTGTATTAGTGATATTTATTTTGGAAACCATGTTGGATATGTCATGCCTATGGATGTCACTTTATGTAGCAGTTATATATTTGCTTTCATTGTTATAATTGTATGGTTTCATTGGTAGTTAGAATAAGGTTAATAAAAAGATGGTGATGGAAAGGTTGAATGTATGTCCAATTCTAATATGCAGATTACTTTTTGTAACTATTAGACATTTTTACACCTGTGCTAGAAAATGTATGTAAATGAATCCCATGGATGACCCTAAATATTTCACATAATTGCTAATTATATTTCAGTCACTATAGGATGTATATGTACTACTAGATGCATATTTCAATTACACTTTAATTTTAACCCTCCGCTTAACATATCTTTTCATAATGTATCAGAGGAGTTACATATGCAAACATGCTTTTCATGTGTTTTAACCCCTTAAGGACCAAACTTCTTGAATAAAAGGGAGTCATGACATGTCACACATGTCATGTGTCCTAAGGGGTTAAAGTAGTTGGGGAAAAAAATGTGCTTAAACATCTTAATAACTGGTTAAATATTTAAGCGGAATTATTTAAAGCTATAACTATGTGATAATTATTGTTTAAGATAAGACAGAATGGCCTCCACAGACGATGCTATGTTCTACTACTGGACAAACCAAGGAATCAATTGCATTCAGATTAAATACAGTTGTTGTTGCCACGTTTTCTGGCAATCTGTTCTTCATGACAATAGCATCCTCTAGATTTATGTAACCACTCCCAGGCTGTCTGCATGGGTAACAATGAAGATATTTCAAGCAGTATAACAACTGTGATATTACCACTTCCCCTCCTCTGACAAACAACAAGAGCATGAGATTGAGTTGTGAACCTGAACACACAAGGTCACTGTGATCTTTTTAACACAAAGGTGATTTGATTTTATCCTTTTTTATGGTGGTGAAGTGTCAATCTGAAATTACTTCTGTTAACCTCTTTTTTTTTTTAATTTTTTTATTTTTTTTAAATGTTTTTAAAAGTTATTTCACTCTTTCTATTATTGTCTGAAAAAGACAAAACTTTGGCTTGCAATACAGTGGTAGCACTTTGATCTTTAGAATCATCATTGTGATTTTTTTTCCCCAGATGAAACCAATGTTTAGAACGATGTGCTCTTTATTGTTGGCACTTTCTGAGCTCTAGAGACAAAAAAGACTGATTTATTAGCTTGTCAAGGGAAACATTGTTGAAGGAGGCAATCAAAAGGCATTTACCTAGCTAAACTAAAATTACTGCCTTTCAGTGGCTAATTTGTATAACTCCCATGGAGGAACTTGGAAAGTGTTTGATGAGGCATAAAATGATGATTAATGAATTTATTGCCTTCCTTCCCATCAAACATATCTTTTGTTTCTAACTATGCTGAGCCTCATGCCCTGCATATTGTAGCTGTGTATGACAATTTTAACATCAACACATTTCCATCTCTATTTTAAACCTTGTATCTTGATACTGAGCTTTATGCTTTGCTTAACCCCTTAAGGACGGAGCCAAATGTACACGTTGTGAACAAAACAAAATGTAAACAAAACCTGGCATTTGCGCTACATGTCTGTCCAACCGTAATTGAACTCTTTCATAGTAAATGCACCCACACTTATTATATATCATTTTGTTCAGGAGAAACAGGGCTTTCATTTCATATCAAATATTTATATATGAAACATTTATTATGAATAAAACTTAAAAAACTGTGAGAAATGTTAATTTAAAAAAAATAAAAAAATAAATTTGTAGTTCCGCCTCACATTTTAGCTGTAAATGTCATAATACTGTTAGGTTTTACTGCAAAAAAAATGCACATATTTGTAATCAGCGATGTCTCACGAGTAAAACAGTACTCCCCATTACCAGGTTTTATGGTGTTTTGGAAAGTTACAGGGTCAAATATAGAACGTTCCATTTTCACATTGAAATTTGCCAGATTAGTAATATTACCTTTGAGACGGTGTGGTAGCCCAGGAATGAGAATTACCCCCATAATGGCATACCAAAGTTAGCGTTCATATTTTTTTTTGTGGAAAAAAACAAAAAACTAATATTTGGCCAGTGTTTGTGACTAAGTGGCTACTAAAAATGACTGTACATACCCCATTTGCAATACCTTGGGTTGTCTACTTTTGCAAATGGTATGCCATCATGGGGGTAATTCTTATTCCTGGGCTACTATGCGGTCTCAAAGGCAACAACCAATCTGGCAAATTTCAATGTCAACAAAATGAAATGTAAGCCTTATATGTGACACTCTAACTTTCCAAAACACCATAAAACCTGTACATGGGGGGTACTGTTATTCTCGGGAGACTTCACTAAACACAAATATTAGTGTTTTTAAAACAGTAAAACATATTACAACAATAATATAGTCCATAAACATGACGTTTGTTTTTAAAAAATGCAAAAAACTTCACTTTTACTTAAAATCTGATCATTGTAATACAATTTACCAGTTTTAAACACTAATATTTGAGTTCAGCGAAGTCGCCCGAGTAAAACAGTACCCCGTATGTACAGGTTTTATGGAGTCTTGGAGAGTTACAGGGTCAAATATAGTGCTTGCGAATTAAATTCTCTGCACTTTCTCCCTGTGTTGTCGGGAGTGTCAATCAAATTTTAATAAATCAAATCACATAATTATGTTAAAAGATTACTTAAATATACACGTAGAATTTTAATATATATGCATTTATAGTTATTTAAATTGTACGTGTAAACTAATGTAATCTTTTATCTAATTATATGTATTTATCTATATTTATTTGCGGTTATTTGTATTTTATATATAGATAGCTAAATATAGAATGTCATTCTAAGTGTATTTTGATATATATATATATATATATTAACAAAATAGTTAGAATGAAATTACATTTGAATATATAATTTATATTAAATTTTGTTTCAATATTTTATTTATTATTTTATTAATTGTAATTATACGTGTGTGTGTATATATATGTGTGTGTGTGTGTATATATCTATTATTTATATATATGTAACGTCATTCTAAGTGTATTTTAATATTAATATATACTTATTAATATTAAAATACATTACGTATGACGTGTTATAAAAATATATTTAATTTATTTTATAACATGTTTATTATTTTTTTTTTTTTTATTATTTTTTTTTTTACACTTTCCCACCAGCAGAGGGACTGTCTGACATTTCAGACAGTCCCCCTGCTGGCAGATCCACAGCCAGCTATAGGGGGCCCATGTGATCGCTCTTTGAGAGCAATCACATGGCCCCCGGGGGCCTCATTCACCGGAGGAGGGCTGCCTGGGCGGTCTGGCAGCCCTCCAGAAGAGGATTGCGGCGGAGGTAAGTACCGCCGGTCCTCTGGGGCAGAAAGCCGTTACAGGGTTCTATGCAGCCGCAACGGCTTTAAAGCCTATTAAAGCCGCAACGGCATAGAACGCCGTGAAGGGGTTAAAATGACTAATGCAAAACTTCTTGTATAAAATAGGACAACAATAAGAGACCAAATGTAGGTGGATAGCAGTGATGGTGAGGTTGAAAACATGTGAGACAACATTTGATAAGAATCAGCATTCTATAAATATAAATACCATGCACTTAACCCCTAAGGAACTCTCCAGCTTCATAAATAATGCACACATCTGTAACACTTGAGAATGTTTAAATAATATATTTAACCCCCACTCCTCCAAAGAGGTTTCTTAGCCATAAGTAATAGTTTATGAGAAATTTGAGAATGGCCAGTGCTCAAATAGCTTATACTTTGGTGTGTCCCCACTCAGGTCTCATACAGGTTCTAGCTCACATTTGGTATTTCAAAAATAATTTAGCCAGTTGCCTTTCAGACTAATGCAACCCACGAGGGTAATCTAGGTGCAAAATGCAGGAAGGCTCACTCTGCAAGACAAATATGGAAACCCTAGAAAACAATTTCTTGTTGTCTTAACTTATCACCAGTTAAGTGCAGCTGATACACCAACTTTAGTGCTGTATTTACAGCAAGGCAAAGAAGGCATTGTCCTTGGGCAGCTCTTTCCAGGTGGGCGGCAAAAACAACCCCAAACCCCCAGTCAAATGCTTGTTAGCCTTGTGTTATGTGGGGCCCAAGAGATGGCCAGTTGGTCACCTTAAGGCCCCTGGAGGCATGTGTATTGCAGTTGTGCGGCACTGGTGCATTGATCTCTGTGCTCTTCTTGCCCTGTTCCCTCGCGCACCCTTCTGCGTATTCCACCATCTTGTCCTCAGGTTCTGGCTATTAGACCTTGAATGTCCTTCCTAATGTCCTTCAACAATGTTTAACACACAATATAATTTTTTTTTTCTTTTCTGATTTATATAATGTGAAAATAGATTTGTACTTATTCTACAATTGCAGGATAGCATAAACTTAGAAATCCTATTCTGTCTTGTTCTATTTTTGTACTACACATGCCACATGTGATATGATTGCAGGAGCTGAGTAGTAAGGCACTGATTTAAGCCCAGTTATACACTCTATGTTCTTGAACCTCCCCTTCTTGACAGAGGTTTAACGAGTTACCAAAGTTATATGGTTGTATGTTATACAAAAAAACCTGAAATAAATAAATAATACAAACAGAAAACTATGCCTGTTTGTAGGTTCATGACAATGACCATCCGTTGTTTAAAAGTCCACTCTCAAGCAGAACTGCATTTCTCCTGAATAAATGTATACCTTTTTTATGTTTGCCAGTGGTTCTTAAACCAGTCCCCAATGCACCTTTACCAGTCCAGGATTTAGGGATTACCCAGTTGTTTCTAAGGTGTTTTTAAAAGAAAAAAAGACAACTGGGTAATCCCTAAATCCTAGACTGGATTTTGGGAAACACTGAATTAGCCTCTACTTTCAAGAAGATTCTGAGATATCTAATCTTTTTAATTCGACAGTTGGTAGATATAACAGGGATTTTATTAAGACACAGAGGCTCCTATTATGCTGCGCTCTTACTTTATTTCCCTCAGCAGCAAAGAATTTTTTTTTTTTCAAAACATAACTAGTACATAACATTAAACAGTCGGAGAGTAGTATCTCCTTAGCAACGGGAACAGCCAATCAGGTTCCTCTCTCCAGCATAATAGGCTCTGTCAACCAATCCTCTTTATTTGCTGATCCCTCAGTTAAGTAACATCAGGTCTCACGGTTCCTTAACTGTGGGGCTATATATTATCACTATTATTGCAATTTATTGTAACGGTTGTATTTATTACTATATTTATTATTGTACCTTTATTGCTTAATGCTATTAGTGTCCAAGTTATCAGCTGTATTATTCAGTTTCTTCTCTTTGACTCCTTTCCTGTCATGTCCAGTTTTAATTACTCTTGAGCAGTTTACTGTTTGTCTGTAACCCCTTTCTGAACCCCCTTGGTTCCAACCTTGACCCCTGAGCCCAGTGCTTTTAACAGCATAGGTCTCAGGGATGTCCGCTGGAACTTCTATTACCCTCATGGCGCTTTCGCGCCATTCCCCTCCTCATACCCCGTCCGACCGCCATTCACTGAATTCGGCTCGAATGCTGCATTCAATGAACCGGTTTGCATACTTTTCCTGACAATATTCGCAAGATTTTCTCACGAACGCCTTGAACACCCGACCTGATATGTTCAGCTGTTTTTAAGCGAACACACTGTTTCCATCGCAGGTTAGAGTAATCCCCTTTCCCTTTCGGGACTTTCTTCGCTGTTCGCAGCAGCCATTTATTGGTTTTCCCGTGCTTTGTGTGTAACACTGCCCCCAACGGCCGGAACTAGGAGTTGGGGTTGAGTGTTCATAACGGTCGGACGGCTCTCTGTGCTCCTCCACTATTGTTACCTTATATTGCTTTTCAGTGAGTACCTATTCTATTTTTCCTTAATTACCCTCTCCTTTTTTGGTTAATCAAGCCTCCTTCTATAATTATATATCAATATGCCTGCCCTCAAGGATGTTCCCACCCCCTCTGGGTCTCAGATCCCTAGTCAAGGGGGCTACAAGACACCTTCAGATGTGTCTGACGAAATAGTGGGCTCCCATATTGAATTTGATACCTCTGCTGACATCCAGACTATGATTGACAGGACTATGTCACAAGCCATGACTAAAGCCCTTACATTGGCCATGGGATTGATGTCTGACTCCCTATCGCAGACACTTACACATGCCTTGATGCAGGCTCAGAAATCGGCCGAGCCAACTGCTACCCAAGCTTTGCCGGCCACAACCCCATGCTGGCCGTGCGGCCATAGCTAAGGTTAGACACTCCTCTGTGTATCTCAGATGGACAGCGATACACCTATCACAGATGGTGCGACTAGTCTACCACCGCGCAAGAGAGTCACTCGCCGGGCAAAATCGGTTAGGTTATGGAAAAGGGCAAAAGCCCTATTGGATTCTGAGTCTGATCTCAGCGATATTGAGGAGGAGGATTATATGGACTCAAAAGATCCATCAGATCCTGAGTCAGATAACCTGGCCGAGGATTACGTTCCCTCCAGGGACCCCAATACGCCTCAATCTGAAATATATGATGTGGAGAAAAAAAAGCTCCAAGGGACGTTGATAAAATTTTGGACCCCCAAGGGGAACCCCTATGTGATTCCGATGAGCTGCGCCACCCAAGGTCGGCGGAATGGTCTTCCTCGGACCATGTGGCAAGATATGTAGCGTCAAGGGTACGTAAGCCTTTAGAAAAGGCGACACTAAAATTTCGGGCTGAATGCCCTCGGCCCATGGTGCAGTGGACCCAAAAACTATCCAATTCCTGAGTAAGACAAGATGGAAGCCTAATAAAGGCTTGGACTTTTCCCTGCGCAACTGCCAGGATAAGATATTAGACATCTTGGGCGCGGCAACTAAGATATTTGAGATGGTCGAAGACGACCAAGATTTGGATCAGGCCACCATAAATGGGTGGATCCAACGTATTTGTTTAATTGGCAACGCCAATACTGCGATGGCCACGGAACGTCGCAAAGCAATTTTATTGAAAATAGAGCCCAAACTGGTGAATATGGCTCTGAACGAGCCGGGTACCCAGGCCAAGGGTCCCCTCTTCGGAGACAATTTTGTCAAAGAGCTCGACTCCTTCGCTTACACATTTACTGCCTTTGATAAAGCGCAATCAAACATGCGCAAAGTATTCCACCCTAAGGTTTTTGGTGGGGCCGGAAGAGCCAGGAGCCATCTGTCCGGCCGTATTAACAGTTCGTTTAGACAGAACCGAGGCTCCTATACAGGACGAGCTAGCTTCTTGGAGCAGCCTTCTTCCCACAACATGGGCGGCCATGGGTTGCTCGGGGACCACGGAGTGTTCACTCAGGACGACGACCTTATGGTAAGTCCTATCAAATCTCATTCTTTCCTATGGGCAGTGGGGGGCAGACTCCGTCATGTATGGTCTCTCATTTCATCAGATGTTTGGGTACTGAACACTATGAAAGGGTACGTCATAGATTTCTTAATGCCTAGTGCATCATTCCTTACCTAAAAAATGATCCGAGACTGGGAATGGAGATATTTATTAAAAAATCCATTTTACCCTCTAACTAAGTAAGCAACCTAAAATTAGTCCCTCCAATCTTTAAAATTTTTTAAACCTAAAAAAAAGCCCTTCAGGTACTGAAATGGTTTACGTATAAGTAAGGTTGTGTGATTTTCAATACTCTAATAAGATTCCTCTGTGTTCCTCGATCCTAATGGTGGTTAGAGTAGTTTTCGTACATAATACAGACAGCTTCCTACTGACAACATACTCAACATTCATATGGCAGTGCCATTTGGCGGTTTATAATCTCCCGTACTGCAAAATGCCCTTGGTGCTTGGTTCACCCTACTCTTGAATCTAAGAGTATAGCCACATCCATAAAACCCTTTCTCATCCTTTTAAAAAAAAAAGTACATTTTTTTTGTCTTTACCTGACTGACTTAACGCTTCTACAAGTTACCACTTCCTCATGGACTAGGAGTAATCATTCAGGTAAAATCTTCCAAGTTGGATCTTGACATAAAATCTCCTACACTTTTTATACATTTCTAATTTTAAAAATTTTCAAGCTAAAGTTGGAGATTAAATTCACAAGCCTGTCCCCTTTACTCTCTCCAGTACATAAGAGATCCTTTATTCGTTTCTCCATTCTTAATTTTCATTTCCCTCTTTGTAACCTTTTTTAAAAAAAATCATCTTAATTTTTGTGATTGGGGTCGTAACTCAGAGATCTTCTCAATGACTCTAAGCGAAAAATTGGCCCCTGGCGCTTTCCAGCCAGGGATAAAATGGAGCTTGCTACTGCTATAAACTAATTTAACCTTAGTACTAAAAAATTCTTTGTTTTTTTTGGGGTGCTTTGTAAAAAGTTAAATTTAAAAATGATTTCGATTATATCTAACATCCCATACCCCAAAACAATTTAAAAAAATTTTTAGATCCATAAATCCCTAAATCCCCCATCCAGGCCTAGAAAATCCCCCAGCAGCCTATAGTTGCAGGGATAGACTCCATTTAAAGTAGGTTATCCCATTATATCGACTTACAGTTGCAACCTGTAGTTCTCAAAATAAGATCATATATAAAAGATCCAACAGCAGTTTTAAATTTATTAGAACACAGTGTATGGGAGGAGGGCTGGTTGTTGGTGACATGTGATGTCACAGCCCTATATAGTAACATAGACAAAAATGGGTATATAGGTCGCGCTGAAGGGACAGAAAGGTGGTATAAATAAAATGAATAAATATAATAGAAAGTCCCAAGTAGTAGATAAACCTGTATATTTCTTAGGTGGATATAAAGTCCAAATGAATGTCTGAAGCTTCTTATGTTGGAGGTGTCTTGATTCGCTTGTCGATATGTGGGTACATAAAAGAGATAAGAAGAACTCCAATAGTGTAGGATGTCAGCAAATTTTCAGATATAAGTCTGTGAGTAGGTAAAAAAACTCACCTTAGCATGAGCAAAAAACTTGCTCAAGTGTTATTAGCATTCAGTGGCGTCAATCCCCCACTGGTCAGATATGGGTGATGAAGTCCTCAGTAATTCCTCGATATGTGGAGAGATGGAGACGTATATAGTGCTCACTGAATATTTTTAAAAGAACAAATAAAATAGTAAAATACTCACATGTATGTGAGCAGGAACTACTGCTCAATATAGTGGCGCAGGTGGTACAATCCCCACCTTGGATTCTTGGAGAGTAGCGTACTTCAATCCAAATTCGGTGACCAGGTAATTCAAATTTAAAAAAGGGGAATTAAAAATATATATAGGCAAAAAATAAAAGCCAATATTACTTTATTTAGAATATAATATGTCAGTATATAAAACAAACTAATAACAGCCAAAACGCGTTTCACCACACAGGGCTTTATCAAATGGCATTGGAAAGAGAGAAAAACCTGGTACAGTAAATGCTTTTATAAACTAAGGAAAGCAGATAAGGATTTGAATTTTGGCGCCAAAATGACGTCACTCATAAAATATGCATAACTTAAAACATTTTCAAAAATCAAAATTTAAGATATAGGAACGTATTTAATCAAATTTACATGTTCATATACAAAATAATAAAACAGTTTATTAGCGTATATCTTAAATTTTGATTTTTGAAAATGTTTTAAGTTATGCATATTTTATGAGTGACGTCATTTTGGCGCCAAAATTCAAATCCTTATCTGCTTTCCTTAGTTTATAAAAGCATTTACTGTACCAGGTTTTTCTCTCTTTCCAATGCCATTTGATAAAGCCCTGTGTGGTGAAACGCGTTTTGGCTGTTATTAGTTTGTTTTATATACTGACATATTATATTCTAAATAAAGTAATATTGGCTTTTATTTTTTGCCTATATATATTTTTAATTCCCCTTTTTTTAATTTGAATTACCTGGTCACCGAATTTGGATTGAAGTACGCTACTCTCCAAGAATCCAAGGTGGGGATTGTACCACCTGCGCCACTATATTGAGCAGTAGTTCCTGCTCACATACATGTGAGTATTTTACTATTTTATTTGTTCTTTTAAAAATATTCAGTGAGCACTATATACGTCTCCATCTCTCCACATATCGAGGAATTACTGAGGACTTCATCACCCATATCTGACCAGTGGGGGATTGACGCCACTGAATGCTAATAACACTTGAGCAAGTTTTTTGCTCATGCTAAGGTGAGTTTTTTACCTACTCACAGACTTATATCTGAAAATTTGCTGACATCCTACACTATTTGAGTTCTTCGTATCTCTTTTATGTACCCACATATCGACAAGCGAATCAAGACACCTCCAACATAAGAAGCTTCAGACATTCATTTGGACTTTATATCCACCTAAGAAATATACAGGTTTATCTACTACTTGGGACTTTCTATTATATTTATTCATTTTATTTATACCACCTTTCTGTCCCTTCAGCGCGACCTATATACCCATTTTTGTCTATGTTACTATATAGGGCTGTGACATCACATGTCACCAACAACCAGCCCTCCTCCCATACACTGTGTTCTAATAAATTTAAAACTGCTGTTGGATCTTTTATATATGATCTTATTTTGAGAACTACAGGTTGCAACTGTAAGTCGATATAATGGGATAACCTACTTTAAATGGAGTCTATCCCTGCAACTATAGGCCTCCCTGGGGGATTTTCGACATTTTTATGGATCTTAGGGAGAAAATAAAAATTTTTTTAAAAATGGTGTTTTGGGGTATGGGATGTTGATATAATCGAATTCTTTTTTATTTAAAATCTCTAATTCAAAACCTTTTGTTAGAAAAACTAAAAAAACTTTTCCTCTATAGTAGTACTAAGGTTAACCATTAGTTTCTTATACGTAGTAGCATCCGTTAAAATACGTAAAGCTTCCTTATTATAAGACTCTTTGGACATCACTACTATTCCTCCCCCAGAAGTTCCAGGCAGTTGATGTGGAGGGATGATTCCACGTCAGACCATCTGCCACCTGTAGATACATTTCCACAGGGAGCACCCCAAACGTGCAAACTCGCGTCAGATTCTATTATGAGATCTGGTGTGACGCTGAAAATGGTGTAGCCATTCCAGGCTTCCATATGGAAGAGCCACCATTTCAGTTCGTCTTTCGCTTCTGAGTTCAGAGAGATCAAATCTGAGTAGGAGACCCCGTCTCTCAAATGGGAGGCTTGTAGACGCTGTAACGCCTGATTGTGGAGAGGGCCCGGGAATATGGCTTGAATGGAGGCCGCGAGAAGACCTATCACTCTCGCCAACTGTTTGAGAGTAAGCTGGGGAGTCGCCAACGTGAATCTAATTTCCTTCTTTATACTGTTTAGTTTTGTCGTTAGCAGATGTAGGGTCTGAAGTGTAGAATCCACGATGAGACCCAAAAACTCTGTGTTCTGTGGGAACCAAAATGGATTTCTCCTAGTTGATGAGGAAGCCCAGTTTCTGTAGTAGCGTCTGAGTACAGCTCAGGTAAGTCTTGGTGAGTTGGGTAGACTGACCCATGATAAGGATGTCGTCTAAATAGATTATGAGATGTACTCCTCGACTTCGTAGTAGGGTGACCACGGGCTTCATAAGTTTAGTGATGCACCACGGGGCTGAAGACAGTCCGAATGGGAGGCAGGTGAACCGCCATATCCTTCCCTGCCATATGAATTGTAGGAAGTCTTGGTGTCGCAGGGCAATCTGTACTGTAAGATACACGTCCTGTAGATCTAACTTCACCATCCAATCTGATGGTTGTAGGAGATCTCTTAGACAGTGTATCCCCTCCATTTTGAAATGGTTGTAGGATACGTAAGCGTTGTTTCAAGTTGATCACTGGGCGGATTCCGCCGCCTTTCTTGGCAACTAGGAATAGGTTGCTTACATAGCCTATTGTGGTCATAGGGATTTCTGAGATGGCTTGTTTCCATTCTAAGTCTCGGATCTCCTTGGTGACAAGGGTCGCGTCTCATTGGGAAAAACGGATTTCCCGTGGTGAGGAATGTTGTACTGGCATAGCCAGGAAATCTATGACATACCCTTTCATAGTGTTCAGTACCCAAACATCTGATGAAATGAGAGACCATACATGACGGAGTCTGCCCCCCACTGCCCATAGGAAAGAATGAGATTTGATAGGACTTACCATAAGGTCGTCGTCCTGAGTGAACACTCCGTGGTCCCCGAGCAACCCATGGCCGCCCATGTTGTGGGAAGAAGGCTGCTCCAAGAAGCTAGCTCGTCCTGTATAGGAGCCTCGGTTCTGTCTAAACGAACTGTTAATACGGCCGGACAGATGGCTCCTGGCTCTTCCGGCCCCACCAAAAACCTTAGGGTGGAATACTTTGCGCATGTTTGATTGCGCTTTATCAAAGGCAGTAAATGTGTAAGCGAAGGAGTCGAGCTCTTTGACAAAATTGTCTCCGAAGAGGGGACCCTTGGCCTGGGTACCCGGCTCGTTCAGAGCCATATTCACCAGTTTGGGCTCTATTTTCAATAAAATTGCTTTGCGACGTTCCGTGGCCATCGCAGTATTGGCGTTGCCAATTAAACAAATACGTTGGATCCACCCATTTATGGTGGCCTGATCCAAATCTTGGTCGTCTTCGACCATCTCAAATATCTTAGTTGCCGCGCCCAAGATGTCTAATATCTTATCCTGGCAGTTGCGCAGGGAAAAGTCCAAGCCTTTATTAGGCTTCCATCTTGTCTTACTCAGGAATTGGATAGTTTTTGGGTCCACTGCACCATGGGCCGAGGGCATTCAGCCCGAAATTTTAGTGTCGCCTTTTCTAAAGGCTTACGTACCCTTGACGCTACATATCTTGCCACATGGTCCGAGGAAGACCATTCCGCCGACCTTGGGTGGCGCAGCTCATCGGAATCACATAGGGGTTCCCCTTGGGGGTCCAAAATTTTATCAACGTCCCTTGGAGCTTTTTTTTCTCCACATCATATATTTCAGATTGAGGCGTATTGGGGTCCCTGGAGGGAACGTAATCCTCGGCCAGGTTATCTGACTCAGGATCTGATGGATCTTTTGAGTCCATATAATCCTCCTCCTCAATATCGCTGAGATCAGACTCAGAATCCAATAGGGCTTTTGCCCTTTTCCATAACCTAACCGATTTTGCCCGGCGAGTGACTCTCTTGCGCGGTGGTAGACTAGTCGCACCATCTGTGATAGGTGTATCGCTGTCCATCTGAGATACACAGAGGAGTGTCTAACCTTAGCTATGGCCGCACGGCCAGCATGGGGTTGTGGCCGGCAAAGCTTGGGTAGCAGTTGGCTCGGCCGATTTCTGAGCCTGCATCAAGGCATGTGTAAGTGTCTGCGATAGGGAGTCAGACATCAATCCCATGGCCAATGTAAGGGCTTTAGTCATGGCTTGTGACATAGTCCTGTCATAGTCTGCATGTCAGCAGAGGTATCAAATTCAATATGGGAGCCCACTATTTCGTCAGACACATCTGAAGGTGTCTTGTAGCCCCCTTGACTAGGGATCTGAGACCCAGAGGGGGTGGGAACATCCTTGAGGGCAAGCATATTGATATATAATTATAGAAGGAGGCTTGATTAACCAAAAAAGGAGAGGGTAATTAAGGAAAAATAGAATAGGTACTCACTGAAAAGCAATATAAGGTAACAATAGTGGAGGAGCACAGAGAGCCGTCCGACCGTTATGAACACTCAACCCCAACTCCTAGTTCCGGCCGTTGGGGGCAGTGTTACACACAAAGCACGGGAAAACCAATAAATGGCTGCTGCGAACAGCGAAGAAAGTCCCAAAAGGGAAAGGGGATTACTCTAACCTGCGATGGAAACAGTGTGTTCGCTTAAAAACAGCTGAACATATCAGGTCGGGTGTTCAAGGCGTTCGTGAGAAAATCTTGCGAATATTGTCAGGAAAAGTATGCAAACCGGTTCATTGAATGCAGCATTCGAGCCGAATTCAGTGAATGGCGGTCGGACGGGGTATGAGGAGGGGAATGGCGCGAAAGCGCCATGAGGGTAATAGAAGTTCCAGCGGACATCCCTGAGACCTATGCTGTTAAAAGCACTGGGCTCAGGGGTCAAGGTTGGAACCAAGGGGGTTCAGAAAGGGGTTACAGACAAACAGTAAACTGCTCAAGAGTAATTAAAACTGGACATGACAGGAAAGGAGTCAAAGAGAAGAAACTGAATAATACAGCTGATAACTTGGACACTAATAGCATTAAGCAATAAAGGTACAATAATAAATATAGTAATAAATACAACCGTTACAATAAATTGCAATAATAGTGATAATATATAGCCCCACAGTTAAGGAACCGTGAGACCTGATGTTACTTAACTGAGGGATCAGCAAATAAAGAGGATTGGTTGACAGAGCCTATTATGCTGGAGAGAGGAACCTGATTGGCTGTTCCCGTTGCTAAGGAGATACTACTCTCCGACTGTTTAATGTTATGTACTAGTTATGTTTTGAAAAAAAAAAAATTCTTTGCTGCTGAGGGAAATAAAGTAAGAGCGCAGCATAATAGGAGCCTCTGTGTCTTAATAAAATCCCTGTTATATCTACCAACTGTCGAATTAAAAAGATTAGATATCTCAGAATCTTCTTGAAAGTAGAGGCTAATTCAGTGTTTCCCTAAATCCTGGACTGGTAAAGGTGCATTGGGGACTGGTTTAAGAACCACTGGCAAACATAAAAAAGGTATACATTTATTCAGGAGAAATGCAGTTCTGCTTGAGAGTGGACTTTTAAACAACGGATGGTCATTGTCATGAACCTACAAACAGGCATAGTTTTCTGTTTGTATTATTTATTTATTTCAGGTTTTTTTGTATAACATACAACCATATAACTTTGGTAACTCGTTAAACCTCTGTCAAGAAGGGGAGGTTCAAGAACATAGAGTGTATAACTGGGCTTAAATCAGTGCCTTACTACTCAGCTCCTGCAATCATATCACATGTGGCATGTGTAGTACAAAAATAGAACAAGACAGAATAGGATTTCTAAGTTTATGCTATCCTGCAATTGTAGAATAAGTACAAATCTATTTTCACATTATATAAATCAGAAAAATAAAATAAAAATTATATTATGTGTTAAACATTGTTGAAGGACATTAGGAAGGACATTCAAGGTCTAATAGCCAGAACCTGAGGACAAGATGGTGGAATACGCAGAAGGGTGCACGAGGGAACAGGGCAAGAAGAGCACAGAGATCAATGCACCAGTGCCGCACAACTGCAATACACATGCCTCCAGGGGCCTTAAGGTGACCAACTGGCCATCTCTTGGGCCCCACATAACACAAGGCTAACAAGCATTTGACTGGGGGTTTGGGGTTGTTTTTGCCGCCCACCTGGAAAGTGCTGCCCAAGGACAATGCCTTCTTTGCCTTGCTGTAAATACAGCACTAAAGTTGGTGTATCAGCTGCACTTAACTGGTGATAAGTTAAGACAACAAGAAATTGTTTTCTAGGGTTTCCATATTTGTCTTGCAGAGTGAGCCTTCCTGCATTTTGCACCTAGATTACCCTCGTGGGTTGCATTAGTCTGAAAGGCAACTGGCTAAATTATTTTTGTAATACCAAATGTGAGCTAGAACCTGTATGAGACCTGAGTGGGGACA
>OW240923.1:46303369-46335044 GCA_933207985.1 Pelobates cultripes
TGGAAAAGGGCAAAAGCCCTATTGGATTCTGAGTCTGATCTCAGCGATATTGAGGAGGAGGATTATATGGACTCAAAAGATCCATCAGATCCTGAGTCAGATAACCTGGCCGAGGATTACGTTCCCTCCAGGGACCCCAATACGCCTCAATCTGAAATATATGATGTGGAGAAAAAAAAGCTCCAAGGGACGTTGATAAAATTTTGGACCCCCAAGGGGAACCCCTATGTGATTCCGATGAGCTGCGCCACCCAAGGTCGGCGGAATGGTCTTCCTCGGACCATGTGGCAAGATATGTAGCGTCAAGGGTACGTAAGCCTTTAGAAAAGGCGACACTAAAATTTCGGGCTGAATGCCCTCGGCCCATGGTGCAGTGGACCCAAAAACTATCCAATTCCTGAGTAAGACAAGATGGAAGCCTAATAAAGGCTTGGACTTTTCCCTGCGCAACTGCCAGGATAAGATATTAGACATCTTGGGCGCGGCAACTAAGATATTTGAGATGGTCGAAGACGACCAAGATTTGGATCAGGCCACCATAAATGGGTGGATCCAACGTATTTGTTTAATTGGCAACGCCAATACTGCGATGGCCACGGAACGTCGCAAAGCAATTTTATTGAAAATAGAGCCCAAACTGGTGAATATGGCTCTGAACGAGCCGGGTACCCAGGCCAAGGGTCCCCTCTTCGGAGACAATTTTGTCAAAGAGCTCGACTCCTTCGCTTACACATTTACTGCCTTTGATAAAGCGCAATCAAACATGCGCAAAGTATTCCACCCTAAGGTTTTTGGTGGGGCCGGAAGAGCCAGGAGCCATCTGTCCGGCCGTATTAACAGTTCGTTTAGACAGAACCGAGGCTCCTATACAGGACGAGCTAGCTTCTTGGAGCAGCCTTCTTCCCACAACATGGGCGGCCATGGGTTGCTCGGGGACCACGGAGTGTTCACTCAGGACGACGACCTTATGGTAAGTCCTATCAAATCTCATTCTTTCCTATGGGCAGTGGGGGGCAGACTCCGTCATGTATGGTCTCTCATTTCATCAGATGTTTGGGTACTGAACACTATGAAAGGGTATGTCATAGATTTCCTGGCTATGCCAGTACAACATTCCTCACCACGGGAAATCCGTTTTTCCCAATGAGACGCGACCCTTGTCACCAAGGAGATCCGAGACTTAGAATGGAAACAAGCCATCTCAGAAATCCCTATGACCACAATAGGCTATGTAAGCAACCTATTCCTAGTTGCCAAGAAAGGCGGCGGAATCCGCCCAGTGATCAACTTGAAACAACGCTTACGTATCCTACAACCATTTCAAAATGGAGGGGATACACTGTCTAAGAGATCTCCTACAACCATCAGATTGGATGGTGAAGTTAGATCTACAGGACGTGTATCTTACAGTACAGATTGCCCTGCGACACCAAGACTTCCTACAATTCATATGGCAGGGAAGGATATGGCGGTTCACCTGCCTCCCATTCGGACTGTCTTCAGCCCCGTGGTGCATCACTAAACTTATGAAGCCCGTGGTCACCCTACTACGAAGTCGAGGAGTACATCTCATAATCTATTTAGACGACATCCTTATCATGGGTCAGTCTACCCAACTCACCAAGACTTACCTGAGCTGTACTCAGACGCTACTACAGAAACTGGGCTTCCTCATCAACTAGGAGAAATCCATTTTGGTTCCCACAGAACACAGAGTTTTTGGGTCTCATCGTGGATTCTACACTTCAGACCCTACATCTGCTAACGACAAAACTAAACAGTATAAAGAAGGAAATTAGATTCACGTTGGCGACTCCCCAGCTTACTCTCAAACAGTTGGCGAGAGTGATAGGTCTTCTCGCGGCCTCCATTCAAGCCATATTCCCGGGCCCTCTCCACAATCAGGCGTTACAGCGTCTACAAGCCTCCCATTTGAGAGACGGGGTCTCCTACTCAGATTTGATCTCTCTGAACTCAGAAGCGAAAGACGAACTGAAATGGTGGCTCTTCCATATGGAAGCCTGGAATGGCTACACCATTTTCAGCGTCACACCAGATCTCATAATAGAATCTGACGCGAGTTTGCACGTTTGGGGTGCTCCCTGTGGAAATGTATCTACAGGTGGCAGATGGTCTGACGTGGAATCATCCCTCCACATCAACTGCCTGGAACTTCTGGGGGAGGAATAGTAGTGATGTCCAAAGAGTCTTATAATAAGGAAGCTTTACGTATTTTAACGGATGCTACTACGTATAAGAAACTAATGGTTAACCTTAGTACTACTATAGAGGAAAAGTTTTTTTAGTTTTTCTAACAAAAGGTTTTGAATTAGAGATTTTAAATAAAAAAGAATTCGATTATATCAACATCCCATACCCCAAAACACCATTTTTAAAAAAATTTTTATTTTCTCCCTAAGATCCATAAAAATGTCGAAAATCCCCCAGGGAGGCCTATAGTTGCAGGGATAGACTCCATTTAAAGTAGGTTATCCCATTATATCGACTTACAGTTGCAACCTGTAGTTCTCAAAATAAGATCATATATAAAAGATCCAACAGCAGTTTTAAATTTATTAGAACACAGTGTATGGGAGGAGGGCTGGTTGTTGGTGACATGTGATGTCACAGCCCTATATAGTAACATAGACAAAAATGGGTATATAGGTCGCGCTGAAGGGACAGAAAGGTGGTATAAATAAAATGAATAAATATAATAGAAAGTCCCAAGTAGTAGATAAACCTGTATATTTCTTAGGTGGATATAAAGTCCAAATGAATGTCTGAAGCTTCTTATGTTGGAGGTGTCTTGATTCGCTTGTCGATATGTGGGTACATAAAAGAGATACGAAGAACTCAAATAGTGTAGGATGTCAGCAAATTTTCAGATATAAGTCTGTGAGTAGGTAAAAAACTCACCTTAGCATGAGCAAAAAACTTGCTCAAGTGTTATTAGCATTCAGTGGCGTCAATCCCCCACTGGTCAGATATGGGTGATGAAGTCCTCAGTAATTCCTCGATATGTGGAGAGATGGAGACGTATATAGTGCTCACTGAATATTTTTAAAAGAACAAATAAAATAGTAAAATACTCACATGTATGTGAGCAGGAACTACTGCTCAATATAGTGGCGCAGGTGGTACAATCCCCACCTTGGATTCTTGGAGAGTAGCGTACTTCAATCCAAATTCGGTGACCAGGTAATTCAAATTAAAAAAAGGGGAATTAAAAATATATATAGGCAAAAAATAAAAGCCAATATTACTTTATTTAGAATATAATATGTCAGTATATAAAACAAACTAATAACAGCCAAAACGCGTTTCACCACACAGGGCTTTATCAAATGGCATTGGAAAGAGAGAAAAACCTGGTACAGTAAATGCTTTTATAAACTAAGGAAAGCAGATAAGGATTTGAATTTTGGCGCCAAAATGACGTCACTCATAAAATATGCATAACTTAAAACATTTTCAAAAATCAAAATTTAAGATATAGGAACGTATTTAATGAAATCTACAAATGTCAATATGTCTAAAATAATAAAACGAGCATTATTAGCGTTGTAATGAACATGTAAATATGATAAAATGAAGGAGCATGTGATCACAACCAGCACATATTGGAAAATCAAAGATTAGGGTATAGGGGCATATTTAAATGGAATCTTAAGGTATCTGTATACTTTAAATCGAAAAACGAGCGTTTTTAACAATATAGTATAAAGTGTCGCGATCACGTGTTTCTCTAAACACTTTATACACATTTACTGTTTGTTTTATATACTGACATATTATATTCTAAATAAAGTAATATTGGCTTTTATTTTTTGCCTATATATATTTTTAATTCCCCTTTTTTAAATTTGAATTACCTGGTCACCGAATTTGGATTGAAGTACGCTACTCTCCAAGAATCCAAGGTGGGGATTGTACCACCTGCGCCACTATATTGAGCAGTAGTTCCTGCTCACATACATGTGAGTATTTTACTATTTTATTTGTTCTTTTAAAAATATTCAGTGAGCACTATATACGTCTCCATCTCTCCACATATCGAGGAATTACTGAGGACTTCATCACCCATATCTGACCAGTGGGGGATTGACGCCACTGAATGCTAATAACACTTGAGCAAGTTTTTTGCTCATGCTAAGGTGAGTTTTTTTACCTACTCACAGACTTATATCTGAAAATTTGCTGACATCCTACACTATTTGAGTTCTTCTTATCTCTTTTATGTACCCACATATCGACAAGCGAATCAAGACACCTCCAACATAAGAAGCTTCAGACATTCATTTGGACTTTATATCCACCTAAGAAATATACAGGTTTATCTACTACTTGGGACTTTCTATTATATTTATTCATTTTATTTATACCACCTTTCTGTCCCTTCAGCGCGACCTATATACCCATTTTTGTCTATCTTATTTCCTGTGAGGCTTATTGAGGGACCTCATTTTTATAGGTTGCTGCTTTTATACTTATTTTAGTTTCTTTTAGATTATTTAGCGCTGAACCGTTATCCATTTGTCCTATATAGTAACATACCCCACACTTATGGATGTGAAGCAGTCGATTATTTTTTAAGAAACTGCACAGATATGAAGGACACCCAGATACAGTATATTTTGGAAGGAATAAAATTAATTTTAGAGAATAATTTTTTTTTGGTTTGGGGAAGAATTCTACCTACAGATTAATGGGACGGCCATGGGGACCAAGTTTTCCCCCTGCTATGCCAATATATTTATGTCATATTGGGAACGTTTGTTTATGACGGGCATGGCTGGTGGGGAGAACTTGGTTTCCTATGGCCGCTACATTGATGATCTCTTCTTTATTTGGAAAGGAGGAGTGGAGTCCCTGCAGGAATTTTAAATTTTTTTAAATTCCAACACTTGGGGTATACAATTAACTAGCACATAGAGCAATTTAGAAATAGCATTTTTAAATTTAACTATTTTTATAGAAGATGGGGTGATAAAAACAAAGAATTTTTTAAAACTGTGGATGCAAATAGTTTTATCAGCAGAGCAAGCTGTCATTTTACTCCCTGGCTGGAAAATGCACCTAGGGGCCAATTTTTGCGCATTAGACGTAATTGTACGGATCTGGACAATTACGAGGATCAATCCACAAAAATTAAGAATGATTTTTTTTTAGAAAAAGGTTACAAAGAAAACAAATGAGAAGATTAAGAGTAAAAGAAACAGAATGAAAGGATCTCCTTATGTATAAGGAGAGAGAAAAACGGAACACAGAAGATGTGCCTTTTATCTGCAACTATAGCTTGAAAAATTTTAAAATTTAGAAATAATATTAGCAAGTTTTGACCCATTTTATGTCAAGATCCAGCCTTGGGAACCATTTTACCTGAATGACTACTCTTTATCCATAGAGGAGTGGGTAACTTACGGAATTTTTTAACTTCAAGTTATATTAAAGATCAAAAAAAAGACACTTTTTTTTAAATTAAGAGAAAGGGTTTTATGGATGTGGCTATTGCTTAGCATGCAAGAGAACAGGAAGCAAGAAAAGAAAGAACACATTTTAAAAGTAACGAAGATTATAAAATAAGAGAAATGATAACATGCCATACGAATAATGTGATTTATGTTCTGCAGTGTCCCTGCGGTCTTAATTATGTAGGGAAAACTACTCGGGCCCTTCACATTAGGATCGAGGAACACAGTAGGAACATTATTAGAGGAGTTGAAAATCACAGTATACCTGTACATTATAAACCATACCATAACCAGTACCCTGAAGGCACTGTTTTTTTAGGTGTTAAAAAAGTTTTAAGAGATTGGAGAGGAGGTAATTTTAATCAAAAACTTAGTATAGAAGGAATAAAATGGATTTTTTAATTAAATACTCTTACCCCCCATGGTCTTAATACAGATTTTGAAATGTGCCATTTTTTAGAATAATTTTAAGTAATATTTATTCCAAAAAAAAGTGCCCATGATGCATCCATAGGTGATTAAGTGTACCCTAAAATTTGGATTACGTTTAACACAACACTTTTATGCATAGAACAAGATTTTTTGTTTATAGAGGAATTATATTATAAGAAACCAATATAGCTATTTAATTTAGAAGTGATACAAGTAGGGTTAGAAGAAGGCAACATTTTAACATTGGTAACACTCCAGATGAAAGATACAAGTGTAGAAGTGCTAAATATGTGTTGTAAAGAGAATTTTGGTTAGGAATGTTTTGCTGAGTTGAAATTGTGTCTTTTATATAACGTTGAGAAAGTGTTAATCCACTGTATGAAGGATTAGAAGAAAGTGACATTCTTACACTTGTAACATTTTGGATAAAAGATACATGTGTAGAGGTGCTAAATATATGTTTTATAGAGAGAATTTAGTTAGGAATACTCTTTTGAAGTCATAGTGCTTTTTTTTTATTTTTTTTTATTTTTTTGCAGATTGTTGAGTGTTTATTCACAGTATGTTAACATTTCTTACGTGGTGGCTTTTATATACGAAACTGCACCATGTGTATTTATTGTATTATTGATTATGAATACTGTTTTTATTTTTATTATATTATGTATTTATTATGTTTTTAATTTTTTATAATTTGCATGCCGTTTTCTGTTTTTTGGGGCACCAAATATTCTTGCATAATATCTAAATGAGAATGGCAGTATGGACAATTCACATGACCATTAGGAGTGACGTCATATGCGGAAGTAAGAGGAATAGGAGAATGAGGCTTGGAACACAATCAACGGAGAAGAGGCGTGCTCTTTGAATATACAGCACGAGGAAAGACTATAAAAGCAGGACTTTAGGAGGATAGAAGAATATTGGACCCAGCTGAGGAAGCCGTCGGAGTTACGGTGAAACGCGTTCTGGGAAGAATTATACGATATTAATTTTGCCCAATGTAATTGAATATTTTTTATTTTAGATTTATTTTTAGTTTATTAACCCTTAAGGGATATAGTATTTTGTAGTATACAATAAAGCTTTCATTATCAAGATTGTGGGCTGTCAGTTCCTGCCTAGAGGAGTATAACTCTTGTTTATACAACGTGCTGAGACAGAGCCGATATAAAGGCTCCACCTTTGTGAGTATAGTATGTACTAGACTATTGAGGATTTTTTAGAGGCTATTGCACAAGACTACCCGGCAAGAAGAAGGGGAAGTTCGCCTGTACGGACCTACAAGCGCTTATCCCTGAGCTTGGTGTAAAGCTCATGAGGATGTGAGTGTATTGTTTAACTTTGATATACTCAGTTTTTAATGTATACAGTGTTACACTATTAGAGTTTTTTTTCTCAGTTTATAGAATATTACCATATCTTTCCTCTTTTACAGCCTAATCTACTTCATAGCGTTATGGATATTCCCTTTGTACTCGACCCCTTTTTTTGGTTGGATGCTTATTATTATTATTATTCGGGATTGCAAATAAAGAGGAATAAGATTGGTTGACAGAACCTATTATGCTGGAGAGAGGAACCTGATTGGTTGTTCCCGTTGCTAAGGAGATACTACTCTCAGACTGTTTAATTTTATGTACTGGTTATGTTTTGAAAATTTTTTATTTATTTTTTTGCTGCTGAGGGAAATAAAGTAAGAGTGCAGCAGAATACTCCCCTCCGTGTCGTTAATAAAATCATTACTTTACGTCATGGTAATAGTAAAATCTGTGAATTACATGTCATTTCAGTTATACACATCTGACATTTGTGCTGCTCCATGCAATATAAGTTGTATGTCACTTACTTGCATGCCATATAACCACTGTCTTACATTTAGATGTATAACGTACATTGAACCTTGCACTTCATACAATCTCAGTTTCTAGGGCCCTTTAACCAAAAAAGTCCTGAAACCACATTAGATCCCTTTAAATAAAACTAAAATTACTTTTTAAAGTAATAACAAGAACATATTGTATAGTGTATGGAACAGTTTGTCTTAATATTGGCACAAATATAGTTTGTAATAAAATGTATAACTCGTATAATGCTGACAAATACGTAAGTAAGGTAAGTGTCTGATCAAAAAAGTCAACCAAAGGAAGCAAAAAAACCCAAAACCAACTCTGTACGGCATCCCACACCCATCAACCTCCCCTCTCTGTTTTTAAAGTTTTTTGGAGTGTTTTTTTTTTTTTCAAAATATATCCAATCTCTTCAATTAGAAATTACCTTTCCCTTCCCAGCAACTGTTTTTTCATTGTTTATTTCATGATATGACGGAAATAACTTCCCCTATGGAATATGGACTAGGTTTGTAATGGAGCTCCCTGTACCCCGGCTGGGTACCTCCGCCAAGGACCACTTCCTAGCTGGAACAGGGGACAAACCACTCCTTCCTGGGGACAAATGGGGAATTAGCTCTAGACACCCCCAGGCACTTGTTGACACTCAGTCCTGGGAGCTCCAGTCCTTACAAGGACTTTCCCGCTGAATCTCCTGCAAGCTGGAAGAGCAGACACAGGAGTAAATCTTCTTTCCCTCCAATAACAGGACGACACACAGTTTTGGAGTGTAAGCTGGACTAGAAATTTAATGGAGGCACACTGGCCTTTTATGCAAGTTTCCCAACAAGGGTGACACCCTGGTGGACCTTGTTGGGCACAGGGACACAAAGTGAATAAACCAATAAAAACAGAGCCATACAGTGAGACACTCCCATACACAAACAATAGAAGCCCTCCTCTGTGCTTGGGAGATAACTGAATCAGGAACTGTACTAATCTAACCCAATTATCACCAAGCACAGAAAAACATACAATTTTATGAAACCCCAAAAAGTACCTTAAAAACACATAAAACACCATAAAAAGTTTCATCCCCGATAGCCCCGATCTGGGTGAACAACATATCCAAAAATCACCCCGATCGGTTCAGGAATTTCCTGGAAGTCATAGTTTTGACCGACCATGCGCATGGTCCTATACCCAAAACAATTCCAGGGAAATCAATGCTAACAGTTGGTCAAGTTCGGTAGTCTTTTACAGGTTTCCCTGCAGGACTCATGGCCTGTGGGAAGGAGGCTGGCAAGCAGGCTCCTCCAGGAGCTTGTGGCAAACTCACTTGGAGAGGGGAGTTTGTCACATATCTTCCTCCTTCCAAGGAGACTATCCAGACCCCAGACCTTCAATAGGTCTGGGTCTGTGATAGTCTGGTGGTCCCTTTCCTAAAGGTGTAGTTGTCCAGACGGCCTCCTGCCACAAGTGCCCATTTGTACATCCAGGGAAACAACCTGGATGCACTTCCCCCTGGTTAGACCAAGTACTCGCTGGGGACCGAGGGTGCAGTTTACCTCATCCGTGCCTGGTGGGCAGAGGCCAGTGGCGCTCTGTCCAGTAGCCAGTGGTTCAGCTGGGTTGGTTGGTGGGTCATCAGGCCACAGAAAAAAAGGGGTAGGTAGGGCAGAGGCCAGCTGCACTCTGCCCAGATGCCAGCTCTTCTGCTGGAAGGGGGTCAGTAGAGGCCCCGTTCTCTCTCCTGCACCGGGACCATGGTTGGGAATGGGGAGTTGGGGATCTGGGTAGGCTCCCCAGCATCCCTGTTGGGTTAGTGCAGAGACCTTGGTCCTATCTGCACCATCCTTACTAGGGGGCCTGTATCTGGGCGACCGCATTAGACGCTGGGGAGTGGGACCGACCGTCTCCACCCCCTGTAACACACACTGCCACTGGGAAGAGAGACCAACCATCTCCTCTCCCAATAATACACTCTGCCGCTGGGGAGGAAGGCCGACATCATTCTCTCCCTGGAATACACACTGCTGCTGGGGCGTGAGACCGGTTGTCTCCACTCCCTGTAACACACACTGCAGCTGGGGAGAGAGACCAACTGTCCCCTGATAGCCCTGATCTGGGTGAACAACATATCCAAAAATCATCCAGATCGGTTCAGGGGTTCTGGAATTTCCTGGAAGTCATAGTTTTGACCGACCGTGCACATGGTCCTATAATCAAAACAGTTCTAGAGAATTCAGTGCTAACAGTTGGTCAAGTTTGTAGTCTTTTACAGGCTGGCGAGCAGGCTCCTCCAGGAGCTCGTGGCAAACACACTTGGAGAAGGGAGTTTGTCACAAGGTTGTTTCCATTTTAAATCTATTAAGGATAAAGCGACCAGTAGAATGTGTCGCTACTACTGTTGATAAAAATAACCCAAAGTATGTTCAAGAGAAACCAGATTGTAAGTTTGAGCGCTCGGAGAAGCAATCAGACACACATGGTTGTTGTGACTCAAAGGTTGCTTCTGTTTTTTTAATGGGAGAGCATACAAGATTATATAGTAAAGAGCTTTGTGACTTGCGTGACAAAAAACAGGATGCTTGAAGGCACTTTGTGCCATAAAAGGAATTTACAGAACTAAGCATATTTCAACGGTGTGTGTGTATGTATGTGTGTGTGTGTGTATATATGTATATGTATATATATATAATATAAACACAACATGGTTACTTAGGACACAAGAAGGGGGGAGGGGGGCTGAGGGTTACAGCTGCAATCTTTTCCTCAGAAGCCACAGGATTTTACAAGTAAGAGATTGTGCTTACGTGTCAGACACTAAAACTAGGGTAAGGTTCATGAACATATAAAGCATGATCCAAGTTAGCCTATTTTGAACAGACTGGTCATCCGGTAATCTGTAGCTTGAGTCTTGGTTCAGGTATAATCCTTCACACTACAACTCCCAGTATTGTTGTAAGATCTGAGTAATCTTTTCTTTTTTGTCTGGATGACCACGAGATATCTTGGACGATTTTCAATGATTCATATTTCCCTGTGAGTTTGTTGCCTTTTAGCGCGTATAGAATTTGTAACTCAAGTTTGAATGTGGTACAGCAAATCAATACATCTCTAGATAAATTTTCTGGGAGGCCTTTTGGCTTGTAAACTGACAACTCTCCATCATTAGTATCTTAACATCACAGTCAATGTCCAAGGATTTAAACAGTTATTGCATATACTTTTCAAGATTTTCTGAGATTTCCTCCGGTATTTCTCTTATCCTGAGATTATTTTGTCATGGTCTGTCTTCCGTACTTGCCAAATTGTTTTCTAATTCGATTAGTTTCTTTTCCAGAACTTCATATTTGTCTTGGTGGGTCTTTCTCAGGAATTCCAATGTTTCTAGTTTTTCCTCCTTGAGTTGTATGACTCAGGAGTGCCAGTTCCTTTTTTATATCCTGTATATTAGTTTGTATTTCTTCTCTCAGTTTGGTGAATTGTTTATCTAAATGTATGCATAACTGTTCATAGGAGCCATCTTTCTGTTGATTTCACTTGTTTCTAACTGTGGTTCTGCCTCTTCACCCACTAGGGTGTTATTTGCTAACCAGGATTGGTCCGGGTTCCCTTTAGTGATTGTGGCTTGGGGTGAGAAAAATTTAGTCTTTTCTCTGGGTTATTTTTTCTCTTTTTTTTGTTGTTTAGGTTCTTGTACTTTTTTCGTTTTCTCTCTTCCTTCCCTTTGCTCACCAAAATTTTCAGTGAGGCTCCTTCTGCCTTTTGGGCAGTCACTGTGCATCCTTTTAAAAAAAATTTTTTTTTAAATATATATATATATATATATACACACACACACACACACACACACACACACACACACACACACTGCTCAAAAGAATAAAGGGAACACTTAAACAACACAATGTAACTCCAAATCAATCACACTTCTGTGAAATCAAACTGTCCACTTAGGAAGCAACACTGAGTGGCAATCAATTTCACATGCGGTTGTGCAAATGGGATAGACAACAGGTGGAAATTATAGGCAATTAGCAAGACACCCCCAATAAAGGAGTGGTTCTGCAGGTGGTGACCACAGACCCCTTCTCAGTTCCTATGCTCCCTGGCTGATGTTTTGGTCACTTTTGAATGCTGGCGGTGATTTCACTTTAGTGGTAGCAGGAGACGGAGTCTACAACCCACACAAGTGGCTCAGGTAGTGCAGCTCATCCAGGATGGCACATCAATGCGAGCTGTGGCAAGAAGGTTTGCTATGTCTGTCAGCGTAGTGTCCAGAGCATGGAGGCGCTACCAGGAGACAGGCCAGTACACCAGGAGACGTGGAGGAGGCCGTAGGAGGGCAACAACCCAGCAGCAGGACCGCTACCTCCACCTTTGTGCAAGGAGGAACAGGAGGACTACTGCCAGAGCCCTGCAAAATGACCTCCAGCAGGCCACAAATGTGCATGTGTCTGCTCAAACGGTCAGAAACAGACTCCATGAGGGTGGTATGAGGGCCCGATGTCCACAGGTGGGGGTTGTGCTTACAGCCCAACACAGTGCATGACATTTGGCATTTGCCAAAGAACACCAAGACTGGCAGATTCTCCACTGGCCCCCTGTGCTCTTCACAGATGAAAGCAGGTTTACACTGAGCACATTTGACAGACATGACAGAGTCTGGAGATGCCGTGGAAAACGTTCTGCTGCCTGCAACATCCTCCAGCATGACCGGTTTGGCAGTGGGTCAGTAATGGTGTGGGGTGGCATTTCTTTGTGGGGCCGCACAGCCCTCCATGTGCTCACCAGAGGTAGCCTGACTGCCATTAGGTACCGAGATGAGATCCTCAGACCCCTTGTGAGACCATATGCTGGTGCGGTTGGCCCTGGGTTCCTCCTAATGCAAGACAATGCTAGACCTCATGTGGCTGGAGTGTGTCAGCAGTTCCTGCAAGACGAAGACGTTCCCCAGACCTGAATCCAATTGACCACATCTGGGACATCATGTCTCGCTCCATCCACCAACGTCACATTGCACCACAGACTGTCCAGGAGTTGGCAGATGCTTTAGTCCAGGTCTGGGAGGAGATCCCACAGGAGACCATCCACCACCTCATCAGGAGCATGCACAGGCGTTGTAGGGAGGTCATACAGGCACGTGGAGGCCACACACACTACTAAGCCTCATTTTGACTTGTTTTAAGGACATTACATCAGTTGGATCAAATTTTTTTTGTGATGCTATTTTATGCAAGTGTCCTTCCTCCCTCTTCCTTTCTGTATGAACTCCTTTTTATAGAAGCTAGTATGTGTTTTCCCTTCTTTCCCCTTTTTTCCCTTTTTTCCCTCCAACGCTTCTCTCTCTTCTTTCCCTGCACAGTGCTGTTAATGGATCAGAGAAGTAAAATTTATGAGTGCACATAGAAGGAATGAAACAATACACAAAGAGAAAAAGGCAGCAATGTTTTGTCTTCCCTCCTCGCCTTCTCCCTTCTCTCTTTCCCTACGTAATCCATCAATTTACCTTTCCTTCTTTTTATCCTTCCCTTCTTTTCTCCTAATCAGTTATTTTCAGTCACAACATCCTTTCCAATTCAGTCTACAGCCATGTGTGGCCTAATGGTATTAATTCTTAAGTGTAAGCCTTAGTAAGGAGATATAGACACAATACTTAGCTTGCTTGGCAGTGTTGGGCTCTCTGAGATGGCCTCCTGCTGCCTTCTGATGTTCCCTGTTTCTGTATGTGTACCAGGTCTCCTCGGGTTCCTTTGATACCTGGCTACCTTGCTCACTCCCATTCTGGGCAAACGTCTATCCCTCCAGTGGTGGGCAAACTTCTATCTTCTGTTTACATGCGGTTGGGCAGCGTTTACTGGCACGTCTCCTTTTCTGGCATCGTGTTGCGGGCACCGGGATTCCCGGTCTCTGCTCCTGCTGAACTCTCTCAGCCGTGCTGACCACAAGGACACAGCGTTGTGCTACATCATCACTCCTCCCGACATTTTACTCCAGTTCAACAGCACATATCAATGTGAATGGCCAACTCTCACCACCCATATCACTCTGTAATTGTACCAGAAAAGGCTACTCACTTTTACATTTTTGTAGCCTTCTTTATCAGGCAATAAGTAGGTCTGGCAGGAGGTGGATGCACTCCATCTTGAAGTGGCGGTAGCGCACCATGGCATTGAGGGGACGGAGATTGATAATTGGGCACATCTGTCTGCCCTTCTTTTCCACCAGGAAAATGTTGCTGAGTACCCCTGTGGGAGACGTGGGGGCTAGTTCTATTGCCTCTGTTTTGGGAAGGGCCGAAAATTCTATGTCTACCATAATGCGGTCACTTACGGAGAACGAGATTGGGTGGGGAAATCCCGAACGGTGGCCAGAACTCAAGCATCGGAGGTGATGGTATCACGTTTTCGTCCGCTTATAAAAAATGTGGTTAATGGCATTTACTGTCAACACAGGAAAAGTTGTGCCAAGCAGCAACCAAATCCACAGAAGGGTTAATGCTGAGCAGCAATTATGCAAATGGGAACCTGGTAACTGCCTTTGGGGCTGGTTACCGCCTATCAGATCTAGAGGAGGGGTATTTAGGCCCAGTTCTCATCCTGCTCAGTGCCCTGTTGTGGTTTCCCTTGTGGTTGTCTGAGAGCGCGTTATTGATTCTGGTTATTCTGGTTATTTGACTTTGGCATTGTTTTTGACTTCCCTGTTTTCAGGCATTCCTGACTCCTGGCTTTTCCTTATCGTTGTGTCTCTTTCTGTATCCCTTGACCTCGGCTATTCCTGACTATTCTTTGGTACGTAAGTCCGGGCATTCCAAGGTCCAGTATATGTTACCTATCAGTCCTCTGTGTTACACAATTCTACGTGCTGGATCATTCTGTAATCCTGACAGATGGCTGACCAAGTGTGTTTAAAAATAAAATAAAAAATAAAAAAGTCTGCCCCCTACACAAATATGGAAAGAAACATGAGGTAGATGTAAGCTTACCGTAAGAGCGTCTGGAACTGGAGTTCCCTCAGAAGCCTCTGGATCACCATGGCCTTCCACGAGAAGGGAAGACGGGGGACCGGTTTCTCGCCTCCTGAAAGGGGGGTCGCTGTGTGTAGGAGACTCTTCCCGAGCCATGGGAGTTGTAGTTGGAATGGCCGGACAAACAACTCCTGAATCTGCCGGCCCTGGTTGTGACCCGCCCTTGAACTACCCTCTTCATGGGGGATTGGGCTTTATCCAGAGCTGTAAAAACTCCCACAAAATGCCCCAGGTCCTTTATAGAGGAGACCCCAAACAAGAGGCCCTGGGCGTCCTTGCCCGCCTTGGTGAGGGCGAGATTGGGCAATTTTGGCTCTATTTTAAAGAGAATGGCTATTCACTGTTCTATGGACAGGGAGGTGTTAACACTGCCCGCAATACAGATTGCTCTCTGTACCCAGCCATGAAGTTCTTCTGGGTCAACTTGCCTGTTCTCAGCTTTGGTGTCTTCAGCCAGGTCGAACTATTTTGCTAAGGGACCAAATATGTTCAGATGTTTATCTTGGCATGATTTAAGAGAGGGCAGAGGACATAGAGCCCATAGCTGCCATAATGGCATTAGTGACTGAGCGCTGTAGCACCAGGGACTGAGCCTCATCAGGCAGAGACAAAGGGTCAATCACTGATGAAGGCGAAATAGAAATTGAAGAGGGGTACCCCAAGCCCTGAGGCATATCCATCTCACCAGGGAAAGGGGGACAGGCAGGCACCTTAGACCTGGGCATATTGTATGCTATGAGATCCAAATGGGAGGACCTCCAGCGTCACTCAATTCCCCATAGGAAAGCATTAAAAAGCATTTTCTATCCTCTCCTATGGAGAGCTCTAATGCGCATGCGCGGCATTGCCGAGCATGCGCATTAGGTCTCCGTGGGCGGGATCAGTCTCTCCCACCGGCCGACGTAATGAGGAGGAGGAGCGGTAAGGAGGCAAGGTGGAACAGGAGGAGCACTGCCAGAGCCCTGCAAAATTGCCTCCATTTATCTATTTGTCCTAATCTTTTATTATCCCCTTTATCCGGATTTAAAGTTAAAATTCTTTTATGTATAATCTTGGGCTGTACGGTTAAAACTTATTCAGAACAGGGTCTTATAATAAGATGCCAGTTTTTTAAAATTATTTTACTTATTGTGACTACCTGCAAATTGGCAGATGAATGGAACTCCTTCCTCATTTTCCTTTTCCCTTGGTTCACACCTGTGATCCAGGAGGGATTTCCTATCCATCTGTTGCACTTCTTCCAGCACCCCAGATAGAATACTTTCCTCATAGCCCCTAACTCTAAAATCTTCCAGGATTTTCTATCCATGGTCCATGAATGACCAAAAGTCCATACAATTCCAACGGATATGGACCAGCTGACCTTTGACACATTCATAAGCCAGGGGCTATAGTGACAGCTTTAAAGAAAGTTCTAGTTTTGATGTCACCATCTTCTATAAAAAATAGATCCAGAAAATCCAATTGAGATTTACTATAATTAAAAATAAGAGACACCCCCCAATCATTGGCATTAACTTATTTTATAAAAACATCTAAAAGGTCTTGACTTCCTTTCCATATAAAAAACAAACCACCAGATTCCACCCCCAGCTCCAAAAAAATGGAGTTCCCACAGCGCCATAAGCAAATTGGCGTAGCTGGGGGAAAATTTGGTGCCCATAGCGATCAAACAGAGCTGTAAATAAAAACTATCTAAATAAAATTAATTGCTTCAAGCACAAAACAAATCTGTTCCTAGGGATATGCAGAATTATGCTTCAAAAAAAAAAATTCAAGACCTAGATCATGTCGAATAATGGTGTAAAGGGAGGAGACATCTGCCGTAACAAGCACAAAATCACTTTCCCATTTTACACCATCCAAAGATACTAAGTACTCTTAGTATCTTTGAGATACGAAGGGCGTTCTTGAACTATAGGTTTTAATATTATATCAACATACTGGGATAGCCTACTCGTAATAGAGCCTATACCTGAAATAATTTGCCTCCCTGGGGGTTTATCTGGATTTTTATGAACCTTTGGCAAAAAAGTAAAAAAGTGTTGTTCTGGGGTTTAAAACTTCCAAATATTTTCTTTAATTTCTATTTAACACTCCTGATAACACTCCACTATCTATTAATTGATTTAAACTTGACTTTTATTTCTCTAATAGGATTAGTGGTCATCTTTTGGTAAGTTATGTTGTCATTAAGCAACCTATGAGCTTCTTCCATATAACACGTGCTGCTCATAACTCCCCCTTTATCAGCCGGTTTCACCACAATTTCTGTATCCTCTCTTAAATCTCTCAGGGCCTCTCGTTCAGATTTCGTTAGATTCCGTTCAGAGCTTTTAAAAGGTTTGCTACGTTTCATTTCATGTTGCACAATCTGATCAAAAGCTTTCATTTCTCCCAACATGTGCCATTTGGGAAAAAAAATAGACTTTTCTTTAAGATCTGTATGGACAATATGTTTGTCCATATCAACTTTGTTCGGTAAAATCACTCGGTTCATCATACAAATGAAACCACCGAACAATCAGACCACCCCAGGGATAAGTGTGCATCTCATTGACTCCTTAATTCACTGTAACCACATGCTAATTGGCAATTGACTAAACCCTCTGTGTGGGCTTGCTGGGTGGCCGCTGTTCGGCAAACGAACACATTGTGGCGGCCATTTTGTATACGAACGCTCAGCGATGTTTGGTCGTCGAGTGTCTGGAACCCAAATCGGACACTCTGTTACCCGAACACTGCAAAAGACCTCCAGGACTCCAGAACTTCTGAACGCTTTCATTTCTCCCGACATGTGCCATTTGGGAAAAAAACTAGACTTTTCTTTAAAATCTGTATGGACAATATGTTTGTCCATATCAACTTTGTAGCGGAGGGCATTGGGCTGTCTGCAAAAGTGTGTGTTATAATATGCTTTCGTTAATTTTCTGCTATGTGTATTCCAATTGTATGCAGCATTCGACTGATTGTTCGGTAAAATCACTTGGTTCTTCATACAAATGAAACTACCGAACAATCAGACCATCCCAGGGATAAATGTGCCTCTCGTTGACTCCTTAATTCACTGTAACCACAAGCTAATTGGCAATTGACTAAACTCTCTGTGTGGGCTTGCTGGGTGGCCGCTGTTCGGCAAACTAACACGTGGCGGCGGCCATTTTCCATACGAACGCTCAGCGGTGTTTGGTCGTCGGGTGTCTGGAACCCAAATCGGACATTCGATTACCCGAACACTGCTAAGACCTCCAGGGCTTCAGAACTTTTGAACGGAACCACGAATCAGTCCATCATTCATTTAAATGAATCTCCCGAACAAGGGGATTCAGCCGAACCCCAAGCGTTCAAAATGTATGTAGAGGCGGAGGAAGACATAGATGCCTTCCTCCAGGATTTTGAAAGACTGTGTGCCCTACATAAGATCAGCTCAGAGGATTGGGTCCCCATGCTAGCTGGACGACTAACCAGGAGGGCAGCAGAAGCTTACCGCACTGTACCTGACGAAGAAATCCGTGACTACAGTCGGGTAAAGGAAGTTATATTGGCTCGGTATGCCATCACCCCAGAGGCATACCGAAGGCGATTCAGGGAACTAAAGAAAGCAGAGAGAGTCACACGCAGAGTGGGCATGTCTACTACATCGGGCAGCCCTAGAATGGGTACAGGCTAACAAAGCACGGTCCATGTAGGACATATTACAAATGTTACTGTTGGAACAATTCTATGATGGGGTACCAACAGATGTCCAGGAATGGGCTGAGGCGGTGTCACGGGTGGCGGTATGGAAACCGGGACCCCTGAGTGCCTGATGAGAAGTGGAGTCTTCAGCGTGGAAGTGGATTATCAGGGCCTGGTGCTGGGTAACCACACGTCCTCTGGCGTTGAGCACCCTTGTTTGTGCGGCCACATACCAGAACCCTGATGCAGCTACAGTGGATCCCAGGAACTAGGAGCTTGACATGCAGACTTCCCAGGAACTGGATAGGGGGGGCTCTGCAGCAGACATGTATCCAGTACAGAAACAAGGCAAGGCTAGGATAGTCACCAAACAAGAAAACAAGACAGAACTAGAAGAACCCAGAACCAGAGAAGGATAGGAAGCTAAACCCAGAACAAGTACACAAGACATGAGGAAAACAAGAACAGGGCAGGACAGGACTGTACATGAACTGGGATTACAAAATCAAACAAGACAAGATATAATAGGCAAAACAAGAGGAGACATAACTAAGCACTATGAAAAATATAGGGATTTAGTTACATTGCATAAGCCTGCCACAACGCCAATGTACCCCATATTTGGCAGGTCCTACACTGCCTAATGTTCACTAAAAGAACCATACTAAACCACAATAGCACTTACCTGCAAGAAAGGGCAGAGACTTGAAGCACTACTGCAGGTCCAGGATGACACAAAAGGAAAATGGAAAACAAACGGGTGTGGCAACATAAAACAAACATTTAAAGGAAACCTGGACACTGGGAATTCCAGAGACTGATTACAGGAATGAACCCAGAAAAACCCAGCATAAAGAAAACCAGACACAGAATAGAAAACCAGAAAAACCAAGAAAAACTAAACAAGAAATGTAAAAAGAGTACTGAATACCAAAAGCCAAAGCCAGACATCTCCGCAGAACATGGCATGATGTGACAGGCGGCTAGGAAAGCAGATGACTACATGGATGCTCGCAGACAACAAAAACCTGTAGTCATCAAGGCCGCAGTGACAAGCTACCCCACCAGCACAACAGCACCACCTTGATAACTACCACCACCACCAGCAGCATCTCAACCAAGGTTCCGCCAGCCTAGCTCTGTGCAATGCCACCAGTGCCAGAAGTGGGGACACTAGAAGCGAGACTGTTCCCAACTCAAGACCGATCTATCTGGATCCAACCAGGACCACCACCACCTCAGAGAGCAGCGGCCCATTGTTACCAGGCCGAGACGCCAGCACCCTATGGCTCTGCAGTTCCAGTCACCACCGTAGACAAGTGGGAAGTGCTGCACGAAAGAGACCCACTACAGGCGAATGCAGATAACCGCCACCATCACAGGCAAACCGTTTACCTGGAGGGAAAAACGGTACAAGGCTCTGCGACTCAGGGGCCACCATAACTCTGGTTTAAAGTCACCTGGTATCTGACCACGCCAAGACCAACAGGACTGTGGCTGTAAGGGTAGCCAGGGGAGGAGTATACCGGCTACCTACATCAAGGGTACATTTGCATTGGGGAGCGGGGTCAGGAAATGTGGAAGTGGGGTTGATGCTGCAGTTGCCAGCGGAAGGTTTGCTGGGAAATGATCTGGGGAAGCTCACCTCTGCTTTTGAGCCCGAGGGTCCCACCACCGGAGAAACACATCCAGTGATCACATGACAACAGGCTCGCACCAAGGACCACAACCCAAATCCGGAGGTTCAGGGAAGAGATCCTTCCCCTTCCTTAGAATGTGTCCCCTGGGCTCCCCCTAACGAATTTGCGGCAGAGGTGATCACTGACCCTACCTTACAAGTATATAGAGACAAGGTCACCTCTGACCAACCCGGGGCAGAGGGTGAGAGGTTCATATGGGACAAACAGCTATTGTACAGGGAGTCTGACAAACAGGAAGCCGGGTCAGATGCGATCATTATGAGACAACTAGTGGTACCGCAGCGGTAGCGATCCGAATTGCTCTGGATAGCACACAGCATTCCACTATCCATTTGGGGGTCAGTCGAACCCGCTACCGACTGACCCAGAGATTCTTTTGGCCAGGAATTAGCCAGGAAGTGAGAAAGTATTGCAACACCTGCGATACGTGCCAGAGGGTCAGGAAGAGGGCGGAAGGCAAAACTGCATCCGCTCCCCATAATTGAGGAACCGTTAAGCAGGATAGCCGTAGATTTAGTAGGACCCCTCCGGAAACCTAGCCACTCGGATAAGAAATATATTTTAACAGTAGTAGATTACGCCACCAGGTATCCAGAGACGGTATCCGAGACCGACTAGAAGCATTGACTAGGTCGGTAAGGGAAAACTTTCAGGCGGCTCAGACCCGCCAACGCACATGGTATGATCCGGGCGCCAGGGACTGTAGCGTCCAGGTCAGGCAGAAAGTTTTAATTGACAAGTTACAGGCTGCTTGGCAGTGCTCTTATAGAATGGTAGAACAGAGATGTGACACCACGTATATAATTGGTCCCTGTGCAGGAACTGAAGGGCGACGCATGATCCATGTGAACATGATGAAGCCCTACCAGGAACACTCTGAGGAAGTGACTTGCTATCTGTGCATCCAACTCTGAGTTTGACAGCCTTCCCCTCCCAGACCTTCTGGGGGACGGTCGGTTGTCTGGGGATTTAGGGGAGGTTGCGCTGGGAGACCGGTTGAGCCCACAGGAGCGTACCGAGGTGCAGCAGCTGCTGAGGGAGAAGCAAGACACCTTCTCCAATGTGCCTGGGTACACTCCTCTGGCCACTCACAGGGTAGAGACCCCAGGGCAACTACCCATGCGCCAAACTCCCTACCGCATCCCTGAGGCGGTACGGGAAAGTATGCACAAGGAGATCGACGAGATGCTCCAACTAGGGGTGATTGAGCCATCGGACAGCCCCTGGGCCTCCCCAGTAGTCCTCGTACCCAAGCGGGAAGGTGTGACATGCTTCTGCGTGGACTACTGGAGGTTGAACGAGAAAACTGTGTCTGACGCCTCTCCTATGCCCAGGATAGACAAACTGTTAGACAGGATGGCCAAGGGCCAATACCTCACTACTATTGATTTGTGTAAGGGGTATTGGCAGATCCCCCTGGCCCCAGACGCCATCCCTAAGTCAGCCTTTGTCACCCCATTCGGCTTGTACCCATTTAAGGTCATGCCGTTTGGAATGAAAAACGCCCCGGCTACCTTCCAGTGGATAGTGGACTGGCTCCTAGATGAGTTCCAAGACACTAACTGTGCTTATCTAGATGACATTGCCATCTTCAGCAATACCTGGCAGGAACACTTGGCCCATAGGATCAGGGAGGCAGGCTTGACGTTGAAACCTGCCAAATCTAGTATAGGGATGGCAGATTTACAGTACCTGGGACACCTAGTGGGCTGTGGGAAGCAAAAGCCAGAACAAGCGAAGGTAGAGGCCGTAGCCCAATGGCCCACCCCGAGAACTAAGACTCGGGTGTTAGCATTCCTAGGGATGGCAGGGTACTATAAGAAGTTTGTGCCCAATTATAGCACCCTGGCCAAGCCCCTTACTGACCTTACCCATAAAAACCTTCCTCGCCAAGTAACCTGGACCCCGGAGTGTGAGCCTGGAGTGTCCCTTCCAACACCTGAAAAATGCACTAATAAATGCCCCTGTCTTGGCAGCTCCCAACCCAACTAAACGTTTTCTTGTTCACACAGATGCTTCTATGTTTGGATTGGGGGCAGTACTGATCCAAGTCAGGGCCGATGGCGGAGAACATCCCGTGGCTTACATCAGTCGCAAGTTATTACCCAGAGAAGTAAGCTATGCCGCCATCGAGAAGGAATGCCTGGTTGTGGTGTGGGCCCTGAAGAAGTTGCAACCATATTTGTATGGACAGCCATTTTCTCTGCTCACGGATCACAACCGGGTGGCTGGGGACAATGCCAGGCTGCTGCTCTGGAGTTTGGCGCTGCAGTCATTTGACTTTAACACTCAGTACCGCCCGGGAAATCAAAACGGAAACGCTGACGGGTTGTCTAGACAAACAGACTTGGAAAAATGATCCGTAAGCAGCTCTGGACATCCCCAAGCCGATCCGTGCTGGATCAGACTGTGTATGCCAGCTTGTGGGCAAGGGGGAGCAGTGAAGCGAAGGGCATTGGGCTGTCTGCAAAAGTGTGTGTTATATGATTTTGTTAATTTTCTGCTATGTGTATTCCTATTGTATGCAGCATTACTTGTTCCTGAGCCTCCCTTGGATTACCAGTGGATATAGGCTGTGAGAGACCAGCTCGCTGCTACAAACTTCATTCTCTCTGCTACAAAATGTTTCCTTAAACATAATTTTCTATTAAATTTCTGCAAGCCAATACAAAACTCAAATTGATTAAAATCCTTGGTTGGTGCATACTTTAAGCCTTTGTTTAATAATGTAATATGGTCATTCGTTAGAATCTTATTGGGATAAATAAAAAAATCCCTATAGTTTCTATGCTTTTATCTGCTTTTCCTCTGTATTCTCCAACCTCCCCTGTTTCCTCTATTATATTTCTCCTTTTGGTTTGGATAGGTAAAGGGGAGTGGTTGTGCAATCTCTCTCTTTCTAAAAAAGGAATCTCTTCATTTCTAAAACTCAAAGGTTCAAAACTGTTTTAGAGATTGAACCTTCTTTGCGGTGTATCTGGTTTAAATACCTTCCTAAAAGTTTTCCTAGGAAACTGCCATCCATTGTTATTGTTGTAATTATTCTCTTCCTTCTGTCTACCTCTATATTGAAGTGAATAATATAGCTGCTGCACACCTGTGTGTACCCTTTAAAAATAATATTTACATGCTCACTAATTCTAGTATGTAATGGGCGAATCCTGCGGCCTATGTACTGTAAGCCACATGGGCATATTAATAATACACAACATTTCTGGTAAAACATGTCATAAAATAATTAATAAAAAAATATTTCTCACTATATTTAATTTTAAAGGGACTCTCCAGTTCCAGAAAACAAACCCGTTTTTCCTGGCACTGCAGGATCCCGCAGCACCCACCTCCCTCCCACCCCCCATCCCATGTTGCTGAAAACAGTGATTTACCTGAATTCAGCGCCAATGTCCCTCGGTGCTGGGTCAGGCTCCGCACATGCTCCTCATCCGCCGACGTCAGCCCGCAGGGGAGACCTAATGTGCATGCGTGGCAATGGCTGCACTCGCGCATTAGACGTCCCTGTAGGAAAGCATTATTCATTGCTTTCCGATGGGGATTCTGGCTACGCTGCAGGTCCTCATGCATAGCATGAGAATGTCCCGTGTTGTTTAAAACACTTTTTCGGGTTTTAAGAAGCCGGAAGACCCTCTAGTGGCTGTCTGATAGACAGCTACTAGAGGAGGACTTAACCCTGCAAGGTAATTATTGCAGTTTATAAAAACTGCAATAATTACACTTGCAAGGTTAAGGGTGATGAAAGTTGGCACACAGGCCAGTCCAATGGGCAGAAGTGGTCTGGGTGCCTGGAGTGTCCCTTTAAATTCATTTATACCTTTTTAGGGTACTATTCTTACAAACCCTGCAACCTTTACATTTATGACATGATTAAAAACTTATTTTATCAATTCAAAAATGTCTCGTAATTAAATTTTTAGGATGATTATGGGTTAAAATCATTAAAATTAAATACTAGATGTACTACTTCTGAATTATCCTTATTACCACTCTTATTATCTTTAATTTTAATGGTCCTCTTGATTAGTCTCTAACATTTCAATATAAGCTTTATCAATTAATTATTTAGGATACTTCTTGTCCAAGAACCTTTCTATTAAAATATGTGCCTGTTCTTTAAACACTTCTGTATCTGTACAATTCCTCCTTATGCATTGCAACTGGCTCTTAAGAATAATTCTGAGCCATGGCGTATAGTGCCCGCTGTTGTACAGTACATAATTGTTCACATCCACTCGTTTAAAATAGTTTTTTTTTTTGGTTTTATCTCTTTATTCTCTATATAGATTCCCAGATCAAAATATTCTATACTTGTAGTACTATATTTACAATTAAGATTTATACCCCAATTATTATAATTAAGGTTATCTAAAAGGATTCTAAGATCAGGCTCAGACCCTTTCCAAATGAAAATGAAATCGTCAATGTACCTGTGATAAAGGACCAATTTCACCTCCACGCCACGCTGTCATAAATGTAAGTAGTCTCCCATTCTGACATATATAAATTTGCGTACCTAAGCGCGAACTTGGCCCCCAGCGCAATAGCCTGGCGCTGTAAAGAATACCTAGAATTAAAAAGAAAATAATTATTTAAAATCCAATTGATACAATCTATTAAACATTAATACGTTCCATAGGGAACTTCCCTGATTTGATAAGGCATTCACGTACTGCATTGCAACCAGACTGATGGGGAATTGACGTATAAAATATACATCACCGGTGACCAATAAATAGTCTTCATATCACTTGGTATTCCTCAGTGTTTTAATTATGTCTGTCATATCTTTCACATATGATGGCATTAGTTTTACAAGATCTTTATATTTAAACAAATTCGCTGATATTGAACCAATGCCTGACACAATAGGCCTTCCTGGGGGATTTATGGACCTTAGGTAGAGTATGGAATGTAGGTATACGAGGGTACTTTTTTTTTTTTTAAATTGTACTCATTATCATTCAGTATACCCTCATCCTTACCCTCTCCAAAAGCTCATAGAGAGATTGCTGTATATTGGAAATAGGGTCCAATCCAACTGTACAAACACATCCTTATCTCTTAACTGATGGTAGCATTCCTCCAAGTAATCCTTGGTATTTTAAATAACAATGCTACCCCCTTTGTCTGCAGGCTTAATTATTATTGCCCTGTTTTCTCTATGCTCTTCCAGGGCTTTATTTTCATTAAAACTAAGATTAAAAGTCTTCTTCTTATTCTTTGTATCCAATGCCGCTAGATCATCTATTACTGATTTCTCAAACATATCGATAGCACTAGTACGATATGTTCTAGGATAAAAATTTGATTTGCCTTTTAGATAGGTGTGGTTATTTACATTTGCATCGGGAATACTAACTTTCTTTTTATTAATTTAAAAAAAAAACCATTTGTTAAAACGCTAGAAAACTTTAAAATGTCAATGTACGTTGAAAAGGAGTAACATTTTTTTCTGTGGGGCAAATTTTAAGCCTTTACCTAAAACATTTATCTCATTATTAGTTAAAACATGATTAGAAAGGTTAATTATTCAGTCCTCTAAGACATCTTTCCTCTTTTTTCTATGCTGGAACCTGGCTCCTCCTCTACATCCTCTTGTTCATGGTATCTCCTCTCTGAGGGTGGAGATACCCATCCTTTCCCTTGCTCTCCCTAAAAAAAAATCATCCCGATCCTCCACATACCTATCATCAGATAGGGGGGTCAAAATGATTCCTTAGGTTTATAAAATAGTGTAATATGTCTAGACACCAAAAAAGCTTTGGGGTATATTGCACTCACAGACTTAAAGATGTCTAAAGCAAAAAAAAGGGGTTTAGTGTAGATCAGTCATGTTCAAAGTCTGGCCCACGTTCTGGTTTAATATGGCCCCACAGTTAATTTGGTAAATCTATCTGTGAATCCCTAAGCACTGCTCAGGACCCCTGGGATCTCTGGATCTTTGAACGCTGTGGTCCTGAGCGATGCTGGGGGATTCACTGGGGGCCAAGAGATCGTGAGAATGCCAGCAGACGTGCAGTGACCTCAGTCTGAGTTCTCGTGATATCTTGGATGTCACGGAATTCACAGGATTTTGTGCGCGCTATCGTGGGATTTGGTTCCTTCTCCTTGCTGGGACAGAAAGAGAGAATGGACAGAATAAAGAGAGAAGAGACAGAATAAAGAGAGAAGAGACAGAATAAAGAGAGAATAGACAGGATAAAGAGATCTGAACAGAATAAAGATATTAAATGAAAAGTATGCCGTTTGCAATAAACCTTGCATAAAATAGCTAATTTGCATTCAATTTTAATGGTTCAAAGAATGTCAAGCAAAATGGTTGGCCCTCACGCATGTTCACTTCATCAAATCTGGCCCTCTTTGAAAATAGGTTGGACAACCCTGGTGTAGATCTTTCAACTCTTCATTTCTTCCCTTTACATCCAGGTATACATGTATAGGAAAAAAGGGAGAAACAAAAACAAAGTGCAGCACTGTCTTCACTTAAATATTACTATTTATTGCACTCACAGAATTAAAGAAGTGGAGCCCATCATAAGTAACTGTACTTCATCCACGTGAAGAATCCAGGAGCAGACATACTCAGTAATATGGGAAGGGCCAATTAAAAGTAAACATACAATAAAATAAACATAAAATGAAAGTAAAAGTACTCAATATTAAAAATAATAATAATTAAGAAATTTGAATTATATAAAGAATTCTGAAATGTATAAAAATCTGTAAAAATAATAAATATAAAAAAAGATATGATCTTATTATTATTCATGTGCTCTAAAAACTTTTCTTCAGTTGTCTGTCTGTTCTACCTATGTATTGTGCACCACAACCACATGTCAAAAGATAAACCACATGGGTTGAGGTGCACATATTATGATGTTTGATCTCGGAAATTCTGTCTGTTCTATTACTTTTAAAATTAGTAACTTTCTGATATTTATATTTGCATCTCTTACAAGCTCCACAAGTAAAAAAAAAAAAAAAAACCTTATTTTCATTAGATTGTTTTTCCTTTTGGTATCGAAAGGTACTTGGGGCTTGGAAATTTTTAAAATTATTATTTTTCTTAAATTATTTTTGGTTTGGTTGGCAATTCATCCTTTCAAAGATAGTCTTTTAATAAAAGTGGCCAATGTTTTTCAATGATTTTTTTCCACTTTAAAAGCATGTGCATTGAACTGGATGTTAAAAGAAAATCCATAGCTATTACATGGATTAGCACAGATTTTCTCTAATAAAAGATCATTTCTATTAATTTGTCCTATTTTTTCCTCTCTCTTTCTCTAACAAATTTCCATTGTAACCTATTTTAATAAAATTACATTTTAAAAAATTGGCTTGTTCTAAAAAATCTTCTTGATCAGTACAGGTTCTTTTCAATCTTGTGAACTGGCTTCTGGGGATGCCTTTAAGCTAGTTAGGATGATGACTACTGTTTATATTTATAAAACTATTGGCGTCCGTTGGTTTAAAAAATGTTTTAGTTTTAATTTGCGAGTTATCTGTAAAAATAGCAAAATAAAAAAAAAAATGATTTTTCATCAAACTCCATCATTAAAAACCAAGGACATATCGATATTGTTTATAAAAGTCATGAAATTGTGCAACTCACTTATCGTACCCTTCCAAATTAAAAGCACATCATTTATATATCATCTCCAGAAGACCAAGTTTGTGCCAAAGGGCTTATTGGACCAGATGTTCCTCATTTCCCAATAATCCAAAAAATGTTTTGCATAACTTGGCGTAAACTTGGTGCCCATTGCTGTACCTTTCATCTGTAGAAAAATTCTCTATTAAACATAAAAAAGTTGAGTAAGGATAAAATGAATCCCTTCTAATAAAAACGGACTGGGCTTGGGAAATATTATCATCTGATTCCAAATTATATTTAACTGCCTGGAGGCACAACTTCTGATAATAGTGTACAGTGATGTAACATCGAAGGTTGCCCAAACATACCCTTCCCTCCATTCTAAACATTCTAATTCTTGTACCAGACTTTTCGTGTCCTTCAAATACGATTTTGCATTTTGTGCATATTTTTGGAGGAAAGTTTCAATATACTCGGACAACCTTGAGGTTAGAGAATCAATGCCACTAATGAGCCTACCAGGTGGTCTCTCAAGAGACTTGTGGACTTTTGGTAAAAAGTGGGGATTTTGGACATTCTTTGAATAAAAAAAGAGAACACCTTATCCTCAACAACACCCTCTTCTTTATATTGAGTTAGTAAGAATTTTAATTCCTTATTGAATGAATCATTAGGATTTACCTTAAGTTTTTTTATATATGCCTTTATCACCCAACAATATATCTGCTTCACTTAAATAAAATTCAGTGGACATGATAACGATCCCATGTCTGCACTTTTTATCATAATGTCTTTCCTGTTTTTTTTTTTTAGTTCTTTAAGAATAAAATTTTCTCTTTTAGTCAGATTAAAGTTCTTATTTTTTAGATCAAGTTTATTGATATCTCTATTTACCATTTTGTAGAAAGCTTTTACTTGGCTTCCCTTTTCATTTGGACAAAAAGTGGACTTAAGTTTGAATCTGAGGGTGTCTCCATTTGTCAGACATCTATCTTGTTTTACCTTAGGAAAAGCTTCCTTTTCTTTCTTTTTAAAAAATCTTTTTAATGACTTTTTGCGAACAAATTTATTGACATCAATGAACAGTTTAAAAGGGTTAACAGAATTATTTGAAGCAAATTTTAAACCTTTCTAGAACAGTTACAATTTAACCCTTTTTCTTTCTTTACTCTCTTTCCCCTTTTAATATGTGCTGTGGACATTCTTATGAATTGTGGACTTTTGTGGACTTTCGCTGTTAACTGAGTGATATATGCGAAGAACTGGTGGAACGCATGTGTATTTATGCATGTGTTAAGAAAATCAACAAACTTCACTGCAAACAAGAACATGAAGTGAAACGCACTGTGGATCGCATGCGCCAACTTCACAATTGTTGAAGTAATTAGACGCCGATCTCAGATTATGAAGAATTTCACCTTCGACTGGTTAATGGCAAGCACTTTCTAGCCTTATAAATAAGAAGAAGCTAACTCATGTGGTATACAGACGCTGGGAACCCCTAACGAAGTCAGAGGGTGGACGAAACGCGAAGGGTGGAGAAACAAAACTTAGTGCTTGAGTACTTTTACTTTCATTTTATTTTGTGTTTATTTTATTGTATGTTTACTTTTAATTGGCCAATCCCATATTACTGAGTATTTCTGCTTGTGTATGATCCTGGATTCTTCATGTGGCTGAAGTACAGTTACTTATGATGGGCTCCTAAATTTCTCTTTTTTTTTTTTTTTGTGCAAGAAATATACAGGCGAGCTTACATGCTCTCCTGGACTGCAAGGACTGAGTTACACCGTGGGGGAGCGCGGACGCCACTTTGCATGAAGCAGAAGCTGTGGTCTGCATTTTGATGGGCACAGCAGTATATGAAAATGCTGATGTTTAAAGGGTGAGCCAGTGGGGACCAGAATAACCCCCACTGGCCCGGAAGGGGGGAGGGGGTGGGAGGGGTATGCAGTAAGTCCCTGAGCAGGTCCAGCAGAACAGAGCAGGGGATCGGCCACCTCACCCGCCTGAAAATCTCACTAGGCCCCACTGGGAATGATGAAAATGACCGATCTTACACCACGATGGAAGGCACCTCAATTGGCTCCTGAGTCAGGTAAGTTGCACTATAGATCAGTCCAGCATGCCAGGAGCTAGTTAAACCACTTTATATACAGAACATGCTTGGAGCTCTCCTGAAGCATAACCAGCCACCATGAGCTCCAGGCCCCACCCCCCTAAACTCCTTTTATTTTGTGAGCGCAATAAATAGTGTGTCATTTTTAATGGAAGACAGCTCTGCACTATGTTTTTGTTTCTCAATTTTTTCCTATACATGTATACCTGGATGTAAAGGGAAGAAATTAAGAGTTGAAAGATCTATATTAAACCCTTTTTTTTGCTTCAAATGTCTAAGTATGTGAGTGCAATGTACCCCAAAGCTTTTTTGGTGTCTAGACATATTACACTATTCGTGGTCCTTGTTTTTATTTTTTGCAGATTGTTTGTTTTGGTATCTAAGAAGTCTTCAGGGGTTGGGGTTAAACAGAACTGATTTTATTGCATATGTGAAGAAGTATTTATATGAGGTCATTAGCATACAATAGTGGGATTAATAATACATAGGTTTTCCCATCAAGTCCTCTTCCCATTTTGTCCATATCACTAGTTAAAAAAAACATGTATATAGAATACAAAATACTTTGTTCTCTATTAGACCAAGATACCCACTAAATATAATTTAAACAACTTGAAATTAAAATAATTTATGAACACAACAAATGCCTTTATAAGATTTCCACCAAAGCAAGTTCACTGCAACCCTGGATCCATGATAATTGCTACATGGCTATTAGAATACATTAAATGGTTCTGAATTGAATTGAGCAGACACCTGGATGTTCGAGTTCGCCGGGTTTGGCTGAACTTTGGGCACTAAAATGGCTCTAAAAAGTCCTGGAAAGGGCTAGAGGGCTGCAAAAGGAAGTAAAATGGGGGTAAGAGTAGGACAAGTGCCCTGCAAACAAATGTCAATAGGGAAATCACTTAAAATAACATAACATACATAAACATTAAAAATAATAATCTTGAACTAGGAGGAGAAGGTGGATGTGGAGTAGGAGGTTGAGGAGGCGGTGACCGTGGCGGTGTAGGTGGAAGCGGCGGTTTAGACAGAGGAGGTAGCCAACACTGTTTTTTTTTGTTTTTTGTTTTTTAATTGGGGTAGCCTCCAAAATATTGGGACATATAGAAAAAGAAAACAAAGAATAAGTGCATTTGAGTATAACAATGGCTGGGTGAGGCCGGTATAAATGTTTATTCTGCACAAGGTACAGACAAGTCTGGTGGGATCCATGCCTGGTTCATTTTAATAAACGTGAGTTTGTCCACGTTGGCTGTGGACAGGCGGCTTGTCTGTGATAACGCCCCCTGCCGTGCTAAACACACGTTCAGACTATACACTGGCTGCAGGGCAGGCCAGCACCTCCAAGGCATAAAGGGCAAGCTCAGGCCATGTGCCCAATTTGAGACCCAGAAGTTGAATGGGGCAGACCCATCAGTCAGTACGTGTAGACTAGTGATGTCGCGAACCCGAAATTTTCGGTTCGCGAACGGCGAACGCGAACTTCCGCAAATGTTCGCGAACCGGCGAACCGCCCGAAACGCCATTGACTTCAATGGGGAGGCGAATTTTAAAACACACACACACAGGGACTCTTTCTGGCCACAACAGTGATGGAAAAGTTGTTTCAAGGGGACTAACACCTGGACTGTGGCATGCCGGAGGGGGATCCATGGCAAAACTCCCATGGAAAATTACACAGTTGATACAGAGTCTGGTTTTAATCCACAAAGGGCAGAAATCACCTAACATTCCTAAATCACAATCAATATGGATTGACACCTGACATATGACATATTGACACCTTGACATATGG
>OW240923.1:46335460-46360016 GCA_933207985.1 Pelobates cultripes
ATAGTAGTATGGGCCCCAGAATGTGAACAGGCCTTCCAACAGCTCAAGACGGCGCTCATTAAATCACCTGTACTTTCTTCTCCTGATCCAACTAAACACTTTCTCGTCCATACAGACGCTTCTATGCTTGGATTGGGAGCAGTACTGAGCCAAGTCGGAGCAGATGGTGGCGAGCAACCTGGGGCTTATCTAAGCCGTAAACTTTTGCACAGCAAAGTATATTCACTGCCAATGAAAAGGAGTGCATGGCGGTGGTGTGGGCCCTCAAAAAGCTGCAACCTACTTGTATGGACAACCGTTTACCTTACTCACAGATCACATTAAATTTGGGGCACTGCGCGTGCAATCTAATGTGCCACCAGATAGGAGTGGTGTGTTTAGTACTATGTTATCAGTTTAATCACTGTTACGTCTCCTATCCGTTGATGTGGAGCAAGACGCAGCAGCAGAAGAGGACTCAGCCGAGGAGGTTATGGAAGAGGATGGAGTAGGAGGAGTAGAGGAGGTGGCAGCGTACTGGCAGAGTACACGCTGTAGGGCTGACACACCTGCTTGAAGATAACTAACTGCTATTCAATCTGCTATTCAATCTATAATTGATGTTTGTTTCACAGGCAGATAAACGTGGCAAATAAAAAAAAAGCATACCCTAACCCTAACCTAGCTATGCTTTTCCCTATCTTATGAACAGCAGCTACACTTTCCCTCCTCTTACTAAGCATGCAGCTTGAGAATTAATCTAAAATGGATGCCTTCCAGGAGGTGGGAGGGTCTGCTAGGGAGGGTGTGCTGCTAATTGGCTGGAATGTGTCTGCTGACTGTGAGGTACAGGGTCAAAGTTTACTCAATGATGACGAATAGGGGGCGGGTCGAACCGCGCATATGTTCGCCCGCCGTGGCGAACGCGAACATGCTATGTTCGTCAGGAACCGTTCGCTGGCGAACCGTTCGGTACATCACTACCCCTTACAAACTCCTGTCCTGGAGTTTCTACCTAGTGAGTGGCCAAAGCAGTGTACCCAGGCAGGTTGGAGACGATGGCCCCCTTAGTCGTGATCAATTGCCATACTTGGTTATGCTCCTGAGGACTCAACCGATCTCCTAACTATACCTCCTTAAGGGCACCTGTCTGATCACCCTCCACTAGGAGGTCTGGTAGGGGAAGGTTCTCATAATCCTCAGAGGCTCGGGCACAGACAGCCACCACATTCTCTGTTCACTCATGGTAGGGCTTGAGCATGTTCACATGGAGCATGCGTCTCCCTCTATACCGAGCAAGGGCCAATCACATAGGTGGTGTCGCACATTTTGTTCCACCACCCGGTATGGGCCCTGGCAGGCGGCCTGGCTTCAAAATAAACACCTTTTGTCCCACTTGAAAGCTGTAGTCCCTGGCCCCTCTATCGTACCAAGTGCGCTGCTATTTCTGAGCCTGGTGGAGCTAACCCTAGCCGTGCGAACTAACCTTCAGGCGGTCCCTAAACTCCAACACATAAGGGACAATGTGAGTACCATCTGTGCTAATATCTCCTTACCAATGTTCCCTAATCAGATCTAGGGGCCCCTTCACCCTTCTCCTGAACAGTAGTTCAAATGGCGAGAAGCCCGTGGATTCCTGGGGCCCCTCCTGATAGGCAAATAGGAGGTGCGGCAAAAACCGCTCTCATTCCCTGCCATGTACGTGCAGAGCATCTGTTTTAATGTTCCATTAAACCGTTCGCATAGACCATTGGACTGTGGGTGGTATGGGGAGTTCACTATGGGCTTAATGCCACGCAGTCTCTAGAGCTGGTGGGTGACCTCCGCTGTAAATTGGGTACCCTAATCTAAAATAATCTCTCATGGAAAACCCACGCGAGAGAAAATCTGCATCAGAGCATCATTGATCGTCTCGGTGTGGATATTGGTCAACGCCACCGCCTCTGGATATCTAGTGGCATAGTCCACCACAGTCAAGATATATTTCTTGCCGGATGGACTGGGCTTCGCTAAAGGCCCGATAAGGTCTACGGCCACACTGCTAAAGGGTTCTTAAATAATGAAAAAGTGAAGTTTCACCTTGTGGTGGTCTCCCATCTTTCCTACTCTCTGGCATGTGTCACATGTCTGGAAGTATTGGTGTATATCTTTTGAAATCCCTGGCCAGAAAGTTTTGCGTAGGTCAGTATTTGATCCTGCTGACGCCTAGGTGTCCGGATAGCGGAATATCATGTGCTATCCGGAGTAATTCCTGCCTATATTTTTGGGGAACTACCAACTGCTTCATAGGGATCTGTACGGACCCAGCCACTATTCTTTTTGAATTTCTGTACAGTAATCCCTTGTCTCAAGAGTATCCCTCCCTCTCAAATACTGCCTAACTAGAGTTGACCCGATCCTTATAAACTTGCAACATGGGGTCTTTTTCAAACTCAGCAGGGGCATCCCAGGAAATGTACTCTATGGGTGGGGGGTATCTCTTACCTGAGCCTCAGAGTGTGAGTGTTGGTGCGCGGTGCGAGCCTGCTGCCTGGTGGTCAAAGGGTAGACCTCCTGTGGTGAATGCTGGGGCACAAAAGCTCAGTTTGTCTAAATCATTTACAAGGAGCTCATCTGAGTGTTACTCCTGCATTTAGCCAACTTCCATAATTCCCGCCCCACACCCCAATTCAAATGTACTCTTGTTCCCACGGTCACCTGTACTGCCACTGATCCTCGCTGTGCTGTGTCCGGTACCAGGTGGTGCTTTCAGGGTTAAGGTGGCCCCCGTATCTTGAAGTCCCTGGAAATTCTAACCCTACAGACACATCGTTTGTCTGTGGTGTTGTCTGAGGCAGCTTGGACTGGGCCTGACTCATGTAAGAGACCCAGTTGCTCCTCAGTGGAGTCAGAAGCTGAACTGTGGGTTGCTGACTCAGTCTGGTAGCAATGGGGAGCCGCTCTGTTCACTAGTGGTGGGCCAGGACGAATCCATGAGGTGCGGTTCCAGTTTGGGTTCTGGGTGCAGTCTCTCTGAACGTGCCCCAGTTGCTGGCACTGGTAACACCGAATGTTGGAGGGAGGTTGAAAGCGGGGTGTTGTCGGGTTGATCATATCTCCATTGCATTGTTGTGCAGGAATAGCTTGTCTCGAAAATAGCCGGGGTGGTGGTCTGTGGTGGCCCGGGCTTCGTGGTGCTAATCTGTCAGCCGGGTGGCATCCGTGAGAGTAAGGGGGTTACGGTCCCTCACCCATTCTTGTACTTCAGAGGCCAGCCCATTCAATTCTCGACATCGCTGTCAGTTTGAGTCTGGTGTGATGGCATACCATGCTAGGATGATTTGCTTGACCCACGTATAGTTCTTACTGTACTCATCGGGTACTGCCCTATAAGCCTCTGCTGTGCGCCCAGACAGTTTTCCTGCCAACAGAGGAACCCTGTCCTCATGACTGATGTTGTGTAGGTGGCACAATCTCTCAAAATCCTGGAGGTAGTCGTCAATTTCTTCTTTAGTGCCGAAAAAGTTTTAAAGGCATTTTAAGGGATTTTTGGTTTACCCTATGGGATGGTGAACATCGCTGGTGATCCCTCTCTGGACTGCTGGTCTGCCATCTGTAGCTGGGTTGCCTGTTGCTTTCTGGCCATTATGTAAGCCTGTGCGTGTGCCATCACTCTGGTCACTGTTTCCTCTGAGTCCCGCTGTAAAATGCCAGCCTTGTCCTTACTTCCCTCCCAAACTCTGTCTCCTCCATTGCTGGTAGAGGTGTAGTGCTGCTAACTCGGTCTCCCTCCATCAGTTCAGCAATAAGAGTAGCTTTCACCTTGTTACTGACTACCTTACCTCTTGCTTCCAATAATTCCTTTAATGTTGTTCGTTTTAGAACGGAGTAGTTAGTCTCCATTTGTTTCCCATTCGCATGGTGCTATCCACCGAACCGTTGGTTCCTTCCATTGTGAGTCTGTATCCCACTCTGCCACCAATTGTAGCGGAGCTGCAATACTAAGATTCAAAATCTCCACTGGTATTCTATGTAGCTGGAAAGAAAGCGCTGTTTAGTTAATGTAGCCCATTCTCCCAGTAACTGGATGACACACAGTTCTGGGAGTCAACTGAGGTTTTTTTTTGGTCACACATGGCTTTTTGGCACAGTCCCCTACATAGGGTCTCCAACACAATACAACAGGGGTTTAAATCCCAAGATCCTGATTGGAAATTGAGGAGAGACAATGCAGTTATTTTAAACTGGTCTGGCAGTGTCCCTGGACAACACCCTGCTAGGGAAACAATAGGATAGGGAAAAAAGGGGGTAGGGGGAGAGGCACAGACAAGCAATACATTCAACATACCCTGCACCAATAATGGGCACAGAGTGACCAAAATACAAAAGGAATCTGGGGAAAATATATGAATAAGTGTAAGTTCCGCCACTAAAGCAGAGAGATTTATAGTTTAGAATCATAGATAATAGAAATAGAGCCTGCAATGAAGCCAACGTACTGCATTTTGGCTGGTTTTAGTCTAACAACCTAAAATCTGCTTTAATGAGATTATCCCACTTACATAGGATATCCAACCACCTGCAGTTTCCTTCAGTGCAAGATTTTAAGAGGACTTTGTAATGGGGGATTTGGGATAGCAAGAGTCGCAAACTGGACTCTGGTCAAACTTCTATAAAACCTATATAAAAGAAGTTTGCATTCACTTGAACATGCATATGTTTCTTCTTCTGTGACATTTTCCCCTTGTGAAATTATATATTTTTGCTAATAGTATATTGTTTCCTTGTGCATCTTTGCAGAAGAACTGCAAATTATGGGCACTACTAAAATCCACTGCAAAAGAATGCTGCTTAATTGTATTTGGAGAGTTAGCGTATTTCAATGTGCCCAGAAGATAGGCATGTAAATTAAAATTACAGAGACTTCACTTGCTCCTTGTATGTTCATATTTTCCTTAATAATGGGTGTCCCTATTGCTACTGCTTACCACTGAGGGTACACATTGATACTTAGAGTAGGGATAGGCAACATTTGGCACTCCAGATGTTGTGGACTACATCACCCTTGATGCTTTGCCAGCATTTTGGAAGATGTAGTCCACAACATCTAGAGTGCCAAAGATTGCCTATCTCTGCCCTAAACTAAGATCGGGGTTCAAAAATTATCTTTTTGATTATAAAAAGGAGATTTTAGAGGACAATAAGGTCCTCCTCAAATAAGCATACAATCTATGATTGAACACATTCACAGTGTCTTGCCTGAGGACACTTACTGCTAAGGTGGTCTGACAGTGATTTGAACCTGGGTTTCCAAGATCACAGACAGATCAAAGGCAGACAAAGAATGTGCTGCTGATTATCTTGATATCACAATATGTAGATTAAAGTTATAACTGAATTTACAGATGCCAGGACTTTTTAAATAAACATTACAAAATTCATGTCATTTGGCAAGACTTAGGTAACAGTAATTTGCAGCATAAAAGTGTTTGTTCTTATCATTGAACAGCTGATCCCTTGAAACTGTGTGTCAGTCTCATTCCCACCTTGTCTGCAGAGCAATACAAAATAAATTATCATTGTCAAGTAAAATAAATAAATAAATAAAAGCCAAAAAAGGAAGCGAACCACAGAGGAAAGAATAAGGAACAATTTCTGAAGTTAAAACAATTGTGATTCATGAGTGTCTAGAGTCAAAGATTAAAAAACAATGATAAAAAAAGAAACATGTTTCACTAAATTAAAGATGGGAAGATTATAACGAAAAAGATATACAGTCGTTCAAAACATGTAGCCAAGATTTTCAAAAGCTTTATATAAAAACTTCTGAACTCTAAAAGTTTTCATACTTTCCATAGAGTATGATAAATATTAATATTTTCCTCATTCTGGTATTTTAAGTGTTTAATTTTTTTTCTTTAACAAAATTCAGTTTCCTTTCCATTATTACATGAATCACTAGGATTGGGACATGGGGGAACATGAATCGTATAAGAGACATTGCATGATTCATCAAGTGTGATTGTTTTGCTAGCTAGAGGGGCTGAAATCAACACCCAACTGCACTCCAAGGACTGGTTAGATTGCTTGCTGTGCTGTTTGGGCTGGCAATCAGAGGTAAGGCTGGAGTTGGTTTCTAGATTACGTCGAAGTTACATCTTGATGTGAATGCTCACTAAAGAAATGAAAATGTTAAGAGACTAAATCACTATGCCCTTGGGCCACCAAGCAGCAGTAACCATGTTGAACTTTTAAAATCCAAGACACATTTCTACAGCAGTATAAAGCTTTGAAACACAATGCTGTGTGAACTGTATAAAGAAATTGCCATGCCTAATGCTTTAAGCTGTAAATATGTGCTAGAAAAACAGTAACATATTCTGTTATATGAAAGAACTCTATTGAGGTTATGGAATATTTCTTGGAACTTTTAAAATAAATCATGACCATATTTATAACAATGGAGCACTATAGAGTCAGGAACACAAACATGTATTCCCTACACTGTAGTGTTAAAAACACTATCTGGCCCACCCTCTTACTATTCCAGTATGCTGGTACTGGTTCTGCTCCTGATCTGCCTCCTTGGCTGACATCATCAGAAGTGATGATATCAGCCAATCACAATGCTTTCCCATAGGAAAGCATTGGATTGGCTGAGATTGTCAATTCTAATGATCTCAGCCAAGGAGGCGGGTTAGGGGAGGGGGGCAGAGCCAAACATCACCCTGGCCATTCAGCAGCACTACAAGTAGCCATCTGTTACACCTATAAAGCACTGAACAACTCTAGCCCCTCTTATATCTCTTCACAGATCCATAGGTATGTCCCTTCTCGGTCTCTCCACTCTACCCGTGACCACCTCCTGTCCGTTGTTCGCACCCGTACGGCCAACTCACGCTTTCAGGACTTCTCGCGGGCAGCTCCCTTCCTATGGAAAAGCCTGCCTACCACCATCAGACTCTCCCCTAGTCTTGCATCTTTTAAGAAGTGCCTTAAAACCCATCTCTTATGGCCTCCCAGACTAACCTCTACCTCACATACCTGTCTCTTGCGCTCTCATAAAGGGCAGCACTCTACTCTCTCCTCCAGCTCTGCTTTACTCCCACCCTATTTAATATTTCCTGTCCTATTGTGTTTTACACCCCACCTCCTATAGAATGTAAGCTCGTTTGAGCAGGGTCCTCTCCAACCTATCGTGCCTGTAAGGTTTTTTTTGTAATTGTCCTATTTATAGTTAAATCCCCTCTCATAATATTGCAAAGCGCTACGGAATCTGTTAGCGCTATATAAATGGCAATAATAATAATAATAATCTGAGGAATGACCACTGGAGGCGTCCCTAGGTAAACACTGCCTTTTCTCTCAAAAACAGTATTTACTGCAGGGACTGACTATACTCACCAGAATAACTACATTAAGCTGTAGTTGTTCTGGTGACTATAGTGTCCCTTTAACCCGTTAAGGACCAAACTTCCGGAATAAAAGGGATTCATGACACATCATGTGTCCTTAAGGGGTTAAGCAAACAAATACATTAGAGACAATAATAGAGAATGGTAATATACTTTATAGTTTCCCTTGTTGCATGATGTCCATGCTGGATTTCTCACTTATGTAGTTCCAGAGGACATTTTTGGGCTCCACCCATGAAAGCTTCTTGATCTGAAATGCCAAGATTCCCCTCAATGAGAGATGTGCAAGCCCAAAATTATTTTTTTTAACCTCTCAAAAGTATTGTGCATGGCATGGCATGGCATATGAATATACTCATTGATTTTCCTATGGAAGGCTGCAAGTTGTCAGGAATAATATTAACTATCAATCACTCACTGCACAGATAACATTGTGGGCACCATAGTAACATCTTGTCACACAAATGTTCTGCCTAAGGTTATGAGTCCTCTTGCTTCAGACTGATTATCTTTTCTTATGTTAATGAGCTAAACTCGGTCAACACCTCTAGTGAGGTCACAAGGCAGGAGTTAATTATATTTGTACACCTTTCTCTCTCTTCCTGTGTGTCATCATGGAATGGTGTATAATGGAGTCTTATGGGGTTTTAGGTGCATAGTTGCAAACAGTGGGGTTTTTTTTGGGGGGGGTTTGCTCAAGTTAATTTGTGTGCCACTGACTTGTATGTGTATTTCTCTCAATAATATTTCTTAAATTAGAGGAACCAGAGTGAATAATAATTTAATATTTAGAGCATTTTAAGACGACAAGTACGAGATCAGAAAACTGGGAAAATCTACAAAAGATGGACTATCTGAAGTTTTATTTTATGACAAATAAATGTTTCTAAATACAACATAATAATGAAGGTTAAAGCCACTCTGTCTATATAACCGTATATATTTCTATTAATATAATTTGCATGTAGCAGGCCTATATACAGTATGTTTAATATAGTTAGCTGTCAAGATACACAAATATCCAAATAAATTTATTTATTTTTTTACATTTTTGCATTTTCTGTCTAACGTATTTTATGCAGCCTGGAACCAACAATAAATATCTTCTTCAAAAATCATTAATAAAGCTTCACTGTGACTTGCCTGTCTCTGAAATGTAACAAAACATACCAAATAAACCATTTGTCTCTTTGAAAAATTAAATAGATACAAGTAAGTTGTTATCTAGGTGGCAGACATTGCAAGTGGAAAAAATGTTGATAGTTCGATACATCTTTACAGACAAAACTGAAATAATGATAACTTGATAGAGATGTTTCACAATAATTCATGTCTATTATATTAAATAAATTCAAGCTAGAAACTCACCTGCAAGCACATTGTATAAATTGTTCAGATGGAAAAATATGTTTTGGAAGAATTTGTGGCATATATATTTTTAAGTAAAAACAAATCGGTTTTAAATTGACTAATACCATTATTGGTACCATAACTATTAGAGGATGTCATGCAACTTTTGGCCTCATGGATAAATGAAATGTAATTGCCCATATTAATCACTTTAGCCTTTCACAACATAACATAGATTCCTTTTGTTTTCTTTATTTTATTTTGTTTCCAAACCATGGACGTGTTAAAGCTTGGGACATTAAAGGATCACTATAGTGTAAGGAAAACAAACTTGTTTTCCTGACACTATATAACCCTTAGGTCCCCCCACCCTCAGGGCCCCCCTGCCTTGGCACTGAAGGGGTTAAAGCCCCTTCAGTTACTTACTTTAATCCAGCGCTGGGCTCCCTCGGCGCTGGTGACCTCTCCTTCCCCTCCAACGTCAGCTCTCAAGTGGAGCGGAATGCGTATGCATGGCCAGAGCCACACGCGCATTAAAAACACTTCTCAATGCTTTCCTATGGATGTTCTGCACACTAAATGCGATTTTTGCATTCAGCATTGCAGAAGCGCCTCTAGCGGCTGTCAGGGAGACAGTCACTAGAGGCTGGATTAACCCTGCAATGTAAACATAGCAGTTTCTCTGAAACTGCTATGTTTACATCTGAAGGGTTAAAACCTGGGGGACCTGGCACCCAGACCACTTCATTGAGCTGACAAGGTCTGGGTGACTATAGTGGTCCTTTAAGACTCAGGGGATAGCCCAGTTTAGGGATTACATTTCAAAACCCCAAATTGTTGGTATTCATTCATTTTTAATGTACAAAATACCAAATGTATTTGACAAACAATATAATTAGCAGGGTGGCTTTTTCATTTTTTTGTTTTTGTTTTACAACACTTTACATGTTTTTACTTTGTGCAGAACCCAGGAGGGATGTAGGGGAACAGAATTTGTTTTGACTGACTGACAATGAAATGGGTTAAGGTAAAGCCGACTTTACACACTGTGTAAATGCCCTTTTTGCTTCAGTTCCTTTAACACTGTAGCATGCCTCCTTTTTTTCCACACTCCCTACATCCACCTTTTCTCTGTCACAGACTGTATTCCATGAGTTTTTCCCCTCTAGTAAAAAGGTAAGGAGAGGAGGGGACAAGTAAGTACTACTTGACAGTCCCCAGAAACTGTAGATAAAGAGATCATTAGATGCATTTGCAGTAAGCTCAGAGCGTTTTCTGCATAATATGCCTTTAGTTTGCCATGATTGGCAGGCAACCTGACATGCATTCATGCCAGATTCCCAATTATTAGTGGTGACTACAGTTGAGCGAACGCGGACTGTAAAGTTCAGGTTCATAATGAACATTAGGTTTTTTTGGACCCCGAACACGGACATATCACTGTATGTTCGGGTTGAAGTTCGGTGTTCGGCGATTTGATGGCGCGTTTTGAAAGGCTACAGGGCGGCCCATCAACAAGCGTTTGACTCGTGTGCCCTTAGAAGCCATCACAGCCATGCCTACTAATGGCATGGCTGTGATTGGCCAGTGCAGCATGTGACCCAGCTTCTATATATAAGCTGGAGTTGTGTAGTGCCGCACGCACATGAGGTCTTATTAGTGTAGGGAGAAATTGCTGCCGCTGATAGGGACAGCTTAGGAAAGAATTCTGCAAACTAGTACATTAGTGAGGTGGGGTGCACTTCATATCTGAGAGTCAAATAGAAGCTTCAAATACCGTGGTTACATCGGAGTTTTAAAATAATTTTTTTTTTTTTTGGTGCAAAATTGTACATTAATGGGGTGCACTTCATATCTGAGAGTCAAATAGAAGCGTCAAATACTGCTGTCACATTGCAGTTTTAAAACTTAAAATTATTTGGGTGCTAAACTGCTAAATAGTATTTTAGTGAGGTGCACTTCATATCTGAGAGTCAAATCGAAGTGTCTAATAGTGTGCTTACAGCGCAGTTGTAAAAATTCTAATTTTCTGGGTGCTAATCTGCTAAATAGTACATTTTGGGGCCTGCTCTTAATTTCTGAGAGTCAAATAGAAGCGTCCAATAGTGTACTTACAGCGCAGTGGTAAACATCCTTATTTTCTGGGTGTTAATCTCCTAAATAGTACATTTTGTGGCCTGCTCTTCATATCTGAGAGTCTACTAGAAGTGTCTAATACTGCGGTTACAGCGCAATTGTAAACATTCTAATTGTTTTGGTGCTAATCTACTACTTACATTGGATTTTTTTTTTTTGGTGCTAAATAGTATATTTGGGGTGTTCACTTCATATCTGAGAGTCAAATTGAAGCGTAACTTTGGTTCAAATTTACTACATCGGTCACTTGTAATATTGTTTCACACCTACAGATGGGCAGTCCGGTGACCAGGACACAGACACTGTCTGGGCGGCGGTCGGGCAACCGGGACCCAGTATGCCTGATGTTGAAGTTAGGAGTCACAGTGTGGAATGGATTAGCAGGGTCTGGTGCAGGTTAAACGCATGCCCCCTGGTGTTGAGCACCAGCGTTTTTGCGGCCACATACCAGGACCCTGATGCAGCTTCAGTAAAAAGAGTACTGGATACCAGACGTCATCACCAGACTGATCCACAACTTGGAACAGGATGTGACATTCACTGTAGCAGCTGTGCGCGCTTTTGGCGTTGTCACCCTGCTGTTGCTCTCCTGTCTGCGCTGCAGCATTACTTCGGCCTTCCCGCTCACCGCCTCATGAGACTGTGCGAGCAGCAGCAGACGATAGTGGAGTTTCAGAAAAAAAAAGAAGGATAGTGCGTAGGCGCTTCACTGTAATTTTGACAATTCTGTATATAGTATAAAGTATACAATAGATGGTGTAACCGGTACCCTAGTGCTTCCCTTATACACCAGATTTACATAATACAATAAAAAGAGACAAATACCAGTATATACACCTCCCCAATGTGATCACCACAAAAATAAGTGATATTACCAATATAGAACTGGACTGTAATGTAAACAGCGTAGAACTTGATTGGGGTATAAACTAAAATAGAAAAAACATAAAAAACATAGTGCAAACTGTATGATAATAAATAAGTGATAAATAGGTATGTGATTCTCACTCACATTCTCCAGAGCCGTACCAGGCTCTGTATATCAGGCTCAGGGGTGCCAATAACTGGCTAACGATCCAGGTGGTCCAAATAGATGAGACTCCAAAGGTTAAATATAAAATATATTTATTTATAAAAATATATAAAAAAGTGTATACACTGCTGGGCACTATGGGGGTGGAACCCAAAACAGACAAGGATATATATAAAACAATAATGGAATTCCACTTACCCCTATCTGTATAGTAGCCCAGAGTGACAGAAATACACATAAAATAACAAATACAAATGCAGAAGATTGAAGCAGACGCGTTTCGGCCAACAGCCTTCCTCCAGTGCTTGTCTTCATGTCCTATTGAGTCTTCTTTTATAAGCCTTATCTGTCCCATTCACCTGGATCCAATTTCGTACCGGCGTCGCGTCACTTCCGGTTTCGCGGGTGACGTCACTTCCGGTTTTTCGGCCGGCTGGAACGCACGCTGAAACGCGGCGTTCAGGATGTAGATTGTTATGATTAAGTCCCCATAGCAACCTTAGCCTCCATATTTGCAAAATATCATAATAGAATAAGAAAAAACACAAATTAAAGATATAATCTATATATAGCATACACAATACAGATATTTGATAGCTATCATCAATCTCTTTATATCTAGAGAAAAATTTAAAGATGTATAAGATAATCTATTCTTAGAAAAATTAGAAAAATTATACAATGCAATATGTGGCCATAGAACTCCCCACATAAATACCAATTAGACAAGAAGCAAGTATAACCTTCTAAATCTAATAGTTCAAATAAAGTAAATACTATAAACAATATATAGATCCTATAAAAAATGTATAAACTCAAAATCTAAATTCAATCCCTTCGGGGATAGGGTATTAACATCAAAAATCCACTGCTTCAATCTTCTGCATTTGTATTTGTTATTTTATGTGTATTTCTGTCACTCTGGGCTACTATACAGATAGGGGTAAGTGGAATTCCATTATTGTTTTATATATATCCTTGTCTGTTTTGGGTTCCACCCCCATAGTGCCCAGCAGTGTATACACTTTTTTATATATTTTTATAAATAAATATATTTTATATTTAACCTTTGGAGTCTCATCTATTTGGACCACCTGGATCGTTAGCCAGTTATTGGCACCCCTGAGCCTGCTATACAGAGCCTGGTACGGCTCTGGAGAATGTGAGTGAGAATCACATACCTATTTATCACTTATTTATTATCATACAGTTTGCACTATGTTTTTTATGTTTTTTCTATTTTAGTTTATACCCCAATCAAGTTCTACGCTGTTTACATTACAGTCCAGTTCTATATTGGTAATATCACTTATTTTTGTGGTGATCACATTGGGGAGGTGTATATACTGATAGTGGAGTTTCAGCTGCAGCACACACAGGTCAGTGGCTCTGCACCAGACTTCCCTCCAATTGATCAGAGTTAAATGATTTCCAGTGGACTCATTACAATTACAGGGCCTTAAAGAGTCCTGTATTGTTATTTGTCGTCACTACCTTCCCGCGTCAGGAGTGGGTCATTTGCGCGCCTGCTTCCTTCCTTGCATGTGGTAGCCGTTTCTCAGGGTCCCTTTACGGAATGGAACCCTGATTCCCTGTTACCGGTGGTCACCATGGTAGGCGCAGAAACTGGCATCGAAAGTTGATATGGATGACATCCGCATGCAAAGTCGTCGCCACGGGGATGTGCGATTGGCCCAAGGTTCTTTAGAGTCAACAAAGTGCCTGCGCAACTATAATGTCAACAGCTACTCTGTAGAACAGAGTTGTCTGTTTTTTTTTGTTTTTTTTTTTATATGTCCCAATATTTTGGGGGCTACTCCAATTTAAAAAAAATAAAAAATAAATATATAAACAGTTGCAAGAAAAAGTATGTGAATCCTTTGGAATGATATGGATTTCTCCACAAATTGGTCATAAAATGTGATCTGATCATCATCTAAGTCACAACAATAGACAATCACAGTCTGCTTAAACTAATAACACACAAAGAATGAAATGTTGCCATGTTTTTATTGAACACACCATGTAAACATTCACAGTGCAGGTGGAAAAAGTATGTGAACCCCTAGACTAATGACATCTCCAAGAGCTAATTGGAGTGAGATGTCAGCCAACTGGAGTCCAATCAATGAGATGAGATTGGAGGTGTTGGTTACAGCTGCCCTGCCCTATAAAAAAAACACATCAGTTCTGGGTTTGCTTTTCACAAGAAGCATTGCCTGATGTGAATGATGCCTCGCACAAAAGAGCTCTCAGAAGACCTACGATTAAGAATTGTTGACTTGCATAAAGCTGGAAAGGGTTAAAAAAGTATCTCCAAAAGCCTTGCTGTTCATCAGTCCACGGTAAGACAAATTGTCTATAAACAGAGAAAGTTCAGCACTGCTGCTACTCTCCCTAGGAGTGGCCGTCCTGTAAAGATGACTGCAAGAGCACAGCGCAGACTGCTCAATGAGGTGAAGAAGAATCCTAGAGTGTCAGCTAAAGACTTACAAAAGTCATTGGCAAATGCTAACATCTCTGTTAGCGAATCTACAATACGTAAAACACTAAACAAGAATGGATTTCATGGAAGGATACCACAGAGGAGGCCACTGCTGTCCAAACAAAACATTGCTGCACGTTTACAGTTTGCACAAGAGCACCTGGATGTTCCACAGCAGTACTGGCAAAATATTCTGTGGACAGATGAAACCAAAGTTGAGTTGTTTGGAAGAAACACACAACACTATGTGTTGCAAAAAAAAGGCACAGCACACCAACATCAAAACCTCATCCCAACTGTGAAGTATGGTGGTGGGGGCATCATGGTTTGGGGCTGCTTTGCTGCATCAGGGCCTGGACAGATTGCTATCATCAAAGGAAAAATCAATTCCCAAGTTTATCAAGACATTTTGCAGGAGAACTTAAGGCCATCTGTCTACCAACTGAAGCGCAACAGGACAATGAACCAAAGCATAGAAGTAAATCAACAACAGAATGGCTTAAACAGAAGAAAATACGCCTTCTGAAGTGGCCCAGTCAGAGTCCTGATCTCAACCTGATTGAGATGCTGTGGTATGACCTCAAGAAAGCGATTCACACCAGACATCCCAAGAATATTGCTGAACTGAAACAGTTTTGTAAAGAGCAATGGTCAAGAATTACTCCTGACCATTGTGCACATCTGATCTGCAACTACAGGAAACGTCTGGTTGAAGTTATTGCTGCCAAAGGAGGTTCAACCAGTTATTAAATCCAAGGGTTCACATACTTTTTTCCACCTGCACTGTGAATGTTTACATGGTGTGTTCAATAAAAACATGGCAACATTTCATTCTTTGTGTGTTATTAGTTTAAGCAGACTGTGATTGTCTATTGTTGTGACTTAGAAGATGATCAGATCACATTTTATGACATATATATATATATATATATATAACAGTGTTGGCTACCTCATCCTCCTCCTCCACCGCCACGGTCACTGCCTCCTCAACCTATGGGTCACTTAGTATCAACTATGTACACATTAGCAGAGGCTTGTGAAGGCCTTTTCTCCATGCATCAGGAGTTGAGCATTTCTCCATGCATCAGGAATGCAAGAAATGCACCGCAGGCCCCAAATGTTTCTTTTTTTTGTATGCCCCTAGTAAAATACTTTATAAATAAAATAATTGTACTAATTAACTGTACTGATTGTTCTGTAAACAGATTGTAATATAACGCATGTGTCTTATTTAATCTTTTAACCAATTACACTGTCCTCTGTGGCAGATTTGTAAAAAAAAAAATTTAAAAAATAATACACAGACTTAACATCTGTCTCTGTGAGACCCTCATTTTGTCTGTCATTTTCAATGAAACAATAATAAATACTAGAAATGTGTCTTAAACAAAGGGTTCTACACAGATCAGATACTGACTATAAATTGTAATGGTGTAAAGACATGAAAAGCTATATGCAACTTCTAAAGTCATACCATTTCAATATATACTTTTTACTGAACATATTTTTGATTTTACTATTTTTATACGCTAATATACATTTTGTATCTTTTCACTAACCTCACTTGATAGAACACAAAGTCAGTTTCACTCTGGACCCCAAGCCAATTCAATATAGAGTGAATTATTTCCCTACCCCCCCAAAAAAAAAAAGTTAAAACACCAATCTGTTTGAGTGCCTCTATGAATAAATAAAGTGACATTTGGGATGAATGAGAAGTGTAAAACAGGAGGCTTGGAAAGGGAGCATAATGACATGGGTGGGAGTGTGAAAGGTAATGACACTGGAGTGAAAATGGAAATATAATAACATGGTGGGAGGAATTAAACATGATAAACTATTAAAAGGAAGTGGAGAATGGAACTGATAATGTCATTATAGCTAAACTGGGATGGATGATGACATTAAACTGGGAATAAGGGTCAATGACTTGACATGTAAATGCAATGTATGTAATAGCTCAGCAAGAAATAGTATTGAGCAGTCAAAGTGTTATAGTTCTTCTGTCTTGACTAACATGATTTTGTGTCATTATAAAGAAAACAAAATGTTATCAATGCATCACGTCAGCCAAATAGATAGATGAAAAATTATTGACCTATACATAACCTTCTTTTTGACCTTCTTGGGTTTCAATGCTATATATAGAGCTGCTCCAATTTATAATTTCCTTAGCATTCTTAAGGATTACATAATTTAGTGGGTAGGTGGTTGTATGCGCAGATGTGCCAAACTCTCCATGGTTCCATGTTGCATGTGGTGGATGTGAAATTTGGGTAGGTATTTTCAATATCTGTACTACTTTTTAATACGTGTTGGTGATTTTTACAAGTGCACTATATCTGTCTAAATGTGAACATACCATACCACACTTTAAAACCTTAATAGCATAACAAAATAATTTTAAATGGAAACGTGTTTTGAGCACTGAAAAATAATCAGTAGAACACGTGGCATATTTGACACCCTGCTGCTTAAATGATCAGTACTTTACAGTTTGCAATTGACAGTTCAATCCTCTGGAACCCTGCTTCACAAAACATATTGCGTCTTTATTACTTTAATGTCTGCACATATTAAACATTTCATTTGTGAGGTTACCAAGAAAATGCATATGCAAATATTACCAGTAGGCAGACTTCACTAGAAAATAAACTCATTAGCAACACTGTGGGAGTAAAATGGGTGTTGCTTAGTGACAGTTCAACCAAATGGTTTTTAACTTTAATCCACATTTATCTCCATCTATGTTTAATTAGCATGTTCTCTACCTTGCTTTACCACAAAGCAATTTTGTACATATACTATGATATGAAGGATGTTGTTCTATTTCCCTAGGGTATATATCCTAGATACAAAATCAAGCTTGTAAAAAATCATTGCATAGGTTTAAAGTTGTAGTATGCTACCTATAGTGATTTTTGTTATATTTTATATAGATCTGTCTATTTAACTACCTGATACATAATGATCAACCATATATTATCACAACATAATGCCACAGAGGGATTGGAAATAATTCATAAACCAAAAACACTGAATGTGTGTAGAGTGGATGGCGTGTGTGTACAGTGGATGGCCTGTGTGTGTAGAGTAAAGTTGATACAGTGTGTGTGTGTAGTGGATACAGGGTGTATAGTGGATGGAGTGTGTGTAGTAAATGCAGTGTGTATTTTAAAAAAAAAAATATGTTCAATGTCATTTTATTTAACCCAGTGACATTGTGCAGACTCTGTATTACATCTCCAGCAGGCAGTAGATCCTCGTCCGCTCTTGTAAGCCGGCATGCGCGCTGCATAGAAACATTGCTGTGATAACCTGCATAAATGCTCTGAGAAGAGAACCTCCTGGGCCCCCTCTTTAATCTATATGCCAGAAGTGGACGAGGACATGCAGGCGAATATATATGTAGCAATACACACTATAGATGTGTGTGTGTGTGTGTGTATATATGTATGTGTATGTGTATAAAAAAAAAAAAATATATATATATATATATATACCGACATTGGTAGTAAAGGCTGTACCCCATGCTGGCAGCCCTGCCTATTACTGTCCCGTTCTCGTACCCGCACCCTATACTTTCACGTGCAGGACTTTCCGTTCCTTATGGAATGTCCTCGAAAGTCACATTTAACTTTCCCTGTATCTGCAGTCTTTAAAAAAAATCTTTAAAGGATTTAGGGAAGCCAATTGACTCCCACCCCTTCCTCTGCTGTCATCCATTTGCTGTGCTCCCTTCTCCCAATCACCCATTCCATCCTTTAGGTATATCTAGATCATTTGATTCCCTCACTGCACTCTGTGTCTTTGTCATTCATCCTTTTATATTCTTCACCTATTGTTTCTGTATGTCAAATGTGTTTTGTTAGAATTGTGTGTCTTCTTTTACCTATTGTAGAGTGCTGCAGAATGTTAGTGTTATATAAATAATTGTATATCTAGCTATCGATCTATCTTAAAGGTATTTGTGCAGGTAACTAAATCCAGGTAGTTATTTTCAATGCTGATCTTACAACAAATCTATCTGTATTGCATCTGTCTATCTGTGCATCTGTCTGTATATCTAAATATCCAATGTCTATCTGCTGTCTGTCGTGTGTGTGTGTGTGTGTGTGTGTGTGTATGTATGTATACAATATATTTTTATAGCATTTACTATCTAAAAAGAAAATTAAGAATAGTGTTGTAGTTAAATATGCAAGCATTTTTTTTGTTTTAATTATACCATTTACCTCCAGTACCAGCCAATGTTGCCCCATTGTATTAAACCATCTGACTTGCTAAGCCCTCTGGCTGCATTCTCTTCTGTTGTTGCTGCTCTATACAATTTACAGATTTTCCTTATTTGAGTGATAATTTTGTTTCCTGGTTTTACGAGGCAATAAACAACTTCTGAAGCTCAGCACTTTGTGGGAGTTGTTTTATTGCCAAGTATGTTGGAAGACAAGTGAAATTAGCACAATTATACAGAATTTTGCACATCGAAAAAATGTTCTGTTTAATTTTCTAGCATCATTGCCTACTCCATCTGTGGTCTCAATAATGAACTTTATTTTTCAAGGAGGCTGTTTGTCATTTATTTTACACTGAGTACACAAGCATACATGCTTTCCGAGATTATCTATTTTAACAGTTATACTGCTGGAAAACAGAAGTTGTTGACAAAGTTGTTATTTATTAACAAAGCACAGACACTGAATATCTAATTACTGTTGTGTTTTATAAAGAAAAACCACAAGACACCGAGAAAGATACATGTGACATTTTTCCAAGCGTTGGATTTAAATGAATGGATGAGTAATACATGTTCAAATACAAATTGTCAAATAACTTTTTTTTTTTTTTTTTTTTAGATTTACATTGTCAATGAAAAACACCATTAAGTCCTAGCCTTTGCCCCTTTCTATGGGACAGGACAGGAGCCTATCTAAAAAAAAAATTTATAACAACCATTGGCCACCTTGGTTGCTTAGGAATTATTGTGGTGGCTCGATGTAACGGACCGTTTTGCACACAAGGGGTAAAAACCGTTTAGGCGATCGGCCCCCTTTCCAGAGATACAGGCACAGCTGCTGCAGAACACCAAACTCCCAAACTGGATACAAAATAGCACTCCAACTCCCGAACTGGAACCTCCCAAATAGCTGCTAGCAGACGAACAGGAAAAGCAGACAATCCGCTTACACTCCTGGCAATCAGTCCCTAACAGCATACAGTGAATCCCCCCAAGAACGAGACAAGGCTCCGTGTTGAGGGTCAAGCAGTGGTCTGAGGTGCTGGCACACCCAGCCTGGTTTTTATTACAGTCTTGCAAATACAGGACCGCCCACAGGGAGGTATAAAACAACCAATCACATCACAGTTACATCCCACATATTCCCCTCCCCTTATCCTGAGAGGAAACTCAATTACACAGTTAAAACATACTTTCTACCCAACTTTCATAACTCTAAAACCATACATCACATTCACATAAAATTACATATTCACAATCAATCCATTCAGGGGAACAACATATTAAAAAATGGCATGAATCAGACCAGGGTTTCAAAAGTTAGTAAAAAGTTCTTTGTGACTAAATGAAGCATGGCTTTCTGGCCCAAACCAGTTTCAGAGTCTTCTATCCTGGAGATAAGTAATTCAATTATCTCCCAGGACAGACACAAGACTCCATTAAGCACATGGTTGCAAAAAGACACAAAGACAGTAAAACACTTTAAAATACATAAAGTTACATTTTACACATAACACACAGACATTTCACATATCCCCAGATAGCTCAGGTCTGAGCGCACATTATTAAGTGAATGGCGCTCAGACCACACGAATACAGTTTAATCGCCATGGAGCCAAAGTCTCTACAGTCAGTTTCATACAAATGGGCTCCATGGGATTGCTATCTGGGGTATAACACATTCAAACAAATCTACTGAACCCCAGGCAGAAAAGCACGAATACAGCTTTTCAGCAGGCAAAAATAAAAGTCTTTTAAAAGGGGGCCATAGTCCAAAGGCAGCAGGCGAGCAACCAGGCTTCTCCAATGCAATGTGGCGAGATTGGTCTCGTCACATCTCTCCCCTTTTCCAAACAGACTAACAGGGTATCTGACCTCCTGCCGGCCAGTGCCCTTGTTAGTCCAGCAGCCCACCCACAAAACATAATCAACAGCACAGCCCACCCACAATAAATGGTTACTACACCTGGGTAAAGGAGAAGCTTGTCCATGTCCAGGTGCCTCACCACGGCTGTGCTGGGTATGGGTATGCTGACTGGGTGGGTTGCTGCGTGGGCAGAGACCAGCGGCACTCTGTCCTGTTGCCAGCGCTACTGGGAGGGTAGCCTGGTTGAAGCCTGGTTGTTGGAGGGGGAGACCGACTGTCTCCCCTTTAACTACACCGCTCTGCTGCTGGAGGCCGACTGTCTCCCCTTTAGACACACAGCTCTGCTGCTGGAGGCCGACTGTCTCCCCTTTGGTTACCCATCTCTGCTGCTGGAGGGGGAGACCGACTGTCTCCCCTTTGGCTAAACAGCCCTGTCGCTGGGGGGCAGAACCGACCGTCCCTACCCCCTGTGCTGGCAGTGTAGAGACTACGGTCCCATCTGCACAGTTGTGGGGCTTACTGTCTCTCCCTGATACATTAAGCTGCCGCTGGGGAGAGGGGGTAACATGCTCCTCTCTCATACATACTTCCAGCTGCGGGGAAGGGAGACCGACTGTCTCTGCTCCCAATACAGAGTCCTGCTGCTGGGGAAAGGAGACTGGGCTCTCTATTCCCGGTAGGACACTCTGCCGCTGGGGAATGGAGACTGGGCTCCCAATTCCCTGTTTTATCTCCCGCTGGGGAATGGAGACGGGGCTCCCAATTCCCAATAATCTGTGCTGCCACTGGGGAATGGAGACTGGGCTCCCAATTCCCAAAACATCATACTGCCGCTGGGGAATGGAGACTGGGCTCCCAATTCCCAAAAAATCACGCTGCCGCTGGGGAGGGAGGACACTGCTCTCCTCTCCCTGGACTTCACACTGCCTTCCCGGCTTATCACTTGGCTGCTGGGGGGCAGGAACAACTACCTCTGCCCCCTGTATCTCAGCCTGCCGCTGGGGAGGGAGGACGCTGTTCTCCTCTCCCTGCACTTTACACTGCCTTCCCGGCATATCACTCTGCTGCTGGGGGCAGGAACAACTACCTCTGCCCCCTGTAACTCAGCCTGCCGCTGGGGAGGGAGGACGCTGCTCTCCTCTCCCTGGACTTCACACTGCCTTCCCGGCATATCACTCGGCTGCTGGGGGGCAGGAACAACTACCTCTGCCCCCTGTAACTCAGCCTGCCGCTGGGGAGGGAGGATACTGCTCTCCTCTCCCTGCACTTTACACTGCCACTGGGGAATGGAGACTGGGCTCCCAATTCCCAATAAATCACGCGGCCGCTGGGGAATGGAGACTGGGCTCCCAATTCCCTGCAGGACCGGTGGAGAGACCTCGGTCCCATCTCTACCGGCCACCTGGGGTTCTTCCCAGTAAAACTGTACCATCTCGTCCCCTCTGAATGGGTCTGGCTCTGGGTCTGTCATGCTGCTCTCCTGCTGAGCCTTCTCACTGTATTGGAACAGCTGCTGGTAGCCCTGTTCTAGCTCCATCTCCTGGGTTACCAGGTGGACCAGGTCTTGCTCAATTTCGTGAGTGTCGTCCCAGTCATACCTGCTCTCCCTCCACTCCAAGAGATCACTGAACCGGGCTTGTGTAGGGCTCCCAATTTCGAGCTCTGAAAACGACTCCCATAACAAGCCAGGACCATCAAACTCCTCTCCCTCTGGCTTGTCATGCTCGGCTGTCCAGGGTAGGTACTGTGCCCCATACCACCAGAGCGCCTGGTAGGCATCTTCCAGCCAAATCTCCTGCCATACCCGGTGTTCCAATTCCTTCACCCATTCATCCAGGGGCTGTTCTCCCAGGAAGGGCATCCGCAGGGCTACTCGCTTCTGCAACCGCTGGTCTTCCTTGGGGAGTCTCTTTCCCCGCTGGTACTCCACAATACCCAGTGCCTGGTACCAGATGCCTTTACGGACTGCATCTCAGTCATCCATGGCACCCTCGTCATACTCCACTGCTGGTTCCATGCTGGTGCTGTCAGGGTCGCTGTACTGGGACATGCGTTGCCCTCAAATTGTAAAATCCAAAGAAATGGTGTCTCCTGTAGCTGTCCTTCTGGCTGTAGGAACGATCCCGCCGCTTGCCACCATTTGTAACGGACCGTTTTGCACACAAGGGGTAAAAACCGTTTAGGCGATCGGACCCCTTTCCAGAGATACAGGCACAGCTGCTGCAGAACACCAAACTCCCAAACTGGATACAAAATAGCACTCCAACTCCCGAACTGGAACCTCCCAAATAGCTGCTAGCAGACGAACAGGAAAAGCAGACAATACGCTTACACTCCTGGCAATCAGTCCCTAACAGCATACAGTGAATCCCCCCAAGAACGAGACAAGGCTCCGTGTTGAGGGTCAAGCAGTGGTCTGAGGTGCTGGCACACCCAGCCTGGTTTTTATTACAGTCTTGCAAATACAGGACCGCCCACAGGGAGGTATAAAACAACCAATCACATCACAGTTACATCCCACATATTCCCTCCCCTTATCCTGAGAGGAAACTCAATTACACATACAGTTAAAACATACTTTCTACCCAACTTTCATAACTCTAAAACCATACATCACATTCACATAAAATTACATATTCACAATCAATCCATTCAGGGGAACAACATATTAAAAAATGGCATGAATCAGACCAGGGGTTCAAAAGTTAGTAAAAAGTCTTTTGTGACTAAATGAAGCATGGCTTTCTGGCCCAAACCAGTTTCAGAGTCTTCTATCCTGGAGATAAGTAATTCAATTATCTCCCAGGACAGACACAAGACTCCATTAAGCACATGGTTGCAAAAAGACACAAAGACAGTAAAACACTTTAAAATACATAAAGTTACATTTTACACATAACACACAGACATTTCACATATCCCCAGATAGCTCAGGTCTGAGCGCACATTATTAAGTGAATGGCGCTCGGACCACACAAATACAGTTTAATCGCCATGGAGCCAAAGTCTTTACAGTCAGTTTCATACGAATGGGCTCCATGGGATTCCTATCTGGGGTATAACACATTCAAACAAATCTACTGAACCCCAGGCAGAAAAGCACGAATACAGCTTTTCTGCAGGCAAAAATAAAGTCTTTTAAAAGGGGGCCATAGTCCAAAGGCAGCAGGCGAGCAACCAGGCTTCTCCAATGCAATGTGGCGAGATTGGTCTCGTCACACTCGATATTTGCTTTATCGAAAATATTGCTGATCTGCCCAAATTCATCTGAATTGCAATTCTTCCGAAACCAAGATTTTTTTTCTTTTTTTCTTTCTATAGTCCACCTGTACAGGATCCCACACCATCTTGCCAGATGTACAATATCTTTTCTAGATGTATGCCACTTCTACTTGCTGTTAGGTAATGCATTAAAAGTGTTGCCCTGCAGTGTATATAATTTGTGAGCTGGGGGAAATAAACCAATGAAAGACAAAATACCCACCCCCCACTTCAAGTGCTGTCCTGGTCCAATGTTGTAGCATCAGCTGTGATTCATCTAAACAATCATAGTCATGTTAATGTATACCTTGTGCATTTTACGCTTTCTCTTTGTACATTAAATGCAGGTTTACATCCTAGTTATTATCTACAGTGGCCTCATGTATTCTGGAGAAATTTTAAACAAAAAAAGAAATCCATAGACAGAAGTGATGTTCAATGTATATACCTACTCTATGGTGCTTAAAGGGAAACTATAGACTAGGAATACACAACTTTATTCCTAGCACTATGGTGCCTCCTTCACACATGCCCCCATCTGCCCCCCTCCACAACATAGAAATGATTAAAAACCTTTTTGTCACTTACCTGATTCAAGTGCTGATGTCTGTGATGGATCAGGCTCTACCTCCGCTCCTCGTCTGCTAACATTGGGGACCTAACACTCATGCACGGTGATCATCTTAGGACAACGCCATTGGAAAGCATTGAACCAATTCTTTCCTATGGGGTTTTAGATGATGCTGGATGTCCTAATGCAGAGCATGACACTGGATGTCTTAATGCAGAGCCTAAGGATGTCCAGCACCAGGCG
>OW240923.1:46360116-46390116 GCA_933207985.1 Pelobates cultripes
AAACAACCTATCTCCCAACAGTGCACGAGGCTGCTGTACCTGATCCTGACTACACTCTGTTTGTGGATGGTTCTAGATTCGCAGATGTGCAGGGACAATATCATACCGGATATGCAGTCACCAGAGAGGACCAAATACTCCAAGGATCTTCACTCCCATCATCTAAGTCAGCACAAGAAGCCAAACTAATAGCCCTTACTGAAAAAAGAAAGAGGCACTATATAATATCCCAAGCAAAAACCACAAAACAGTGCCAAAACACCCAGAAGTGTACCTCACATACACCAATACAATATAAACAAAGGGGTAAGTCTATACTGTATCAAATACTAGTATAGACTAAAGGGGTGGCACAACAAACATGAACCATACAACCTGTATACACTATAACACAGTTCTTCAAAGAATCTAAAACATGAAAAAAAATCACATAATAGTGAAGTATGTACAGGAATATATGATTCAGTCCCGTAGATAGAGAACTTACAAGACCGTGCTGTAGATCTGCGCTTGTCTCCCTTCCATAGGGTATTAAAGTAGCGTATTCTTTCTCAGTGGGCTTGTGTGTATGGACCAAAAAGGCGTAGATTCAGAACACCCAATCCTCAAATAAAAAGAGGTATATAGAGCAGTATTGCAAACAAAGATAGATTTATTAATACAAATTGCACTTACATCAAGTGAAGATTATAGCAGCATATCACCACTCACAAGTGGTACCGAGGAAAAGAAGTCCCTCTGTGATAGTATAAAAATATAAAAAGTAATTATATACTAAAAACAATAAAATAACAAAAAAGAAGAAAAAAGGTATTCCTGATCAATATCCAACGCGTTTCGTCTATGTAGACTTCTTCAGGGATAAGAAAGTGTCCAGAAAGTCCTTCTTTTATAAGGCTCCAAAAAGATCTTGAAATTGCCGCGGAAAAACCTTTACTTCCGGGTTTCGGTCTTGCCTCATTCTGATTGGTTGAACAAAATAACCCTCTCGAACGGATGTAGAACCAGATCTCACTTCCGCGTTCCATACTGGAACGCAAAACGTCCATAACACATGATACAATATCCTAAGCAGTACTTCCGCGTTCCACCGTGGAACGCACGGAAGACCCGACAGCCGATCGGCTGTAAGGAGAACCGGGCGTCCCAAGCTGGAAAGCTGTCTCTAAACTTTACCCAACACAATATAGTATTAAAAAATGAAAAATATAAAATATAAAAAATAATCTGCAAAGAAATATGTACTGCAAAGAAATATAAAGAAATATAATGAATGTAAAAATAAAAATAAAAATAAAAATAATAATAAAATTAAATTAAATTAAATTAAAATAAAAGTATATATATATATATATATATATATAGGTATCATGGATACCAAAAGAGTTGTATATGGAGAGATCACAATTTGAGGAAGTCCCAATTAAGGCAACACTATCTATATGTAAAAAAAGGTCATAAATACAACATATCATCCCCACAAAAAGATATAAGGAAAAAAGGGGGGTTTTTTCATATACCACCCTTACATAAAAATATATATACAATACCCAAGAAAGATGTATATGGGCATACACATACATGCATGCACGCACATCTATACATACATACATATATGCGCATGCACACACATCTTCATATCAAGAAAAATATACATATACATACACACAATAACCACCAAAAAAATGTGGATATCCCAAAAAATATATATATATATATATATATATATATATATATATATGTATAAATATAACCACACATCAAAAGACACTCACATAGATATAATACTGTACACGAAAAAAAGGGGGACTTCTTTATCATGAAATGAATTCGTAATGGTTAAAGGAGCCCTCCCAAATCTATATCTTGGTTAAGACCTCTCTTCAAAGTGTTTAATGTATAGATCCAAAAAGCCTCCTTTTTAGCTAAATCGTTAATTCTACTTCCTCCTCTCCAATGTGGAGTTACCTGGTCTATACCAATGGCCATAAAGGTAGACCAATTAAACATGTTACAGGAATTACAGTGATTTGGAACACTGTGCTCTACCTTATGTGTCCTAATATTATTGAAATGTTCACGGAGTCTAGTATGCAGGGTTCTGGTAGTTCTTCCTACGTATTGAGATCCACATCCACATTGTAAAAGATAAATCACATATGTGGATGTACAATGTATAAATTTCTTTATATTATATATCTGATTGGTATAAGATCCCACAAAAGATGTAGATTTCCTTTTTTGATGGGTACATGTAGAACATGCTCCACATTTATGGAAACCTGGAGTTTTTTTGAGTTGTAAAAAATTCTTTGGATTTGGACTTTTTATCAATTTAGGTAATAGACTAGGTGCCAATTGGTTTTTAAGATTATCTGCCTTTCTGTATATAACTATAGGCTTTTCTGGGATTTTTTCTCCTAAGACATCATCTTTTTTCAAGATGGCCCAGTGCTTTTTAAGAATTTTTTCTATTTTTTTAGCTTCAGAACTATATTTAGTAATAAAGGCAAACTCCATATGGCTATTTTTAGTTCTATTTTTGTGTTTTGGGTTTTTTTCCATCAAGAATTCCGTACGTTCTCTATTTTTTATTTTTATAATATCTCCTTGTATTTGATCTATATTATATCCTTTTTCCACATATCTATTCTGTATTAGTTTTGATTGTTCTTCGAACATTTGGACATTAGAGCAATTTCTTCTCATTCGAGTTATTTGGCCTTTCGGAACATTGTTGAGCCATACTGGATGATGTAAGCTAGTCTTTTTAATTGCTGTATTACAATCAGTTTTTTTAAAGAAAGTTTTGGTGTTAAGAATCTCATTTTCTACATACAGAGTTAGATCCAAAAAATCTATAGTTGTCGGATGGATATTGGAAGTAAAGTTTAAATTATATTCATTGGAGTTAATGATTTCAATAAATCTCTCTAGACTCTGAACATCTCCCTCCCAAATAATAAGTACATCATCAATGTAGCGTCGCCATAGGACGAGGTTCCCCCCTGTATATGGTCCCAACCGGATGCATGAAGCCTCCCAGTGGGATACATATAAGTTAGCAAAACTGGGGGCGAACCTCGTTCCCATGGCGACGCCACACCGCTGCAAGTAAAAAGCAGAATCAAACCAAAAGAAGTTTTTTTCCAGAACAAACTGGATACAAGACACCAAAAAATCAATCTGTTGTGTACTTAAAGTCTGTTGTAGGACTAAAACGTCCCTGATAACCTCCAAACCCTTTCCATGCGGGATATTGGAGTACAGGGAGGTAACGTCCACGGTAGCTAATATATAGGATGGTTTCCAAATGAATGATTGTAAAATTTGAAGAATATGAGTGGTATCTTTTACAAAAGAAGGACACAGGGATACATAAGGTTTTAGAAAAAAATCCACATATTCGGAAAGATTACAGGATAGTGAGTTGATCCCACTAATAATTGGTCGACCTGGGGGGGTCGTTAAACTTTTGTGGATTTTGGGAAGGAAATAAAAAATTGCTATTTTACAAGTGGGATTGAAAATATACTGAAATTCCTTTGATGAAATAATAACTTGATCTAAACCTTTCTGGAGTAAAGATCTAAGATCTTCCAGAAAAGGTTTAGTAGGATCTCTTTCAAGTTTTTTATAAGTGGACTCATCTTCCAAAATTCGATAGGCCTCTTGCATATAATATTCCCGACTCATGATGACAGTTCCTCCCCCCTTGTCAGCCTCTTTAATAACCAAATTATGATTCTTTTTAAGCTTATTTAAAGCTTGTCTTTCTTTATTGGTTAAATTATGTTTAGAATCTTTATGTTTTCGCTGAATTTGGTCAAGATCATTTTGGACCAAATCATTAAACACTTCTAAAAACTTTCCTTTTTCGTGAGATGGATAAAAATTAGACCTTCCTTTTAAAGATGAAAATACATTAGGATAGGCTTCTAACGGCCGTTCTGCTATATCTATTGTGTCTCTTTGTTCTAACTGAATATTATCTTTGCGTTTTTCAAAGAAACGTTTTATTGTTAATTTTTTAAGAAATTTCTGATTGTCAAGGAAAAGGTCAAAAGATTTTATTCCTGCAGTCGGTGCAAATTTTAAACCTTTGTTTAATAAAGTTAATTCCTGTGTGGTTAGTTCTATACCTGATATATTAAAAATACCTGATGGATCTTTTATTGTTGTGAGTGTAGAGTTATTGAAAGTAGTGGGTCGTCCAGTTCCTCTAGTTCTGTATGCGGTCTTTTCTTTTTTGGGGAGCTTAAGGCCTGAAATCTGTTCTTGACATTTAGAGTATTTTCTCTTCTTGGGTATTGCCCCCTGTCTAAAAAAACCGGAGATAGGCCTTTTGATGAATTATGAGGTTCCTGACATATTTCTGTGTCATTTCTTTGTATTAATCTATTCTCGTTGGTTTTAAGTTTATTCCAATTAGTACCTAAACCTCTTTGTCCTCGAGGTTCAGAATCAGAATGTGGAATGATTTTTTGCACATAACTATTTGGTTCTCTTTTCTCTCTTTTGTTTCTTGACCAATTTCTAATTTTGCCTTCTTTGTAATCTATTTGATCCCGTTTAAATTTACCTGCTTTAGTATTCGATATCCTATCATCTACTGTTTTGATTTTTTCTTTTAGGATTTTATAATTATCCTCCACAACTCTGGTGTCTTTGTGTAAGACAATATCTCTTTCCAGAGTCTGGATCTCTTCCTCTATGATTTTTAATGATCTTTTTTGAAAATCAATCAGGCTTTGGATATATTTTTTCGAACATTCATCACTAGCCTTAAACCATTCATCTATTAGCATTTTATCTTCCAGGCCATAAGCAGGTGTTTTTAGTATTCTAAGGCCTCTGGGGACGATATTAGATGCTAAATATTGTTCTAGGGAGGTTATCTCCCACCATTTTTTAGTCTCTTTTTCTAATAAAAATTCCAATTTTTCAAAACTCTTAGAGAGAGAATTATCTATGGAAACAGTTTTTTGATGGAATAATAAATTGATTCTTTTGTTACGTTCTTGTCGCATTTCATGATAAACATTATTGGATGCCATGTGGGTATATAGTACCAAGTGAGGGATAAATCAATAAACAGAAAAAAGAAAGAGGCACTATATAATATCCCAAGCAAAAACCACAAAACAGTGCCAAAACACCCAGAAGTGTACCTCACATACACCAATACAATATAAACAAAGGGGTAAGTCTATACTGTATCAAATACTAGTATAGACTAAAGGGGTGGCACAACAAACATGAACCATACAACCTGTATACACTATAACACAGTTCTTCAAAGAATCTAAAACATGAAAAAAAATCACATAATAGTGAAGTATGTACAGGAATATATGATTCAGTCCCGTAGATAGAGAACTTACAAGACCGTGCTGTAGATCTGCGCTTGTCTCCCTTCCATAGGGTATTAAAGTAGCGTATTCTTTCTCAGTGGGCTTGTGTGTATGGACCAAAAAGGCGTAGATTCAGAACACCCAATCCTCAAATAAAAAGAGGTATATAGAGCAGTATTGCAAACAAAGATAGATTTATTAATACAAATTGCACTTACATCAAGTGAAGATTATAGCAGCATATCACCACTCACAAGTGGTACCGAGGAAAAGAAGTCCCTCTGTGATAGTATAAAAATATAAAAAGTAATTATATACTAAAAACAATAAAATAACAAAAAAGAAGAAAAAAGGTATTCCTGATCAATATCCAACGCGTTTCGTCTATGTAGACTTCTTCAGGGATAAGAAAGTGTCCAGAAAGTCCTTCTTTTATAAGGCTCCAAAAAGATCTTGAAATTGCCGCGGAAAAACCTTTACTTCCGGGTTTCGGTCTTGCCTCATTCTGATTGGTTGAACAAAATAACCCTCTCGAACGGATGTAGAACCAGATCTCACTTCCGCGTTCCATACTGGAACGCAAAACGTCCATAACACATGATACAATATCCTAAGCAGTACTTCCGCGTTCCACCGTGGAACGCACGGAAGACCCGACAGCCGATCGGCTGTAAGGAGAACCGGGCGTCCCAAGCTGGAAAGCTGTCTCTAAACTTTGAGATTCTTAACACCAAAACTTTCTTTAAAAAAACTGATTGTAATACAGCAATTAAAAAGACTAGCTTACATCATCCAGTATGGCTCAACAATGTTCCGAAAGGCCAAATAACTCGAATGAGAAGAAATTGCTCTAATGTCCAAATGTTCGAAGAACAATCAAAACTAATACAGAATAGATATGTGGAAAAAGGATATAATATAGATCAAATACAAGGAGATATTATAAAAATAAAAAATAGAGAACGTACGGAATTCTTGATGGAAAAAAACCCAAAACACAAAAATAGAACTAAAAATAGCCATATGGAGTTTGCCTTTATTACTAAATATAGTTCTGAAGCTAAAAAAATAGAAAAAATTCTTAAAAAGCACTGGGCCATCTTGAAAAAAGATGATGTCTTAGGAGAAAAAATCCCAGAAAAGCCTATAGTTATATACAGAAAGGCAGATAATCTTAAAAACCAATTGGCACCTAGTCTATTACCTAAATTGATAAAAAGTCCAAATCCAAAGAATTTTTTACAACTCAAAAAAACTCCAGGTTTCCATAAATGTGGAGCATGTTCTACATGTACCCATCAAAAAAGGAAATCTACATCTTTTGTGGGATCTTATACCAATCAGATATATAATATAAAGAAATTTATACATTGTACATCCACATATGTGATTTATCTTTTACAATGTGGATGTGGATCTCAATACGTAGGAAGAACTACCAGAACCCTGCATACTAGACTCCGTGAACATTTCAATAATATTAGGACACATAAGGTAGAGCACAGTGTTCCAAATCACTGTAATTCCTGTAACATGTTTAATTGGTCTACCTTTATGGCCATTGGTATAGACCAGGTAACTCCACATTGGAGAGGAGGAAGTAGAATTAACGATTTAGCTAAAAAGGAGGCTTTTTGGATCTATACATTAAACACTTTGAAGAGAGGTCTTAACCAAGATATAGATTTGGGAGGGCTCCTTTAACCATTACGAATTCATTTCATGATAAAGAAGTCCCCCTTTTTTTCGTGTACAGTATTATATCTATGTGAGTGTCTTTTGATGTGTGGTTATATTTATACATATATATATATATATATATATATATATATATTTTTTTTTTTGGGATATCCACATTTTTTTGGTGGTTATTGTGTGTATGTATATGTATATTTTTCTTGATATGAAGATGTGTGTGCATGCGCATATATGTATGTATGTATAGATGTGCGTGCATGCATGTATGTGTATGCCCATATACATCTTTCTTGGGTATTGTATATATATTTTTATGTAAGGGTGGTATATGAAAAAACCCCCCTTTTTTCCTTATATCTTTTTGTGGGGATGATATGTTGTATTTATGACCTTTTTTTACATATAGATAGTGTTGCCTTAATTGGGACTTCCTCAAATTGTGATCTCTCCATATACAACTCTTTTGGTATCCATGATACCTATATATATATATATATATATATACTTTTATTTTAATTTAATTTAATTATTATTTTTATTTTTATTTTTATTTTTATTTTTACATTCATTATATTTCTTTATATTTCTTTGCAGTACATATTTCTTTGCAGATTATTTTTTATATTTTATATTTTATATTTTTCATTTTTAATACTATATTGTGTTGGGTAGAGTTTAGAGACAGCTTTCCAGCTTGGGACGCCCGGTTCTCCTTACAGCCGATCGGCTGTCGGGTCTTCCGTGCGTTCCACGGTGGAACGCGGAAGTACTGCTTAGGATATTGTATCATGTGTTATGGACGTTTTGCGTTCCAGTATGGAACGCGGAAGTAAGATCTGGTTCTACATCCGTTCGAGAGGGTTATTTTGTTCAACCAATCAGAATGAGGCAAGACTGAAACCCGGAAGTAAAGGTTTTTCCGCGGCAATTTCAAGATCTTTTTGGAGCCTTATAAAAGAAGGACTTTCTGGACACTTTCTTATCCCTGAAGAAGTCTACATAGACGAAACGCGTTGGATATTGATCAGGAATACCTTTTTTCTTCTTTTTTTGTTATTTTATTGTTTTTAGTATATAATTACTTTTTATATTTTTATACTATCACAGAGGGACTTCTTTTCCTCGGTACCACTTGTGAGTGGTGATATGCTGCTATAATCTTCACTTGATGTAAGTGCAATTTGTATTAATAAATCTATCTTTGTTTGCAATACTGCTCTATATACCTCTTTTTATTTGAGGATTGGGTGTTTTGAATCTACGCCTTTTTGGTCCATACACACAAGCCCACTGAGAAAGAATACGCTACTTTAATACCCTATGGAAGGGAGACAAGCGCAGATCTACAGCACGGTCTTGTAAGTTCTCTATCTACGGGACTGAATCATATATTCCTGTACATACTTCACTATTATGTGATTTTTTTTCATGTTTTAGATTCTTTGAAGAACTGTGTTATAGTGTATACAGGTTGTATGGTTCATGTTTGTTGTGCCACCCCTTTAGTCTATACTAGTATTTGATACAGTATAGACTTACCCCTTTGTTTACTTTTCCACCTGTGCGTTCAGGGTGGACAGGAGTGCTTGTCCGGTGTGACTCTCTGCTTTCATGCAAGTCAAACCCAAGACGGCGTGACACTGCCGTATCCGGGATGTGGAATAGTACCTGGGGAGCTGGGGGGGTGCCGTTGATGTGGAGCAAGACGCAGCAGCAGAAGAGGACTCAGCCAGGAGGTTATGGAAGAGGATGGAGTAGGAGGAGTAGAGGAGGTGGCATCAGGACTGCCTGCAAGTCGTGGCGGTGTCACCAACTCCTCTGCAGAGCCATGCATTCCATGCTTGGCAGCAGTCAGCAGGTTTACCCAATGCGCAGTGTAGGTGATATACCTGCCCTGACCATGCTTTGCAGACCAGGTATCAGTGGTCAGATGGACCCTTGCCCCAACACTGTGTGCCAGAGATGCTATTACTTCCTTTTGCACAATTGAGTACAGGTTGGGGATTGCCTTTTGCAAAAAGTAATTTCGGCCGGGTACCTTCCACTGCGGTGTCCCAATAGCCACAAATTTTTTGAACGCCTCAGACTCCACCAGCTTGTATGGTAAAAGCTGGCGGGCTAATAGTTCGGACAAGCCAGCAGTCAGACGCTGGGCAAGGGGGTGACTTTCTGACATTGTCTTCTTACGCTCAAACATATCCTTGACAGACACATGACTGTGGGAAGATGAACTGCTCAAGGCGGGAGGCGGAGTGGCGGATGGTTGAGAGGGACAAGGACGAAGCAGTGGTTGGCGTGGCTGAAGATGGACCAGGAGGATGGCGGCAGAGTAAAGTGAGCTGCCTTACAGCCGCTCGTGATCTGGCGTTTGTGATGTGGATCGTATTGCCTCGCCATGCGGGTGTTGGACACGACTCAGTTTCACGGCACAGGTTACGCAGAGTAGCGTAAGCTGTTGTGGAGGCGAACGCACAAAAATTCCACGCTGCTGGGCTCTGCAGCTGGCGGCATTCTGGGTGGTGGACACAGCATGCGTTGATTGGCGTGCTGTCCGGTGACCGGTGCCGTGCATGCTGTCTGAACTGTGCCACTAACTCCTGCGACGACCTCCCCTGCTTCCAGCTTCATTAGCCTCCTCAGCCCTGTCTCCCCATCTGAACTTTTAAGCCTGTTCTTCTTCTTGACGGCGGGCACCCACGTGACATCCATGGACGCGTCGTCATCATCAACCGCTTCACTTGTATCTGACAACTCAGCAAAGGAAGCAGCAGCGGGTACAACATCATCATCATCATCACACCGTACGTCCATGTGTGTAATGCTGCCTGCCTGAGACATATCCCTGTTATCTACATCCTCTGGCAATAATGGTTGCGCATCGCTCATTTCTTCAAACGGATGTGTGAATAACTCCTCTGACACGTACCAACCGAAGCGGCTGTGGTGCTAGTTTTGGTGGTGGCGGCAGGTGGGTGAGTGGTATCTTGAGAGGTGCCTGAAGCTAAGCTGGAGGAGGATGGTGCGTCAAGGTTCTGAGCGGAGGCTGTAGAAGATTGGGTGTCCTGTGTTAGCTAGTCAACTATGTCCTCAGAACTTTTCAAGTTCAGGGTACGTGGCCTCTGAAAACTGGGCATTATTCTAGGGCCAAAGGGAATCACAGCACCACGACCACGATGGCCCCTGCGGGGTGGCCTGCCTCTGCCTGTCATTTTTGTTGGGATTAGTGGTACTATGCGTGCAAGCTACTGTGAGACCAGATATGAGTGGCAATGTGCACTGGCAGTTGTGCAGAGCACAGGCTGTAGGCCTGACACCATGAAGGCTATATCAACTTTATTGTTGTTGTCTATATGATGAAAAGAATGTTTTTGTTTTTAAATCTTTGTGTCACCAGTCTAGTGGTGTAATGGTCACCCGTATCCACTATTAGCGTATACTTGCTTTGGGATTTGACTGCTATTCAATCTATACTTGAAATTGAAAAAGTGTTTGTTTTTTAAATCAGCTTTGTGTCACCAGATCTAAAGTGGTGGCACTGGTCACCGTATCACTGTTAGCATACACCGCTTTAAGACACTGACTGCTATTCAATCTATAACAGTGTAAAAAGTGTTTTGTTTTTAAATCCAAGCTATTGTGTCACCAGATCTAAGTGGTGGCACTGGTCACTGGTATGCACTGTTAGCGTGACACAAGCTGGCCAGTTTAGACAACTGACTGCTATTCAATCTATAACAGTGAAAAAAGTTTTTGTTTTTTAAATCCAAGCTATTGTGACACCAAATGTAAGTGGTGGCACTGACTGGGGAAATGGGCACAGTATGCACTGTGAGCCTGACACAGAAGCTGGCAGCAGTGGCAGACAACTAAGTGCAATTACATTACATATAAAAAAAAATAAAAAAAAAAGCATACCCTAACCCTAACCTAGCTATGCTTTTCCCTATTTTATGAACAGCAGCTACATTTTCCCTCCTCTTACTAAGCATGCAGCTTGAGAATGAATCTAAAATGGATGCCTTCCAGGAGGTGGGAGGGTCTGCTAGGGAGGGTGTGCTGCTAATTGGCTGGAATGTGTCTGCTGACTGTGAGGTACAGGGTCAAAGTTTACTCAATGATGACGAATAGGGGGCGGGTCGAACCGCACATATGTTCGCCCGCCGTGGCGAACGCGAACATGCTATGTTCGCCAGGAACCGTTCGCCAGCGAACGTTCGGTACATCACTAGTGTAGACGTGTGCACATATACTGTTTCACCATGTTGCTGAAATGCTGCCTCCTGCTAAGACGTTCCATATCAGCTGGTGGTGCTGGTTGTTGTGGTGTGCTGACAAAGCTTTTCCACATTTCGGCCATGCTAACCTTGCCTTCTGAGGTGCTGGCGGTGCCCCAGCTGCATTGGCGACCTCTTCCTCCTCCTCCTGCCTTTGCTTTGTGCTTTCACTGAGCCCCCGGTGTCAGTTGGGAATGCCCTCAGCAGCGCGTCTACCAGTGTGCCCTTGTAGTCGCTCTTCTTCCTATCACGCTCCAGTTAGGGAATTAAGGACGGCACGCTGTCCTTGTAATGGGGAACCAGCAGGGTGGCCACCCAGTAATCAGCACAAGTTAGAATGTGGGCAACTCGGCAGTCGTTGCGCAGGCACTGCAGCATGTAGTCGCTCATGTGTGCCAGGCTGCCCAGAGGCAAGGACAAACTGTCCTCTGTGAGAGGTGTATCTACTGTGTCCTCCGTATCCCCCCAGCCACGCTCCAGTGATGCCCCATTGGGTGCCACCCTGCTGTGAACATGGTTCCTCCTCCTCATCCTCCAGAACTGTGCCCTGGCTGGACAATTGTGTACCTGGCTGCTGGTGCAGGAACCCACCCTCCGAGCCACTTGTGAATAACTGGCCTGATAACCATGGAAATGACCCCTCCACTCCTCTTCCTCCTGTGCCACATCATCGCTCGAAGCGGTTTTTCAAGGAGACATAGAAGCGGGATAGTAAGGCTGGCCATGTTGGTGGAGTACTCAAAACAGTGAAACATGGCACACAGGTCTCAAATGGAGGCCCACTCATTGGTGATGAAGTGGGGCTGTTCCGCTGAGCGACTGACCCATGCGTGCTGCAGCTGAAACTCCACTATCGCCTGCTGCTGCTCGCACAGTCTCTCCAGCATGTGTAAGGTGGAGTTCCACCTTGTGGGCACGTCGCATATGAGGCGGTGAGTGGGAAGGCCGAAGTTACGCTGCAGTGCAGACAGGCAAGCAGCAGCAGGGTGAGAATGCCGAAAACACACACAGACGGCCCACACTTTCTGCAGCAGCTCTGATATATCTGGGTAGTTTTTCAGAAATTTCTGCACCACTAAATTCAGCACATGCGCCAGGCAAGGGATGTGCGTCACACCGGCTAGGACCAGAGCTGCTACGAGATTTCGCCCATTATTGCACACCACTAGGCCAGGCTTGAGGCTCAGTGGCAACAACCACTCATCTGTGTGTTGTTCCATGCCCATCCACAGCTCCTGCACGGTGTGGGGTTTTTCCCCCAAACATATGAGTTTTAAAACAGCCTGCTGTCGTTTCCCCCTGGCTGTGCTGAAGTGGTGAAGGTGTTACGCTGACCGGATGAGGAGGTGGTAGAAGAGGAGGAAGCTGAGTAGTAGGAGGAGGAGGGACATGCACCAAACTGCTATCTGCCTCAGGCCCAGCAGCCACTTCATTTGCCCAGTGTGCAGTTAGGGAGATATACCGTCCCTGCCAGTGTTTACTGGTCCACATATCAGTGGTTATGTGGATCTTGCCACAGATGGCGTTGTGCAGTGCACACCTGATTTTGTCCGCCAATTGGTTGTGCAGGAAATGGATGGCTCAACTGGAAAAGTAGTGGCGGCTAGGAACCACGTACTGTGGAACAGCCACCGCCATCAGGTGTAACGACACCCTCAGCATAAAAGGGTTAAACCGCCGTTTAGTATATCTTCCCTTCCAGAGGCACAGGCACAGCTACTGCAGAACACCAATCCGCCGAACAGGAAACCATATGAATGCCGTAAACAGCCGAATAGGAAAAACCATACTGTGACAGACCCATCTGTATGAACTAGAATTGCTGTGTTCGTCTGTTTTGCCGTTTGTATGAATTTCCTCATTCGTATGCCTTGTTTAAGGGAATGTATTTTTTTGTCGAACGGAACTACCGAACGGACGGCCTCCCAGAAGAGAAGTGTGCTGCTGGTTAACATATTGATCCCAATTAGAACGTTGCGGTTAACCACAGGCACTTCTCAATTAAAACCGAATACAGGGTGGTTGTCGTTCGTATGTCGACCACGAGGCAGCGGCCATTTTAACTATGCAAAAGCCCAGCAGTGTTCGGTTATTCCATTGAACCAAAAACGGACACTTTTTCAACCAAACACCGCTGAAGCCGTCGACCTCCCCTTCTCAATCGACAAAAGTATACGAATACCGGCCGTTCGAGAGATTTAAAGGCACGAATGGACTTACCCCAGATAGCCTTCCCATGGAGTCAATCGCATACCGAAGAACTGTAATAGACTTTGACTCCATGGCGATTGAACTATGTGTGTGGGATCTGAGCGCTATTCGCCTATAATATGCACTCAGATCTAGGCTATCTGGGGATGTGTTATACGAATGCAATACGTTCGACAGTTATAAAGTTATGTATTTTAATGTGTTTTGTGACTTGTATTTAAAATGGCGATTTGCCTCTGCTCTGGGAGTTAATTGAATTACTTCCCAATTATCTCCCGAGCAGAGGGGAGGAAACTGTGTTGCATGCTGGGAATATTGTGGGGATGTATGTCTGAAATGTCCCCATGTCCTTCTGTTATTCCAGTCTCTTGGTGGACACTCCCCTAGGGGACCAAATGGGAGACCTGCATAAATACGGGCAGGTAGCCCACAGTAAACTCAGTTCGTGTTTTACCCTCAAAGCGGAGCTTGGTCTCGTTATTGGGGGGATTTTATTACCGGCGACTATAGACTGCTTATTGGGATTATTTGCCGCTTGTAAACTATTGCCGTTCGGCTGCTATTGGCGATTCGTGTATTTGGAGCTCGTGAAGGGAAGGAGCCGTACAGGTACCGTTCGGGAGGTTGGAGTGTTCCCTGGCTGGCAGTTCGCATGGTTATACTGTATATGCTAACAGACCACATTATTGCGAACGGGGAGCATTCACTAAACGGCGGTTTGTGCATTTATTACTGGAGGTACCATAACACATACGAATAGGTTTACACTCCTAGCAGTCAAGCTGGAACAGCATACAATAAATGCCCCCAAGAACGAGACAAGGCTCTGTTTTGAGGGTCAAGCAGTGAACAGGCAGAGCTGTGGGTTTATTGTTCTTATATACACATTAGTACCACCCACAGGGTTTTGGAACACAACCAATAAACACATACAATACACTCAGACACTCCCACACAAAATCCTCCCCTCTGCCTGTGATTCAATTACCTTACACAATGGGTAATGTAATTATAACAAGCAGAGAAATAAAATTTTTCCACATTATTCATAACTTGAAAAGTATGCATCACATTCAAATAACATTTTCAGAATCAGCATACTCCAAATACAAACATACGTCAAAATCATACAAATTGGTCCAGTGGTTCAAAAGATAGATCGTAGTCCTTTGTGACTAAAGGAAGCATGGCTTTTCTGCCCAAAACCAGTTCCACAGAGTCTTCTATCCTGGAGATAATTGGGAAGTAATCCAATTATCTCCAAGGGCAGAGGCAAAACTCCATTGAACACATGGCAGCAAAAGACAATAGGCCAGGAATTTTGAAATGCTGGCATTCAGGGCTAGGGATCGCAGGTGGGTAGGGGGGGTTCTTCCTCTTTCTCTCCAGTGTTTGGGAGATGGACAGCTGAACGCTTCCATGGGACAGTGTGGAGATGCTTGGGGACGGTGGCAGACGTGGTGGTGTTGTTGCAATATCCCCTGTTTGCTGGGTGGCAGGTGCCACTGTCACTCGAGAGGTGGAGGAAGAGGCCGAGACAGCAGCAGAAGAGGAAGCAGGAGAAGCCTGAGACCTTTCTTGGTTTTTGAGGTGCTTACTCCACTGCAGCTCGTGCTTTGCATGTAGATGCCTGGTCATGCAGGTTGTGCTCAGGTTTAGAACGTTTATGCCTCGCTTCAGGCTCTGATTGCACAGTGCGCAAACCACTCGTGGCTTGTCATCAGCACATTGTCTGAAGAACTGCCATGCCAGGGAACTCCTTGGAGCTGGCTTTTGGTCCTTGGGTGCGGTGGGCAGTAGCAGGCCTACTGTCTAGGGGACGGCCGCTCCGCATTTGCACCCTGCTCCCTCTTATGCTGTGCTGGTGCCTCTGTGCGACCACCGCCTCTTCCTCCAAACTGCACATGTCACTCGCATGACCTTGATTCCATGTGGGGTCTAGGACCTGATCATCCTCCGCATCATCTTCCACCCACTCCTCAACCCTGCCCTCCTTGCCGGTCTGCACACTGCAGAAAGCCACGGCAGTTGGCACCTGTGTTTCGTCATCAGAGACGTGCTGCGGTGGTCCTCGCATGTTCACATCCTGAAAAAAAGTGGTTGTGCATCAGTGCACTCAATCTCTTCAACTTCTGGGGCAGGGCTAGGTGGATGGCCCACGGAAACCCCACCAGCAGAATCATCAAAAAGCATTAGAGACTGCTGCCTGACTTGTGGCTCAGACTGCTTGGCTGATTTGCAAGGGGCTGAGGTGAAAGACAGATGGCCATGGGCTGCAAGTGCCAACTCTGAGCTTTCAGCAGGGGACTGGGTGGGAGACAATGTGAAGGAACTGGAGGCACTGTCAGCCACCCAATCTACTATCGTCTGTATTTGTTCTGGCCTCACCATTCATAGAGCGGCATTCGGGCCTAACAAATAACGCTGAAGGTTTTGTCGCCTACTCGCACCTGAGGAAGGTGTTTCACTTGTGCGTGTAGCTGGCACAGATCGACCACATCCTCTCCCTGCAACAGGAGCTCCACCAACACCAGCAGCACCACGACCAGGGCCACATCCCTTATTTGACACTCTCCTCATTCACCCACCAAACTAACTGATGGTTTATGTCAGGCGACAATGTAACTGCCAATAGTCAACAATTAAGTTCACTGACAGTAAGGCAGTGCCGGTGTCCTAAAGAGAAAAAAATTCTAGAGGTCACATAACAGTGCGACAGGCGTAATTAATACAGTTACTTCACTGTCTCAAAATGTGAATTTGTCAACCAACAATGTAACAGTAGTATTTAACGGTTTTATTGGACTGCAAGAAATGCACTGCAGGCTGCAAATGTACTTTTTAGCACCAAAAAAATGTGAATTTTTCAAAGTGCGATGTAACCACAGTATTTGACGGTTCTATTTGACTCTCAGATATGAAGTGCACGCCCCAAATTTACTTTTTAGCACCAAAGAAATGTGAATTTTTCAAAGTGCGATGTAACCACAGTATTTGACGGTTCTATTTGACTCTCAGATATGAAGTGCACGGCTCAAATTTACTTTTTAGCACCAAAAAATTTGAATTTGTCAAACTGCAATGTCACAGCAGTATTTAAAAATGCCTAGATGTTGTCCACTGAGCTACCAGAACAGGATTAAATTAATGTGCCTGGCACACATGCAGTTGCAAGTGCCCACCTAACAAACAGACTGATTGCTTATTTATCTGTGGCACTGGGCTCAGGGCAGGGTGCAAAAATCTAGTATAGCACCCACAAAAATAATCGCTGTAGTTTGCAGATTCAACACCAGAATTCTTTCCTAATCTGTCCCTCACAGCTGCAGTATCCTCTCCCTACACTAATAAGAGCTCATGTGACTCCAGCTTATATAGAGGCTGGGTCACATGCTGCACTGGCCAATCACAGCCCTTAGCTTCTAAGGGCACACAAGTAAAACGCTTGTTGATTGGCTGCCCTGCAGCTTTTTAAAATGCGCCATTAAATCGCCGAACACCGAACTCGAACTGTTACTGAAATGTCCAGGTTCGGGTTCGGGGTAAAAAAAACTTAATGTTCGGGACGAACAAATTTTTTTGTGCTAAAAAAGTGGTTTTGTATGCATACCATTTAATGTCTAAGCATTAATAAATTTATTATATATTGTTATGAATCACACTGAGTATTTTTGGCCCTTTTGAGAGACTGCTGATACTAGCATATGCTTGAATTAATACAACCATTACTTTGACTGTGCATGACTTTTAGTAGTGGATTTCTGTGAATCAAGCAGGTTTTTTGGCTGCAGGAGCATTCCATTGTTCTGGCTGTTGTGTGCGGGATGCGCAATGAAGTCACACACTGAGGAAGTATGTACACTGCCGCAGGTATAATCCAGGTTACACCTGTTTAGTAGGTGTAAATAAGACAGAGGATATGAGGTAAAATTGAGATCCTTTTGTGAATATCATCAAACTGAAATGTTGCGGTCTCCAATCTCTTGTCAGTGTACTTCAGATAACATTTATTTGTATATGATTTGCACACATTTTTATTCTGTTTATATTTATGTGTCTATTTGTATTGCTTTTTTTTTGTAGTTACATTTCTACATTTGCACTATGAACTCTATTTGTGCTGAATTTTGCTACATGATGTATAAATAAATACAATTTGTCTTACTTTAATATGGTGACTGAACTATTTCCTTTATTTTATGCAAGACACTGTCTCTGGATATTACATAGTTTCATAGTTACATAGCTGAAAAGAGACTTGCGTCCATCAAGTTCAGCCTTCCTCACATTTGTATTTTGCTGTTGATCCAAAAGAAGGCAAAAAAAAAAACCATTGAAGCACTTCCAATTTTGCAACAAACTAGGAAAAACATTCCTTCTTGACCCCAGAATGGCAGTCAGATTTATCCTTAGATCAAGCAGCTATTACCCTACATTGAAAAATTATATCCTTGAATATTCTGTTTTTGCAAGTATGCATCTAGTTGCTGTTTGAACATCTGTATGGACTCTGATAAAACCACTTCTTCAGGCAGAGAATTCCACATCCCTATTGTCCTTACAGTAAAAAAACTTTCCTTTGCCTTAGACAAAATCTTTTTTCTTCCAGTCTAAACGCATGACCTCATGTCCTATGTAAAGTGCAGTTTGTGAATAGATTTCCACACAATGGTTTGTATTGGCCCCAAATGTATTTGTATAATGTTATCATATCCTCTCTCAGGCAATGTTTTTCTAGACTACAGAGGTTTAAATTTGTTAACCTTTCTTCATAGCTGATATATTCCATTCCTTTTATTAATTTTGTAGCCAGCCTCTGCACTTTTTCTAGTGCCATAATATCCTTCTTTAGAACGGGTGCCCAAAATTGCACAGCATATTCAATATGTGGTCTTACCAGTGATGTATAAAGAGGCAAAATGATATTCTCATCCCGAGAATGAATGCCCTTTTTCATGCATGACATTACCTTACTGATCTTAGCCACTGCTGATTGACATTGCACATTGTTGCATAGTTTGTTATCTATAGCAATCCCCAAGTCCTTTTCGTGCGTTGTTATCCCTAATTCGCTTCCATTAAGGGTATACATTGCTTGTGCATTCTTAATGCCGAAGTGCATAACTTTGCATTTTTCAACATTAAATGTCATCTGCCATTTGAGTGCCCAGTCCCCCAGTCTATCTAAATCCCTCTGCAGCAAAGTTATATCTTGCTCGCATTGTATGACTTTACAGAGTGTTGTGTCATCTGCAAACACTGAAACACGACTTTCAATGCTTTTTTCAAGATCATTTATAAACATGTTAAATAGAAAGGGTCCCAGAACAGAACCCTGAGGGACACCACTTGCCACCTCTGTCCAGCTTGAAAATTTACCATTAATGACAACTCTTTGTACTCTATTTTTAAGCCAATGTTCTAGCCAAGAACAAGCATTTTCATCTAGACCGATTTTCTTGAGTTTGAACACTAATCTATTATGTGGAACTGTATCAAATGCCTTGGCAAATTCCAAATAGATCACATTCACTGCAACACCCTGATCTATACTTCTACTTACTTCTTCGTAGAACGCAATCAAGTTAGTTTGACATGACCTGTGTTTCATAAAACCATGACGATTTTTGCTGATAACCATGTTCTTCTCAAGGAATTCTTGAATATTATCCATTAATAACCTTTCAAATATTTTCCCAGCCACAGGCCACAGAAGTTAAACTTACAGGTCTATAAATTTCCAGGCAAGGATTTTGAACCCTTTTTTGAATATAGGAACCACATCTGCCTTCCTCCAATCAGTGGCGGATCCAGAGACTGATCTCACGAGGGGCACATTTAGATTATTTAAAGAAATAATCCATGCACAATAACCACTACATCTCTGTGTAGTGGTTTTGGTGCCAGGAGTGCTGGGACCCCCTCCCAGAGTAAGTAATCAAACCGTTTAAGAACAGTTGGACAACTTACCTGGGGTCTGCTGGGATATGGGGCTGTAGTAGGGCATAGGAGCAGTGGTGTGTGTTTGAGTAATGCAATGTGTGAGGGGTGCAGTGTGTGTGTTGGGGGATGTAGTGTGTAAATGTGTAGGGCGTGTGGGGCAATGTGTGTATCAAATGTTGTGTAGGGTGTGTGGGGGGGCAGTGTATGTGTATGGGGGGAAGTGTATTTGTGTGTGGGAGAAGTGTGTGCATGTGTTTGGGGTAGTGTGTGTGGGGGCAATGTATATGGGGGCAGTGTGTGTGTATGGGAGGGCAGTGTAGGGTGTGTGGGGCAATGTGTGTGTGTGGGGGCAATGTATGTGTATGGGGGGCAGTGTATGTGTGTGTGTGGCCGTGTATGTGGGGGCAGTGTGTGCATGGCGGGCAGTGCGTGTGTGTGTGTGTGTGTGTGTATGGGGTGGCAATGTGTGTATGGGGGGGCAGTGTGTGTGTTTATGGGGGGCAGTGTGTGAATGTGTGGTGAGGAGGGTAGGGGGGCTTTTTTGCAAATCTATTGCCATTGGTTCTTCCTTAATATATACAGAGAAGAAATAGTTATTTAAAATTCCTGCCTTTTCCTGGTCTTCATTTACTAACACCCCCATTTCAGTTTTTAGTGTACCTACACTTTAATTTTTATTTTTTTTATTTTTTTTAGCATTTATGTACTTAAAGAATGCTTTGGGGTTGGTTTTGCTCTGTTTTTTTTCATTTTGAAGTTTAGCTAATCTAATCGCCTTTTTGCACGCATTAATGGTTTCCTTATATCTTTTATAGGATGCATCTGATTTGTCCGATTTAAATGTTTTAAATGCCCTTTTCTTATATCATCTGGACGTCAGATTATCTCAGAACTTATAAGTTCTACTATATTCATTCATTCAATAAACTTGGACTATTTTACTCATATACTTTTATTCAGAATGCTTTTGTTAGCTTTTTATGTAAGTACACATTGGTTTTATTATATCATATTATTTGTGTGGAGCGTCCTATAATTTCCTGTCTCTAAGTTTGTATTTTCTTCTGATGGTTTGTGAGGGAACACCATACCCTTAGATTGCGGCCCTCTTTTCATTTATTCTGGCTGTCTACTGGTCACTAAGCGCTGATCCAACAACTGTTACAATCCATATCCCAACAAATAATTGATTTTCCTTCTTTTGCCCTTCCTTCTAAGAAGATATTTACCCAAAAAGCTTCCATATTTTCCTCATCACATTCCACTTGCTTAAGATTTGGCTTTAACTCATGGTTGACATACAAACATACCCCACCACTCTTCTTGTTTTTCCTATCCTTCCTAAATAACGTACCCATTTAAGTTAACTGCCCAGTCATCCCACCTAGTGCTTCCTGAGGACTCCAAGCACTGCCGCAGACACCACAACCACCGCAGACTCCGCAACCGCTGTAGCTTGACTGGAGTCTCACGGTCTTCCTTCCACCCTGGATCAGCTTCTGTCCTCCAGGACCGTGTGGGAAAGACCTCTTTCTTCCACCCTGTATGAACCTCCAGCATCCAGGACTGTGTGGTGAAGACCTCTCCTCCAAGGAGAGCGTGTCAGGAACAAGCTCTTAAAAGAGCTAGGTGATTCAAGCTCAGGGGAGTATGCAGAGCATAGCAATCCCCAGTGTGATTATAACAGCTCCCTCAAATATCGAGACAAGGCTACATTTAGAGGGATCAAGAAGAACTGTCTAAACCTTTATTTCCCTTGGGACCAGCCCATAGGGTCACAACATTAAAGGACCACTATAGTGCCAGGAAAACATACTCGTTTTCCTGGCACTATAGTGCCCTGAGGGTGCCCCCACCCTCAGGGTCCCCCTCCCGCCCGGCTCTGGAAAAGGGAAAGGGGTTAAAACTTACCTTTTTCCAGCGCTGGGCGGGGAGCTCTCTGCCTCCTCTCCTCCTCCGTTACGCCCCGCCGGCTGAATGCGCACGCGCGGCAAGAGCTGCGCGCGCATTCAGCCGGTCTCATAGGAAAGCATTTACAATGAAAATCACAGTGAGAAGCACGCAAGCGCCTCTAGTGGCTGTCAATGAGACAGCCACTAGAGGGAATAGGGGGAAGGCTTAACCCATTAATAAACATAGCAGTTTCTCTGAAACTGCTATATTTATTAAAAAATGGGTTAACCCTAGAAGGACCTGGCACCCAGACCACTTCATTAAGCTGAAGTGGTCTGGGTGCCTAGAGTGGTCCTTTAACATTGCTATGAAAACTCAATAAAATCACAAACAGTCAAACCATAGCAGGCAACACACAGTGACTTATCACAACACAATGGCACATTTTTAAAGGGGTGGGGGACACCATATTTAACAGAAAATATCTCACGTGTCTGCAGAATTAGCAATATGCAAATCTACCCAAATATGCAAATGAACCAGTCTTGCTATTCAGGTAGTGCATATTGCTGTTGCTACCAATAGAGGGCACTAGACACGCTCCACAGCCAAACCCATCTAGTTGGTAGCAAACCTCAGCAGTACAGGAGAGCAGGCAATACATTACACAGTACACACACACACACTATAAACAATTACATTACACACACCCTGCACCTATAATGGGTACAGGGTGAATAAAACATAAGAGAAATAAAGCAACCTACATAAATAGTCTGTCTGAAGGTAGAATAGGGGCTTTAAATCCAAATACATCAAAGAGTCATAGTCACAAGGGAGGAGGCTGGCAAGCAGGCCTCTCCAGGACCAAGTGGTGAAGGGCACTTCGTCACACTGAGCTTCCAAAAAAGCCACTCGCACACAACCATCACAGCGGTACATTCAGGCATGCATACATGCAACAAGAGGTGCATTGAGTCAAACTGCCAATCTTGCTAACACTCATTTCCACAGATACAGGACAGTAAAAGAGTTACCTTGTTAGTTTAAAACCCTTGTTTGTTTGAATCCTGGTTTTCTAACTCCTACTTGAAAGTCTGCTTAATAGAGTCTGCTTTCAAGCAATGTGAGCAAGCTCAGTGAGTTAGGGGTGTGCCTTTATGGGAATACAATCCCACACAGGTGGCAATTAATAAACAATTAATGAATTAATCAAGCAGCAGCACAAAGGAGGCGAAAAAAACAGAACACTTTTTTTAAAACTTTGCAACTAAATCAGATTAAACAAAAATAAAATACAAACCACTCTCCAATGAACTCCTGGATATTGCCTATGTTTTACAGATATATATACATTCTTCTATTTAAAACCGTGAGTGCAGCCAGTGTTTATGAGATATATATAATGCCAAAATACCAGAGTATTGCCAATGCTGACCAATATGATAGGGTTTAACACTTAAAAAAACTGATGTTAGAGAAGGGGAGTGGGGTATTTGGACTAATATGGCTAATCAAATCTAATATATTAGCCATATTAATGTGTGTGTGTGTGTGTGTGTGTGTATACACCCTGTTCCAAATTATTATGCAAATTTTATTTAAGTGTCACAAAGATTAAATATTTTGTTTTTCAGTTTAACTCATGGATGGCATTGTGTCTCAGGGCTCTTTTGATCACTGAAAACAATCTCGGACACCTGTGATAATTAGATTGCCAGGTGAGCCCAATTTAAGGAAAAACTACTAAAGGAGGGTGCTCCACATTATTAAGCAGAGCACCATTTTCATGCAATATGGGGAAGAAAAAGGATCTCTCTGCTGCTGAAAAGAATGCAATAGTTCAATGCCTTGGACGAGGTATAAAAACATTAGGTATTTCACAAAAACTTAAGCGTGATCATCGCACTATTAAGAGATTTGTGGCTGATTCAGAGCACAGACGGGTTCGTGCAGATAAAGGCACATTGAGGAAGATTTCTGCCAGATCCATGCATCAGATCAAGAGAGCAGCTGCTAAAATACCATTACATAGCAGCAAACAGATATTTGAAGCTGCTGGTGCCTCTGCAGTCCCACGGACGTCAAGGTTTAGAGTCCTCCAGAGCCTTGCAACTGTGCATAAACCTTCTATTCGGCCACCACTAACCAATGCTCACAAGCAGAAACGGCTGCATTGGGCAGAAAAATACAAGAAGACTAATTTTCAAACAGTCCTGTTCACTGATGAGTGCCGTGTAACCCTGGATGGTCCAGATGGATGGAGTAGTGGATGGTTGGTGGACGGCCCTCTGTTCCAACAAGGCTGCGACGTCAGCAAGGCGGTGGTGGAGTCATGTTTTGGGCCGGAATCATGGGAAGAGAGCTAGTCGGCCCCTTTAGGGTCCCCGAAGGTGTAAAGATGACCTCTGAAGGTGTTTCTGACTGACCACTTTCTTCCCTGGTACAGATGGAAGAACTATGCTTTCTATAATAAAATCATCTTCATGCATGACAATGCACCATCTCATGCTGCAAAGAATACCTCTGCATCAATGGCTGCTATGGGGATAAAAGAAGAGAAAGTCATGGTGTGGCCTCCATCCTCCCCTGACCTCAATACTATTGAGAACCTTTGGAGCATCCTAAAGCAAAAGATCTATGAGGGTGGGGTGCAGTTTACATCCAAACTGCAGCTTTGGGAGGCTATTCTGACATCTTGCAAACAAATTCAAGCAGAAACTGTCCAAAAACTCACATGTTCAATGGATGCAAGACTTGTGAAGCTGCTATCAAATAAGGGGTCCTATGTTAAAATGTAACGTGACCTGTTAAAATGTTAAAAAAGTTAAAATGTTATAGGTTTGATTGAAATAGCATTTGATTTAAGTAAATATGGTGCAAACACAACAAATAGTGTGCACGCGACCTTCCCTCTCCCTTTACCTGCCCCTCCTCCTCCTCCTCACCCCGCCAGATTCTGAGTCTTTTCCTGGGCACACCACCGTTCAGGTATTCTGTGTTGCTATTATTTGTATGCCTATTAACCTTTTTCTCTCCTGTGGGTTACTCAACCCTGTCCTGCTAGGTACATATTTATTTATTTTTTCTTATTTATTTTTTCTTGTCGTGCATAGTATGCATTTTATATTTATTTTTCTCATGCTCCTATCACCCTGTTTGTGAATTTGTGCTTCGCCATCTATGAGTGATATGGGAAAATGCATATGTGTGTCCAGATCACATGGGGTTTTAATTTGCAAAGTTAACTTTACTTGCAAGAGAGACCTGATCTTACAATGTATTTCTGACTTTTTATTTTATTTGTTTAAAATGTATTAAAATATTCTCCTTTAGACCTATATGTGTTATTACAGGCTTGCAAGTCTGCTTTGTCAAATCGACATTACTTTTTATCTTTTATATATTAACCCATCTTGCTATGTAGGCTGAGGGTGATGGGCCTGAGGGCCAATCTGATGATTTCTCCTCCGCTACATCTGGGGAGACTGATCTCTGGGAGGTTTGTCAGGCCTTGCTAGTCTCCAATATAGCGTATTCCATGCCAAGGAGCTTTTTTACCTCCGCCCTGGGAGCGGAGTCGTCTTCGCTTTCCCAGTTTTTTTTTGATGCAAGCTCCCTTAGTGCCTCCTGTGGCTACCCCTGCTCTACTGGGCTACCCCCATTCTGCCCGGGACCCGTAAGGCTACGGCGGATGCTCATCTCCCACTCCTTGATGCAGGTCCTGCCTGTTATGACGGACTCGCTGAGGCAGTCAAAGATGGCGAGCTCCCACCGCGCAAATGAGCCCCTGGTCGGGCATAAAAGACCAGCCTTTGGATACGGGCTATTCCCCATGATAAGAGGTCGGTCACCGACCGGAGTGAGGAGAAGGACTCTGAGATTATGGTAGGATGGTACCCACCCCCACCATGGCGACCCTTACTGGGGCTACTGCTCCTGTTCAGGTACTCCCGCTCGGGTGGGTGTTAGGGGTCCAACCCCTTTTGGGTCCTCGGTTCTTAAACGAATCAGGCTGGTGACCGCTATAGATCTGACTTCTCCCTGGAGAATTTAAAAATGTACTTATGGACATGCTGGGGCCCCCACCCCCTTTCTTGTACAAGGTGTATGTACTACTTGATTCTGCTACGGCGGGGACTCTGAACGGCCGGGTGCATCAACTATTGGCACTATTGGCAATATTTCTATGGCCTTAACGGCCGAACGCCAGAAGGCGATTCTTTTGCAGGTTGACCCCCAATTGGTGAATGTAACGGAGCTCCTTGTACTCCGACTGAGTACCCTCCGTTGACGGATGCTCCTAGCACTTCCTGAGGACTCCAAGCGCTGCAGCAGACACCACAACCACCGCAGACTCCGCAACCGCCATATCTTGACTGGAGTCTCGCCGTCTTCCTTCCACCCTGGATCAGCTTCTGTCCTCCAGGACTGTGTGGGAAAGAACTCTTCCTTCCACCCTGTACGAACCTGCAGCATCCAGGACTGTGTGGAGAAGACCCCTCCTCCAAGGAGAGCGTGTCAGGAACAAGCTCTTAAAAGAGCTAAGAGCATAGCAATCCCCAGTGTGATTATAACAGCTCCCTCCAATAACGAGACAAGGCTACGTTTAGAGGGATCAAGAAGAACTGTCAAAACCTTTATTTCCCTTGGGACCAGCCAATAGGGTCACCACAATAACATTGTTGTGAAACCTCAATAAAATCACAAACAGTCAAACCATAGCAGGCAACACACAGTGACTTATCACAACACAATGGCACATTTTTAAAGGGGTGGGGGAGACAATATTTAACAGTAAATATCTCACCTGCCTGCAGAATTAGCAATATGCAAATCTACCCGAATATGCAAATGAACCAGTCTTGCAATTCAGGTAGTGCATATTGCTGTTGCTACCAACAGAGGGCACTAGACAAGCTCCATACCCAAACCCACCTAGTTGGTAGCAAACCTCAGTATCACACTCAGCAATACAAGAGAGCAGGCAATACATTACACAGTACACACACATACAGACTATAAACAATTACATTACACACACCCTGCACCTATAATGGGTACAGGGTGACTAAAACATAAGATAAATAAAGCAGCCTACATAAATAGTCTGTCTGAAGGTAGACTAGGGGCTTTAAAGCCAGATACATAAGAGTCATAGTCACAGGGGAGGAGGCTGGCAAGTAGGCCTCTCCAGGACCAAGTGGCGAAGGGCACTTCGTCACAGTGAATATGGCCATCTCCGAACCGGTCCCTCAGCTGAATGGATGCTGTTCGGGATCAGAATTTTGTTAAGGAACTGGGGTCCTACGTGAAGACATTCACAGCGAATGATAAACCCCAGGAAAACAGGAATGGGTTTTTTCTCCAATATTTGGTGGGGCCGGGCGTGACAGGAGCCGCCCGTCTGGCTGTGATTTGCGGGACTCGTTCTGAACACGTCAAAGCTCCTTCCTCCCTATACGGGATTTCCACGAACCCCAGCCTCCACACTCCTCCACATCAAGGGGGAAAACATTAAATCCCTGCCACCCTTGTGGTAACACATCAGGCAGACACGCTTCTGGTGGATACCCATTGTTCCCCTCATCCTCCTCGAGGACGGGTGGTGGGCAGGTTTGGCCCAGTTTTTTTATTACGGTTGAGCTGCCTTGACTATAGGCTCATGGTCTCTCCGAGCGGTGTGGGCTACCGTCTAGAGTTTTTTTTCTATCTTAACCTGTTCAGCATTTTTGTCCCCATAGCACTTTCCCCTTCAGGGGGACAGGAATCATTGTTCTCCATGGAGACCTGCGATCTGCTTGCCTTAGGGGCGATCTGACAGTTGCAGTGGGGTTACCGAGCTTCAGGTCAGCCTAGTCTTGGTACGTTAGCAGGGAGGAGGATTTCAGCCCACGCTACTTCCCTGACCTCTCTATGTTTTCCCTTGGTACCAACACTTCCATATGATGGGCATCCACTGCCTCCAGGATCATCTCCAGGCGTCAGATTGGTTGGCCAATCTGGAACTGAAGGACCATCACATCACGGTTCCTATAAACAAGGAATCCAAGGATTTTTTCTCAGTTTCTTTGCCTGGAGAAGGAAACGTTCAAAGTTTTCAATGACTACTGTTCAGTCTCTCATCGGTTTCTGGGTGTCGCACCAAGGGGTCCTAGAGGTATCTTTCTGAATATCTACCTAGACTACATCCTGGTCATGTCCCTGTCAGGGTACCAGTTATGGTTGTATGTCAACTAGCCGATTACAGTGCTTCAGAGTTTGGTTTTTTTTGGGGGTTTTTTTTTGTCAGTTCTGTATCCCTCACAGGTGGTGAAGTTTCTTGAGTTTCACAATGGAATTATATCAGGCAGTTCCTGTTCCTCCATGGCTCCAGGATGAAAGCCATGACGAAAGTAGTCATATGGACTCAGAGTAGAAGACCTGACGATCAGGCGTTTAGTGAGGGTACCCGACCTGCCTACGGCTTCCATCCAGGCTACATCTCTAGGACCACCTCACTTTCGACCCCTTCAAGTCAGAAGGATTCCTATCTCTGTCCAGGTCACTCTTAGGTGGAAAGGCGGACGTTGGATGACGGCTCCAGAAAGAGATTGATCCGATGGCTTTGCTCATAGGGAGGCCTGATCAACAGGACCCTCTACGAGCCGTGAACCTTTTTCTTCCAGAGACAAGTGGTCCTAGTTCGAGAAGATGTTGCGGGAGTCTTTTGCTTTTCGCAGTGTTGCCCCGGTCACGCGAACAGCTGCGTTATGCTCTGGGTGGACTATATGTCAGTGATGAGTTCCATCAACCATCTAGGGGGCACGAAGTCGCGCACGTGGCTAATCGTGGCATAGGACTTCTGGCAATTTTGTCTTCACAACGTCCCGGTGACAGCAGAACACATTCCAGGCCTGGACACTTCTGGGGCCGATTGGAATTAATGATTATTCAAACACTTCTGGAGACTGGCGCTTACTCGCTTCTGCGTTTTTCATGGTTTGGAACGGTTGTGGAAGCTGTTCGAGGCGGATCTGTTGGCATCTTGCCTTAACACCTAGTTGCCAAAGTTTTACGGCTGGAGGACGGTACCTATCGACTGTAGCGATTGACTCGTTCACTCAGGATTGACCGGATACTTGGATGTATGCCTTCCCTCCATTCGACTTGGTTGCTCGCAGGCTCTTGCAATTGGCCCAGCACTAGGTTGCGTTGGTGTTGATTGCTACTCTGCAGAGGTCACGCCCATGGTTCCCTCAATTAATGAGAATGGCGATAGTTTGCCCAGGTTTAATTGCAAGCATTCAGAGCTCTTCTAGACCGAATGGGAACACGCTTAGTGGACCAAGGCCTTCTACACCGGATGACATGACTCCTTTCAGGGTGCTTGGATTATGTTCCGCGATCAACTCCCCGTCACCTCTGTATCACATGGACGCCGGGTGATCGATCGGCCTTCGGTCATCATGACAAGTGTGGTCCGCTTGATGCGAGGGACTAACACTGGTTTCCGTATCTAACCCTCAACATCCTTGTAGAGGTTTCACCTTGCTAGGCCACCTGGAGCTGGAATTTTTACCCTACGTTCAGGACGTTTTTGACACTATGGCCGGTGGAGTGTCTGAAGACTTACCTGGAGGATACGCAGACACTTTGTTCTTTTCCTTCCACGCTCCCCACCTACCAGTGTCCACTCCTACATTGGCACGATGGGTTTAATGACCGCTATATTCGCTGCTATCGACATGTCGTTTGTTACATCCCACTTGGTACATGGAGATATGATGTCCAAGGCCTCGGAGGGCGGTTGTCGTTTGGAGGATACCTTATGGGCTGTTGTCCGGTGGCGAATCGAGTTTCGTGATTTCTATTTCAGGCCGATTGATCACATTGCATCTCATATGGTGGCTCAGCTTTGAACCTGCATAACACTCGCCTCCGTGTCTTTAATAAAATTCCCAGATTTTACTATTAACATGACGTAAAGTCATGATTTTATTAAAGACACGGAGGCGAGTATTATTCCCACCCACCCTCCCAGTGTTTGGTTTTGGGATGAGATGCTGTTGGCCTTTCAGGTATGTTGCAATCCAGTCTGTTTATTGTATATATTGTGTATATTTACTGATGAGGTTTCAATTTTTTATGGTTTGGTACTAATGGTAATTTTCTACATTCTAGGTTTGAGTTCCTAGACTGCTCCTGACGAATTTATTTGGTGAGTTTCAGTTTGGAGTTTGGATTTTACCATATTTCTCTCTTTTGTAGCTTGAAGTTCAGTTTGTTGCTGTTTCCTGTTCTTACCGGTGTGTGATGTTGGTTCATGTTTCCTGGTCTTCGGTTCGCAAGAAAGAGGGGGATTGTGGGAGACACAGGCCTTTTATAGTCACTTCCTCTGTTATATGATTGGTTGCCTGTGTGCCTATACAGTTTTTTTTTTTCTTTCATTTTGATATATTTATATTTCTCTGTCTTTGATGCTGAGAGTAATAAATAAAGAGATATGCATAATACTCGTCTCCGTGTCTTTAATAAAATCATGACTTTACGTCATGTTAATAGTAAAATCTGGGAATTGTACTCTTAATAGTTGATAACATGAGAATTATGCTGACTGTTATTTACATCAATTATTTAGGAAAATG
>OW240923.1:46392616-46424441 GCA_933207985.1 Pelobates cultripes
TCATTTTAAAATTTTCATAATGATAGGAAAACATTTATTTATCCATCTATTTATTTTATTTCATTTTTGCAGGGGTTGTTTTCGGTATAAACACTATATCCTAGAAAGTAGAATTTGTTTTTGTTTTAGTAAGTTTGTAAATATTTTAAAATACTAAACAAAATAATTTACAGCTATCCACAACCCCATTGAGAATCAATATGAGATTTAAAAAAATAAAAAAAAATTACCGTTCCTTATCTCCAAGTCTGTATCTTAAAAGGCTCCTTAAAATATCTTTGGAATATCAAATGTAACATGTAAACATCTACAGACCTAAATAGAAATTAACTCATAGGATATCATTGTGCTACACTGTAGCATTATTACGGCTGCTAGTGTGGTCCAACACGCAGAAACTATGTAAAGATATACATACAACAGGAAAAGGAAATAAAAGGACAGAGCGTAAACCGGACTAATACGCTAGAGATAGAGAATGGTCAAAGGGAAAGCCGAGGTCAAGGAAGCCAGAAATACTCAGATACCGTTTAAACAAGCCAAGTCAGGAGAACCAGAATTCGGAATAACCAGGGAAAAGCCAAGATCAGGATACCAGGAAGTAATATTCACAAAGATAAATGCACTCTAGGGAACCAGGAACAGGAAACCACAACAGGGCAAGGTACTGGGGTGAATTAGGGATTTAAATATCCCTCTCTAGGCTCTGATTGGTCAGAGGGTGACCTCTGAATGTGCACGTGCGTTGATGTTGTGACTTCACGCGTACGTTGGTATAATTTTGGGGGGTGGAGCCATGGATGGACGTGACCTCATGGTCAACGCCATCTTGGATTTCCCCGAGCGGCATGGAGGAATGGTTCCCGGCTCGCCACTGAGCAGGTAAGCTGAGTGAGTTGGTGCGGTCGTGCCGGTCGGGCACGGATGCACATGGCGGCAAGCCGGGGGCCGTGACAAGCATTTAAAGATTAAATGCTAAACTACACTATGTACTCACATGGTAGCAGATAAAATATGTCTTCCATTCATGGGTAAAGCGCTACTTCTTCACTCACGTGTTTTTCCCATAAATGTAGGCAAAAAAAAAAAAAAAAAAGCCAAACCTTTGCAAGAAAATCTTTTAATACATAAATGCACTTACAAAGTAAAATGAAATCTAGCATATCAACATTTATCATAGGCATCGGCTCCCAATCTTAATTTCTTGGAAAGGAAGATAGCTGAACCCAAATGACATTATAAATAAAATATAAAGACTACTCTATGTGCTTCACTGTTCTGCATGAACGTCTTTAGAAGATAAAATGTAGACAGAGTTTTCTAATATTGTTTAAATATTTTCATAGTTGCAAAATGTTTTTGGAGTATATGTTCAGAATGCTGTATTATGCTCTCTGTGTCTGCAGGGTTTCTCTTTGAGAAAAATTTGACAGGTCGCTAGACAGTACAAGTTAGGAAGTCTGCAATGGACAAAAAGGATCAGCTTAGCTGCAGAATACAAACAAAGTAATATTTTAGGCTTTTAGAAAGGAAATTTTGAAAATCTATTGCGTATTCTTATCTGTATTGTTTGAATGTATTAATTTTGTATCCTAGACATTCCCTTTAAAGAATTTTAGCCTAGTACAATCGTTGCTACTTATGCTTGAAAAATAAGTAACAGAGTTAGAGTAGTTAAACCCAGCAGTAAGCTTTTAAGTAAACATCACTGACTGTTTAACCCCTTAAGGACTGGACTGTTTTTGCGATGTTGTACATTTGCGACCAGGCATATTTTTACACTTTTGTGGTGTTTGTGTTTGGCTGGAATTTTCCGCTCTCTCATTTACTGTTCCCATACAAATTATATATTGTTTTTTTCAGGACAAAAGGGGCTTTCTTTACATACCATTATTTATATAATCTCATGTATTTTAAATAAAAAAAATAAAAAAATGATGAAAAATTGAAAAAAATACATGTTTTTTGACTTTTACTTGAAAAATCTTTTACTCATCTACAAAAGCAAATTAAAAAAACTGCTAAATGGATTAAAAATTTTGTCCTGAGTTTAAAAATACCCCGTGTTTACATGCTTTTTTGCTTTTTTTTGCATGTTATAGGGCTATAGGTACAAGTAGAATATTGCGGTTTCAAAACATACATTTTTTAAATTTATCAATAGTGACATTGTAACACTATTATCTGTCATAAATCTCTGAATAACACCCCACATGTACATATTTTTTTTAAAGTAGACAACCCAGGGTATTCAATATGGGGTATGTCCAGTCTTTTTTAGTAGCCACTTAGTCGAAAACACTGGCCAAAGTAAGCATTCATATTTGTTTGTGTGTGAAAAAGTAAAAAAACTAAATTGAACGCTAATTTTGGCCAGTGTTTGTGACCAAGTGGTTACTAAAAAAGACTGGACATACCCCATTTGCAATACCTTGGGTTGTCTTCTTTTGCAAATGGTATGCCATCATGGGGGTAATTCTCATTCCTGGGCTACCATACGCTCTCAAAGGCAACGTAACCAACCTGGCCATTTTCAATGTAAAAATATTTGACCCATATATTTGACCTTGTAACTTTCAAAAATGCTATAAAACCTGTACATGGGGGGTACTGTTTTACTCAGGAGACATCGCTGAACACAAATATTAGTGTTTAAAAACTGGAAAACGTATCACAACAATTATATCATCAGTAAAAGTGCTGTTTGTGTGTGAAAAATGCAAAAAAGTCACTTTCACTGACAATATCATCGCTGTGATATGTTTTACTGTTTTGAATCACTAATATTTGTGTTCAGCGAAGTCTCCCGAGTAAAACAGTACCCCCCATGTACAGGTTTTAGGGTGTCGTAGAACGTTACAGGGTAAAATACAGTGCTAGCAAATTCAATTCTCTGGAATTTCGGCCTGGGTTGGCAGGCAGGTCCCTTAAATTGCAATCAATAAAATTACTGAATTATGTAAAACTATTACATAAATACGCACGTAGAATTTAAATATATATGCATATTTATATATCTGAAGTCTACGTGTATATTTATATAATTATTTATGTAATTTTGTATATGGACATATGTATATTTCTTATTATTTTTATTTATTTTTATATACATAGATATATATACAAATTCATTCTAAGTGTATTTTGATATAAATATATATTAATTTTAAAATACACTATATCCTAGAAAGTAGAATTTGTTTTTGTTTTAGTAAGTTTGTAAATATTTTAAAATACTAAACAAAATAATTTACAGCTATCCACAACCCCATTGAGAATCAATATGAGATTAAAAAAAATAAATAAAAAATTACCGTTCCTTATCTCCAAGTCTGTATCTTAAAAGGCTCCTTCAAATATCTTTGGAATATCAAATGTAACATGTAAACATCTACAGACCTAAATAGAAATTAACTCATAGGATATCATTGTGCTACACTGTAGCATTATTACGGCTGCTAGTGTGGTCCAACACGCAGAAACTATGTAAAGATATACATACAACAGGAAAAGGAAATAAAAGGACAGAGCGTAAACCGGACTAATACGCTAGAGATAGAGAATGGTCAAAGGGAAAGCCGAGGTCAAGGAAGCCAGAAATACTCAGATACCGTTTAAACAAGCCAAGTCAGGAGAACCAGAATTCGGAATAACCAGGGAAAAGCCAAGATCAGGATACCAGGAAGTAATATTCACAAAGATAAATGCACTCTAGGGAACCAGGAACAGGAAACCACAACAGGGCAAGGTACTGGGGTGAATTAGGGATTTAAATATCCCTCTCTAGGCTCTGATTGGTCAGAGGGTGACCTCTGAATGTGCACGTGCGTTGATGTTGTGACTTCACGCGTACGTTGGTATAATTTTGGGGGGTGGAGCCATGGATGGACGTGACCTCATGGTCAACGCCATCTTGGATTTCCCCGAGCGGCATGGAGGAATGGTTCCCGGCTCGCCACTGAGCAGGTAAGCTGAGTGAGTTGGTGCGGTCGTGCCGGTCGGGCACGGATGCACATGGCGGCAAGCCGGGGGCCGTGACAAGCATTTAAAGATTAAATGCTAAACTACACTATGTACTCACATGGTAGCAGATAAAATATGTCTTCCATTCATGGGTAAAGCGCTACTTCTTCACTCACGTGTTTTTCCCATAAATGTAGGCAAAAAAAAAAAAAAAAAAGCCAAACCTTTGCAAGAAAATCTTTTAATACATAAATGCACTTACAAAGTAAAATGAAATCTAGCATATCAACATTTATCATAGGCATCGGCTCCCAATCTTAATTTCTTGGAAAGGAAGATAGCTGAACCCAAATGACATTATAAATAAAATATAAAGACTACTCTATGTGCTTCACTGTTCTGCATGAACGTCTTTAGAAGATAAAATGTAGACAGAGAGTTTTCTAATATTGTTTAAATATTTTCATAGTTGCAAAATGTTTTTGGAGTATATGTTCAGAATGCTGTATTATGCTCTCTGTGTCTGCAGGGTTTCTCTTTGAGAAAAATTTGACAGGTCGCTAGACAGTACAAGTTAGGAAGTCTGCAATGGACAAAAAGGATCAGCTTAGCTGCAGAATACAAACAAAGTAATATTTTAGGCTTTTAGAAAGGAAATTTTGAAAATCTATTGCGTATTCTTATCTGTATTGTTTGAATGTATTAATTTTGTATCCTAGACATTCCCTTTAAAGAATTTTAGCCTAGTACAATCGTTGCTACTTATGCTTGAAAAATAAGTAACAGAGTTAGAGTAGTTAAACCCAGCAGTAAGCTTTTAAGTAAACATCACTGACTGTTTAACCCCTTAAGGACTGGACTGTTTTTGCGATGTTGTACATTTGCGACCAGGCATATTTTTACACTTTTGTGGTGTTTGTGTTTGGCTGGAATTTTCCGCTCTCTCATTTACTGTTCCCATACAAATTATATATTGTTTTTTTCAGGACAAAAGGGGCTTTCTTTACATACCATTATTTATATAATCTCATGTATTTTAAATAAAAAAAATAAAAAAATGATGAAAAATTGAAAAAAATACATGTTTTTTGACTTTTACTTGAAAAATCTTTTACTCATCTACAAAAGCAAATTAAAAAAACTGCTAAATGGATTAAAAATTTTGTCCTGAGTTTAAAAATACCCCGTGTTTACATGCTTTTTTGCTTTTTTTTGCATGTTATAGGGCTATAGGTACAAGTAGAATATTGCGGTTTCAAAACATAAATTTTTTAAATTTATCAATAGTGACATTGTAACACTATTATCTGTCATAAATCTCTGAATAACACCCCACATGTACATATTTTTTTTAAAGTATACAACCCAGGGTATTCAATATGGGGTATGTCCAGTCTTTTTTAGTAGCCACTTAGTCGAAAACACTGGCCAAAGTAAGCATTCATATTTGTTTGTGTGTGAAAAAAGTAAAAAAACTAAATTGAACGCTAATTTTGGCCAGTGTTTGTGACCAAGTGGTTACTAAAAAAGACTGGACATACCCCATTTGCAATACCTTGGGTTGTCTTCTTTTGCAAATGGTATGCCATCATGGGGGTAATTCTCATTCCTGGGCTACCATACGCTCTCAAAGGCAACGTAACCAACCTGGCCATTTTCAATGTAAAAATATTTGACCCATATATTTGACCTTGTAACTTTCAAAAATACTATAAAACCTGTACATGGGGGGTACTGTTTTACTCAGGAGACTTTGCTGAACACAAATATTAGTGTTTAAAAACTGGAAAACGTATCACAACAATTATATCATCAGTAAAAGTGCTGTTTGTGTGTGAAAAATGCAAAAAAAGTCACTTTCACTGACAATATCATCGCTGTGATATGTTTTACTGTTTTGAATCACTAATATGTGTTCAGCGAAGTCTCCCGAGTAAAACAGTACCCCCCATGTACAGGTTTTAGGGTGTCGTAGAACGTTACAGGGTAAAATACAGTTCTAGCAAATTCAATTCTCTGGAATTTCGGCCTGGGTTGGCAGGCAGGTCCCTTAAATTGCAATCAATAAAATTACTGAATTATGTAAAACTATTACATAAATACGCACGTAGAATTTAAATATATATGCATATTTATATATTTGAAGTCTACGTGTATATTTATATAATTATTTATGTAATTTTGTATATGGACATATGTATATTTCTTATTATTTTTATTTATTTTTATATACATAGATATATATATAAATTCATTCTAAGTGTATTTTGATATAAATATATATTAATTTTAAAATACAGTTAGAATAAAATTTCATATAGATATTTTTTATTTTTTTATTATTTTAAATTTTTTTTATTTAATTTAAATTACTTATTATTTATATTTTATAATAATATATATACAATATATATAGTTATTATATATATTATATATATACACGTGTGTAATTTAATTATAAGTGTATTTTTATATTATACGTACATATTAATATAAAAATACACTTAGTATGGCTTTATATAGATGATATATAGACATATTATATAGATATATTATATGTCTATATATCATTTATATACACAGATATAATTTTTTAAATTTATTATTAACATTAACTTTATTTTTTTTTAATTATTTTACACATGCAGGGAGACTGCCTGTCAGCACAGACAGTCCCCCTGCAGGCAGCACTATGGACACCTATTGAGACCATGTGATCGCTCTGTTAAGCGATCACATGGCCACAGGGGTCCTAAATCAGTGTGGGGAGACCGTCTGGGCTGCAGGCAGTCTCCCCACAACCGGAGCAACACTGATCGCCGCCGGGGGAACGACAGCGATCAGGTAAGTACCCCCAGACCGTTAGGACGGTTCAGGACCGTCATCGGTCCTCAAGGCAAAAATGCAGATGACGGTCCTGAACCGTCCTCGGTCGCTAAGGGGTTAAAGCACCACTATAGTGCCCTGAGGGTGCCCCCAACCTCAGGGTCCCCCTTCCGCCGGGCAGGATGGAGAGGAAGGGGTTAAACGTACCTCTTTCTCCAGCGCCGGGCGGGGAGCTCTCTTCCTCCTCTCCTCCTCTTCGGCTGAATGCGCATGCGTGGCAGGAGCCGTGCGCGCATTCAGCCAGCCCATAGGAAAGCATTCACAATGTGATTGTCACAGTGAGAAAACACGGAAGCCCTCTAGCGGCTGTCAATGAGACAGCCACTAGAGGTTGGATTAACCCTAACAAACATAGCAGTTTCTCTGAAACTGCTATGTTTATAGAAAAAAGGGTTAACCCTAGATGGACCAGGCACCCAGACCACCTCATTAAGCTGAAGTGGTCTGGGTACCTATAGTGGTCCTTTAACTAGCAGATATGAATAACTTTGGCACATGCCAAATTTTGAAGAGCTTCATTCACCCCCACTCCCCAAAAAAAAATCATAAAAAAAAAAATCATAGAAGGCATGCCTCCCAATGCTAGTGTCATATGAATCGGGACTCTAGTGGGAGGGAGGTAAAGGGGCTGGCCAGTGACTCAATCACATCATTAGCTCTGTCCAAAAGGGATGAGTTATTGGCAGGTCAGCCTGGTGTGAATGCACATGCATCAACCATGCAAGCCAGCCCAGCCTACTGAGGACAAACCCTGCAGTGACTATACTTTCAGTGCTCCCTGCAGGGTCCAAGTACCCTAATCATACCAAAAGCACGTCTATTGTTGCACTTGTGTTATAAATGTTGGGAACACCGGGGAACTAAGGTGGGACAGAGGGACAGGACCTTCAAATAGGGACATGTAGAAGGTAACATATAAACCATATGTACATTCATGATTAAAAGTTAGAGAAAGGAGAGTTATGTTCATAAAAGGGGATAGTTTGATAGATTCATAAACATTTGGAAGGAAGAAAACTGCAGAAAGGTTGGAAAGAAGTACCTGGAGGGACAAAGATACAATTATTAACCAGGTAGCCATTTAGTCACTGTCCAAAAAAAGCCAAAAAAAAGAGGATAAATTGCAGGCAGATCTACATTTTTTCTCCTTCTGATATAGTTTTCATCGACTGCCAGTGGTGACAAGTCTAAACATGTACAATCCTTGTCAGACAGCAATGCAGAAGATTCCATTCAATATGGAAGCCTATAACTAAGCTGATGTGTGGGACAGGATGTGGTGTTACAATAGCAACACCGTACGGAGAGACAAAAAATAAAGTATAATTAGGTGCTAATACTCTCAAGCACTCCCTCCAGTGCCTAAACAATACTAAATACAAAAAGAGATTGCACACTAGAATAACTCAAAAGAGATATATACATAAATGCTTTTATTAAACCACAATAGGCATAATAAACAAAGCACAAAGTAAAGTGACAACAAATAATGCAATTAAAATATATACAATGATATTTACCACAAATTCCACAAGCCTAAGCTGGCAGAAACACTAGCCCCTAATACCCCCCAACATATCAGAACCTCTTGGTTACCTGTTTCAAGGGTGTGTGCATCAAGATTACCAGTATCTCCTTATATTTCCCATATACAGCTGATGGCCATCAGTGCACAAACTAATCCGACCCTGTAAGTGACATCATCACTTCCCGTTTCCGTTAGAAACAAAAACCTTCCCCAAACATATTATCCCCCATAGGTAAGATCCATTGGATACGAAACCATATAAAATCAAGAAAACAGAGGTCTCCATAATGTTTGCCATGTACATCAAAGACATATCTCGAAGATAAGTACTCAAACTGACATGCGCATGTGCATTCATCACGGCTTATTACACTTAAGCCATTATACTCACTGGTAAATGTCCATAACCTAAACAGACCACACAGCCAAATGAGCACCACGCACATGCGCCGCAAATATGTAACTCAGCAAGCCCGGTTAGTGCTTGTAACAAAAAAAACTAGCAATACAAAATACTAGCAGTGCGAATGACTGTACTGTATGATCGTGCGCCTCACTGCAATAGTGCACTCGTGCCCTGTCAAAGATAAAAGAATAACACTATATACAAATAGAAACAAATGGAATGACACTAAAAGATAATTGGGAAATAAAATCTCAGTATAATAGTTGAAAAATCAAAAATAGGCTTATTCTATTCAGAAATGTATAATTGTGATGTACTATTAGTACAAGTATGTGAAATACTAAAAATAAAAACCACCACCACACTAAAATAAAATTACTGGACTCAAGAAACAGCGCATTAAATTCGTAAACCGAGGTCCCACTGTATAGTACCAATTAACAGAAAGAATAGAGAAACCATAATAAATCCAGCACTAAATAGTTGCTGTACCGAGCACTCATACATAGATGCCCAATAAAAAAAATTGGTTTAAAATGACTATCCATCATGAACAACAACAAAAATCATCCATCACTCCAAGAGACTTCCATCACTTTATCCAATAGATCATCCGTCGCTCGAGTACCAACTCTGCTCCTTACGTCCAGATACATATCCAACCATAGTCCATCTCACCAAAATCTATAAACAAATATATATAAAATTTAAAAACAATATAGATACAAACTTTACACAGGCAGAAGAATACCAGAATATTCATAAGAAAGGAGAGAGATCTCTCTTCATTAAGGCCTTTCGGGTACTGTGTCTGCAATTCATATATCCAGTGTAATTCACGCTGTTTAAGTATCATTGCTCTCGATCCACCTCTTACCGAGGGTTTAACTGCTTGCAAAATCATGTACCTTAGTTGAGAAACAAAATGCTTCTTCTCTGTAAAATGTCGGACCACTGGGCATTGTACTTTGTTGATTCTAATACTGTTCTTATGCTCCCTAATCCTAGTCGTAAATTTTCTTGTGGTCTTGGTCACATAGGCAAAGCCACAAGGGCATTTAAGCATATACACCACAAAATCACTGACAATTGTGGAATTCACTAATTGCTGATATTTTACCAGTCCTTGGATGCACAAAATAATCACCAATAATCACTCCATTGCAATTAATGCAGTGTCCACAACGATACATACCTGTTGGTGCTTTCAGCCATGACTCCTTTTACCCTGTTCATCTATGTCCACATTACGCATCAAATGGTCACAGAAATTCTTGTTTCTCTTAATTGAAACAGGGGTTTCTCATTAAAACACATCCGCAACTTCAAATATGATTGCAAAATCTTCCAATGCTTCTTTACAATGTGTTTGATCTCCTGCAAGTGTGTTGAATATGTCGTTACGTAAGGGACACCAATGTTCTTATCCCTAATCCTCTTCTGTAATAACTGTTCTCTAGGTAATAGTTTAGCCTTGTTTTTACATTCTACCAATGTTTCGGTTTCATATCCCCTAGAAGAGAAAGCTTGTATCAACTAATTTGCTGTTCTATAATATCCAACATCATTGGATACTATCCGTCGTACCCTTACAAATTGCCCATAAGGCAAATGCCTGATGAAATGTGATGGATGAAAGGAGCTAGCATGTATGTATGGTCACTATTTTTGGTGTCATTTTTCTTTTTTCTTTTCTGTCCAGTATTTTTACTTTAGTGTGGTGGTTTTTATTTTTAGTATTTCACATGTAGTATTTCATAGCTACACCAATCGGAGTAATGGTGGGCGGAGCTTAATGCCGAAACAGATATGCATGTGTATTTTCTATTATCATGGATACAATCTCGATCCCTGTGCAGCCTTAGCTACAACTAACCAAAATAGCAACAAATTCTCAGCTAAAAATTATTTTATTAATGCATAGCCAAATAAATATTACTGAATATTACAATAGTATAAAAGTACATCATGTCAGAAATGCAATAGTAATAAATTCTAATCAAAGAGATAGATATAACATATCTTGTTAAAGTTCTAAAGTATATGACACTATGTCTTAAAACTGATTTAATTGGAAATAGGTAGGAATATGCACTCAGATCCAGGGGATACGTTACACAAACGTAATATATTCGGTATTTGTATAATTACTCATTTTATGTGGTTTTTATGTTTCATTTAAAATGGCGATTTGCCTCTGTCCTGGGAGATAATTGAATTACTTCTCAATTATCCCCAGGGCAGAGGGGAGAAAACCAGGATGCGTTGTGGGAATATTCTGTGCCTGTATGTCTTAAAGTGCTACATGTCTGTCTGTAATTACAGTCTCCCATTTGGTCCGCTAGGGGAGTGTCCACCAGGTGGGAGACCTGCATAAATACGGGCGGGTAGCCCACAGTAAAGCCAGTTCTTGTTTTACCCTCAATGCGGAGCTTGATCTCGTTATTGGAGGATTTACTATACACGGTTAGCGACTGATTGCTGGAAACGTAAGCCGCTTGGAGGATATATTTGTTCGGCTGTTAGCCGCGATTCGTGGATTTATTATTCGGGAGTTTGGCGCATTCCCCTGGCTGCAGTTCATGCGGTTGAGGTATATACAAATTGAGCCTGCATTACTGAGGAGGGGGAAGCTTAACTAAACGGTGGTTTCACTCCTGTGTGCCAGGGGTATCGTAACAATTGGTGGCAAGCAACGGGATGAGTCCCACCGCCCAGAAAGTCAGCTACACAACCCAGTTTGGTGGAGGAAATGCAGTATGAGGAATTAAGGCGTGCCAACCTTAAGGACATACTAGAACGCCGAGGACGGTCAGGAAGTAATCTTAAAAAAAAAACCGGGAGATTATTGCCTTGCTACTTGAAATGGATGCAGCGCACGGAGTGAATATTACAATAGTATAAAAGTACATCATGTCAGAAATGCAATAGTAATAAATTCTAATCAAAGAGATAGATATAACATATCTTGTTAAAGTTCTAAAGTATATGACATTGTGTCTTAAAACTGATTTAATTGGAAATACTATGTTAAATGGCTATATCTGTTTGTATGAAAGTAGCTGGAAAAAGGAATTTTTAAATCTCAAACATTGCTTTTCTTAAAAAGGCAAAAAGGGAACAGTACTCCAGACAGGTGTAAAGTATAAAAGGATATAGACTAGCACAGTAAATATATATATTTCATATAACGGTATAATGTCCTCAGTAGTCCATAATTATAGTAGAAATCCTTACAGTGGTATAAATAGTAACAGTTTAACTAATATATACTCATTATGATAAGGTCTAAGATTCAATAAAGGGGGTAAAAGTAAAGCCTTCATTGAGGCCATTTGGAGACAAAGTATCCAACTTACGAATCCAAAAGCACTCTCTTTGTTTCAAAAGCATATCCAAATCACCGCCTCTTTTTCCCATTTGTACTTTTTCAACGCCAACGAATTTAAATCATCTGGGTGAATCGCTATGATGTAACCTAGCGTGTCTAGCAACAGGTGTGTCTCTTTCAAATGTTACTGATTGGATATGTTCCATCATGCGTCTTTTTAAAGGGCGTATAGTTTTCCCTACATATTTTTTTACCACATTTACAAGTGAGAAGGTAGACCCCTGTTGAATTACAATTGAAAAACTGTTTTATAACACTAACCATATTTGTGACGCATGTGCGTGTTTGTGGCAGATGTGCGGCGTGCTCGTTTGGCTGTGTGGTCTATTTTGGTTCTGGGCATTTGCCAGTGAGTATAATGGCTTAAGTGTAATAAGCCGTAATGAACACGCATGAGCAAGTCCGTTCGAGTACTTATCTTTGACATATCACTTTGATGTACATGACAAACATTATGGAGACCTCTGTATTCTTGATTTATATGGTTTAATGTACAATGGATATTACCTATGGGGGATTATGTTTGGGGAATGTTTTGGTTTCAAACTGAAACCGGAAGTGATTATGTCACTTCCGGGGTTGGATTAGTTTTTGCACTTATGGCCAACAGCTGTATATGGGAAATCTAAGGAGATACTGGTAAGATTCATGCAAACACCCTTGAGAAATGCAATCCAGGAGGTGCCGAAACGTTGGGGGTATTAGGGGCTCGTGTTTCTGCCAGATTATGCTTGTGGAATTTGTGGTAAATATTGTATATTTTGTTTGCCTTATTTGTTGTCACTTTACTTTGTGCTTTGTTTATTATGCCTATTGTGGTTTAATAAAAGCATTTATGTATATATCTCTTTGGAGTTATTCTAGTGTGCAATCTCTTTTTGTATTTAGTATTGTTTAGGCACTGGAGGGAGTGCTTGAGAGTATTAGCACCTAATTATACTTTATTTTTTGTCTCTCCGTACGGTGTTGCTATTGTAACACTACACATCAGCTTAGTTATAGGCTTCCATATTGAATGGAATCTTCTGCATTGCTGTCTGACAAGGATTGTACATGTTTAGACTTGTCACCACTGTCAGTCGATGAAAACTATATCAGAAGGAGAAAAAATGTAGATCTGCCTGCAATTTATCCTCTTTTTTTTTGGCTTTTTTTGTACAGTGACTAAATGGCTACCTGGTTAATAATTGTATCTTTGTCCCTCCAGGTACTTCTTTCCAACCTTTCTGCAGTTTTCTTCCTTCCAAATGTTTATGAATCTATCAAACTATCCCCTTTTATGAACATAACTCTCCTTTCTCTAACTTTTAATCATGAATGTACATATGGTTTATATGTTACCTTCTACATGTCCCTATTTGAATGTCCTGTCCCTCTGTCCCACCTTAGTTCCCTGGTGTCCCCAACATTTATAACACAAGTGCAACAATAGACGTGCTTTTAGGGGCTCGTGTTTCTGCCAGCGTAGGCTTGTGGAATTTGTGGTAAATATCATTGTATATATTTTAATTGCATTACTTGTCACTTTACTTTGTGCTTTGTTTATTATGCCTATTGTGGTTTAATAAAAGCATTTATGCATATATCTCTTTGGAGTTCTTCTAGTGTGCAATCTCTTTTTGTATTATTTAGTGTTACAATAGCACCATCAGCTGTGATACATATTATGTCTGTATTAAAGGTTTTAAAAAGAAAGACGATGGCTAGGAGAACAGGTGGTGGACATCAATTGTATTACAAGAAAAGATCAGAGGTAGTATGGCAAAAGTGGCGGTCATCAGCCTTGCCTGCAGTATAGACATGAAAGATCTGTCGACATTGACACCAAAACCATACACAATCATCGTATAGCCAACATTATGCAGTTTTCATAACTATTCACTATTAAGGTGACGCATCAATTAGCCCCTTAAGGACACATGACGTGTGACATGTCATGATTCCCTTTTATTCCAGAAGTTTGGTCCTTAAGGGGTTAAAGCTGTACTCTACGCAACATAACCACTTCATCCAGCTAAGTGGTTATGTTGCTTAGTGTGTCTATTTAAGATAGGAGTATGTGCAATATATATAATGCCTGCTACTAATCTAATATTTATTTTTATTATAGTTCAAGGTCCTTCAAAGTAAAAAATGCAAGCAACACTGCCTACACAAGAGTAGTAATGGACAGTCATTTCCAACGCATCTAAATTCTCATTTGCACTTGATGATTTTTTGAATTAGTGCAGTTGTTAAAAATTTCAAATTGTGTTAAAAAGTCCAACACTTTAATGCTTTCACATTAAAACTGAATGGCATAAATAGCCACAGTACTTTTTTGAAAGTCAGTTTACAGATCTGTAACATGCATTTCTAGGTTCCTGAAACACCTGTGGCTTGAGCCCTAATGACCCCTACACAAACAAAGATTTGAAGATGTCATAACGTATCATTGCCTGTGTTATGTTCCCTCCCACGTTATGTTATGTCCCAGCCTCTATGTTTTGTCACCTGTTCACTGTTATGTCCCCTCCTGAGCTTTTTTCCTGGCTATGCTTTCAGGATCATACTATTTTGTATTTTGTTATTTATATTTAGAGTAATGTACACAACCTAAGTTATGAGACACTATACAATCTTTATTTAACCCCGTAAGGACCAAACTTCTGGAATAAAAGGGAATCATGACATGTCACACATGTCATGTGTCCTTAAGGGGTTAAAGGACCACTATGGGCACCCAGACCACTTCAGCTCAATGAAGTGGTCTGAGTGCCAGGTCCCTCTAGTTTTAACCCTGCAGATGAAAACATAGCAGTTTCAGAGAAACCCTGCCTCCAGTGGCTGTCTCTAGCCTCTAGTGGCTGTCTCACTGACAGCCGCTAGAGGTCGCTTCCACGATTCTCACTGTGAAAATCACAGTGAGAAGTCGCTTACGTCTCTGGCCTTGCATGAGCATTCGGCTCTACTTCGGAGCCAACATCAGAGGGGGAGGAGAGGTCACCAGCGCTGAGGGAGCCAGGTGCTGGATAAAGGTAAGATTCAGGATATAGGTTTGTCTTACCATTTTTCCATATCTTGCATTAAGGTCTGAATTAGCGTGACATAATTCAGTTGGTGAATTTTGGTTGGGTCGCCTGGGAGTTGTATCCGTAGGTACTTAAGGTGGTCTTTTACTATAGGGATATTGTGTGTTTCCTGCAATGCTGCAATGTCCTCTACTGACAGACCGATCGGGAGGGCACTGGATTTTTCTAGATTCGCTTTGAATCCAGAGACGGTTCCGAATTGTGTTAATACTTCTTTGAGGGCTTCCATGGATTCCAGAGGCTTCATAAGGGTCAGCAGGACATCGTACGCGTACGTGGAGGCAAGGAACTCCTGTTCTCCCACTCCTATCCCCGTTATGCATGGGTATAGCCTGCATAAGAGGCTCCAATGTGAGCACGAATAGGAGCAAGGAGAGGACTGTCTAGTCCCGTTCCCCAGTTTAAATGCTTTGGGCCCGGTTCCGGCTATTCTTGTACAGATGCGTGTTCGTACGTGGCTTTAATCAATGTTCCGTATCATTCAGGGAAGTCCAGAAATTTCAGCAGACCAAACAGGAAAGGCCATTTGACCCTGTCAAAAGACTTCTCCGCGTCTATTGATACCAGCAATGTTGGTCTTTTGTCGCCAGATGAGGTTGATATTCCATCTGGTATTCTCAAAGAGCTGTTTGTCCGGTACAAATCCCACCTGGTCTGGATTTATCAGCGTCTTCAGCACGGGATTAAGTCGGTCCACCAGGATCTTCGCCAGGATCTTGATGTCGTGGTTAATCAAAGAGATTGGTCTATAGTTATTGGGGAGTAACGGGTCTCTTCCTGGTTTTTGTAGAAGTATTATGTTGGCTAGGGATATGCTACCCTCCGTACTCCTGCCTTCCATGAGGTCGATAAAGAGCCGTTCCAAACATGGCGAGAGTTCCTTGCTAAAGGTCTTGTAGTATGCCACATCAAAGCCGTCTTGTCGAGGCGCTTTATTACCCTCGAGCCCCGCTATTGCCCTATCTACTTTTTCTCGCGTGATAGCGTCATTGAGGAGCTGTGCCTCTGCGGTCTGGAATTTTGGCAGGTCCAGGTCCTTTAGGAAGTCTAGCATGAGTTTCATTGCTTCCTCCTGTGCAGTTTGGCTTCTAGGTGTGTGGTTGCAGAGCTTCGTGTAATAGTCAGTGAAGACCTGGGCTATGTCAGACGGAGAGTTTTTAATCGAGTCATCGTCATGTCTAATCGTGGTGATATGCGTATGGTTCTGTCATGGTTGTAATGGCCAGCAATGTGTCCATCTTTTTTCGAAATAAGTCCTCTTTGTCCAAGTGAGCGCCTTTACGATATCATCCATCATTAGTTCTGAGATGGATCTCCTGGTCTCCCTCAGCTGTTCCAGGAGTTGTGGGGTTGGTAACGTTTTGTGCTTTTGTTCTGTTTTCCTCAGTGATTCCAGTAGTCGAGACAACTCCTTCATTTTTTGTGCCTTCTTTCATGACAACGTAATGGATCCGATCTTTGAGTCCATCACCCTGGCTATACTTACGTTATTCCCTAAGAAGTAATTGATCCTAGAGTAGGTTCCATGTGGGGCAGAGTAGAATGTATAATCCAACTCCCCGGGGTGCTGAGCCCGCCACATGTCTAATAAACTGGTGTTTTGGAGGAATTTGTGTGTCAGGGATCCGCGGGCGGCTAGGAGGGGAGGCTGCATGCCACTTGCAGCACTCACCCTCAGTCCGTCGCCGCCCACGGTCTCCCCTCGTCTCACCTGTCGGCGAGCGGCGTCTCCTCTCTGCCGCCCGCCGCTCGCGTCCTCCACGCCCCCCAGCGGCAGCATGTATAATGCTGCACGCTGGGAGGACACTAAATTATGCAAACGCCTGGGTCACGTGAGTGACCCGGCGTTAAAGAAACAGTACCTCAATCACAGTGGGAGGTATAGATATCCGCCATGTGTGATTGTTAATTCTGATTGGAAGTTATCCAATCAGAATTAAACCTAGGGTATTTATACTTACCTTTCCTGTCCCTCAGTGCCCTGTTGTGGTCTTGTGATACCTGTAGCGTAGTGTTCTCGTCTTGCTCTCTGGTTACTGATTATTTGGCTTGTTATTTCGATTATCCTGTCTTCTCCACTCCTTTGACCTCGGCTTGTTTCTTGTTCTCCTGTTTTCTGGCTCCCTTTACTTGGCTTGTCTCCTGACCATTCTTAGTGTGCTTAGCCCGGCCACTCTAAGGACCCGGTATAGTACCCTTCCTGTCTGTGACCTGTTAGCGTGTTAGGTTCCGGAATCGTGACATTACAACAGGGGCACCATGGAACCTGCTGACATTCCACAGCTGTTAGTAAATCAGGAGGCTAGAATGGATGGTTTAGACCACCGTATGGATCAGTTTGCTCAGGCTTTACAAACCATACTGGCTCGTACTGCCCACTTGCAACCTGCCGTTCAAGAAGCTGTTGCTGCTGTGCCTGTCACGATTCGGGGAACCCAACACGCTGGCACACACACACACACACACAAAAGGTGCCGTACCGGACCTTAGAGTGGCCGGGCTAAGCACACACAGAATAGTCAGGAGACAAGCCGAGTAAGGGGAACCAGAAGACAGAATAACGTGAAACGAGCCGAGGTCAAAGGGTAGGAGAAAGTCACAGAGTCAGATAAAAAAGCCAGAGAATACCTAACCAGAAGTACAAGGTAAGTAGCAATACTAGAAAGCAAAGACCACAACAGGGCAGGGAGGAACAGGAAAGGTAAGTATATAAACCATAAGGTTAATTCTGATTGGATAATTTCCAATCAGAATTAACAATCACACGTGGGAGATATCTAGACCTCCCACTGTGATTGAGGCACTGTGCCTTTAACGCCGGGTCAGGTGACTGACCCCGGCGTGTACAAACTTGGGCGGTCTCCCAGCGTGCAGCGTCATGTATGCTGCCGCTGGGGGACGTGGAGGAAACGGCGGGCGGCATTCGAGGCTGGAAGGATGCCGCTCGCCGGACCCACGAGGAGGAGGGGACCGCGGACGGCTGGAGGGTGAGTACTGCGAGCGGAGTGCAGCCTCCCCTCGCAGCCGCCCGCGGGATCCCAACAGTGCCAGAACCCATTCCTGATCCAGTACCCGCTCCTGCTCACGTGGTTCACATGACGCCACCTCAGCGCTATAGCAGTGATCCAGCATTGTGCCGTGGTTTCCTCAACCAAATTGATATTCATTTGGTGATGAATCCTCGTTCTTACCCCACTGACAGAACCAAAATTGCTTTTTTGATTAACCATTTGTCCGGGAAAGCTCTAGCATGGGCTAATCCCATGTGGGAGAATACATCCCCAATGTCCTTTGCAGACTTAACAGCTTTTAAACGTACGTTTGATCAACCCGGCCGGGTTGCTTCTGCTGGCAAAGCTCTGCTTAGGGTTCGACAGGGTAATAGATCTGTAGCGGATTATACTATTGAATTCTGCACTCTGGCAGCTGAAGTGGTCTGGAATAACGACGCTCTCGTAACAGCTTTTCAGGAGGGTTTGGCCGCTTACATATTAGATGAAATAGCATCCAGGGAAATGCCTGTTCTTCTGGATGATTTAATAGATTATGTCATTCTAATTGACAACCGTATTAGAGAGAGGCGTAGTCAAAGAAGGATTAATACACAGGGGTTACCTGCTTTACCCAGTACTGCATTACTAGCGTTACCTGCCCCTAATCAACCACCTCCTGAACCCATGCAATTAGGTGCTGTAGGCTTATCTGAAGCTGAAAGAACGTACCGCAGAAGGGAGGGTTTGTGCCTTTATTGTGGAAAGAGGGGGCATCTCCGAAGAAACTGTCCTAGTTTGCAGGGAAACTCCAGCACCTAAGGCCTAGAGAGGGGTCAGCCTCGGGTGTTATGGTTTTTTCCCCTCCAGACCATTTATCACGGTTACTCTTTTGGTCAAGAAAACCACGATAACAACTAAAGCCTTGATCGATTCAGGTGCTGCAGACAACTTTATGGATGAGAACTTTGCTAAAACCGCAGCCTTGAATCTGATCCAAAAGGCCACACCCTTGGCCATTGAGGCCATAGATGGTAGACCACTTGAGAAACCTCTGGTGACCCATGAAACCCAAGAAATGGTTATGGTCATGGGTGCCTTACACAAAGAAAGGATAACCTTCCAAATAATTGACTCCCCTACAGCTTCCATCATTCTGGGCTTCCCCTGGTTAGTTAAGCATAACCCGGTACTTGATTGGGATTCTCTAGATATACTCTCCTGGGGGGTATCTTGTCAACAAGACTGTATGGCCCATTTACATCCCGTTTGTTTACTTAATGTGCCTACAGCTAAACCACTTTCTGTTTCTGTCCCTCCTGTGTATGCAGACCTCGCATTGGTCTTTGAAAAGAGGGAAGCTGATAAACTACCCCCACACCGGGATTATGATTGTGCCATAAATCTATTGCCTGGTACGATGCCTCCTAGGGGTAAGGTCTACCCGCTTTCTGAGAAAGAAAACCAGGTCATGGAGGAGTACATACAGGAATCCTTACGTAAAGGTTTTATCAGAAGGTCCTCCTCTCCGGCTGGTGCTGGTTTCTTTTGTGTTGCCAAGAAAGAAGGCGATTTGAGGCCATGTATAGACTATAGGGGCCTGAATAATATAACAGTTAAAAACGCTTATCCTATCCCTCTCATTACTGAGTTGTTTGACCGTGTTAAAGGTTCTAGATATTTTACTAAACTAGACCTCAGGGGGGCTTACAACTTGGTTCGTATAAAAGAAAATGATGAATGGAAGACAGCGTTCAATACACGCAGTGGGCATTACAAGTATCTAGTCATGCCTTTTGGACTGTGTAATGCTCCTGCTGTCTTTCAGGACCTCATAAATGATGTCCTTAGAGATTTACTGCATGTCTGTGCTGTGGTTTATCTCGATGATATACTTGTGTATTCTCCTGATTTGGAGTCACATCATGCCCATGTGAGGAAGGTACTTAAGAGATTGCTACAGAACGGTCTTTATTGTAAATTGGAGAAATGTTTATTTGACCAGAAATCAGTACAATTCCTAGGGTACATCATTTCTGAACAGGGGTTCAGCATGGATCCTTCTAAATTAGAAGCCATATTGTCTTGGCCTCTCCCTCAAGGCCTTAAGGCGATACAGCGATTTATAGGCTTTGCCAATTATTATTGCAGGTTTATTAAAAACTTTTCTTTGGTCATTTCCCCTATCACGAAACTAACTAAAAAGGGTTTGCACCCCAGGGCTATTAAAGCCTTCGAAACTCTCAAAAAGGCATTTGCCACTGCCCCTGTGCTACACCATCCTGATCCTTCCCTTCCCTTTATAATGGAGGTAGACGCTTCAGAATCAGGTATAGGAGCTGTATTATCACAAAGATTATCCTATAACGTACCCCTCCATCCCTGTTGTTACTTTTCTAAAAAACTGTCTGATTCGGAAAAGAATTACGACGTCGGGAATAGGGAACTATTAGCTATTGTGATGGCTTTTAAAGAGTGGAGGTACTTATTAGAAGGAGCTAGACACAAGATCCTGGTTATAACTGATCATAAGAATCTCTCCTATATAGCTGGTGCTAAAAGGTTGTCCTCTCGTCAAGCCAGATGGTCCTTATTTCTTTCACGCTTTCAGTTCATTATCACATATAGGCCTGGGTACCGTAATGCCAAGGCTGATGCTATCTCCCGACAATACGAACCTTTGGAGTCTATCGCCCCCGCTCCTGAACCCATTGTACCCACGTCTAAGATAATAGCCCCTACCCGTTTAGTTATTTCGTCTCTTTTCCTTGATGGTATCAAGGCATACCAAACCCAAGCACCCTCTGAGACACCTGTTGGTAGACTATACGTGAGGGAAAAAGATAGAAAGAAATTGTTAGCTTTATTTCACACTACCAAAACGGCTGGCCACCCAGGGGTTACCAAGACATACAAGGGTCTCCTTCAACAGTTTTGGTGGCCTTCACTTAAGCAAGACGTAGTGTAATGTGCAGGCTTGTCGTGTTTGTGCACAGTGTAAGTCCCCTAATGTCAAACCCCCGGGACTCCTAATGCCTTTATCCGTACCCAAGAAACCATGGACCCATTTATCCATGGACTTTATTGTGGATCTTACTTCATCCGATGGAATGACAGTAATTTTGACTGTGACTGATAGATTCTCTAAAATGGCACACTTTATTCCACTTAAGAAACTACCTTCTGCGGTTCAGTTGGCTCAGGTATTTGCCAAAGAGGTTTTCCGCTTACATGGTATACCACAGGATATCGTATCTGACAGGGGTCCTCAATTTGTCTCTCAGTTTTGGAGGGGCTTTTGTGCTGAGATGGGGATTTCCTTGTCATTTACTTCCTCCTATCATCCACAATCTAACGGAGCGGCCGAACGGGCGAATCAATCTGTGGAGTTATATTTACGTTGCTTCACGAATGCACACCAGGACAACTGGTCTCACCTCCTTCCTTGGGCTGAATTCGCCAGGAACACTGACTCATTTGTCCACTGGCTTAAGTCCTCTTATGGTTGCCTATGGGTTCCAACCCTCTGTCCTTCCCGGCGTGTTCTCCGACAAGGGAATACCTGCTTTGGACGAGCACCTCACCTCCTTACGGAAGATGTGGGATCAGGTCCATGCTACTCTTTCTCGTGCGACTGCTACTCAGAAGAGATTTGCTGATCGTCGTAGGGGTGCTGCTCCCTCTTATGTCCCGGGTGATAGGGTTTGGTTGTCCTCTAAGAATCTCCGCCTCAGGGTCCCCTCAATGAAATTCGCGCCCAGGTTCCTTGGCCCCTATAAGGTATTGCGTAGGGTCAATCCTGTGTCCTACTCCCTGGCCTTGCCTCCTTCCATGCGTATACCTAACACTTTCCACACCTCCCTTTTGAAGCCCCTGCTCTGTAATCGATTCTCTGGTCCTCTCAGGCGTCCAGATTCCCTCCGCGCTGTCTCTAATGACGTGTACGAAGTGGCTGCTCTGCTTGATTCTCGTTTTTCTCGGGGTCGGTTGCAGTATCTGGTTGATTGGAAGGGTTACGGCCCTGAGGAGCGGTCCTGGGTTTCTGCCTCTGACTTGAATGCGCCCTCTTTGATTCGCTCCTTTCATGCGCGGTTCCTTTGAAGCCTTCGGCTTCCCGCCCGTTGGGCGGGCCTCGAGGGGGGGGTTATGTCAGGGATCCGGGCGGCTAGGAGGGGAGGCTGCACGCCACTTGCAGCACTCACCCTCAGTCCTCGCCGCCCGCGGTCCACCTGTCGGCGAGCGGCGTCTCCTCTCTGCCGCTCGCCGCCCCCGTCCTCCACGCCCCCCAGCGGCAGCATGTATAATGCTGCACGCTGGGAGGTCACTGAATTATGCAAACGCTGGGGTCACGTGAGTGACCCGGCGTTAAAGAAACAGTACCACAATCACAGTGGGAGGTATAGATATCCCCCACGTGTGATTGTTAATTCTGATTGGAAGTTATCCAATCAGAATTAAACCAAGGGTATTTATACTTACCTTTCCTGTCCCTCAGTGCCCTGTTGTGGTCTTGTGATACCTGTAGCGTAGTGTTCTCGTCTTGCTCTCTGGTTACTGATTATTTGGCTCGTTATTCCGATTATCCTGTCTTCTCCACTCCTTTGACCTCGGCTTGTTTCTCGTTCTCCTGTTTTCTGGCTCCCTTTACTTGGCTTGTCTCCTGACCATTCTTAGTGTGCTTAGCCCGGCCACTCTAAGGACCGGTATAGCACCCTTCCTGTCTGTGACCTGTTAGCGTGTTAGGTTCCGGAATCGTGACATTGTGAAGCAGCCTATCCTGACTACCTCTGCCCTGTGAACTCTGTTGGCACACTCTAGCGCTCCTGTCAGCAGCCGGACACGGCATGGCAATAAAGTCTCCCCCCATTATTAGCATGTCGTATGGAAGGGCATTGATTCTTGCAGAAGTTGGGGTCCGGTGTATTGGGGGTGTATACGTTGTGACAGATAGCTTGGTGCTACTTCTAAGTGCTGTTTCTAAGTGTCTAGTTGGAGATATTCTGGAGAGTTTTACACAAGCTTCAACTGTCTAAGAGTTGTGCTAAGAGCTTTCTTTTCTACTGTTACAGGTAAGATTCATCTGTAGGAAAAGGTTACTGATTGCACAAGGTTTGAATTCCTGTTGGTAATTATAAGGCATTTGATTTGATTAAGCTAGTTACTTGCTATTGATTGCTGGTTAATTAGCTATTGTTTGCAAATAAGCAGAGGCCTACCCAGGTGTTAAACATTCCTAGTGGGTGGTGATTTTAGGAGTTATATAAGGCTTGGTGTCATTAGCTTGTCTAATATAGCTTGGTGCTACTTCTAAGTGCTGTTTCTAAGTGTGTAGTTGGAGATATTCTGGAGAGTGCTGTTTCTAAGTGTGTAGTTGGAGATATTCTGGAGAGTGCTGTTTCTAAGTGTCTAGTTGGAGATATTCTGGAGATGAACTGGAGGTAATCTGAGGTATTCAGGAGGATAAATACAAAGTTAAGATTTGTTAGATTTAAATTATTCTCCTAATTGGAATGGCAGACTTAGTTCAGTGTAACAATTGCTATGCATTTGTTTCACGTTCCACTTTTTGGAGGTTTGGTTGTTGTCTAATCTGTAGAGAGTTCTCTATCTTGCGGCAGGAGATTGTATTTTTGAAGTCTGAGATTTGTAAATTATCTGGTGAAGAAACTCAGACTGGAACTGCTGCAAAGCCACTGCCGCAGAGACATACTAGGAAAGGCAGATGGATTACTGTAGGATCTGGTAGACTTAGAGTTGTGGATAAAAGGAATTTTGCACAGTCTGTTGCTCTTCATAATTCATTTTCTGTACTTTCAGAGTGTAATGGTGTTGTGGAGAGAGACACTGAGGCTAGTGGTGTTGTGGAGAGAGGCACTGAGGCTAGTGGTGTTGTGGAGAGAGGCACTGAGGCTAGTGGTGTTGTGGAGACCGGCTTGGAGACTATGGTGAGGCCTAATAGAAAGCAGTTGTTGTTGGGGGATTCCATTATAAGAGGTGTGGAGATGGACAATAGTGGTCTTGTGAGGTGTCTTCCCGGAGCTACTGCTCACAGAGACAGGAGACGTATCTGTAATATTGTTAAGCAAGCAAAGCAGGAAGGGGAATTGGATGTACTTGTCCATCTAGGGACAAATGACTTGGCTTGCAATGAGGTTTCAGAGGTTAAGGAAGTTTTTAGTGTTTTGCCAATGATATACGGCAGGTTGCTTCCACACTGTCATTCTCTGAAGTTCTGCCTGTGCATAACACTCAGAACGACAGGCGGATGCGTATTAGGGACTTTAATTTGTGGCTTGGTGAATGGTGTCGGGAGCAAGGATTTGGCTTTATTTCTCATGGTAGCTCTGTTTGGAATGGAGATAAGCTGTACAAAAAAGATGGTTTGCATCTTTCTCAAAAGGGAACAAATGTTCTCAGTGAGCAGTTCAGAGGTTTTGCTAGGATGTATTTAAACTAGGAGGGGGGGGCAAAAGGGTGATAAAACATCAATCCAATTGTCCCCCAAAACAAGGACAGAAGGTGCCTGTAGCAAGTGTGTTAAAAAATGATAAGCTTAGAGTCATGTCTACAAATGCTCGCAGTTTAGGGAATAAGATCCATGAACTTGTGGCAATAATGGCAACTGATAGTGTAGATTTAGTCGCTGTTACTGAGACATGGTACAATGAGAAAAATGACTGGGACATAGCAATACCAGGGTACTCTTTATATAGGAAAGATAGGGAAGGCAAGAAAGGGGAGGGGTGGCCTTGTATGTGAAGGATAGCATAAAATCTAGCCTAATAAAAGTTAGTGAGGCAAACAGAGTCTGTTTGGGCTACGTTAGAATTTGGTAATCACACAGTAACTCGTGTAGGTGTGATTTATAGGCCCCCAGGACAAATTGAAGAGTTAGATAATCTACTAGTTGAGGAAATAGCTAAAATGACAATGAAGGGGGAAGTTATCATCATGGGTGACTTTAATCTTCCTGATGTGAATTGGAAAACAAAAATAGCTGCTTGTGCCAGGAGCACACATATTCTAAACTCCCTACTGGGATTGTCTCTAAAACAAGTTGTTGAGGAGCCAACTCGTAAAGAGGCCATACTAGATTTAGTGTTAACAAATGGAGATTTGGTATCAGATATTACTGTAGGTGAAAGTTTAGGATCCAGTGATCATCAGTCAGTGTGGTTTAATATAAGAACAGTGACTGAGTCACACCACACAAAAACAAAAGTTTTAGACTTTAGAAAAACAGACTTTTCTAAAATTAGAATATGGGTAGAGGAGTCATTATCAGACTGGAGCAATTTAAATGGAGTCCAAGAGAAATGGGATTATTTAAAAGTTGCACTATTGAAGGAAACAGAAAATTGCATTAGGCTTGTCAGTAAAAGCAAAAAATTCAAGAAACCACTGTGGTACTCCGCAGATGTGGCCAAAATAGTTAAAAACAAAAAGTTAGCATTTAGGAATTATAAAAAAACCCAGAGTGAGGAAGACAAAATGATCTATAAGATTAGGCAGAAAGAGGCTAAGCAAATTATAAGAGCTTCCAAATCACACACAGAAGAGAAAATAGCACAGTCAGTAAAAAAGGGGGATAAAAAATTTTTTAGATACATAAATGAGAAAAGAAAAGTAAAACAATGATTAGTTAGATTAAAAACAAAAGAAGGAAGGTATGTAGAAGAGGATAAAGGTCTAGCTGACTGCCTCAATGAATATTTTTGTTTTGTATTTACAGATGAAAATGAAGGAAAGGGACCTCAGTTGAGAAAAAGGATAAATGAGTCATTTATTACACGTGAGTTTACAGATGAAGAGGTTCTATTTCAACTGTCAAAAGTAAAGCCAAATAAGTCAATGGGACCTGATGGAATACACCCAAAGCTATTAAAAGAGCTTAGTGGTGTACTAGCAAAACCATTAACCAATCATTGTTAACAGGAGTAGTCCCAGAAGATTGGAAGTTAGCGAATGTTGTGCCCATTTACAAGAAAGGTAATAGGGAGGAGTCGGGCAACTATAGGCCAGTAAGCCTTACTTCAGTAGTGGGGAAAGTGATGGAAACCATGTTAAAGGATAGGATTGTTGAACATCTAAAAACACATGGATTTCAAGATCAGAGACAACATGGGTTTACTTCAGGGAGATCATGCCAAACTAATCTTATTGATTTTTTTGATTGGGTAACTAAAATTATAGATCAGGGTGGTGCAGTAGACATTGCTTACCTAGATTTCAGTAAGGCTTTTGACACTGTTGCACATAGAAGGCTTATAAATAAACTGCAATCTTTAAGTTTGGATTCAAATATTGTTGAATGGGTAAGGCAGTGGCTGAGTGACAGGCAACAGAGGGTTGTAGTTTATGTAGTTAATGGAATATATTCGAAGCTTGTCACCAGTGGGGTACCTCAGGGATCTGTACTTGGACGCATTCTCTTTAATATTTTTATTAGTGATATTGCAGAAGGTCATGATGGTAAGGTATGTTTTTTTGCTGATGATACTAAGATATGTAACAGGGTTGATGTTCCAGGAGGGATAAGCCAAATGACAAATGATTTAGGTAAACTAGAAAAATGGTCAGAATTGTGGCAACTGACATTTAATGTGGATAAGTGCAAGATAATGCATATTGGACGTAAAAACCCAAGGACAGAGTACAGAATATTTGATAGAGTCCTAACCTCAACATATGAGGAAAGGGATTTAGGGGTGATTATTTCTGATGACTTAAAGGTAGACAATGTAATAGAGCAGCAGGAAATGCTAGCAGAATGCTTGGTTGTATAGGGAGAGGTATTAGCAGTAGAAAGAGGGAAGTGCTCATGCCATTGTACAGAACACCGGTGAGACCTCATTTGGAGTATTGTACACAGTACTGGAGACCGTATCTTCAGAAGGATATTGATACCTTAGAGAGGGTTCAGAGAAGGGCTACTAAACTGGTTCATGGATTGCGGGATAAAACTTACCAGGAAAGGTTAAAGGATCTTAACATGTATAGCTTGGAGGAAAGACGAGACAGGGGGGATATGATAGAAACATTTAAATACATAAAGGGAATCAACACAGTAAAGGAGGAGACTATATTTAAAGAAGAAAAACTACCACAACAAGAGGACATAGTCTTAAATTAGAGGGACAAAGGTTTAAAAATAATATCAGGAAGTATTACTTTACTGAGAGGGTAGTGGATGCATGGAATAGCCTTCCAGCTGAAGTGGTAGAGGTTAACACAGTAAAGGAGTTTAAGCATGCGTGGGATAGGCATAAGGCTATCCTAACTATAAGATAAGACTAGGGACTAATGAAAGTATTTAGAAAATTGGGCAGACTAGATGTGCCGAATGGTTCTTATCTGCCGTCACATTCTATGTTTCTATGTTTCTATGTTTCAGATCCATCTGTAAGACTTGTGTGGCTGATTCCTATAGTTTGCCTCCTTCCGCGGAATTGCCTGTCTGTATGCCCCTAGTCGTCTTTTTGGACTTATAACCGAATGAAACTATTGAACGGACGGCCACCCAGAAGAGAAGTGTGCTGCTGGTTAACCTCTTGGCCTCAATTAGAACGTTGTGGTTAACCGCAGACACCTCTTAATTATAACCGAATGCAGGGTGGTCGTCGTTCGTATGCCGACCACAAGGCGGCGGCCATTTTAAACCATGCGAAAGACCAGCGGTTTTCGGCGCAGATTCTATGGAACTAAAAACTGACACTTTTTCTACCGAACACCGCTGAGACTACCGACCGCCCTTCTCATTCGTCAAGGCATGCGAACACCGTTCCGTTCAGGAGTTTGAATTATACGAATGGACTTAACCCAGATAGCCATCCCATGGAGTCAATCGCATACCGAAAGACCTGTAAAAGACTTTGACTCCATGGCGATTGAACTGTGCGTATGGGATCTGAGCACTATTCAGTAGGAATATGCACTCAGATCCAGGCTATCTGGGGATACGTTACACGAATGTAATATATTCGGCATTTGTATAATGACTCATTTTTATGTGTTTTTTATGTTTCATTTAAAATGGCGATTTGCCTCTGTCCTAGGAGATAATTGAATTACTCCTCAATCATCTCCAGGCCAGAGGGGAGGAAACCAGGATGGATTGTGGGAATATTCTGTGCCTGTATGTCCTAAAGTGCTACATGTCTGTCTGTAACTACAGTCTCCCATTTGGTCCCCTAGGGCAGTGTCCACCAGGTGGGAGACCCGCATAAATACGGGCGGGTAGCCCACAGTAAAGCCAGTTCTTGTTTTACCCTCAATGCGGAGCTTGGTCTCCTTATTGGGGGGATTTAATACACACGGTTAGCGACTGATTGCTGGAAACGTAAGCCGCTTGGAGGATATATTTTTCGTCTGTTAACCACGATTCGTGGATTTATTGTTCGGGAGTTTGGAGAACGGATCCCGTTCGGGAGATTGGCGCATTCCCCTGGCTGCAGTTCGTGCGGTTAAGGTATATACAAATTGAGCCTGATTATTGCCTTGCTACTTGAAATAGATGCAGTGCAAGGAATGGAGAGAGCTAATGTGCCCAGCATCTTGGATCTAACACCCGAGGAAATACAATTCAACCGGGCAGTCCAGATTAGGCTGGCACACTTTGGCCCCAACCCTACAGCGGACATTGAGGAACGTGTGCAAGCTGCAGTGATGGCACATCAAGCGCTCCAGGAAAGAGGAGCTGTAGCAGCAGAGGTACCCAATAATAATATTGGAAGAAAAAAGGTACCCTTTGCTGCATTTAAACACTTTGTTGAGACAGATGGCTGATTTCGAGAGACAGTGTGCCCTACACCAGGTCCCCGCAGACGAATGGGTCACTATCCTCTCTGGGAAGTTATCCAGCCGGGCCAGCGATGCTTTTCAGGCCATCCCAGGAGAAGAGATCACAAGTTACCGGGCAGTGAAAGATGCCCTTTTGGCCAGGTACACAGTGACCCCAGAGGCATACCGGCGGCGTTCAGGGAAACAAGCAAGCAATCTGGCGACTCCTACATGGAGTGGCATGCCGAGTACACCGCACTGCAGCCCACTGGATGGCGGGTTGCCAAGCCATAACTGGAGAAGAGGTGCTGCAGGTGTTTCTGCTGGAGCACTGCTTTGATAAATTACCTACAGGAATTAGAGAGTGGGTCCGAGACCGAAAACCCTCCACTCTGCCAGAAGCTGCACTCCTGGCAGATGAGTATACAGATGCTCGTAAACTGGACAATGCAGTAACTAAAGTCCCTGCCAGAGTGGAGTACAGACCAGCAGCACCTCCAACCCCACCGTTTACCAACCCCTTGTGTACCGCACCCCAACACTACCGCCACCTAACAATTATACCCAGCCATCCCGGTTCAATGCCCGGGATTACTCTCAGCCCATCCGGTGTTTTGGATGTAAGCAGTTGGGGCACAAAAGGCCAGAATGCCCACTGAACAACGCCAACCAGGCACAGTCGTGGAGAAGACCGGCCGTCGGGAATCAACGTCCACCTCAGCCTGCTGCTCACTGTATCGAGCAGGAGGAATTTTGGGGCATCTTACATGAAGCAGACCCTGTCCAAGCCGCCCATCAGGATAACCGTCAGCAACACCGACAGACTGTTAAGCTGAATGACAGAGGAGTCAGCGGATTGCGAGATACCGGGGCTACTATGACTCTGCTCCAAAAGAACTTGGTCTCAGAACACGAACATATTGGAGACACTGTGGCGGTGAGAGTAGCAGGAGGCGCTGTATTCTGTCTGCCTGTTGCCCGGGTTCATTCGGATTGGGGAGTGGGCGCTAGACATGTTGATGTGGGGGTTATGAAAGACTTTCCAGCTGATGTCCTCCTTGGGAATGGTTTGGCCCCTCTAGTTTCTGCTTATGCCCCGATGGGCCCCGCTGACGTTAACCCTGTGACTACCCGTGCTCAGACCGGTGCTACTGGAACCGGCTCGCCTGCTGCTTCGACCCAGGTAAGACTCGCTTCCCCGACTTGTACACCAGATCAGGCCCCTTTAAGCTGGGAGACCCCAGAGGAGTTTGGGAGGGAAACCCGGGCGGACCCGACTCTACAGAAATACAGGGATAGAGCAGATGCTGTGGAGGGAGGAGTAGATGGGGAACGGTATGAGTGGGGGACAGGCTGTATAGGATTCCTAAACCTTCCCAGAAAAGTGTTGCCCCTCCGCCGAATCGGCAGCTGGTTTTACCTGCGAAATACCGGCAGGAGATTCTGCGGATAAGGCATGATGTGCCGCTAGCTGGACATCTAGGGTCTCACCGCACAGCCTATAGGATCACCCAGAACGTCTTTTGGCACAATTTTAATCAGGCTGTGCAGGTATACTGTAGTACGGGTAGGAAAGCGGGGGGACCACCCGAAAGCTAGGCTATTGTCTATGCCTATTATAGGAGAACCCTTTTCCCGCATAGCCGTTAACATTGTGGGTCCACTGGCCAGGGCTAGTCCATCTGGTAAGAAGTATATTCTCACCGTGGTGGACTACACCACTCGCTATCCAGAGGCAGTAGCGCTGTCTAATATAGAGGCAGGGACGATTGCTGATGCCTTGGTTAGGATTTTTAATAGGGTTGGGTTCCCTAAGGAGATCCTCTCCGACCAGGGAACCCAATTTACAGCTGTGCTCACCCAGCAGCTGTGGAAGGTGTGCGGCATCAAACCGCTGCTTAGCTCACCGTATCACCCGTGGACTAACTGTCTCTGCGAGCGCTTTAACGGCACCCTTAAGCAGATGCTGAGGACCTTTAAAGATACTTGCAGAGACTGGGAGATGTTCCTGCCTCATCTGTTATTTTCCTACAGAGAGGTGCCCCAGGAATCTACTGGATTCTCCCCCTTTGAGTTGCTTTATGGGAGACTGGTCTGCGGACCACTGGATCTCATTAGAGGCCACTGGGAGGGGGAGACAGAGCAGGAGGGGATCCCCATAGTGCCGTACGTTCTGGAACTCCTGGACCGCATGGAGAAACTATCCCAGATAGTAAGAGAGAATCTCCAGGTGGCCCAGCGGCGACAGAAGAGGTGGTACGATCAGGATGCCCGGCAACGGGTCTTCCAGGTTGGGCAGAAAGTATTGGTGCTCAAGCCTGTGAAGGCGAACAAGATGCAAGGTACTACCTACCTTATAGCCAGCTGTGCAGATGAAAGGATTCAGCGAGCCTTTCATGTGAACATGCTGAAGGAGTATCCGGAGAGACCTGAGGATGTCGCTGCAGTATGCGCTCCAGCTGCAGATGACCCTGAGAATCTGCCCCTTCCCGATCTGCTAGAAAGGGACCCCCAGACTGACCTTACTAACGTTGTACAGCTAGGGGACAAGTTAAACACCACGGAAAAGGTACGGGCGAAGCAGCAGCTGTGGGAGAAGCAAGCGACATTCTCCCAGGAGCCGGGCTACACTACCCTAGCTGTACATAAGGTAGAGACCCCTGGACAGACCCCCCTGAGACAGACCCCCCTGAGACAGCCCCCCTATCGTTTCCCTGAAGCAGTCCGAGAAGGAATGCGGAAGGAGATGACCCAGCTTGGGGTCATCAAACACTCCGACAGCCCTTGGGCCTTGCCTGTAGTTCTGGTACC
>OW240923.1:46424541-46436113 GCA_933207985.1 Pelobates cultripes
CCCATCTCAAAGTGAGCATGTTGGTTCATTGCTCTTCCAGGGCATGAGAAAAGGGCCCTGTATTTGATCTGCACAGCGCAAGCAAATTTAATAACATGCTTGCATTGTGTTTGCTTGAAACTTGTCTCAGGGGTTTCCATAAATGGAATACTCACTGTATTTTAATACTCACTTTGCTTAAAGGGTATCTAGTGTGTTCATAGGGGATCCTGAGTGTGTATGTCAGAAATGTAGTGTGTGTGTAAGTGGTACAGCGACTGTGTGTAGGGGATCTAGTGTGTGTTTGAAGGACTCAGGAGTGCGTATAGGAGATCTAGTGAGTGTGTGAGTGGTGCAGTGTGTTTGGGGGTGCTGTGTGTGTGAGGGGTGTAGTGTGCATTTGTGAGGAGTATAGTGTGTATGTGGGAGGGTGGTGTGTGTGGGGGGGTGCAGTATGTGGGTGTGAGGGTGCTGTGTGTGAGGGCGCTGTGTGTTAGGGCACTGAGCGAGGGTTCTGTGTATTTGAGGGTGATGTGTGTTGGGGTGCTGTGTGTGTGTTGGGTTGCTGTGTATGTGTTGGGTTGCTGTGTGTGTGTTGGGTTGCTGTGTATGTGTTGGGGTGATGTGTGTGTGTGTGCTAGGTTGCTGTATGTGTTAGGGTGCTGTGTCAATGTTAGGGTGCTGGTGTTAGGGTTAGGGTGCTGTGTGTGTTAGGGTGCTGTGTCAATGTTAGGGTGCTGGTGTTAGGGTGCTGTGTGAGTGTTAAGGTGCTGGTGTTAGGGTGCTGTGTCAATGTTAGGGTGCTGTGTCAATGTTAGGGTGCTGGTGTTAGGGTGCTGTGTCAATGTTAGGGTGCTGGTGTTAGGGTGCTGTGTGAGTGTTAGGGTGCTGTGTCAATGTTAGGGTGCTGGTGTTAGGGTGCTGTGTCAATGTTAGGTTGCTGGGGTTAGGGTGCTGTGTGAGTGTTAGGGTGCTGTGTCAATGTTAGGGTGCTGGTGTTAGGGTGCTGTGTGTGTGTTGGGGTGCTGTGTCAATGTTAGGGTGCTGTGTGTGTGTTGGGGTGCTGTGTCAATGTTAGGGTGGTGGTGTTAGGGTGCTGTGTGTGTGTTGGGGTGCTGGTGTTAGGGTGCTGTGTGAGTGCTATGGTGCTGTGTGTGTGTTAGGGTGCTGTGTCAATGTTAGGGTGCTGTGTGTGTGTTAGGGTGCTGGTGTTAGGGTGCTGTGAGTGTTAGGGTGCTGTGTGTGTGTTGGGGTGCTGTGTCAATGTTAGGGTGCTGGTGTTAGGGTGCTGTGTGTGTGTGTGTTGGGGTGATGTGTCAATGTTAGGGTGCTGGGTGAGGGTGATGTGTGTGTTTGCAAGGATTTTGTATTGGGGAGGCAGGTAAATGGCACTATTAATGTTTTACTAAAAAAATATAATAATAATAATAAATACATAATAAATAATAAATACATAATAATAAATACATAATAATAATAAATAATAATAATAAATACATAATAATAAATACATAATAATAATAAATACATAATAATAATAAATACATAATAATAAATACATAATAATAATAAATAATAATAATAAATACATAATAAATAATAAATACATAATAATAATAAATACATAATAATAATAAATACATAATAATAATAATAATAATAAATACATAATAATAATAAATACATAATAATAAATACATAATAATAAAAATACATAATAAATAATAAATACATAATAATAATAATAAATACATCATAATAAATAATAAATACATAATAATAAATAATAATAATAAATACATAATAAATAACAATAATAAATAATAATAATAATAAATACATAATAATAATAATAATAAATACATTATATTAACCCCCCCTCTATTCTTACCTGTAGTCTGGAAGGGGGGGGGGTCGTGCTCCTGCCAGCCATCCCTGGTGGTCCTCGTGGTAAGTGAACTCTAGCCCTTTGGGGCTAGAGTTCACTCTCGCGAGACCCGGCCGGTTGCCATAGCAACGGTCCGGATCTCGCAAGAGAAACCCGGCGGAGCTGCAAGTTAGAGCTCCGCCGGGTCCTCTTTCCTGGCGGCTGTCTCCCTCCCTCTCTCCCCGCCGGTGGCCGCGTTTGAGAGCATGTGGGCCGGTGAGGGAGATCTTTGATCTCCCCACCGGCCCTCCATGGAAAACAGCGGGGCTGGCGCTCGGATAGTGCCGGCCCTGCATAGACCGGCAGGGGAGATCCTGGGATCTCCCCTGCCGGCCTCGGCCCCACGGACACCGCGGCCCACCGGGCATTTGCCCGGTGTGCCCGATGGCCAGTCCGGGCCTGCCTATATGTACGCCACTGGCACCTGCCTTGCAGAGACTTCTCATTGAGCTGCTTTAGGAAGTCTGTAATTGGACAGCCACAGTAAGTCTTGGCGGGGTTAGCAGGGGAGGGCTTTCAAAGGCAGCAGGCAAAAGGTCTGCAGCTTTTGCAAGCTGTTAGATATACCCCCAATGTAAAGATGCATAATTAATTACATACATGATTTCATTTGGTGTATATCTACTGTGGCGAAACCAACCTCGCCACTGTACACTGGAGAAGCCTGGTTGCTCACCGCTGAAGCCGCCAACCTCCCTTCTTGTTCGGTGAAAGTGCCCAAACGGCCCGGTGTTATCTGGGGATATGTAGAACGTATATGTTTTATGTACTGAATGTAACTGTAGGTAATTTTATGTCTTTTACTGTTTGTTTTCTGCCATGTGGTTAATGGAGTTTTGCCTCTGTCTTTGGAGATACTTGAATTACTTCCCAAATTATCTCCAGGGCAGAGAGGAGGGATTGTGATGCATTGTGGGATGGTTGAAATGTGTAAGTCTGTGATTGGTCCTTTTACCCTTTGTGTCCCAGTCTCCCATTTGGTCCCCTAGCGGAGTGTCCACCAGGTGGGAGAGACCTGCATAAAAGCCTGGCAGTTAGCCCCAGTAAATCAGTTCCTGCTTAACCCTCAAAGTGAAGTGTCGTCTCATTATTGGGGGAGGATTTACTGTATGCTGTTAGAGACTGATTGCCAGGAGTGTAAGCCGCTTGGGGGCTTTTCCTGTTCGTCTGCTAGCAGCTATTAGTGTGTATGCAGTTCGGGAGATTGGTGCTTGCAGTAGCTGTCTGTGCAGCTGAAAAAGGGGAATATCGCCTAAACGGTTTTTAACCCCTTTTGGGCAAAACGGCCCGTTACATCTACTAAAAGGTAATTTTTTTTTTGTTATTTGTTTCTCTTTAAGTAGGCCCATTGAAATCCCCAAAATCTAACAATGCAAGATGATCTAGTTAGAAAAATTCTAAAGTTTTATAAAGTTTCTCCTGCATAACATTGTTGAATACACTATGGTGATCATGTTTGAGGTCTGCAATGTTTTAGCGTTACAGAACACTAAGTTTTCTATGAACAAACCTATGGAATTATACTTTGAGTTGCCACAAATAAATAAATATGTAAATACAAATATTGATAATCTGTGTTCTAAGCCATTGGCCTCTAAATATTATTGTAGTAAAAATATCTACTCTTAAATTTTTGCCTTTGTTTCACTTGACACTCTAGATCAGGGATAGGCAACCTTCGGCACTCCAGCTGTTATAGACTGCATCCCCCATAATGCTCTTACACTCATAATGCTGGCAAAGCATCATGGGAGGTGTAGTCCAAAACATCTGGAGTGCTGAAGGTTGCCTATGCCTGCTCTAGATACTAATACAATTCATGAGATGCAAAAGCACATAATGCTGACATATTTTGCTGCCATAATTTCTGCTGCACCTGAAACTTAAAGGAACACTCCTGGTATCATAACAGTTTCATCAAAATGAAGCTGTTATGGTGCCAGGAGGCTTCTAGAAATGGCACCCCAAGCTCCCAGACAAATGCCTTTGTTAAATGCCTTGTTCTGGGGCTGTCCACCTTACTGTGAGTGAGTGAGTGAGTGTAGCTGTCAGTGTGTGTCTGTGAGTGAGAATGGGTGTGCCTGTGAGTGTGTGTCAGTGTGTGTATGTGATTTTATATGTATCTGAGAGTGTGTGCCTGTCAGTGAGTGGGTGTGTCAGTGTGTGTCTGTCAGTGAAAGTATGTGTTGGTTAAACAGTGTGTGCCAATGACTGTGTATCTGTTAGTGAGTGTATATCAGTGCATGTATCAATGAGGGCATGTGTCAGTCAAAAAAATGGCCTTGACATGAATTGGGGGGGCAAATTTAGATTTTGGGGGTGCCTGAATTTAGTCGTGCCTAGGGCAGCACAAATCCAAAATACACCACTGCTGACAGCCCCTTTAACAAAGGGCTGCAAATTGTGAATGCTAGTCTCACAGCCATGCTGAGTGAAGTAAACAGTTAACAAGCATAAAAATGAGTTAGTATATTCTCATAAAAGGTGATACAATCCCCCGCCCCCCCTTTTACAAGGCACATACTGCAACAAAGAAAAGAATGGGGGAAAAGCACAATTTCAGTAAGCAATGATTTGTATGCAACCCAGCAGAATAAATTCTGTAAGCATCCCAGATTAAAAGTGACATCATGCCATCTTGGTCCCATTGAAATGGAGGAGAGATATGAATATGATATAGTAACATATTCATGTGGCAAGCCGTATATCTTTCAAGCATAGGCTAGTGCTGGCATATTAAATTATGTTACACATATTAAATTATGTTACGTTGTAGTGGTACAATAGAACCTTTATTTATTTTTTCCAGCATGCTGTGGTCTGGTAGCAGAGGGAGAAATAATAGGTTTGAAAATGTTTTTTTTTTTTTTGTTTTTTTTATGATTCACACATTCCATTGAAAAAATTTAAATATGTATTGGGCTAAGAAATTGTCCAAACCTAGTTTAAAGGTAATGGAAATATGCTATGAATACTGTGACATTTTGAAGTGTTACAAATGTTAGATCGACGGAATGGCATTGGGCAGACAGATGGTTAGCTGTCTCGAATCATGACTCTTCCACGTACTTGGCAATTCATATGGCCACCTTAACATAGGGGCTAATGGAACTGAAGCTCCAGACCCATGCCCATTGATAATATTTTTTTTTACTTCTCGGTCTTCACGTGTGCTTGCTTTTTAACATACATCCGAACCAACCCAAGGAAACTAAATCAGGACAGTGGGACAGAAGTCCGAAATTAGACTTGTCCTGATAAAATTGGGACTGTTTGGGGGCCTGCTATAATGTTGTATAGAGGCGATTTAGTACAAGAGGATGCAGATAAACAAAACGTATGTGGCCTGGCTTTAAAATACCATAGGTCATAGTTTCAAGGTTGCCAGTCTTTCTCCACACTTTAAAATAATTTTTTTTAATTACTTTTCACATTTCCAAATAAAATATTTAGCATTGCTTAGGTAACATCACATAGGTAATTCATGTAAATCCTACAATCCAGTATTTAAATTGTTAATTCCCAAGTTAAAGGACCACTATAGGCACCCAGACCCCTTCAGCTTAATGAAGTGGTCTGGGTGCCAGGTCCATCTAGGGTTAACCCTGCCTGCTGTAAACATAGCAGTTTCAGAGAAACTGCTATGTTTACAAATGAGTTAATCAAGCCTCTAGTGGCTGTCTCATTGACAGCCGCTAGAGGCGCTTCTGCGCTTCTCACTGTGATTTTCACAGTGAGAAGACGCCAGCGTCCATAGGAAAGCATTGAGACTGCTTTCCTATGAGACTGCCTGAATGCCTGCGCGGCTCTTGCCGTGCATGCGCATTCAGCCGATGACGGCAGAAGGAGGAGATTCCCCAGCACCGAGGGAGCCCGGCGCTGGAAAAAGGTAGGAATTGAACCCCTTCCTCACCCAAGAGTCCGGCGGGAGGGGGACCCAGAGTGTGAGGGGGACCCAAGGACCCTATAGAGCCAGGAAAACGAGTATGTTTTCCTGGCACTATAGTGGTCCTTTAATAAAAAAACATCATGATGCTAGCTTGCAATAATTATAATGTGCTAGTTCCCAATAACTCAGGAAAATATCATTTTAAACAGGAAGAAAACAAGCAGTGAATTTAATAATAAGCAAATAAAAATGTCACCACATTTACTTGAGTGCCAGTAAATTTTAAAGAGACAGTACAAATGGCTGAAACATGACAGCTTATTGTATGATTATGGGAAGCAGTCAGCAAGCTGTAGTGATTGTGATGTTTGGTCCGTCCCTTTAAAGTAGGATGAACCAAAAGATAGATCTCCATATGTTTTTTAAACTACAACTCCCTTACCGCTTTACCGTCATGATGGAGCAAACATTTGTTGGAGTTAGGGGGTCTATCTTTTCTTCTCCTAACATTAAGCATATATAAAATAAAATGTTTTGTTTTAATAGGACACCAATATAGTCACCAGAACAACTACAGCTTATTGTATCTGTTCTGGTGAGTAGATGCTGGTGAGTAGATGCTTTTTGCAGTAAACACTGTCTTTTGAGAAAAAATGCAATGTTTACATTACAGCCTAGGGATACCGCCACTGGCCACTCCTCAGATGTCTGCTAGAGGTGCTTCCTGGGGCAGTGCTGCACACTGTGCAGTACTGCCATTCAATGTCTTCATCCTCTGTGTGGAGACACTGAACATTCCTTACAGAGATGCATTTCAATGGAGGATCAGGGGGGCTAGGTGGTGGTTTTAAAACTATAGGGTCAGGAATACATGTTGTGTTTGATTGCTAGGATGTATGCATATTGCAGATTATTATTATTATTATTATTATTATTTATATAGCACCAGCTTATTCCGCAGTGCTTTACAATATGCATACACATTAGCATACATACACACAAACACACTAATTCATGCACACATCTGGACACATGCACAAACTGACACAAAGAGACTGGCATATACACACACAGACACATACACACACATTTAGATACACACACTTTGATGCACACACTGGTGCACACACACACACAGATAAAAGCACTGGCACATTCTCACTCAGAGATACACACTTACACATACTGACACAGATATGTACACACTCAGATACACACAGACACACAGGAACACATACAGTGGTGTATATGTGTCCAGATATAGAGTAGGAATGCTGGGATGTATGCATTGCAACACACACAGATGCACACTGAGATACATACAGGAACACAGATACACATGCAGTGGTGTATTTGTGTGCAGTGTTAGTGTTGGATTGTAGGGGTGTATTTGTGTGCAGTGTTAGCGTTGGAATGTAGTAGTGTATTTGTGTGCAGTGTTGGTACTGGAATGATGAGATGTATGCATTGCCACATGTATAGATATAAACTTGCACACACTGACACACAGGTACACATACACAGACAGACAGGTACACATACAAACTGATACACAAGTACACAGGCAAAGGTATACATACACACAGACACACAAACACTGACACACAGGTACACATAAACACTGACACAAACACATCCAGACACATGCATACAGTCAGATACACACATAGAGTCAGATACACACACTGATACACACAGCCAGAGAAACACACAAAGCCTGATACACTCACTAACACACACACACAGCCAGAGACACACACATAGCCAGATACACACAATGATACACACGCACAGTCAGAGACACACACATAGTCAGATACACACAGTCAGAGACACACACATAGCCAGATAGACACCCTGACTCAGACCCAGGTACACAAACTTATAAATATCAATTTACATTGTTTAGCCACCCTCCTGTCTCCTTACCTTTACAGAAGGTTGGCTCAATTAGTCTCTAGAGTCTTCCCCGCTTCACTCCCTGCTCAGGGTTATTCATTTAATTGAGAAGTGCGGGGGATTCAAAGGGAATTCAAAGTGAATTTCAAATTTAAGGTCTAAATAGCAGAACTGGATGAATTCTCGCAATCAGGTGTGTATTTTGGCCTTACATTTGGCATTCCCTTTCATTCACTTTGCATTCTCTACAATTCTCATTTTAGTAATAAATCCTGATATACTTTATTAAAACAAGTCTATTTCCTTTCAAAACTTGATAAAAGGATTTTTATATTAAAACATAGTTTTGAGGTGACAGTTGTCCTTTAAGACCTTGATCGCTATCTAAGACTCTGTGCTTTTAGTCTATTTGTCAGTCTTCCAGCATTCCATCATGTGCAGATAGTGTAGGTAGCACTCCAACTATCGTATATGCTATTATTGAAACTAACCCTTAGCACTCTAATTGTTATGAACATTTCCCATGATGCCGAGCCAGCTGAATTGGATGTTGAGCATCTTTGAAATGTAGTCCACAACATCTGTGGAGCCAAAGATTAGCTTCGTCTGGAACATGCTCTCATTCCCAAAACTAATTGTCATAATAAACACCCACATCAGCTTTCTCTAGACTCGTTTTTTATTTTTTATTTTTTTATAAGGATGTTGTTGCTCTCAGTCCTTGTTTAATCACTTTGAGACAGATCTCTAAATGAGAACCGAAGACCTCAAGGAAGGAATACAGCTGCAACAGCTCCAAAAATATAAATAATTCCAAGAAAATCCAATCATCTTCTTGTCATGAACAGCAGCCATTAGGCAGAATTGCTGACAAGTCAGTGTAGTATGCATTGCCTACAAGTGTTAACGGAAAAACTGATAAACTAGATACTGTTCTCCTCTGTATAATATATTGTTTGCTTTTATAGCCTGTCTTTTTTAAGATTATATAAATATTTTGCTTAGGAATCACAATATCTTTTTTTTATTTTTATTTTTATTTAAAGGAACAATATAGTCACCAAAACATCTTTAGTTTAATCAAGCAGTTTTAGTGTATAATTCTTGTCCCTGCAGTCTCACTGCTCAATTATCTGTCATTTAGGAGTTAAATTGCATTGTTTATGCAGCCATAGCCACACTTCCATGCATGTGACTTGCACAGTCTTCCTTAACACTTCCTGTAAAGGGATCTAATGTTTACACTCCCTTTTTTTTCAAATTCTGTATAATTCAGAATTTGTTATCTCCTGCTCTATTAATAGCTTGCTAGATTCCACAGGATCATCCTGTATATAAAATAAGCTCAATTTACAGAGCAGAAGATATTTAAAAAAAAAAGTAAGTTAAGATCTGATTGAAGCATGAACCATTTTGTTTTCATGCAGGTTGTGTCAATCACAGCCAGAGGAGGTGTGGCTAGAGCTGCATAAACATCCATAAAATGGATTTAACTCCTAAATGGTAGACAATTGACCAGTGAAACTTCAGAGGCATAATCTGTACACCAAAGCTGCTTCATTGAGCTAAAGATGTTTTGGTCACCATAGTGTACCTTTAATTTTACACACAGTGACTAAAGTGTATTTGAAAGTGCATTTATTTATTTTAGAGAGAACATTTCAATATATACATCTTCCCGTGTAATTTTGCATTTATTCTGCTTTATATCTGTAGTATACCTTGTGGATCAGGGTGCCCAAAATTTGAGTGTGCATTTTTTAGAGCACAGCATAGTCTTTATTTTAGGGTATTTTTTTTTTTTGTATTATACAATGTCTGTCAGAAGTCTAACCATAACTTTTTCTGCGTACCTTCATTGAATTTCTCATGTAAATGACACAAAAAGCAAGAGCATCCACCACAAACATTTCTCAGTTCCTAAATGCAGACAAAACTAGCATAAACCAAACACGATCTCCTCATTTCTGTATGAAAAGCTGGGGAACTTTTAAATCCACTTCCCATGGTGGACCTAGAATCTGTGTAATGACTTGTACGCCACTTTTATTCTCACGGTCCCCTAAACCCCTAAATGGGTAATCAACCTTCTGCACTGTATTTTAGTAACATGTTGCTATGATTTTTAAACGATGCCACATTTGCTTGGCAGATAGTAGAGTATCTGGTAAAAGAAGCAGTCAAGAGTAGGACTTAATAGTTTAGGGCATCCCAGATGTTGTGGACTACTTCTCCCATGATGCATCTACAGCCATAATGATGGCAAGGCATCAGGGGAGATGCACTCCACAACATCTGGGATGCCCTAAACTGTAAAGTCCTACTCTTGACTGCTTCTTTTACCAGATACTCTATGTGCCAAGTAAATGTGGCATCGTTTAAAAATCATAGCAACATGTTACTAAAATACACAGTGTTCCCACAGACAAAAAGCATGTACTGTGTATCGAAATTGCTCAAAATGAGGCCACCAGCAAACACACCTAGACATAAGAATTGACTGCCCCCGAAATACTGGCTCAGTTAAATAATAATAGTTATATCAGAGATTGGGACAGCATGTGTGCTCTACGTGTGACTCTCATTGTCAAGTCTATTATGTACTCCTGTGTGGAAACATTTGCACTTGTGAAAGGAGTTAGCTGAGTTTGTAGTTAATTACTGGTTCCATATTTGTCTGATGAGAAAAAAAGCAAGTAAAACATATAATAAGGACATTTTTATATGTGTGTTTCACATTTGATCTATTGGACTGCAACCCAAATTCTCTTGCTTTAGGTAAAAAAATTCATTTTCTTTTAGATACAACATTTTGATACAATAAATTACCACATAATAAAATCTCTGTTAGTGTTAGTAAATCATGCTTTGGTCTCTCCTCCATATCCTTTGGGCTAACAGAGCTTCACTGCTGGACCTACGTGTAATCAGTACTTCTCTCCTCAGTCCTGCTTGGTAGAGCTGTGATCACAGATCTTTTTGTTTAAACGTTATCCTTTGATTAGCTGTTTGCTAGATCAGATAAATACTATTTAGCTAAAAATATACAAAATTGAGCATGCGAAAAATGCATAGTTATGTGGGTTGTACAAATATGGAATGCATAAATGTTACAGTGGTGCAAGGAGAGTCCTCTTAAAGGGAACCTATTGTACAAAATATAACAATCATTATTTCTGTGCTTTAGGTTCCCTTATAGCTTTATCATCACTGTCCAACCCCCTTTCCTCTGTAAAATATAAGTTTAATTACTCATCCCGTTTCCAGTGCCGGATTCTCCTCGGAACACCGCACACCTTCAATCAGCAGTTTCACTTGGTTTTGCAGGATATAGCGCCTCTAGTGGCTATCAGGAAGGCAGCCACTACAGGTGGATTTAACCCTAAACCAGGTAGATTTTCTACTAATCGGCAATGTTTTAAATTACAGGGTTAAAAAGACAGGACAACTTCACCTAGACCACTTCATTAAGATGATGTGGTATGGGTGACCTTACTGGTCCTTTTAGAAGTCCCCTATGAAAGTATTTGCAAGCAATAAAAAAGGGAGGGGATGGAGGGGGGGTTGAGAGCAATTCCTCTAAAAATGTCACCCTTTCAACATGTTTTACATTAAAATAAATTAAATTTACTGGGAGATTTGACAGCTGAAATATATCCAATAGGAAATGTATTTTCACATAAACAAATGATCCAATATTAAACATATGAGCTGTTAATAATATCATACTGATAACATGTCTCTTTAGGCACTGCTGCCTCTTTAGCAATATATTCTTCAGCTTCTTCCATGCATGTTTATCGTATTGCGTTTTGTTAGTCATCTGTGAAAATCTGCTAGAAATTGTCTAGGTAGATTTTTAGAATTGTTATTATTAT
>OW240923.1:46438792-46450927 GCA_933207985.1 Pelobates cultripes
GGCGCACAGAGCAGTGCGTGCGCACTTGAGCTCCGCCTCCAGCAGGAACAGGTAAGTCAGACCTTGAGAGATTGCTGTCTCAGCCTCTTAGGTCTGCTGCGCACCCACCTTTACTGTTGCCTGGGCGGTCTCGTGGGGGGTGTCGGGGGTGGTCGCATCTCTCTGTGGCCACCCGCCATACAGCAGTGCTGTGCCACCTGAGGCTTGCTGTAGCGCTCAGGTGGCACAGCATGAGGAGTGCCGCACTGGCCGGCGGCCAATTACTGATTCCGGGTGCTGGACGCTTGTGCCCCCTGCTAAGTTGAGCCCTAGGCCGCTGCCTAGGTCACCTGACAGGTAGCGCCGGCCCTGCATGGCATTGTATACAAACCTGAAAGCAAGGGTGGTGGGCAATGGATTCAGCTCTGGGTGGTTTCCATTGGAAAAAGGGACCAGACAGGGCTGCCCACTGTCCCCACTACTTTATATAATATCTGTAGAACCACTTGCAATAGCAATAAGGGAAAATAGAGATATAACAGGATTTGAATTTTATCAGACACATTCTAAGTTAAATTTTTATACGAGGATGACGTGTTTCTAACCCTTCAAGAACCAGTAAACTCTAATGTCCATTATAAGACAATTTTCAGTAATTTCAGGATATAAACTGAACCTTGAGAAATCCATTGCCCTTTTGAAATATCTTTTTGCAGAGAAAAAAAATCTTGATAGACAATACGACTTTAAGTGGGCCCTAAATTCATTAAACTACCTTGGCGTTTAACTGAGTATAGATGTCTCTAAAAATATTGAATTAGATTTTCTACCTATATTTATATATTAAAACAAACCAATAAAAATTTGATGGAATGGAAAAATAAGAAAATCTCGTGGTGGGGTAGGGTAAACATATTGAAGGCCTATATCTTGCCCAAATGGATTTACCTTTTTAGAACAATCCCCCTTAATATACCAATGAGATGGTAACAAATGATACAGGCAGGATATAAGAAATCTGTATGGCAAGGTAAACCGCTGAGAATTAATATGAATACCATGATGTTAAAACCAACGCAAGGAGGATTGGGAATGCCAAATATTGAACAAGTATATATGGCTAGTAGAACCGCTCATGCGATCCAAACCCAAATAGGAACCTCAAATAAAGAAAATTGGTATAAAATTGAAGGTCACTATACAATGGTAAAAATCCTAGCTCGTTGTTTTAGAAAACAGAGTGGATGAGTGGGACAAAAGGAAAAAAAAAATATAATTTAAAGTTATCCTAGATTTAGTCCAAAATTTGAAAAAAGGTTAAAAACAGACTCGGTTTGAAAGATAAAGTTATTACTCAAAATAAAATAGAAATCCTCAAATTCAATATTAAAAATATACAATTAGACACCTGGAAATAATTGGGTATTGAGAGAATATAGGATATTGTTATGAATAATGAAATTATAGCTTTCAACCAATTACAACATAAATATAATCTACCCGATAGAGAAATCTTTAACTTTTTAAAAGTTAAAGGATATATAAATAAAAATCTATATAAAGGGGGAAACGATCAAACAGATTAATGAACCTGTTAAAGAAAAAAGATGATAAAAAACTTCTTACTCAATGTAGAAAATAACTACAAGATATGGCAGAGCTGAGCATTATAAAATCTGTAGAAAAATGGAAACAAGATCTAAAAATATCAATAGACAAGAAAGACTGGCTTTATTCTTTAAACTATGTTAATAAAATAATACACTATTTAAATATAATGGAAACACATTATAAAGTTATTAATAGGTGGTATAGAGTGCCCTCAATACGGGCTAAAATATATCCAATGGTATCGGATATATGCTGGAGATGTGGGATTCATAGGGGAGATTTCCCTCGTGTGGTGGTCTTGTGCACTTTTATATCTTTTTTGGGGAGATAATAGAGAAAAAAAAATACTATTCTATTGTGAGGTAAATCTCACCTGTAGTCCAAAATTTTTCCTTACATATGGAATTGAACAAATTGATAAAGAATAAGTAGGACTTTATAATCCATATTTTAAAGGCTGAAAAATTTACAATTACCAGACACTGGAAAACACCAGATATTCCACATTGTTCAGGAGCAGCGTTACAATTGCTTTATCAAATAAAAAGGAAAACTGGACCAATTAGAAGCAGTATGAATCATTGGGAAAGTATTTGGAAAGGTTGAAGCCCGAGCAAAAGAAAAATACAGTATAGATATGTAAGTCAAGGTAAGGAAATTAAAGAGCGACAACTCCCCTATCAACAGCAATGGGTAACGGGGAGGGATGGGTTTATATTCTACACTTAATATAATGTCCACAAGATAAGATGTTCATGTTTATGTACAAATATGTAGAAGTAAAATAGATTGACAATGTTCATTGTACAACATTTAATATATGAATACTATTGTGGAATATGTTTGGAACTTGAAAGAAAAAATGAAAAATAAAGAGATACAAAAAAAAGACTTGCTCTTCCCACAGAAATCTCACTTTAACAGTGCTTTCACTACTGCAAGGGATTCTGGGTAGGCATATGCAAATGTTGCCTCATAATTCCACTTTATACATGGATTCTCCGGAGTATGTGTCTGCTGTATACAACAGCTTTAAAACACAACTCAGGAAGAGGAGCAAACCCAGTGAACCACTCATGGACAGCTGTTTCGTTGTTGGGGCAACTCATCAGCATGGGGTTGGTTACTGGCTTGCTATGGAGACTTGGTGTTACAAAAGAGTTGTGGAGGGGAAAAAGGTGTGGATGAAAACCCCTTCCACCTGAAGCAAGTGGATAGTTATTATTATTATTATTATTATTATTATTATTATGTTATTATTTATATAGCGCCAACCAATTCCGCAGCGCTTTACAGTGGGTGGACAAACAAACATGTAGTTTGTTATTATACATAATACCCCATATTGTAACACATCCATAATGCACACTACAAGTCAATGTAGTATATAACCTGGTTATAACAAGCAATATAATGTACATACATATATCAATAGCATATCAGAGATAATAAAATAAACAAAATATACATATAATCATATATAAAGACATATAATATACAATAAACATATGGTGCCCCATATGAACAACACATAAAGTGAAAAAATAAGAAATAAAATGAAAATATAAATAAAGAATATGTATGCGTATATAAAAAAAACAAGTAAAGAATATATAAGCAGGAAAGAGTGTGGGATGCCAGACCCAATGGTTCAGGGGAAGTAATTCCCGGAATCCATGGATGTGTGCATTACCACCCAAAAATAGAAGAAAGAATAATGATAATAAAAAATAATAATAAAAAATAAAAAAGTAGTAGTAAATAATATATAAAAATGAAAAATAAGAAGTACAAAAAATATACATCTTCGATGTAAACCAGTCCATGAACTCACGGCAGAGACGATCGGTCCCCAGTTCATGGAATGGGTACATCTAAAGGTGTTAATACACAAAAAGAAAAAAAATAGAAAATAGAAAAAATACACAAGTCGTATCCACTGTGGTTTTGTCTGTATCATTATGGACTGAGCTTGAAAGACTCCCTATTATTCCAGATCTTGCTGATCACTGCCACCATTAACGTGTGTTAAAACAATAAAAAGTGTAAAAAATATATGCAAAAATAAGTAAGAACTAGTACAAAAAAAGACAAAGATAGATGTTTTAGCAAATTGTTTTAGAAGAAGGATAAAGCAGATTATCTAAAACAGGATAAAGTTATGATTGGTTGAAAGGTACATTGAGGGGAGAGAAGGATGCCTATTCTACCTCCTTTACAGTTGAGTCTGGGAGTGTGAGAGAATTGTAACCCACCAAAACATAAAGAAGCAGGAGTAGAACCGCCGAACTGCATGGACGCACGCTGAGTTAGCTCTGGGCAATTCAGGCAGCAATTCCTACCTTATCGAGGCATCTTTCAACTATGGGTAACCCCAAACAAAACCAGAACGGCCCCGCAACAAAAGGGAAGACTCCCACGGGGAAACCCGGCTCCCTAACTAAAATGTTTCGAGACTATGCTGAACGAGCGCCGGACAACTCTGATTCCAATATGGCGCCAGCGGGCCTTCTCCTGGAGTCGGCACCCGCGAGTCCTGCACACTCTGACACTTCGTCCTGCTATACGGACCCGGGTATTAAGGAGATACTAAAAACATTACCTTCCCGCGCAGATCTGGCTACCATGCTAGAAAAACTTGAGGCTTCCTTTCACACAAGACTTGAGGGCCTGGAAACAGAAGCTAAACAAGTAAGTCACCATGTACAGGAATTAGAAGAGGACAGGGATGTTATCCATGCACAGATACAAACACTGACCTCCAAAGTGGAAAATCAAGCAATTAATTATGCACACATGCAATGATCACTAGATGATGTGGACAACCGGGTGGGCAGAAATAACCTTAGGGTTAGAGGACTGCCAGAAACAGAGAGTGAAGATTTACCCACCATCTTGTCAGAGCTGTTCAATCTGATACTGGGTAAAACCACAACAACACCGATTCTCTTTGATAGAGCACATCGCTCACTCAAACCTAGGAACACGGCAGACACACACCATGACGTTGTGTGCAGACTGCATTATTTTACCATTAAAGGATAAATTCTACAGGCACTCCGGTCCACGACTCCCCCTCTACTCTACCACGGACCTGTCTTGGCTCACGCTCCACCCAAGGAGATCCCTCAAGCCCATTACGGACCAACAGAGGACCCGCAATATAAAATACCGATGGGGCATCCCTTTCGCCCTAGTCACAACTCATAAAGGAAGCACACACACCATCACCACATACCAAGACGTCCATCCATTCATCAGAGCCATGGAACTGAATAAAGTACAGGTGATGGACTGGTACATCCCGAACCTGACATCCAATGCTCACCCACTGCCTCAACGACAAAGAGGGAGAACCCCCCTAAAGAAGAGACAAACAGATCAAGCAGACCACAACCAGCACTAAGCATACTACAGATCCCAGCCAAAATAACACCATACCCAAATTACCCTACACAATACGTCTGTTCTGTCCTCCAGACTTTATTCAGTATATTTGTGTTTTGTTATTTAGAACAACATGTTTGGTTCCTTTACTTACACCAGCTAGTTATGTAGAGCTCAGGCACCATCTACTGTTCCTTTTTGGTTTAGCTCTAGTTCTGCATATATTGTAACTCAGGAGGTTTAAATAGTTGTTAGAAAGCACAGCATTATGGGCAGAACTTGTACAGGAAGTGTATCAGCCTCCATCTTGGGAAGATACAGTAAGCAGCAAGTCATGTACTTCTCATCCCTAGCCATCACCCCTTAGAGTTCTTGTTATCCTACCCTGTATTATTGATCATTGTTGCTTTGTTGTATGCAATTCTGTACTGATTGATGTTTATTTCTACCATTTGTAGTTTCACCTGGCTTGTTCTAATAAATTTGAGATCAAAGAAATATGGTATCTGAAGTTTATGGAGCAGGAAGGTTTAACTCTCTGTACTAGAGACAGAACAACGTCTGCTCCCATGAACAACCAGAACATCCAAGACAATCTCCAAATGTTCCTGAGGCCTCTGAGATACGCCCAACCTTTTTTCCACACACCGTAACCGAGTCCACCGCTAACGATACCGCACACACGGAAGATCCTGTCTGCACCACAGGAAAAATGCAAGTACAACTTTCATTGACGCCCCAGGAGGAAGCGGTTAGGGTCCCACGAGACAAGGAGCAAACCTAGACCTCCACGACTTATCTCCCCTTCCCACACACAGGACTTAAAGCCCAAAAGAAAGCAACCATCACGACCCACTTACCGCAACAGCCTGACTCAGAGGGACAGTCGAGTCCAGGGGAACAGGCAGGCCACTTTTGAACAGTATTGAACTCTTGTACCTCGCTATGTTTTATTATTAACACACTATTCAAAGAGAACTAAGGAAAACATAACAAACCCCCCCCCACTCCAAAAAAAAAGAGAGAACAGACTGTCCGGGACTCTAATCCATAATATCCATCCCTAGATGATCCTGACTTTGATTGGCACAGGTCGTATGTCAATATGTAATGTTCTTTCTTAATGACCAGGTCACACAATTACCATTACACGAGGGCTCTTATATCACCTCCCATCCCCCTCCTATCGCTCACCTTACACATGGAACATGTACACTTCACTGTCCCTGGGAACAGAGACCATAATCGCACAATGCCTCGATACACCAAAACGCATACACACTCCGGTTATTTGGAGGGGCACCTGACAGCCCACACCGATACCTCTCTTGCATACTCACCGTCCTTACCTACCACCCGCTGGCCTCCTAGGTAAAGAGACCCAGCTGTAACTAACACCCAGCCACTACAGCACAAAGCGTAACCGTAGACGGATACCATGGCTGCACCTACCTAAATCACTGAAAATCAACCCGAGCCAAGGCATTTCCTCCCCCATTCCCTGCCCCCCCATTGAAACCAGATCCATGTTGACTCTCAGAAATCTCAGGGATCAACGCCAGTGATCATTTCAATCGACATACCAGTCGAACGCAACACAGCAGAGTATTTCTGCTCATTGTTATATTCTTGTATATAGTTATTGTTGTTTTATATTTTTGTATTTACTTGCAATATATTGTGACATTACTGCCCCTACGGGTCAGCCCTCGTTGTCTGGGCAGACACAAAAGACACACTCACACGGCTCAATCACGAACGTACACATGACTACCATCACACTGCTTTCCCAAAACACCAGGGGATTGAATACCCCAGAAAAGAGGTGGCTAGCATTAAGGAAATCACATCGCCTTAAAGCCAACATGATATTTTACCAGGAAACGCACTTTCGCAAAGACGCGGCACCTTCCCTTAGAGATAGACACTACCCTATGGGTTATTTTAGCAATTACACGGCAGCCAAAGCAATAGGGGTGGCTGTCCTCATAGGGGCAAACCTACCCTTTCAATATAAGGCACACAATACAGATGACAATGGCAGGCATTTGTTTGTGAAGGGGCTGATAGGAAATACCATGGTGACATTCGCAAATCGATACCTCCCCAACAAAAAGCCAAGTCAGTCCCTACGCAAAATTCTTAATGCCTTGGAAAGCTTCATAAAGGGCCTACTGATGTTAGGGGGAGACCTTAACATATCCCTAGATAGCGACCTGGATTCAACCTCCACAGCAATCACCTACCAGACCAACACACGCAAAAAACTACAATCTTTGTTGGATAGGGCACAGCTATACGGTAGCCGGCGAATCACAAACCCCACAACCAGGGATTACTTGTTCTATTCCCAGGCGAGGGGCTCATACTCGAGAATAGATATTATATTCCTGCAACACCGATTCCTTCACCTCATCTCACGCTGTTCATACGGTCCAATCACCTGGTCAGACCACGCTCCCCTGTCTTTTGCTGTACACATCCCACCCTCCACCCCGCCAGAACCCAATGGAAGTTAAATGACACCCTTCTCAATGACAAAACTCTAGTGACCCAAATTAGAGACACCATAGATCAACACTTTACACAGAACACCTCCCCAGACTCAACCTACCCAATGATTTGGGAGGCACACAAGAATGTAATTAGAGGCAAAATACAGCTAGCCTCAGCACACAAGCGAAGGAAGGAAGAAAGGACCACAAAACTCATGGCAGAAATACGGACATTCGAATCCACACACAAATCGAACCTCAACCTTGCCACAAATAAAACACTATTGGATAAACGCTCAGAACTAGCCACCCTTAACGGAGCACAAATCAAAAAGAGCCTTCTCCTTACCAAACACCGGTATTACACCCAAGGGAGTAAGGGGAGATGATTATTAGCACAGGCCCTAAAAACACAAAGACAAACCACATTTATCTCCTCTATACAGACCACAAAGGAGACCACGTCAAACCTGATGGCGGATATGCAAACCTGAGGAAATCTCCACCAACTGAAACAGACATTAGTACCTTCCTCAGTCATAGGATTGCCACGACGATCTAAAATCATTAGACCTCCCCATACCTAAAGATGAGTTAGAGGTAGTGATACGATCCCTCCCACTAGGAAAGAGCCCAGGCCCTGATGGCTTCACGGCCAAATACTACAAAAGTTTTTCCACCCAACGCAACCCCTCCTTAACTCACTCAACTCTATACTTAAAAACAACCCACTACCCCCACAGGCACTAAAAGCTACTAACCAAACCAGACAAGAACCCGACCCTCTGCGGGAGTTACCGACCCATTTCACTTATAAATATCGACCTAAAACTTTTCACTAAAATCCTAGAAAACCGCCTACACCCCATGCTCCCAGAATTAGTACACCCAGACCAGGCCGGATTTATAACGGGCCGAGAAGCCAAAAATAATACAACCAAACTCGTTAACCTCATGCATCACTCGGAATACATAGACACCCAGACACTACTACTATCCATAGACACCGAAAAGGCTTTTGATAGGGTGGATTGGACCCTGATGCGAGCCACTTTAGAACAGATGGGCTTCGGGCCAAATTGGCTCCAGTGGATGGGAACAATTTACTCCAAGACAACAGCTAGGCTACGATTGAACGGCCAGTTGTCACCCCCAGTATCCATTTCCAGCGAACCGAGACAGGGGTGCCCCCGCTCCCCACTTCTATTTGTTCTAGTCCTGGAGCCATTACTCCAGGGAGTTAGAGACAACCCCAACATCAAAGGCTTCAAACTAGGAGGGGCAGAACACAAAGTATCAGCATTTGCAGATGACATACTGTTCACGGTCTCCGAGCCCATCTCTTCATTCCCGCACATACTTCAGGAAATGTCTCTCTATAGTAAAGTTTCCAACTTTCAAGCCAATTTGAGTAAATGTGAAATCCTCCCACTGAAAGTCCCAAACACAACAAAAACACACCTGAAACCAAACTTCCTGTTCTACTGGGCAACAGAGCATATAAAGTATTTTGGGCTAGCACTTCCCTGCGTTTAACATGACTATATGAAAGTAACTTCCCACCACTAATTCAAGCCATCTCCAAAGACCTCACAAAGTGGCACACTCCACGCTTTAGCTGGTTTTGCAGGATAAATATCCTAAAAATGAATACTCTCCCTAGAATATTATATCTACTTTAAGTCCTCCCGATCACACTACCCAAAACATTCTTTGACACCATACGCAAATTATTTACGACATTCATCTGGTCACACAAACACCCCAGGCTAGCTTACGCGCTGCTTACGAAGCCTAAGGCAGAGGGGGGTTTGGGGCTACCAAATGTGGAAAAATACCACAACGCAGTACTGCTAGCCAGAATCTACGACTGGGCAAACACACACACGACCAAACAATGGGTGGCCATAGAGAATACCTTCTTTCGTGTCCCCATATACACGGTTCCATGGCACAAGTCGGGGCAATCTATCCTCAAGCACAAACAACACCCGACCATTACCCCTACACTGAGAATGTGGTCACATGTGAGACACCAAGCAGACATATCGCCTTACCCCTCACCACTATACCCACTGACCCACAACCCACTCTTCAAGCCGGGGAAAACAGGATCAGCATACCGAGAATACTATACCACCCCATACCTACCTTTACAGACCCTCCTTGACAATGAGGAAATTAAGCCCTTGACATCCTTGATCTCAGAGGGTACCCATACGACTCTACAAAAATTTCATTACGAATAGCTCACTCACTTTCTTCGGACCAACAAATACCCCCAACAAGGAAACCGAGCAATGACCAAATTCAAACTTACTTGCACCCAGCGCACACTCAACAAGAAACAAGTTAAAACCACATACACAATTATACAAGACACTCACCCACCGTCCAAACCACTCTACAGTAAAAGCTGGGAACAAGAACTGCACCTATCCCTCTCAGATAATGAATGTAAACAGATATTCCTACTGACACACACATCTTCCACCAGCCTAGCAATACAAGAAAGCAATTATAAAAGGATAGCTAGGTGGCAGTACACCCCATCCAAGCTTAAACAGTCTTTCCCAGGCACATCCGATCAATGCTGGAGGTGCCTTGGAGCCACTGGGGATATAGCGCACATCTGGTGGGCATGCACGGTGATCCAGAAGTTCTGGTCAAGGATCTCCAGTCTCATGGAACTCATAGCAGGTACCACTATACCCTACACACCCAGAGCATTCTTATTTCTTATGCTGCCCTCCCCCATACCTAAAGCCACAAAAACTCTATGCACACATATGCTCACAGCGGCAAACCTGCTCATTCCCCTTCATTGAAAGGCAACTCCACCAACCAGGGCCGGTGCTAGGATTTTTGACTACACAGGCGAAGATGCATTTTGACGCCCCCCCCCCCAAAAATAAACAATGCATCTTCACCTCTGTGTCTCGTAGCCCCCTTTTGAATTTCTTACCCCCATTAGTGTTGCATATCCCTTTAGTGTGTCTCCTACAACCCCTCTTATGTATTTCTTACTTCCCCGCCAGCCCCTATCTATCTCTCTTTTTCTCCCACATAGACATAGATACAGGCAAAAATACATACATGCACAAATACACAAACATACAGACACACAACCATACAAGCACACAGACATAATTTTTCAGGCACACAGTCACAAAGATATACAGACACACAGTCATAAAAGGCACACAAACAAACACAGTCATACAATCTACACATATAGGTACATTGTCGTACAAACACAGACATACATTCATAAAGAAACAGGCACTCACAGAAATACATACACAGACATAAAGAAACAGAGATAGGCATACAGAGACATACATACACAGACAAACAAAGAACCCTGCACACTGATACCGTGTAAATGCTCCGGCCATCAACAGTGGTGGATGCTCCGTGTCAGGCAGACATTGCTGGATCCACCAGTAAAGTCTTCAAAAGGAATAAACGCAGGCAACACTCCAATAGTAAGGATGGTATATTTATTGGTAGGTGAACCACCCCATAGAAAGTGTGATGTTTCAAATCATGCAATAAGGCTCTGCTGAGCCGAAACGACGCACTTTCTTTGGGGTGGTTCACCTATCAATAAATATACCATCCGTACTATTGGAGTGTTGCCTGCGTTTATTCCTTTTGAATACATTTACACAGTCATACAGAGATATACATACTGTATGTCTCTGTATGACGGTCTGTGTATGTACACAGAATGGCTAAAAGATAGATCCCCATCTGTCGTGCAACTTCAACAATGCTTTGAAAGCTAGGGATCTACCGATTCCCCATGCTTGCAGGATTGTATTTAGCATGGAGCAGTATTTGTGTGTTTGACTGTAAGCATGTGTTTGTATGGAGTATGTTTGTATGATTGTAGCGGTGTGTTTATATGTAGTGTTTGCATTTGAATGCAAGCGTGCATTTATGTGTAGTGTTGGTTTTTGAACGCAGGTGTGTGTTTATATATAATTTTGGTGTCTGATACAGAGGTGTGTTTGTATGTAGTGTTGACATTTGAATGCAGTGGTGTGTTTGTATGTAGTGTTGACGTTTGCATGCAGGTGTTTATTTGTGTGTAGTGTTGTGTTTGAATGCTGAGATATATGCACATATACACATACACTGCCACACATGCACACACTGTGATACACATACACAAAGATACACACACTGACACATGCAGATATACATATACACAAACTGATACACATTCAGATAGACACACAGGTACACACAAACACTGACAGACATACAGATAAACACACAGTGACATACAGACACACATACACAATGATAGGGAAGAAGACACACAAAGACACACTAACAGACAGACACACACACTAACAGACATTTAGATACACACAGACACACGGACAGAGACATATACATACACACACACTGACAGACATGGATACACACACATACACACACACACACTGACAGACATAGATACACACACACTGACAGACATACACACACACACACTGACAGAGATAGATACACACACACACTGACAGACATACACACACACTGACAGATACACACTGACAGACATAGATACACACTGACAGACACACTGACAGACATACACACACACACTGACAGACATAGATACACACACACACTGACAGACATACACACA
>OW240923.1:46451027-46520511 GCA_933207985.1 Pelobates cultripes
CTCGAATAACAGAGTCTGGACAGCCTCAAGTTGCCCCAGAAAGGAGTCAAGCCGGGTCTCACAGAGTGTTCCACAAGGAGGGAGCCATGTAACAAGAACCCTCTGTATTTGCAGTAGCTATGGTGTTTTTTATGATCTCTGCAGTGGTTATAGTGTGTTCCCCCTTTTTGTCGTTTCATTGCAACTAAGGACATGTCCCTGGACTTCAGTTTTCCCCTTTTCATTGCTGGATTTTGTATGCTCTCTGATGTATTCTCTAGCTGGTTCGGTAAATTAAGACTTTATTATGAACAGGATAATCTTATTCAAGTAGCTGAACAAAGTGTCGAACGACCGACCACCCTGCATGTGGAGTGTGCTGCTGGTTAACCGCCCAGAATCTGTGGTTAACCGCAGCCTAATTGACGAATGGTTGGGTGGCCGTCGTTCGTATGAATGAATACGTGGCGGCGGCCATCTTGTGTAGCCGAACGCGGTCAGTGGTTGTGGCGAAACCGACCTCGCCACTGGGCATTGGAGAAGACTGATTGCCAGCCTCCTGCCATGTGACTATGGTCCCTGGGATGTATTGCCCTTTAAAGACATGATTTGGGCATAATGGATTTGTGTTGTGCTGCTGCTGGCCCTTTAAGAACCATCTGGGACATACTGTGGAGTTACTGGGTGGCCACCATTTCCTGTATCAGAAGCACATGGTGAGAACAATGGATGGCGGCCATTTTAACTCACAGACACTGTTTGGACTTTTCAACACAGTGCCATCTCGCCAGTATTTGTTGCACAGAGACATCGTGCGGTGGTTTTGGACTATACAGCAGGGGACATATTATACAGTGATTGTTTTTTATTTAGCCTGTATATGCAGAATCTGCATTAAACTGTATTTTCCAAAGTACTGAACGGATCTGGGTGAATTTTGGATATGTGGTTCACCCAGATCCCCCAGTTCCAAGGATATACTTTTTATGGGGTTATTGCATGTTTTGGGGTCCCTGTGATGTGTTTTATGAAACTGTATTTCTCTGGCTGTGATAATTACCCATTGTGTTCAGTAATCATATCACAGCCAGAGGGGAGGAGTTTGTGTGGGAGTGTCTGGGTGTATTGTATGGATTGATTGGCTGTTTTGTAACGCCCTGTGGGCTGTACTATGTTTGTGGATTGGGAATAAAAGAGACTGTATGTGACTGTACAGGGAGTTCCTGTTTAACCCTCAAAGTGAAGTGTCGTCTCATTATTGGGGGAAGGATTTATTGTATGCTGTTCCAGTTTGACTGCTAGGAGAGTAAACCTATTCGTATGGTTCCTATTCAACTGTCTACAGCATTCACATGCTTGAGAGGATTCATATGCTTCTCCGGTTCGGTGGTTGTGGTGTCTGCTGCAGTGCTTGGAGTCCTCAGGAAGCGCTAGGAGCATCCTTTAACGGAGGTACCCAGTCGGGTGCCAGGCGATCCGTTACAGTGGTGTTTTGTAGTGATGTCGCAAACACTAAATTTTCGATTCGCGAACGCGAACTTCCGCAAATGTTCGCGAACCGGGTGAACCGCCATAGACTTCAATAGGCAGGCGAATTTTAAAACACAGGGACTCTTTCTGGCCACAATAGTCATGGAAAAGTTGTTTCAAGGGGACTAACACCTGGACTGTGGCATGGCGGAGGGGGATCCATGGCAAAACTCCCATGGAAAATTACACAGTTGATGCAGAGTCTGGTTTTAATCCATAAGGGGCAGAAATCACCTAGCATTCCTAAATCACAATGAATATGGATTGACACCTGACATATGACATATTGACACCTTGACATATGGATTGACACCTGTCCTCAGAGCCCCTGATGCACACGGACACAGAGCAGAATAGAGACTGTTCCCCCTACATAGGGTCACTTGGCAGGTATGGATTGACACCTGTCCTCAGAGACCAAGATACACACTGACACAGAGCAGAATAGAGACTATTCCTCCTACATAGGGTCACTTGTCAGATATGGATTGACACCTGTCCTCAGAGACCATGATACACACTGACAGAGAGCAGAATAGAGACTGTTCCCCCTACATAGGGTCACTTGGCAGATATGGATTGACACCTGTCCTCAGAGCCCCTGATACACACTGACACAGAGCAGAATAGGGACTGTTCCCCCTACATAGGGTCACTTCGCAGATATGGATTGACACCTATCCTAAGGATCCCTGATAAACACTGACACAGAGCAGAATAGGGACTGTTCCCCCTACATAGGGTCACTTGGCAGATATGGATTGACACCTCTCCTCAGAGACCATGATACACACTGACACAGAGCAGAATATGGACTGTTACCCCTACATAGGGTCACTTGGCAGATATGGCGTGGTCGTGGGAGGAGGAGGATGACTCTCACCTCTTCCCCTGTTAGATTCCCGTTGTGCTGTGACATCACCCTTATACGCTGTGTAAAGCATACTTTTTAATTTATTTTGCAAATGCTGCATCCTTTCCGACTTGTAATTCGGTCACATTTCCGCCACTGTCTGCTTATACCGGGGGTCTAGTAGCGTGGTCACCCAGCACAGGTCGTTCTCCTTCATCCTTTTTATACGAGGGTCCCTCAACAGGCACAACAGCATGAAAGACCCCATTTGCACAAGGTTGGATGCCGAGCTACTCATTTCCCATTCCTCCTCCTCACACAGAGCAGAATAGGGACTGTTCCCCTACACTTGGCAGATATGGATTGACACCTGTCCTAAGGGTCCCTGATACACACTGACACAGAGCAGAATAGGGACTGTTCCCCCTACATCGGGTCACTTGGCAGATATGGATTGACACTGTCCACAAGGACAAGCTGCAGACTTCCTGGCAGTGCCCATACAAGGTGGTAGAGCAGGTTTGTGATACCACCTTTGTGATCGGTGCGGTCACAGGCACGGGAGGCAAGCGCATGCTCCATGTGAACATGCTCAAGCCATACCACGAGCGCACAGAAGAGGTAACCGCGATCTGTGCACCTGCCACTGAAGATTATGATAATTTGCCACTCCCAGATCTCCTAGACCTAGAGGGCCAGAGCGGAGACCTGGGAGAAGTACAGTTAGAACGGTTAGACCCCCAGGAGCGAACCCAGGTCCAAAGACTAATCCAGGACAAGGGGGCCACTTTTTCCAACCTACCTGGGTACAGTCCGTTAACCACTCACAAAGTTGAAACCCTAGACCAGACCCCCCTTCGCCAAACCGCCTATCGCATACCCGAAGCAGTTAAAGAAAATATGCGGAAAGAAATTGAGGAAATGATGCAGTTAGGGGTGATAGAACACTCTGACAGCCCCTGGGCCTCCCGGTAGTACTAGTACCGAAACGGGACGGCACGACCCTTTTCTGTGTAGACTACCGGAGGCTAAATGATAAAACAACCTCAGACGCCTACCCTATGCCCCGGATAGACGAGCTCCTAGACAAAATGGCCAGAGGCCAGTACCTCACCACAATAGATCTGTGCAAGGGGTACTGGCAAATTCCATTAGCCGAGGACGCCATCCACAAGTCGGCATTTGTTACCTTGTTTGGCCTGTATCAGTTTAAGGCCATGCCATTTGGGATGAAGAATGCCCCGGCTAACTTTCAGAGGATGGTAGATCGGCTACTGGATGGGTTTCAGGAGTATGCCTGCGCCTACTTGGATGATAGGGCCAGGAGCAGCTAAAAATGGCTATAACACCTGACCCACATAGGAGCCGTACTAGACCGGATTAGGGAGGCCGGACTGACCCTAAAGCCTAGTAAGAGCCATATAGGAACGTGTAAAAACCTCCCCAAGATAGTAGTATGGGCCCAGAGTGTGAACAGGCCTTCCAACAGCTCAAGACGGCGCTCATTAAATCACCTGTACTTTCTGCTCCTGATCCAACTAAACGCTTTCTCGTCCATACAGACGCTTCTATGTTTGGATTGGGAGCAGTACTGAGGCAAGTCGGAGCAGATGGTGGCGAGAAACCCGGTGCTTATCTAAGCCGGAAACTTTTGCCCAGGGAAGTAGATACACTGCCATTGAAAAGGAGTGCCTGGCGGTGGTGTGGGCCCTCAAAAAGCTGCAACCTTACTTGTATGGACAACCGTTTACCTTACTCACAGATCACAACAAATTTGGGGCACTGGGCGTGCAATCTAATGTGCCACCAGATAGGAATTAGATTGTGTTTAGTATATTGTTATCAGTTTAATCACTGTTCGCTATCGTTGATGTGGAGCAGGCGCAGCAGCAGAAGAGGACTAAGCCGAGGGAGGTTATGGAAGAGGATGGAGTAGGAGGAGTAGAGGAGGTGGCAGCGTACTGGCAGAGTACACGCTGTAGGGCTGACACACCCGCTTTGGGACAACTAACTGCTATTCAATCTATAACTGATGTTTGTTTCACAGGCAGAAAGTGCCCTAAAAGATGGCGGCTTGAACCCAAGTTGGTGGCGGATCAGTCACGCAAGTCAACAGGCATTCAGAGCTAAAATACAGCAGCGTGTGGACCATTTTTAGCCCAAGGCAGCTCATCTCATCAGGCTTTTTTTTTTTTTTTTTTAATTCTTTATTTTTCGCTCTGCCATTCAAGCGTGGCTACAATAGTGCAAACAGATGTGAATACATAACCGCACAAGTGTTGTTGATGCGTAGTAGAAGATACAGGGTAACAAAATTAGTACAAGCATCTGTCACAAGCTGTGCACCTTTGGTGCATCTCCGCCAGAGTTTTCTTTTACATTAGTAATCTGATAAGGAGAAAGAGAAAGAAAGATATATGGAAGGAAAGAAATAACTATGTACAACTGTCGACTTATTGAGGAGTGTGTTGTGCCCTAGGCTCTCAGGGTGTCATCAGGCCATTTTTAATCTAATGTATCGCCCAGTGTCAGTCCCTTCGGGATCCATCCCTCATTCATCTTAATAAAGGTGAGGTAATCTAGACTTTTTTGACCTAGGCGACTTCTCTTCTCAGTGACAATACCTCCTGCTGCTCCTTTTTGACAGGACACTTGAAGCGGGGCAGGCCAGAAGTTCTATCACAAATTGGGATAGCTCAGGCCACAGGTCAAGCCTGCACACCCAGTAGTCAAGGGGTTCATCGCTCCTCAGAGTGTCGATATCTGCAGTTAAGGAGAGGTAGTCTGCTGTCGGTCGAGTCGCTCTCTGAGGGTGGATCCCGAAGGGCTGTGGCGATGCGTAGGACTTAAAAAGGTCCGCATGTCCTCCATCAACAACACGTCTCTAAAGCGTCCTGTCCTTGCCGGCGTGGTCATGGGAGGAGGAGGATGACTTCCACCTCTCCCCTGTTAGATTCCCGTTGTGCTGTGACATCACCCTTATACGCTGTGTAAAGCATTCTTTTCAATTTATTTTGCAAATGCTGCATCCTTTCATACTTGTTGTAATTCGGTAACATTTCCGCCACTTTCTGCTTATACCGGGGGTCTAGTAGCGTGGACACCCAGTACAGGTCGTTCTCCTTCAGCCTTTTTATACGAGGGTCCCTCAACAGGCACGACAGCATGAAAGACCCCATTTGCACAAGGTTGGATGCCGAGCTACTCATTTCCCGTTCCTCCTCCTCACTGATGTCAATGAAGGTATTTTCTTCCCCCCAGCCACGTACAACACCACGGGTACCAGATAGGTGACAACGAGCACCCTGGGATGCCTGTTGTGGTTGGTCTTGCTCCTCCTCTTCCTCCTCCTCAAAGCCACATTCCTCCTCTGACTCCTCTTCCTCACAATCCTCTTCCAGCGTTGCCGCAGGTCCAGCAAGCGATGCTGATAAGGCTGTTTCTGGAGGTGATGGTGACCACAACTCTTCCTCTTCCTCTTCACGCTCATCTACGGCCTGATCCAGCACTCTTCGCAGGGCACGCTCCAGGAAGAAAACAAATGGTATGATGTCACTGATGGTGCCTTCGGTGCGACTGACTAAATTTGTCACCTCCTCAAAAGGACGCATGAGCCTACAGGCATTGCGCATGAGCGTCCAGTAACGTGGCAAAAAAATTCCCAGCTCCCCAGAGGCTGTCCTAGCACCCCGGTCATACAAATATTCATTAACGGCTTTTTCTTGTTGGAGCAGGCGGTCGAACATTAGGAGTGTTGAATTCCAACGTGTCGGGCTGTCGCAAATCAAGCGCCTCACTGGCATGTTGTTTCGCCGCTGGATATCGGCAAAGTGAGCCATGGCCGTGTAGGAACGCCTGAAATGGCCACACACCTTCCTGGCCTGCTTCAGGACGTCCTGTAAGCCTATGTACTTATGCACAAAGCGTTGTACGATCAGATTACACACATGTGCCATGCACGGCACATGTGACAACTTGCCCAACTTCAATGCCGCTAACAAATTTGTTCCGTTGTCACAAACCACTTTGCCGATATCCAGTCGCTGCGGAGTCAGCCACTTTTCCACCTGTGCGTTCAGGGCGGACAGGAGTGCTTGTCCGGTGTGACTCTCTGCTTTCAAGCAAGTCAAACCCAAGACGGCGTGACACTGCCGTATCCGGGATGTGGAATAGTACCTGGGGAGCTGGGGGGGTGCCGTTGATGTGGAGCAAGACGCAGCAGCAGAAGAGGACTCAGCCGAGGAGGTTATGGAAGAGGATGGAGTAGGAGGAGTAGAGGAGGTGGCAGCAGGACTGCCTGCAAGTCGTGGCGGTGTCACCAACTCCTCTGCAGAGCCATGCATTCCATGCTTGGCAGCAGTCAGCAGGTTTACCCAATGCGCAGTGTAGGTGATATACCTGCCCTGACCATGCTTTGCAGACCAGGTATCAGTGGTCAGATGGACCCTTGCCCCAACACTGTGTGCCAGAGATGCTAATACTTCCTTTTGCACAATTGAGTACAGGTTGGGGATTGCCTTTTGCGAAAAGTAATTTCGGCCGGGTACCTTCCACTGCGGTGTCTCAATAGCTACAAATTTTTTGAACGCCTCAGACTCCACCAGCTTGTATGGTAAAAGCTGGCGGGCTAATAGTTCGGACAAGCCAGCAGTCAGACGCTGGGCAAGGGGGTGACTTTCTGACATTGTCTTCTTACGCTCAAACATGTCCTTGACAGACACATGACTGTGGGAAGATGAGCGTGAACTGCTCAAGGCGGGAGGCGGAGTGGCGGATGGTTGAGAGGGGACAAGGAGGACAGCAGTGGTTGACGTGGCTGAAGATGCTGGACCAGGAGGAGGCTGGTGGCTTAGAGTAGGCGAGCTGCTTGTACTCATGTGTTGGTCCCATAGGCGTTTGTGATGTGAGATCATGTGCCTACATCATGTGCCCCAAAGCAGTTGTACCTAGGTGGGTGTTGGACTTCCCACGACTCAGTTTCTTTTGGCACAGGTTGCAAATGGCATCGCTGTTGTCAGAGGCAGACACACAAAAAAAATTCCACTGCTGAGCTCTGCAATGATGGCATTCTGGTGGTGGACACAGCATGCGTTGATTAGCGTGCTGTCGGGCTGACCCGGGTGTCGTGCATGCTGTCTGACTGTGCCACTGGCTCCACTTCGACGACCTCCCCCCTGTAGCTACGTCTCCTCCTCCTCCTGTCTACATCTGAACTTTGGCCCTGTTCTTCTTCTTGTGGCCGGCTTGAGCATCCATGGGCCTTGCTCGTCATCATCAACACAGCTTCACTTGTATCTGACAACTCAGCAAAGGAAGCAGCCCAGCGGAGTACAACATCATCATCATCATCACACGATACGTCCATGTGTGTAATGCTGCCTGCCTGAGACATATCCCTGTTATCTACATCCTCTGTAGCAATAATGGTTCTAGCATCTCATTTCTTCAAGCGGATGTGTGAACTCCTCCTCGACGCCTGGCCAGAAGCGGCTGTGGTGCTAGTTTTGGTGGCGGCGGCAGGCGGGTGAGTGGTATCTTGAGAGGTGCCTGAAGCTAAGCTGGAGGAGGATGGTGCGTCAAGGTTCTGAGCGGAGGCTGTAGAAGATTGGGTGTCCTGTGTTAGCCAGTCAACTATGTCCTCAGAACTTTTCAAGTTCAGGGTGCGTGGCCTCTGAAAACTGGGCATTATTCTAGGGCCAAAGGGAATCACAGCACCACGACCACGATGGCCCCTGCGGGGTGGCCTGCCTCTGCCTATCATTTTTGTTGGGATTAGTGGTACTATGCGTGCAAGCTACTGTGAGACCAGATATGAGTGGCAATGTGCACTGGCACAGTTGTGCGACTTTGAGCTGTAGAGCTGACACCGGCGAAGATAACTAACTGCTATTCAAATCTATAACGAAAGTGAAAAAAGTTTTTGTTTTAAATCCAAGCTATTGGCTGACACCGGTCTAATTAGTGGCACTGGTCACACGTATCCACTGTTAGCGTAACACACCAGCTTTAAGGACACTTATTTGCTATTCAATCTATAACAGTGAAAAGATTTTTTTTTTTTTTTAAATCAAGCTATTGTGTTTTAGATCTAATTAGTGGCACTGGTCATATCCACTACGATAGTAACACACCAGCTTTAAGGACAGCACGTGACTGCTATTCAATCTATAACAGTAAAAAAGTTTTTTGTTTTTAAATCCAAGCTATTGTGACACCAGATGTAATTGGTAGCGCTGACTGAAAATGGGCACTGTAGGCCTGACACAGAAGCTGGCAGCAGTGGCAGACAACTAAGTTACATTTACATTACATAGAAAAATAAATAAAAAAAAAGCATACCCTTATCCTAACCTAGCTATGCTTTTCCCTATCTTATGAACAGCAGCTACACTTTCCCTCCTCTTACTAAGCATGCAGCTTGAGAATGAATCTAAAATGGATGCTGTCCAGTAGGTGGGAGGGTCTGCTAGGGAGGCTGTGCTGCTAATTGGCTGGAATGTGTCTGCTGACTGTGAGGTACAGGGTCAAAGTTTACTCAATGATGACGAATAGGGGGCGGGTCGAACCGCGCATATGTTCGCCCGCCGTGGCGAACGCGAACATGCTATGTTCGCCGGGAACCGTTCGGTACATCACTATGACTAAGCTGACAGTTAAGCTGCTATCTGATGCTAGATGGTCAAGCAGAATTGATGCTATTCGGCCGTTTAGGTTCCATATTGGAGAAGTGTATGACACCTTAATTGAAATCGGAGATGATATGAATTTTGCTGTTCTTGCAAGAATTGAGGCTTCATCTTTGGCAAAAGAGTTAAACAAGTTTAAATTCTTGTGTTTTATCATCCTTTGGTTTAACATATTAAGTTGAATTAATTCTGTCAGCAAAGTTCTTCAAAGCCAATCAATGTATTTGCCAGATGTTGTGGAACTTTTGGAATCAATCAAGACATTTTTTTCAATCTTATCGGACAGATGATGGTTTTGAGGATTTACTTAAAGAAGCAGGAGAGCTAGCAGTGGAAATGGAAATAGACCCAGTGTTCCCCCCTCAAGTGCATCAGACGAGGAAAAAAAAGGTTGTTTTTGTATGAGGTTCCAGATGATCCTATCTTAGATCCTAAAAATAAATTTAAAGTGGAATGTTTCTTCACAATATTAAACACAACAATAAAATCTGTACATGAAAGATATGAACAGCTGAAATTTCATTCCACACATTTTCAATTTTTGTATGACATCCACAAGCTAAAAGATGTGCAAAAAGAAGAACTCCTCCCGTTCTGCATGGAATTGCAGAATGTCTTAACCAATGCAAAATAAAAGGAGTCTGATATAGATGGAAGGCAACTGGGTGAAATACTTGCTGTCTTGGCTCCTGTTATAAAATGGACAATGACACCTGTTGATATTTTGTCCTACGCAGTGAGGAATGGATTTGCTCCAAATGTGGCAATAGCACTTCGAATTATGTTGACCTTACCAATCACTGTTGCCACAGGTAAGCAAAGCTTTTCAAAGCTGAAAATTATAAAAATGTATCTTCTTTCTTCAATGTCCCAAGAACGGCTTGTGGGACTTGCCATGATATCAATAGAGAATCGGACGGCACAGGAGATTGACTTTGAAACATTACTGAAGGACTTTGCGAATGCCAAAGCAAGAAAAGTTAAATAATTTTGATTGAATAACTTTTAGAAAGTATTTAAGCTGTTTACGAGTTCTCTGAATGACCATACCATTTCTATTGTTGCACTTATATTATGCAAGTATGCCACTATAATAAAAATGTGTGGCATGTATTTTTCTCTTAACATGTATGTTGTATGGCACATTCAGAATGTTAATGTATTAAACTATTTAAATTTGCACTTTATTTTACATTATGGCCTTTTGTGCAATTTGTCAGTGTCTTGAACCAAAAGCTACAGGGTTATTCACTAAAATGAGAATTTAAAGTGAATTCTAAATTTAAGGTCAAACATTTTTACAAATCAGTCATTTTGTTTGCACTAAAGAACTAAATTTGGGTAAGAAAACATAAAGTTACCAAATTCACGAGCAACCGAACAATCGAATACACAGGCTTGTTTCTTTAGCAATGGCTTAAGTTATGGTAGTTATTCTCCACCATTCTAAATAGGGGTCTTAATTGCAATATATAACTCTTTTAATTTAAATGTTGAGAAAGGGGTGGGACATATGTGATGTCATGATATGGGCAGATCATATGGGTTTGTGATGTCACATTGTGGGCCGGGCATAAATCATTGCACCAGCCCTGATGCATCTAAAATAAGTCTGTCCACTCCAAATGATTTTAGTGAGGTTTGTAAATAGCTCCATCTAACCCTGTCAAATGCTTTTTCAGCATCTAATGACAGGGCTAGAAATTGAACCTTTTGTCCCTGAGCCGCGTCCATTATATCTATTAGACGCCGTATGTTGTGTGATGTGGATCGAGCCTGTACAAATCCTGCCTAATCTGGGTGTATAATATCCTTAATAATAATATTTAACCTTGCCCCCAAGATTGCAGATGTAACGGACCGTTTTGCTCACAAGGGGTAAAAACCGTTTAGGCGATCGTCCTCCTTTCCAGAGATGCAGGCACAGCTACTGCAGAACACCAAACTCCCGAACAGGAACCTCACGAATAGCTGCTAGCAGCTGAACAGGAAAAGCACCCAAGCAGCTTACACTCCTGGCAATCAGTCTCTAACAGCATACAGTAAATCCACCCAAGAACGAGACAAAGCTCCGTGTTGAGGGTCAAGCAGTGAATAGACAGAGCTGTGGGTTTATTGTGCATACAAATTGGTCCAGTGGTTCAAAAGATAGATCGTAGTCCTTTGTGACCACAGGAAGCATGGCTTTTCTGCCCAAAACCAGTTCCACAGAGTCTTCTATCCTGGAGATAATTAGAAGTAATCCAATTATCTCCAAAGACAGAGGCAAAACTCCATTGAACACATGGCAGCAAAAAGACAGTAAAATACAATAAATACACAAGGTTACATTTATGACATAAAATACAGACATGCAACATATCCCCAGATAGCTCAGATCTGAGCGCACATTATTACTGAATGGCGCTCAGAGCACACACATGCAGTTCAATTGCCATGGAGCCAAAGTCTTTCCCATAGTCTTTCATTATACAAATGGGCTCCATGGCATAGCTATCTGGGGTATCACTGCTCAAACAGGGCAAGCACCAAATGACCCGGCTTTATTGTCTTTGCAGGGGAAAATCAAGCCTTTTAACATGGGGCCATAATCCAAAGGCAACAGGCGAGCAACCAGGCTTCTCCAATGCAATGTGGCGAGATTGGTCTCGTCACAGCAGAATATAGTTTATTATCTTTGTTTTGTAATATTATTGGCCGATGATTACAAACATATAGGTTGTTTTTTTCCTTGTTTTGAAAAAGGTACTAGATTGGATTGTAACAACTCCAATGGAATAGGGTTATTTCTACAAAAGTAATTAAAGACTTTAAGGAGTTGTGTTTTAATATTGTCCATAAGAATTTTATAAAATGTAGTCGAAAATCCATCTGGACCAGGAGCTTTATTTGTTTGGAGTTTTCCTATTACTCTTTCCATCTCCTCGTTATTGAAAGGGGTATTTAAAGTGTTCAATTGTTCTTGGGAGATTTTTGGTATATTATATTTTCCCAAGAATTCTTTTATATCACTTATAGTTCATGTTGTTGGGAGATTATATAGAATTTTATAGTGTTCCTCAAATACCTGGCCTATTTTTTCAGGTATCATAACTATTTGATATTTATGTTGAATCTTTGAAATACATTTATTTGACTTTTCTTTTTTGATTTGATTAGATAAGTTTGTCAAGTCTATTACCCTTATAGTACAATTTTCTTTTGATAAAGTACATATCAATCGTCCTACTTATCAGGGCATCATTAAGTGCCTTTTCTACCTCAGTCATTCTTTTAGTGTTTTCCCTACAGGGGGATATTTTATTTTGTGAGGATACATTGTTCAACCTTATATATAGTTCTGCTAATCCCAGGGACCAATTTTTTTTTTTCATATGCCCCAATTTTAATAAGGTGGCCCCGAATAGTACATTACTATGCACACCATACGGTGGTTGGAGTCTCCTCCTCGTTATTATTCTCCACTAAGAAAAAAACGGTTATTTCTTTAAAATTTTCAATATGTTGGGGTTTATTTAAAAGATAATCATTTAGAAACATAGAAACATAGAATGTGATGGCAGATAAGAACCATTCGGCCCATCTAGTCTGCCCATGTTTCTAAATACTTTCATTAGTATCGTATAGTTAGGATAGCCTTATGCCTATACCATGCATGCTTAAACTCTTTTACTGTGTTAACCTCTACCACTTCAGCTGGAAGGCTATTCCATGGATCCACTACAGTAAAGTAATACTTCCAGATATTATTTTTAAACCTTTTCCCCTCTAATTTAAGACTGTCTTCTTGTTGTGGTAGTTTTTCTTCTTTTAAATATGGTCTCCTTTACTGTGATTCCCTTTATGTATTTAAATGTTTCTGTCATATCCCCCTGTCTTGTCTTTCCTCCAAGCTATACATAAAAAGTTCCAGTTTAGTAGCCCTTCTCTGAACTCTCTCTAAAGTATCAATATCCTTCTGGAGATATGGTCTCCAGTACTGCGTACAATACTCCAAATGAGGTCTTACCAGTGTTCTGTACAATGGCATTAGCACTTCCCTCTTTCTACTGCTAATACCTCTCCCTATACAACCAATCATTCAGCTAGCATTTCCTGCTGCGCTATTACATTGTCTGCCTACCTTTAAGTCATCAGAAAAAATCACCCCTAAATCCCTTTCCTCATATGTTGAGGTTAGGACTCTATCAAATTATTCTGTACTCTGCCCTTGGGTTTTTAAGTCCAAGATGCATTATCTTGCACTTATTCACATTAAATGTCAGTTGTCATTTCCCATTTGGCTTATCCCTCCTGGAACATCAATCCTGTTACATATCTTAGTATCATCAGCAAAAAGACATACCTTACCATTAAGATCTTCTGCAATATCACTAACAAAAATATTAAAGAGAATGGGTCCAAGTATAGATCCCTGAGGTACCCCACTGGTGACAAGCCCAAGCTTCGAATATACTACATTGACTACAACGCTCTGTTGTCTGTCACTCAGCCACTGCCTTACCCATTCAACAATATTGGAATCCAAACTTAAAGATTGCAATTTATTGATCAGCCTTCTATGTGCAACAGTGTCAAAAGCCTTACTAATGTTACTCTAGGTAAGCAATGTCTACTGCACCACCCTGATCTATTATTTTAGTTACCCAATCAAAAAAATCAATAAGATTAGTTTGGCATTGTGAAGTCTGAATAGGTATCACCGTCTAGTATTCCCTTATTCCCATAAAATAATATTGCCAATAATCCACAGGGTAAAATATCGCTGGTATCACATAATAATCCACACATAAGCCAAAGCTTAATGCTGGAACAAGACTGGTTTAATGGAAGCAAGGACATTCAATTTATACAACACCAGACTCCTCCTCTGAGCCAGCGAGATAATTGAGTTTTAGAAACATACTAAACTCAATTATCTGCTGGCCAGAAAAGTTAACAATTTTCACAATTTTTACAACTATACTTTCTGCATAACAAATATATATAAAAACAATATCTCTGGGTAGCTTCACAAAAATCCGTTCGGTACTATCCGAACGGCACCATGTGGAAGTTTGACCGGCTAGCCAAGAGGTTGTATCCGACCAAGAGTTCCACAGAATTGGCAGCAAGAGCCGGTCTCTGTTCAGATGGATTTGCACGAAAACTGCCATTGATAGAATAAAGATGATTCATGGAGAATGCTCCTCTCGTTCGTCTGTATGAAACTCCAGAACGCCGTTCTTCTACCGTATGTGGAAATAGTTTGTATGGGACTTCCATAGCGACCAGGTGTTTGTGCGAGTGCCATGCCCAAAATAGTTCCAGGCACTCAATGACCAAGTCCCGCTGGCCGCGTTCGGGAGTTAAGATGGCCACCGTCCATTGTTCTAAACACGTGCGTTCGTTTGCACCAAATGGCAGCCACCTAGGAGCAGTCAATTAACTTTCGGTTTGTGTGTAGTTACACAAGGTTCTATGTTCTAATTGGTACCCAGAGTGGTCTCCGTTCAGTAAAACAAATATTTTACCGAACAACGAAAAATAACAAAATGATCCAAGTGAATAAATCAGCAGGGAAACAACCAAACGGGTTGTGGGAAATCCTTCACAATGGCCCCCCTTTAACTCCCTGCTCCGGCAGACATGGTTGGACCTTTCCAGGTCCAGTAGGGGCTGGCGGGCCTTCCAGAGGTTACTCAGATAGCAAATCAATTTGGCGTGACAGCCCACCTGCGTTCCCGTTTTGTTTGCCTGGCCAGTAGTGTATGGTGAAATCGTAGGGCTGTAGGGCGAGACTCCACTGCCACAAATGGACATTATCCCCAGAGACCCGGTTGAGCCAGACTAGGGGGTTGTGGTCAGTGATGAGGGTGAAGGCACAGCCATACAGATAAGGAGTCAGCTTCTTGAGGGCCCAGACCAGGGCCAGGTACTCCTTCTCGATGGCCGCGTAGCTGACATCCCTAGGCAAAAGTTTCCGGCTCAGATAGTCTACCGGATGCTCCCCTCCGTCCTCTCCGACCTGGCTCAGAACTGAACCCAGTTCAAACGCTGATAAAGCATTTGTTAGGATCTGGGGCAGCTAACACAGGGGCATTAACGAGAGCTTGTTTCAGAGCTTGAAAAGACACCTCACACTCCGGGGACCACAGGACCTGTTGGGGTAACTTCTTTTTGGTCAAGTCGGTCAGGGGTTTGGCCAGGGCGCTATAGTCTGGTACAAAGGCCAGGGCGCTATAGTCTGGTACAAAGCGTTTTCCTAAGAAGGCCATGACTTGTGTCTTGGTACGGGGAGTGGGCCAGTTAGCAACAGCCTCGATCTTAGCGGGCACTGGCCGTTGTTTACCACACCTGACTCAGTGGCCCAAATATTGTACCTCCGCCATACCAAGGTGACACGTGTCAGGCTTCAAGGTCAAACCGGCCTCCCTAATCCTAACTAGTACTGACCCTACGTGTGCTAGGTGAGCTTCCCAGGTATCGTTATAGATAGCGATGTTGTCCAGGTATGCACACGCATAATCCTGGAGACCGTCTAGGAGGCGATCCACCATCCTTTGGAAGGTGGCAGGGGCGTTCTTCATCCCTAACGGCATAACCCAGAATTGGTATAAGCCGAACGGGGTGATGAAGGCTGACTTGGGGACCGCATCCTCTGCTAAAGGGATCTGCCAGTATCCCTTGCAGAGGTCTATTGTGGTCAGGTATTTCCCCTTAGATATGTGATCAAGCAGCTCATCCATCCGAGGCATGGGATAGGTGTCAGTCACTGTCTTGTCATTGAGCCGCCTGTAGTCGACACAGAAGCGGGTCGTACCGTCCCGCTTTGGTACCAAGACTACAGGTGAGGTCCAAGGGCTTTCGGCGTGTTCTATCACTCCTAGCCGTAGCAACTCATCTATTTCCTTTCGCATCCCATCTCTAACAGCCTCGGGAATGCGGTAGGGAGGTGGTCTCAAGGGCGCCTGCCCTAGGGTGTCTACCTTGTGGACGGCTAGCTGGGTATATCCGGGTTCTTGGGAGAACGTGGTTTGTTTGGCTTCCAGTAGTTTGGCTTAGACCCTCTCTTGGGGCCCCAGCTGTTCCCCCAACTGGACCAACTATATGTTCCTCGTCTCCCCGTCACCCCCTAATAGGTCTGGTAAGGGTAAGGCCTCTGTGTTCTCTCCTGCTGGGGCACATATGGCCATCACCTCCTCAGCCCTTTTGTTAAATGCTTTGAGCATGTTGATGTGAAAGGTCCGTTTCACATCCTCATTCTCGCAGCTTGCTACCGTGTAGGTGGTATCTCACACCTGTCCTATAACCTTGTACGGGCCCTGCCAGGCAGCATGGAGCTTGTTAGTTCAGACTGGTCTTAGTACCATGACCTTTTGCCCAATCTGAAAGCTCCGGTACCTGGCCCTCTGGTCATACCATACTTTCTGGCGCTGTTGAGCCGCCTGGAGGTTTATCCGTACTGCCTGAGCCAACTCCTCCATGCAGTCCCTCAGCTCCAGCACCTAGGGCATGATCGGGGTCGCCTTGATTTCTGTCTGACCCCCCCAATGATCTTTAATGAGGTCTTGGGGCCCCCTCACACGCCTCCCATACAATAGCTTGAAGGGTGAGAAACTGGTGGATTCCTCGGGCACCCCCCGGCACCTCCCGGTACTGGCAGGAATCCCTCCCAGTCTCTGTAGGCTCCCGTGAACGTCTTCAGAATTTGCTTCAGAGTTCCGTTGAAGTGCTCACAGAGACCATTGGCCTGAGGATGGTATGGGGAGCTTGTCAGGGGTTTGTTGCCTCAATTCGGCAGTGAACTGCATACCCTGGTCGGATAAAATCTTTTCGGGAAATCCCACTAGAGAGAAAATCTTGACCAGGGCATCAGCCACCATCTCAGCCTGAATATTGGAGATGGCTACTGCCTCTGGGTAGCGGGTACCGTAGTCCACTACGGTAAGTATGTAGCGCTTACCGGACTGGCTAGGCTGGGCCAGGGTTCCTATAAGGTCTACTGCTACCCTCGTGAAGGGTTCCTCTATTATGGGCATCGGGACCAGTTTAGCTTTAGGGTTGTCTCCCTTCTTACCCACCTTTTGGCACATTTCGCAGGTTTGGCAATACGTCCGGATGTCGTTGGATACCCCAGGCCAGAAAAAGTTCTGGGTTACCCGAAGTAACATACGGTTTATTCATAGATGCCCGGCTAAGGGGACATCATGCCAATCCGCAATAACTTCCGCCGGTACTTCCTCGGAATTACCAACTGACGTTTTTGCCGGGACCCGGGTGTGTTGACCCAGGTCTCCGTGAGCCTGTACAACCTGCCATTTTCCCACACTAACTGTTCCTTTTCCAGCCCCCCATGGACTACCCTAGTCTTTTCCCTGTACTTCCTTAGGGAGTGGTCACCCACTACTTCCCTCCTAAAATCCTCCGGGGTATCCCAGAGAAGGGGCTCTACTGTCAGGGTAGGGGTAGGTTGGCTTACCTGAGTCTCGGTAGGAGGGGGATTGCTCTCGGCAGCACGGCTTTGGGCTCTGGTAGTCCCGGCTTGGGCTTCGTGAGAAGTTGCGGGTACAAAAGCAGAGGTTAGTGGTCCAATGCCCAACACGACCTCTGCAGGCAACTCTTTCATGACTCCGACATGTACGTTGCCAGCTCCAGCACCCCAGTCTAGGTGGACCTGGGCAGTGGGAATCTGGTAAATAGCCCCCCTGCCACTCGCACAGCAATAGATTTCCCTGGACGTTCTGCGTTATCAATTAAGTGCCTTTGGACTAAACTGATGGTAGTGCCACTATCCCTAAGGCCTTGGGCAGTTTTCCCATTGACCATCATTAACTGACAATGGTGCTTCTGATTGTCAGTGATGGTAGACTGGACCATGTGGGCTTCATATAACGTGCCTAGACATTCCTCCCGGCTTAGCTCCTTGGCATCCCAGGCAGATGACACGGGGTAGTCCACAGAGTGGGCTGCAGCCCTGGGGTTGGAGTCCAATTGGACCTGGGGGCTTCTAGTAGGCAGTTGTTGCGTAAGTGTCCTAGATGATTGCAACGGAAACATCGGGGCTCGTTGTTCGCTGGACACCGTGGGTTGGGGCTGGTTTGTCTGGTGGGGTATTGGTACTTGGTCACTGCCGATGGTGCCTCCCTCCGAGGGGGTTGGCTCCGAGGTGCAATACATGTCACCTTGTGGGTATCGGTGAACTCATCTGCAAGCTTTGCAGCCTCAGGTAAGGAGAGAGGTCTACGGTCTTTTGACATCCACCTGGATGTGGTCGTAGAACTGTTCCAATAGAATAAGTGGCAGGATGTCATCCACTGTGGTTGCCTGGCAGCTGGTGATCCAATTTGAAGCAGATAGCTGTAAGCGACAGGCCCACTCTGCATATGAGTCTTTGTCCACTTTGCAGGAGTCTCTGAATTTTTTGCGGTACGCTTCTGGGGTTATTGCGTACCGAGCTAGGATCGCCTCTTTGACCCGTGCATAGCTGTGGATCTCCTGCTCTGGTACAGCCTTGAAGGCATCTGCTGCTTTGCCTGATAGTTTCCCCGAATATATTGTGACCCATTCCTCTGCAGGCACTCTGTGTAGGGCACACTGGCGCTCAAAGTCTGCCAGATAGCCATCAATCTCACTGTCATTTTCGTCAAAACTTCTAAAAGCACTAAAGGGAATCTTCCGCGAATCAACTGTGCTGTTCCCTCCGTTTGGTGAATTTGCCGTTGTTCGCGGGGTTTCAGCCAGCCTCAGTTGTAGCTTTCGATGTTCCCTTTAGTTCGTCTGCTCCGTTACACTATTAATCACCTGTTGGATGATTTCGGCAGATGGGTTTGGCCCGAACCATGACAGCCGTTCCCTGATCTCCCTGTTGGTCGGTGATTCGTTTTCCAGAACGGTCAGTGTTTCAGTCTCCCGAACTGTCAGTGTTGCCGCAGCCAAGTTCTCCTGGTCTAGCTCCATGAGTTTGGCAATTATGACCCGCTTGGCTTTGTTGCTGGCAATACCTCCATGAACTTCCGATAGCTCCTTTAGTGTGCTGCGCTGTACACCAGTGCATTAGTGGATTCTTTGTGCAGGAAAAAAGGGAAAATCCTGCCGCTGCCAATCAGTTGTGACGGTCTGAATAGGTATCACCATCTAATATTCCCTTATTCCCATAAAATTATATCGCCAATAATCCACAGGGTAAAATATCGCTGGTATTGCATAATAATCCACACATGAGCCAAAGCTTAATGCTGGAACAAGACTGGTTTAATGGAAGCAAGGACATTCAATTTATACAACACCAGACTCCTCCTCTGAGCCAGCGAGATCATTGAGTTTTAGAAACATACTAAACTCAATTATCTGCTGGCCAGAAAAGTTAACAATTTTCACAATTTTAGAAATATACTTTCTGCATAACAAAACAATATATCCCTGGGTAGCTGAGGATAATGTGAGTAACATATTCAAAATTCACAAAAATTCATTCTGTACTTTCTGAACGGCACCGTGTGGAAGTTTGACCGGCTCGACATGAGGTTGTATCCGACCAAGAATTCCACAGAATTGGCAGCAAGAGCCGGTCTCCTTTTAGATGGATTTGCATGAAAACCGCCATTGATAGGATAAATATGATTTGTGGAGAATGCTCCTCTCATTTGTCTGTTTGAAACTCCCGAACGCCGTTCTTCTACCGTATGTGGAAATAGTTTGTATGGGACTTCCATAGAGACCGTGTGTTCGTGCGAGTGCCATGCCCAAAACAGTTCCAGGCACTCGATGACCAAGTCCCGCTGGCCATGTTCGGGAGTTAAGATGGCCACCGTCCATTGTTCTCACCACGTGCGTTCATATGCACGAAATGGCGGCCACCTAGGAGCATTCAATTAACTTTCGGTTTTCGTGTAGTTACACAAGGTTCTACAGGGAGTGCAGAATTATTAGGCAAGTTGTATTTTTGAGGATTAATTTTATTATTGAACAACAACCATGTTCTCAATGAACCCAAAAAACTCATTAATATCAAAGCTGAATATTTTTGGAAGTAGTTTTTAGTTTGTTTTTAGTTATAGCTATGTTAGGGGGATATCTGTGTGTGCAGGTGACTATTACTGTGCATAATTATTAGGCAACTTAACAAAAAACAAATATATACCCATTTCAATTATTTATTATTACCAGTGAAACCAATATAACATCTCAACATTCACAAATATACATTTCTGACATTCAAAAACAAAACAAAAACAAATCAGTGACCAATATAGCCACCTTTCTTTGCAAGGACACTCAAAAGCCTGCCATCCATGGATTCTGCAAGTGTTTTGATCTGTTCACCATCAACATTGCGTGCAGCAGCAACCACAGCCTCCCAGACACTGTTCAGAGAGGTGTACTGTTTTCCCTCCTTGTAAATCTCACATTTGATGATGGACCACAGGTTCTCAATGGGGTTCAGATCAGGTGAACAAGGAGGCCATGTCATTAGATTTTCTTCTTTTATACCCTTTCTTGCCAGCCACGCTGTGGAGTACTTGGACGCGTGTGATGGAGCATTGTCCTGCATGAAAATCATGTTTTTCTTGAAGGATGCAGACTTCTTCCTGTACCACTGCTTGAAGAAGGTGTCTTCCAGGAACTGGCAGTAGGACTGGGAGTTGAGCTTGACTCCATCCTCAACCCGAAAAGGCCCCACAAGCTCATCTTTGATGATACCAGCCCAAACCAGTACTCCACCTCCACCTTGCTGGCGTCTGAGTCGGACTGGAGCTCTCTGCCCTTTACCAATCCAGCCACGGGCCCATCCATCTGGCCCATCAAGACTCACTCTCATTTCATCAGTCCATAAAACCTTAGAAAAATCAGTCTTGAGATATTTCTTGGCCCAGTCTTGACGTTTCAGCTTGTGTGTCTTGTTCAGTGGTGGTCGTCTTTCAGCCTTTCTTACCTTGGCCATGTCTCTGAGTATTGCACACCTTGTGCTTTTGGGCACTCCAGTGATGTTGCAGCTCTGAAATATGGCCAAACTGGTGGCAAGTGGCATCGTGGCAGCTGCACGCTTGACTTTTCTCAGTTCATGGGCAGTTATTTTGCGCCTTGGTTTTTCCACACGCTTCTTGCGACCCTGTTGACTATTTTGAATGAAACGCTTGATTGTTCGATGATCACGCTTCAGAAGCTTTGCAATTTTAAGAGTGCTGCATCCCTCTGCAAGATATCTCACTATTTTTGACTTTTCTGAGCCTGTCAAGTCCTTCTTTTGACCCATTTTGCCAAAGGAAAGGAAGTTGCCTAATAATTATGCACACCTGATATAGGGTGTTGATGTCATTAGACCACACCCTTCTCATTACAGAGATGCACATCACCTAATATGCTTAATTGGTAGTAGGCTTTTGAGCCTATACAGCTTGGAGTAAGACAACATGCATAAAGAGGATGATGTGGTCAAAATACTCATTTGCCTAATAATTCTGCACTCCCTGTATGTTCTAATGGGTACCCAGGGTGGTCTCCGTTTGGTAAAACAAATATTTTACCGAACAATGAAAAATAACAAAATGATCCAAGTGAATAAAACAGCAAGGAGTGGAAACAACCGAACGGGTTGTGGGAAATCCTTCACAGGCATGATCTCCCTGAAGTAAACCCATGTTGTCTCTGATCTTGAAATCCATGTGTTTTTAGATGTTCAACAATCCTATCCTTTAACATGGTTTCCATTACTTTCCCCAGTAGTGAAGTAAGGCTTACTGGCCTATAGTTGCCCGACTCCTCCCTATTACCTTTCTTGTGAATGGGCACAACATTTGCTAACTTCCAATCTTCTGGGACTACTCCTGTTAACAATGATTGGTTAAATAAATCTGTTAATGGTTTTGCTAGTACATGACTAAGCTCTTTTAATAACTTTGGGTGTATTCTATCAGGTCCCATTGACTTATTTGTCTTTACTTTTAACAGTTGAAATAGAACCTCTTCCTCTGTAAACTCACATGTAATAAATGACTCATTTGTCCTTTTTTCTAACTGAGGTCCCTTTCCTTCATTGTCATCTGTAAATACTGAACAAAAATATTAATTGAGATAGTCAGTTAGACCTTTATCCTCTTCTACATACCTTCCTTCTTTTGTTTTTAGTTTAACTAATCCTTGTTTTACTTTCCTTTTCTCATTTGTGTATCTAAAAAATGTTTTGTTCCATTTTCTTTTTACTGACTGTGCTATTTTCTCTTTCTGCCTGATCTTATAGATCACTCTGCCTTCCTCAATCTGGGTTTTTTATAATTACTAAATGCTAACTTTTTGTTTTTTACTATTTTGGCCACATCTGCGGCGTACCACGGTGGTTTCTTGAATTTTTTACTTTTACTGACAAGCCTAATGCAATTTTCTGTTACCTTCAGCAGTGCAACTTTTAAATAATCCCATTTCTCTTGGACTCCATTTAAATTGCTCCATTCTGATAATGACTCCTTTACACATTTTCTAATTTTAGAAAAGTCTGTGTTTTTTAAAGTCTAAAACTTTTGTTTTTGTGTGGTGTGACTCAGTCACTGTTCTTATATTGAACCACACTGACTGATGATCACTGGATCCTAAACTTTCACCTGCAGTAATATCTGATACCAAATCTCCATTTGTTAACACTAAATCTAGTATGGCCTCTTTACGAGTTGGCTCCTCAACGACTTGTTTTAGAGAATCTCAGTAGGGAGTTTAGAATATGTGTGCTCCTGGCACAAGCAGCTGTTTTTGTTTTCCAATTCACATCAGGAAGATTAAAGTCACCCATGATGATAACTTCCCCCTTCATTGTCATTTTAGCTATTTCCTCAACTGGTAGATTATCTAACTCTTCTATTTGTCCTGTGGGCCTATAAATCACACCTACACAAGTTACTGTGTGATAAACAAATTCTAACATAACGCAAACGGACTCTATGTTTACCTCACTAACTTTTATTAGGCTAGATTTTATGCTATCTTTCACATACAGGGCCACCCCTCTCCCTTTCTTGCCTTCCCTGTCTTTTCTATATAAAGAGTACCCTGGTATTGCTATGTCCCAGTCATTTAGCCTCCAAGAGATTTGTTTCTTATTAAATTCATTGTTAAAGGACCACTATAGTGCCACAAAAATATACTCGTTTTCCTGGCACTATAGTACCCTGAGGGTGCCCCCACCCTGAGGGTCCCCCTCCCGCCGGGCTCTAGGGGGTGGAAGGGGTTAAACTTACCTCTTTCTCCAGCACTGGGCGGGGAGCTCTCCTCCGCCTCCTCTCCACCCCTTCGGCTGAATGCGCATGCGCGGCAGGAGCTGCGCGCGCATTCAGCCAGTCCATAGAAAAGCATTCTCAATGCTTTCCTATGGATGCTGGCGTCTTCTCACTTTGAAAATCACAATGCGGAAGCCCTCTAGCGGCTGTCAATGAGACAGTCACTAGAGGCTGGATTAACCCATTTATAGACATAGCAGTTTCTCTGAAACTGCTATGTTTATATAAAAAAAAGGGTTAACCCTAGAAGGACCTGGCACCCAGACCACCATTAAGCTGAAGTGGTCTGGGTGCCTATAGTGGTCCTTTAACTTGTAATAAGAGAGCAGTATGATCTGACCAGGGAATCAAAATAATTTATTTATTTTTTTACTTTTCTGGTTAGACCAATACTAGAAAGTATTTAATCAATTCTAGAGTAGGTCAAAAATGATTTAGAAGAACAAGTATAATCTTTTACATTAGTGTTAACTATTCTCCATACATCCAACAAAGCATATCTTTCAACCAATTCTCTCAATCTTCTTGCATTATTTCTTATATTTTCTATTATTATTTACTCAGTTGGATCATCTATCAATTGATGGATCCATTATACAGTTTAGATCTCCTATTAGTAAAATGTTCCCTTGTTTAACATTTAATCTTATGGCTTGACTGGTGTGTGTATTTGTGTTTAGCAATGTATTAACTATATGTATGTATGTATGTATGTATGTATGTGTATGTGTGTATGTGTATGTGTATGTATATATGTATATATATATATATGTATATATATGTATATATATGTATATATATATAAGCAAAGGGAAAAGGGAAAGAAAAAGGAAAAAGATAAAAGGAAAAATAAATAAAAAGTATAAGGATAATGTAAATTAGATAAATAAGTATATACAATAACAGATGGGGAGGTAGGGTGAGAAGACTCGGGAGGGGGACTTGGGGAAAATAAACAAGATAACACTAAATATTTATGATGACAATAGTACCAAGACCTGAACTACAGAAGCACTATCAAAACTATATAAGACAGGTACATGTATGAAATGTAAAAAAAAAACTACTTAATTTGTTGGTATTGCTACCACACGTTATACATATAATGCGTGTGTGTGTGTGTGTGTGTATATATATATATATATAGAAAAATCCAATATATATACTATTATTTTATTATTTATATAGCGCCAGCAAAATTCCGTAGCGCTGTACACACACACACTTATTTCCTTTAAAATAATTTTAAAAATTAAAGCATTTTGTAATATATTATATGATATAGATATATATACACCGTATTTTTCGCTCCATAAGACGCACCTCACCATAAGACGCACCTAGTTTTTAGAGCAGGAAACCCAGAAAAAAAATATTCTGAAGTGTTCCATAGTGTTTCTTACTATGGGACAGTTTGTTCAGAATATTTATTTTTTTAAAGGACCACTCTAGGCACCCAGACCACTTCAGCTTAATGAAGTGGTCTGGGTGCCAGGTCCAGCTAGGCTTAACCCATTCTTTTATAAACATAGCAGTTTCATAGAAACTGCTATGTTTATGAATGGGTTAAGCTTTCCCCCAATTCCTCTAGTGGCTGTCTCATTGACAGTCGCTAGAGGCGCTTGCGTGCTTCTCACTGTGAAAATCACAGTGAGAGCACGCAAGCGTCCATAGGAAAGCATTGATAATGCTTTCCTATGTGACCGACTGAATGCGCGCGCAGTCCTTGCCTCGCGTGCGCATTCAGCCGCATGGGAGAAGAAGAGGAGGATCGGAGGAGGAGAGCTCCCCGCCCCGCGCTGGAGAAAGGTAAGTTTTTACCCCTTTCCCCCTTCCAGAGCCGGGCGGGAGGGGGACGAGTGTGTTTTCCTGGCACTATAGTGGTCCTTTAAGGAATTTTTTGTTCCTTACCACCCAATCCCCTCCCCTGTCCCATAGTTATTTTAACCCCCCTTTCCTCTGTCCCATAGTGATTGTTAACCCCTCCTCCCCTTGTCCAATAGTGTTCTCATCCCATAGTGTTCCCCCCATAGTGCACTTTCCCTCCCATAGTGTCCACCCCTCCCCTTGTCCCATAGTGTCCCCCCTCCCCTTGTTCCATAGTGTCCCCCCTCCCTTTGTTCCATAGTGTCCCCCCTCCTCTTGTTCCACCATAGTGTCCCCCCCTCTCCCATTGTCTTGTTCGCGCGTCCCCCCCCTCCTCTTGTTCCATAGTGTCCCCCCCTCTCCTTGTCCCATAGCGTCCCCCCCTCTCCTTGTCCCATAGTGTTCCCCCCTTCCTCTTGTCCCATAATTACTTACCTGTCTTGTAGCGTGGGCCGACTTCACAGCGCGCTCCGCGGTACAGGAACTTCAATTTCAGGTTCCGGTGCACTTCCTTTCAGTCCCGCCGGAAACCGGAACCTGAAATTGAAGTTCCTGTACCGCGGAGCACGCTGTGCGGCTGGTCCACGCTACAAGACAGGTAAGTAAAGCTTCACATTCGCTCCATAAGACGCACAGACATTTCCCCTCACTTTTGAGGAGAAAAAAAGTGTCTTATGGAGCGAAAAATACGGTAAATGTCTCAAAGTACACTTATAATGAAATCATATATATGCATTATATATGTATAATATATTGTACTTTGAGATATATATATTTCAAAGTACACTTATAATATCATATATATGCATTATATATATTTAATAGTTTATAAAATGCTTTAATTATTTTATAATATATTATACATTTATATCATTTATATAATATATTTATTTGTATATTTGACTCAATTTTTGTTTTACTTTTTAGGTGCCAGGGGGACTGCCTGACAGCTCAGACAGTCCCCCTGCAGGCAGCTCTATAGACTCCTATTGCGGCCATGTGATCATCGTGATCACATGGCTCTGGAGGGCTGGAGTGGCAGGGGGACTGCTGGGCTCTCAGGCAGTCGTCGTCCCCCGACCGGGATCGCCGCGGTCGCCAGTCTAGGTGAGTATAGGGCCAGGCCGGCGGGAGGACGGCTGGGCATACTATGCAGCCCTCCGGCGTTTAGGGTCACCCTTTCAATGACGGCATAGTACGCCCGCTGTCCTTAAAGGAATATATATATATATATATATATATATATATATATATATATATATACATACATACATACATACATACATACATACACACACACACACAGTATGGTCTGGAAAAAACTGAACACTGACACTAGTTGTGTTATTTCAACAATTTACCAAAATAAATTCAAGTTACAGATAAATAAACTTAAAGTGCAGTCTCTCAGCTTTAAATTGAGGGTATTCACATCCAAATTGAAGGAAGAATTTAGGAATTACAGCACTTGAATATGTAGCAACTCTTTTTAAAGGGACCAAAAGTAATTGGACAATCAACTCAAAAACTGTTTCATGGACATGTGTGTGCTATTCTTTCTTTATTAATTAAGCAGGTAAAAGGTCTCGAGTTAAAAGAGTTAAGTGATTAAGGCTCAAGGGAGTATGCAGAGCATAGCAATCCCCAGTGTGAGTATAGCTGTCCCCTCCAATCACGAGACAAGACTACGTGTTGAGGGTCAAGAAGAACTGTCTAAAACTTTATTTTACTTGGGACTAGCCCATATGGTCATTACATTAACATTGCTGTGAAAACTCAATAAAATTACAAACAGTCAAATCATAGCAGGCAACATACAGTGACTTATTATAACACAATGGCATATTTTTAAAGAGGTGTGGGAGACACATGGCACGAGGCTGGCAATCAGTATTCTCCAATGCCCAGTGGCGAGGCTGGTTCCGCCACACCTCCCGTGATCCTTTGTGCTTGTGAGGCATTTCAGTCACTTCTCAGGTACAGAGAAATCCATAATTTGCATAACACAAAAACACACAAACTCCTCCCTTGTGTCTGAGAGATAATTGAGTCAGGAACAGTACAACTCAATTATCTCCCATATACAAAAACAAAGCATACAATTTCAAACACCTCAAAAGTATATTTTCAATATCAAAATGGGTTAATTGGACTGCATGGACAGTCCTAGCTTACTTCACCAGTTCCTCTTTGAAGCTTTAACTCCTGCAGAGCTATTCTATAGGGTGTGGAAACTAACACAGATGTGGCCTGGAAGTTTTGGGCTCACATCTGCTATATGTCTTGCTTGTCTGTAAGATAGGAAGTCCTTTGATATGGTAATGATCAAGCTCTCCAGGAACAACACAGAACACTGCGTACAAGGAGGCTGGACGCAAACTTTCCAAGGGACATAATCATCAGGTTCCTGCATTTCCAGAGTAAGGAAGCCCTCATCCGGAGAAACAGGGACGCCACATACCAGGGAGGTGACCTGTCCCTGTTCCAGGACCTGGCTCCAGCTACTCTGCAAAGACGGCGCGAGTGGAGGCCCATTACAGAGACACTGAGGGGAGCGAACGTACGATATGCCTGGGGCTACCCATTCAAGTTGCTGGCATTCCAGGATGGCAAGATCCATGTCCTGCAGCCAGGAGACGAAGCCAGCGCCTTTTTTATGAGCCAAGCACCGGCGTAGATCCCTTCCGCAGTGACAGGCACAGATGATCTTCAACCCCTGCTGGGAGAATGGCAGACCGCTGGGGAGTGAGGTACTGGGGGCACACAGCTTGGGGGCCATGGGGGCCCACCTTACCGTAAGACGGCAGCCGAACTGTGGCATTGGGGGGTACGATTTGGTATTGGGGGAAGGCACAGGGGGGGCTCCTATTATGGTGGGACAGTTTGAGAAGGCCCACCAGGTGCCACAACCTCCACAGCACCTGTCTGTAGCAGTAGCAGAGCGGATTGCTTGGGTTTGGGCCATGCAGAAGGAGGGGGACAAAAGCGGAGCCTAGAGAGGGCAAGTTTTGCAGACACCTGAACACGAGTGCACCCGTGGTTGACATAACAGGCTATACAAGTGGACACTGAAACTATGCTCCAGCTAGTGTGACCGAGGCTACACCGTTATTCTTCAACAGTGCAGCGGACAGGTGTTTTATTTTTCCTTGCATTTCCATTTGAATGCCTTGTTATCCTACCTCATAATCCTCCACTCGTTCACTGTCATATATATACACAGGTGTGCAATATGGGGTACCAGGAGGGGGAATTAGACATAGGGGGAGACGGGACACAAGGAGGGATGCAACTGTACAATGACGAAGCTAGCCCTAAGCATTTAGGACCAACCATACTACTGCACCGAGCACGGACGCGGGGGGAGGACGTCATAGGTCAGCACTGGGCCTAATACCTACAGACCATCTCCCATGTATTTGTCACTATAGCCCGACAATAGCTCACCACATCGGTGAGTCTCCATCGACGGCTATACCCACCGCTCAGGTCGATAGCCACCTAAATGAGGAGACGCTCTCAACCCAGTAGCACAGCAGGCGCCCTAGTCGGAGACGACAGACCCCGCCACTAAGAACCCAGCGACACCCCGATAAATATCCGACCACACACACCCCATGACAGACCAGTCAGGGAAAGACGACCTCAAGAATTGCCCACCATTTACTATGCGTACGAGGGTTCCAAAATCATAGTACCCAGATAGGGATGCATGAGCTGGTAAGCTAGTGGACCAGGTTACATACTGTATTGCAATGTCCACGTGCCAAGTATACGTACAATGGTGGAAGGCCACACTACTCTGGCATCTGAAACTAACGTTTATATTTTGTTGGGTCTCCTAAAAAACAGACCAGCACGCAACGCTGTATGTGTACGGTTATGTTGGCCTGCACACACAGGGTCTAGTGATGGTACATATGGTCTCATCCTGTGGGAATAACCATCTGAGTTGCACAGTATAATATCTGTAAATATTGTTTTTCAACTGAATATTTGCTCGTTGTAACAGTGATTGCAACATGATAGCTGTAACGGACCGTTTTGCCCAAAAGAGGTTAAAAACCATTTAGGCAATATTCCCCTTTTTCAGCTGCACCGACAGCTACAGCAAGCACCAATCTCCTGAACTGCAAACCCACGAGTTCACCAACTCCCGAACTGCAACCAAGGGAATACTCGAAACTCCCGAACTGGAGACACACGAATAGCTGCTAGCAGACGAACAGGAAAAGCCCCCAAGCGGCTTACACTCCTGGCAATCAGTCTCTAACAGCATACAGTAAATCCTCCCCCAATAATGAGACGACACTTCACTTTGAGGGTTAAGCAGGAACTGATTTACTGGGGCTAACTGCCAGGCTTTTATGCAGGTCTCCTGGCAGTTAGCCCCACTCCCCTAGGGGACCAAATGGGAGACTGGGACACAAAGGGTAAAAGGACCAATCACAGACTTACACATTTCAACCATCCCACAATGCATCACAATCCCTCCTCTTTGCCCTGGAGATAATTTGGGAAGTAATTCAATTATCTCCAAAGACAGAGGCAAAACTCCATTAACCACATGTCAGAAAACAAACAGTAAAAGACATAAAATTACCTACAGTTACATTCAGTACATAAAACATATATGTTCTACATATCCCCAGATAGCTCACGTCTGAGCGCACATTATTAAGCGAATGGCGCTCAGACCACACAAATACAGTTTAATCGCCATGGGGCCAAAGTCTTTACACAGTCAGTTTCATGCTCCATGGGATTCCTATCTGGGGCACAACACACTCAAACAAAACTACCGAACACCGGGCCGTTCGTGCACATTCACCGAACAAGAAGGGAGGTCGGCGGCTTCAGCGGTGTTCGCGCAAAACTGTGTCCGATTTCAGTTCCGTGAATTAAGTGAACACCGCTGTGCATTCGCATGTTTAAAACGGCCGCGACCGCGTGTTCGTGATACGAATGGCGGCCACCCAGCATTCGTCAATTAAGCTGCGGTTAACCGCAGCTTCAGGGAGGTTAATTGCCGGCACACTCCAGCTCCCAGGTGGTCTATTCATTCATGCGGTTGTTCGGTAGATTGAATCTACCTAACACCCGGCAGAAAAGCACGAATACGTCTTTTCTGCAGGGAAAAAATATGGCTTTTAACATGGGGCCATAGTCCACAGGCAGCATGCGAGCAACCAGGCTTCTCCAGTGTACAGTGGCGAGGTTGATTTCGCCACAATAGCTCGTACTGTTAATAATTGCAAACGTGTGCTCGAATTTAAGAATGTTTATATCGTGGTTGCACAGTAATGATACCGCCTATGTTACATGTACAATGTATTGTGAGCCAGCATGACAATGACGGCCAGGGCTCCGCACGACATGCCCCCCCAAGAGGTGACCGTGAAAAAGCCACTAACTGTAGAAGACGCCCCCTTCTCCCAACATTGTGGCCATAGGCACAAGGACCACCACGCCCTGCAGCAAGCGAACCGATACTCCTCTGACCACCCCCCCCACGTACGATGTGATCATTGGGACAGAGATCCTGTACCAGCCAACATAGCCGTCATAATAATCATAATAACAACATGATACCCCTCGCCCCAGCTCAGTGTCAAAATGAAAAATCTTCACAAAACAAAGAAATCTTAACAAAACGTAGATAGAATACGAAAGTCCCGGAACCATATAGGACACAGAACCATCCTCTATCTCCGGACATATACTACGTGCTTAGCACACCAAATCGACATGACCGCAGTGTGGTCTCACCACGGTACAGGGACCCGAATCTCACATAGCCCTCGCGGGGGATGGGACTGGGAACTGCACCCCACACCGGACTGGCAAATAGTAAGACCAGCCAAAATTCTCTCTTTTATCTTTACTTCTTTCTATTTTCACTACCCTACCCCTCTCCCCTTCCCCTTATACGACGGGATCAGTGGACGGTGGGGGCCCTAAGATGAAGTGAGCTAGCAGTCACAACAGTACCCGGAGGAGACAGGGTGGGGGTGGTTATTACTATAAGCACTCTACGCAACAGAGGGAATGGCCCTGAAACTGACGTCCATAAACGCAAAAAGAGGCACCTAATGTTCAGAGAGATCAAGAGATTGGGCTCGGACGTAGCCTTTATACAAGAGACACACATTTCTAAACGTACAACATTCCACATACGAGATCGCACATACTCCACATCATAGGAAGCCAGATCACACCGGAAGAGTAACGGTGTAGCCATACTCATACATGATAGATGCCTGAAACAAATACAGTCCTCGGAACTTGACGTAGAAGGGAGGTACATTATCTTGACAGGGACACTGTATTCCCACCCAGTCCACTTGATTAACATATGTTACGACATCCCTGGCACACAGGAGTGAAACCGCCGTTTAGTTAAACTTCCCCCTCCTCAGTAATTCAGGCTCAATTTGTATATACCTCAACCGAACGAACTGCAGCCAGGGGAATGCGCCAAACTCCCGAACAATAAATCCACGAATCGCGGCTAACAGCCGAACAAATATATCCTCCAAGCGACTTATGTTTCCAGCAATCAGTCACTAACCGTGTGTAGTAAATCCCCCCCAATAACTAGACCAAGCTCCGCATTGAGGGTAAAACAAGAACTGGCTTTACTGTTGTCGGGATCCCGCGGGCGGCTGCGAAGGGAGGCTGCACTCCGCTCGCAGTACTTACCCTCCAGCCGTCCGCGGTCCCCTCCTCCTCGTGGGCTCGGCGAGCGGCATCCTGCCAGTCTCGGATGCCGCCCGCCGTTTCCTCCACGTCCCCCAGCGGCAGCATACATGACGCTGCACGCTGGGAGACCGCTCAAGTTATTACATGCCGGGGTCAGTCACCTGACCCGGCGTTAAAGGCACAGTGTCTCAATCACAGTGGGAGGTTTAGATATCTCCCACGTGTGATTGTTAATTCTGATTGGAAATTATTCAATCAGAATTAACCTTTTGGTTTAAATACTTACCTTTCCTGTTCCTCCCTGCCCTGTTGTGGTCTTTGCTTTCTAGTATTGCTACTTACCTTGTGCTTCTGGTTACGTACTCTCTGGCTTGTTAATCTGACTTTGTGACTTTCTCCTACCCTTTGACCTCGGCTCGTTTTAACGTTATTCTGTCTTCTGGTTCCCCTTACTTGGCTTGTCTCCTGACTATTCTGTGTGTGCTTAGCCCGGCCACTCTAAGGTCCGGTACGGCACCTTTTCGGTGTGTGTGTGTGTGTGTGTTGGCGTGTTAGGTTCCCCGAATCGTGACAACTGTGGGCTACCCGCCCTTATTTATGCAGGTCTCCCACCTGGTGGACACTCCCCTAGGGGAGTCTGTAGTTACAGACAGACATGTAGCACTTTAAGACATACAGGCACAGAATATTCCCACAATGCATCCTTGTTTCCTCCCCTCTGCCCTGGGGATAATTGAGAAGTAATTCAATTATCTCCCAGGACAGAGGCAAATCGCCATTTTAAATGAAACATAAAAAACACATAAAAATGAGTAATTATACAAATACCGAATATATTACGTTCGTGTAACGTATCCCCAGATAGCCTGGATTTGAGTGCATATTCCTACCGAATAGCGCTCAGATCCCATACGCACAGTTCAATAGCCATGGAGTCAAAGTCTTTTACAGGTCTTTCGGTATGCGATTGACTCCATGGGATGGCTATCTGGGTTAAGTCCATTCGTATAATCCAAACTTCCGAACGGAACAGTGTTTGCATGCCTTGACGAATGAGAAGGGCGGTCGGTAGTCTCACCGATGTTCGGTAGAAAAAGTGTCAGTTTTTAGTTCCATAGAATCTGCGCCGAACACCGCTGGTCTTTCGCATGGTTTAAAATGGCCACCACCTCGTGGTTGGCATACGAACGACGACCACCCTGCATTCGGTTATAATTAAGAGGTGTCTGCAGTTAACCACAACGTTCTAATTGAGGCCAAGAGGTTAACCAGCAGCACACTTCTCTTCTGGGTGGCCGTCCGTTCGGTAGTTTCATTCGGTTATAAGTCCAAAAAGATGAATAGGGGCATATGGACAGGCAATTCCGCGAAAGGAGGCAAACTATACAAATCAGCCACACAAGTCTTACAGATGCATCTGTCACACGGCTCCCTCCTTGTGGGACACTCCGGCAGACCTGGCTTGACCCTTGGCGGGTCAACTTGGGGATGACCGGACTAGGAGGTGGTAGGGATGTCGGTTTGCCGGGACAATCCATACGCGTTCCTGTTCTGCTTACCGGGTCGGTAGCTTATGGTGAAGTTATATGGTTGTAGGGCTAAACTCCACCGCAGCAGTCTACCATTGTCTCCTGAGACCCGGTTACACCAGACAAGGGGATTGTGGTCTGTCACAAGGGAAAATTCCTGTCCGTATAAATAGGGGCTCAACTTCTTTAATGCCCAGACCAGGGCCAAACATTCTTTCTCCACTGCCGCATAACTCACTTCCCGAGGTAGTAACTTTCTGCTGAGATATGCGACAGGGTGCTCTCCTCCATCTTCCCCGACTTGGCTCAGCACAGCCCCCAGTCCATACAAAAAGCGTTTGTTAGGGACTGGGGCAGCCAAGACAGGGGCATTCACAAAAGCCTGCTTCAGTGCTTGAAACGTGGCTTCACAAGCTGGAGACCACAGGACCTGCTTCGGTAAATTATTTTTCGTCAGTTCAGTCAGGGGCTTGGCGATAGTACTGTAGTCAGGGACAAAACGTCTGTAGTACCCTGCCGTCCCCAAGAAGGCTAACACCTGGGTCTTAGTGGTAGGTGTGGGCCAGTTAGCCACTGCCTCTACCTTGGCTGGCTCTGGTCTCTGGCTCCCACACCCCACTCTGTGACCCAGGTATTGTACTTCAGCCATACCTAGATGGCACTTCTCTGGCTTCAGTGTCAGGCCAGCGGCCCGAATCTTATCCAGCATACCCCCACATGGACCAGGTGTTCCTCCCAGGACCCACTGTAGATCGAAATGTCATCCAGGTATGCACAAGCAAATTCCTGGAAGCCATCGAGGAGCCTATCCACCATCCGTTGGAAGGCAGCCGGAGCATTCTTCATCCTGAAAGGCATGACCTTAAATTGGTACAGGCCAAACGGGATGACGAATGCCGACTTGGGGATAGCATCCTCGGCCAGGGGAATCTGCCAGTAGCCCTTACATAGGTCTATGGTGGTCAGATAGTGCCCCCTGGCAATACAGTCTAACAATTCATCTACCCGGGGCATCGGGTAGGCGTCAGTGGTGGTCTGCTCCTTGAGTCGCCTGTAGTCCACACAGAACCGGGTGGCCCATCTTTCTTGGGTACCAGAACTACAGGCAAGGCCCAAGGGCTGTCGGAGTGTTTGATGACCCCAAGCTGGGTCATCTCCTTCCGCATTCCTTCTCGGACTGCTTCAGGGAAACGATAGGGGGGCTGTCTCAGGGGGGTCTGTCTCAGGGGGGTCTGTCCAGGGGTCTCTACCTTACGTACAGCTAGGGTAGTGTAGCCCGGCTCCTGGGAGAATGTCGCTTGCTTCTCCCACAGCTGCTGCTTCGCCCGTACCTTTTCCGTGGTGTTTAACTTGTCCCCTAGCTGTACAACGTTAGTAAGGTCAGTCTGGGGGTCCCTTTCTAGCAGATCGGGAAGGGGCAGATTCTCAGGGTCATCTGCAGCTGGAGCGCATACTGCAGCGACATCCTCAGGTCTCTCCGGATACTCCTTCAGCATGTTCACATGAAAGGCTCGCTGAATCCTTTCATCTGCACAGCTGGCTATAAGGTAGGTAGTACCTTGCATCTTGTTCGCCTTCACAGGCTTGAGCACCAATACTTTCTGCCCAACCTGGAAGACCCGTTGCCGGGCATCCTGATCGTACCACCTCTTCTGTCGCCGCTGGGCCACCTGGAGATTCTCTCTTACTATCTGGGATAGTTTCTCCATGCGGTCCAGGAGTTCCAGAACGTACGGCACTATGGGGATCCCCTCCTGCTCTGTCTCCCCCTCCCAGTGGCCTCTAATGAGATCCAGTGGTCCGCAGACCAGTCTCCCATAAAGCAACTCAAAGGGGGAGAATCCAGTAGATTCCTGGGGCACCTCTCTGTAGGAAAATAACAGATGAGGCAGGAACATCTCCCAGTCTCTGCAAGTATCTTTAAAGGTCCTCAGCATCTGCTTAAGGGTGCCGTTAAAGCGCTCGCAGAGACAGTTAGTCCACGGGTGATACGGTGAGCTAAGCAGCGGTTTGATGCCGCACACCTTCCACAGCTGCTGGGTGAGCACAGCTGTAAATTGGGTTCCCTGGTCGGAGAGGATCTCCTTAGGGAACCCAACCCTATTAAAAATCCTAACCAAGGCATCAGCAATCGTCCCTGCCTCTATATTAGACAGCGCTACTGCCTCTGGATAGCGAGTGGTGTAGTCCACCACGGTGAGAATATACTTCTTACCAGATGGACTAGCCCTGGCCAGTGGACCCACAATGTTAACGGCTATGCGGGAAAAGGGTTCTCCTATAATAGGCATAGACAATAGCCTAGCTTTCGGGTGGTCCCCCCGCTTTCCTACCCGTACTACAGTATACCTGCACAGCCTGATTAAAATTGTGCCAAAAGACGTTCTGGGTGATCCTATAGGCTGTGCGGTGAGACCCTAGATGTCCAGCTAGCGGCACATCATGCCTTATCCGCAGAATCTCCTGCCGGTATTTCGCAGGTAAAACCAGCTGCCGATTCGGCGGAGGGGCAACACTTTTCTGGGAAGGTTTAGGAATCCTATACAGCCTGTCCCCCACTCATACCGTTCCCCATCTACTCCTCCCTCCACAGCATCTGCTCTATCCCTGTATTTCTGTAGAGTCGGGTCCGCCCGGGTTTCCCTCCCAAACTCCTCTGGGGTCTCCCAGCTTAAAGGGGCCTGATCTGGTGTACAAGTCGGGGAAGCGAGTCTTACCTGGGTCGAAGCAGCAGGCGAGCCGGTTCCAGTAGCACCGGTCTGAGCACGGGTAGTCACAGGGTTAACGTCAGCGGGGCCCATCGGGGCATAAGCAGAAACTAGAGGGGCCAAACCATTCCCAAGGAGGACATCAGCTGGAAAGTCTTTCATAACCCCCACATCAACATGTCTAGCGCCCACTCCCCAATCCGAATGAACCCGGGCAACAGGCAGACAGAATACAGCGCCTCCTGCTACTCTCACCGCCACAGTGTCTCCAATATGTTCGTGTTCTGAGACCAAGTTCTTTTGGAGCAGAGTCATAGTAGCCCCGGTATCTCGCAATCCGCTGACTCCTCTGTCATTCAGCTTAACAGTCTGTCGGTGTTGCTGACGGTTATCCTGATGGGCGGCTTGGACAGGGTCTGCTTCATGTAAGATGCCCCAAAATTCCTCCTGCTCGATACAGTGAGCAGCAGGCTGAGGTGGACGTTGATTCCCGACGGCCGGTCTTCTCCACGACTGTGCCTGGTTGGCGTTGTTCAGTGGGCATTCTGGCCTTTTGTGCCCCAACTGCTTACATCCAAAACACCGGATGGGCTGAGAGTAATCCCGGGCATTGAACCGGGATGGCTGGGTATAATTGTTAGGTGGCGGTAGTGTTGGGGTGCGGTACACAAGGGGTTGGTAAACGGTGGGGTTGGAGGTGCTGCTGGTCTGTACTCCACTCTGGCAGGGACTTTAGTTACTGCATTGTCCAGTTTACGAGCATCTGTATACTCATCTGCCAGGAGTGCAGCTTCTGGCAGAGTGGAGGGTTTTCGGTCTCGGACCCACTCTCTAATTCCTGTAGGTAATTTATCAAAGCAGTGCTCCAGCAGAAACACCTGCAGCACCTCTTCTCCAGTTATGGCTTGGCAACCCGCCATCCAGTGGGCTGCAGTGCGGTGTACTCGGCATGCCACTCCATGTAGGAGTCGCCAGATTGCTTGCTTGTTTCCCTGAACGCCGCCGGTATGCCTCTGGGGTCACTGTGTACCTGGCCAAAAGGGCATCTTTCACTGCCCGGTAACTTGTGATCTCTTCTCCTGGGATGGCCTGAAAAGCATCGCTGGCCCGGCTGGATAACTTCCCAGAGAGGATAGTGACCCATTCGTCTGCGGGGACCTGGTGTAGGGCACACTGTCTCTCGAAATCAGCCATCTGTCTCAACAAAGTGTTTAAATTCAGCAAAGGGTACCTTTTTTCTTCCAATATTATTATTGGGTACCTCTGCTGCTACAGCTCCTCTTTCCTGGAGCGCTTGATGTGCCATCACTGCAGCTTGCACACGTTCCTCAATGTCCGCTGTAGGGTTGGGGCCAAAGTGTGCCAGCCTAATCTGGACTGCCCGGTTGAATTGTATTTCCTCGGGTGTTAGATCCAAGATGCTGGGCACATTAGCTCTCTCCATTCCTTGCACTGCATCTATTTCAAGTAGCAAGGCAATAATCAGGCTCAATTTGTATATACCTTAACCGCACGAACTGCAGCCAGGGGAATGCGCCAATCTCCCGAACGGGATCCGTTCTCCAAACTCCCGAACAATAAATCCACGAATCGTGGTTAACAGACGAAAAATATATCCTCCAAGCGGCTTACGTTTCCAGCAATCAGTCGCTAACCGTGTGTATTAAATCCCCCCAATAAGGAGACCAAGCTCCGCATTGAGGGTAAAACAAGAACTGGCTTTACTGTGGGCTACCCGCCCGTATTTATGCGGGTCTCCCACCTGGTGGACACTGCCCTAGGGGACCAAATGGGAGACTGTAGTTACAGACAGACATGTAGCACTTTAGGACATACAGGCACAGAATATTCCCACAATCCATCCTGGTTTCCTCCCCTCTGGCCTGGAGATGATTGAGGAGTAATTCAATTATCTCCTAGGACAGAGGCAAATCGCCATTTTAAATGAAACATAAAAAACACATAAAAATGAGTCATTATACAAATGCCGAATATATTACATTCGTGTAACGTATCCCCAGATAGCCTGGATCTGAGTGCATATTCCTACTGAATAGTGCTCAGATCCCATACGCACAGTTCAATCGCCATGGAGTCAAAGTCTTTTACAGGTCTTTCGGTATGCGATTGACTCCATGGGATGGCTATCTGGGTTAAGTCCATTCGTATAATTCAAACTCCTGAACGGAACGGTGTTCGCATGCCTTGACGAATGAGAAGGGCGGTCGGTAGTCTCAGCGGTGTTCGGTAGAAAAAGTGTCAGTTTTTAGTTCCATAGAATCTGCGCCGAAAACCGCTGGTCTTTCGCATGGTTTAAAATGGCCGCCGCCTTGTGGTCGGCATACGAACGACGACCACCCTGCATTCGGTTATAATTAAGAGGTGTCTGCGGTTAACCACAACGTTCTAATTGAGGCCAAGAGGTTAACCAGCAGCACACTTCTCTTCTGGGTGGCCGTCCGTTCAATAGTTTCATTCGGTTATAAGTCCAAAAAGACGACTAGGGGCATACAGACAGGCAATTCCGCGGAAGGAGGCAAACTATAGGAATCAGCCACACAAGTCTTACAGATGGATCTGAAACATAGAAACATAGAAACATAGAATGTGACGGCAGATAAGAACCATTCGGCACATCTAGTCTGCCCAATTTTCTAAATACTTTCATTAGTCCCTAGTCTTATCTTATAGTTAGGATAGCCTTATGCCTATCCCACGCATGCTTAAACTCCTTTACTGTGTTAACCTCTACCACTTCAGCTGGAAGGCTATTCCATGCATCCACTACCCTCTCAGTAAAGTAATACTTCCTGATATTATTTTAAACCTTTGTCCCTCTAATTTAAGACTATGTCCTATTGATGTAGTAGTTTTTCTTCTTTTAAATATAGTCTCCTCCTTTACTGTGTTGATTTATATTTAAATGTTTCTATCATATCCCCCCTGTCTCGTCTTTCCTCCAAGCTATACATGTTAAGATCCTTTAACCTTTCCTGGTAAGTTTTATCCCGCAATCCTTGAACCAGTTTAGTAGCCCTTCTCTGAACCCTCTCTAAGGTATCAATATCCTTCTGAAGATACGGTCTCCAGTACTGTGTACAATACTCCAAGTGAGGTCTCACCGGTGTTCTGTACAATGGCACGAGCACTTTCCTCTTTCTACTGCTAATACCTCTCCCTATACAACCAAGCATTCTGCTAGCATTTCCTGCTGCTCTATTACATTGTCTACCTTTAAGTCATCAGAAATAATCACCCCTAAATCCCTTTCCTCATATGTTGAGGTTAGGACTCTATCAAATATTTTGTACTCTGCCCTTGGGTTTTTACGTCCAACATGCATTATCTTGCACTTATCCACATTAAATGTCAGTTGCCACAATTCTGACCATTTTTCTAGTTTACCTAAATCATTTGTCATTTGGCTTATCCCTCCTGGAACATCAACCCTGTTACATATCTCAGTATCATCAGCAAAAAGACATACCTTACCATCAAGACCTTCTGCAATATCACTAATAAAAATATTAAAGAGAATGGGTCCAAGTACAGATCCCTGAGGTACCCACTGGTGACAAGTCCAAGCTTCAAATATATTCCATTAACTACAACCCTCTGTTGCCTGTCACTCAGCCACTGCCTTACCCATTCAACAATATTTGAATCCAAACTTAAAGATTGCAGTTTATTGATAAGCCTTCTGTGTGCAACTGTGTCAAAAGCCTTACTGAAATCTGGGTAAGCAATGTCTACTGCACCACCCTGATCTATAATTTTAGTTACCCAATCAAAAAAATCAATAAGATTAGTTTGGCATGATCTCCCTGAAGTAAACCCATGTTGTCTCTGATCTTGAAATCCATGTGTTTTTAGATGTTTAACAATCCTATCCTTTAACATGGTTTCCATCACTTTCCCCACTACTGATGTAAGGCTTACTGGCGTATAGTTGCCCGACTGCTCCCTATTACCTTTCTTGTAAATGGGCACAACATTTGCTAACTTTCAATCTTCTGGGACTACTCCTGTTAACAATGATTGGTTAAATAAATCTGTTAATGGTTTTGCTAGTACACCACTAAGCTCTTTTTAATAGCTTTGGGTGTATTCCATCAGGTCCCATTGACTTATTTGTCTTTACTTTTGACAGTTGAAATAGAACCTCTTCCTCTGTAAACTCACGTGTAATAAATGACTCATTTATCCTTTTTTCTCAACTGAGGTCCCTTTCCTTCATTTTCTTCTGTAAATACAGAACAAAAATATTCATTGAGGCAGTCAGCCTGACCTTTATCCTCTTCTACATACCTTCCTTCTTTTGTTTTAATCTAACTAATCCTTGTTTTACTTTTCTTTTCTCATTTATGTATCTAAAAAATGTTTTATCCCCTTTTTTACTGACTGTGCTATTTTCTCTTCTGTGTGTGATTTGGAAGCTCTTATAATTTGCTTAGCCTCTTTCTGCCTAATCTTATAGATCATTTTGTCTTCCTCACTCTGGTTTTTTTTTATAATTCCTAAATGCTAACCTTTTGTTTTTAACTATTTTGGCCACATCTGCAGAGTACCACAGTGGTTTCTTGAATTTTTTGCTTTTACTGACAAGCCTAATGCAATTTTCTGTTTCCTTCAATAGTGCAACTTTTAAATAATCCCATTTCTCATGGACTCCATTTAAATTGCTCCAGTCTGATAATGACTCCTCTACCCATATTCTAATTTTAGAAAAGTATGTTTTTCTAAAGTCTAAAACTTTTGTTTTTGTGTGGTGTGACTCAGTCACTGTTCTTATATTAAACCACACTGACTGATGATCACTGGATACTAAACTTTCACCTACAGTAATATCGGATACCAAATCTCCATTTGTTAACACTAAATCTAGTATGGCCTCTTTACGAGTTGGCTCCTCAACGACTTGTTTTAGAGACAATCCCAGTAGGTAGTTTAGAATATGTGTGCTCCTGGCACAAGTAGCTAATTTTGTTTTCCAATTTACATCAGGAAGATTAAAGTCACCCATGATGATAACTTCCCCCTTCATTGTCATTTTAGCTATTTCCTCAACTAGTAGATTATCTAACTCTTCAATTTGTCCTGGGGGCCTATAAATCACACCTACACGAGTTACTGTGTGATTACCAAATTCTAACGTAGCCCAAACGGACTCTGTTTGCCTCACTAACTTTTATTAGGCTAGATATTATGCTATCCTTCACATACAAGGCCACCCCTCCCCTTTCTTGCCTATCTTTCCTATATAAAAAAAAAAAAAAAAGAGTACCCTGGTATTGCTATGTCCCAGTCATTTTTCTCATTGTACCATGTCTCAGTAACAGCGACTAAATCTACACTATCAGTTGCCATTATTGCCACAAGTTCATGGATCTTATTCCCTAAACTGCGAGCATTTGTAGACATGACTCTAAGCTTATCATTTTTTAACACACTTGCTACAGGCACCTTCTGTCCTTGTTTTGGGGGACAATTGGATTGATGTTTTATCACCCTTTTGCCCCCCCTCCTAGTTTAAATACATCCTAGCAAAACCTCTGAACTGCTCACTGAGAACATTTGTTCCCTTTTGAGAAAGATGCAAACCATCTTTTTTGTACAGCTTATCTCCATTCCAAACAGAGCTACCATGAGAAATAAAGCCAAATCCTTGCTCCCGACACCATTCACCAAGCCACAAATTAAAGTCCCTAATACGCATCCGCCTGTCGTTCTGAGTGTTATGCACAGGCAGAACTTCAGAGAATGACAGTGTGGAAGCAACCTGCCGTATATCATTGGCAAAAACACTAAAAACTTCCTTAACCTCTGAAACCTCATTGCAAGCCAAGTCATTTGTCCCTAGATGGACAAGTACATCCAATTCCCCTTCCTGCTTTGCTTGCTTAACAATATTACAGATACGTCTCCTGTCTCTGTGAGCAGTAGCTCCGGGAAGACACCTCACAAGACCACCATTGTCCATCTCCACACCTCTTATAATGGAATCCCCCAACAGCAACTGCTTTCTATTAGGCCTCACCATAGTCTCCAAGCCGGTCTCCACAACACCACTAGCCTCAGTGCCTCTCTCCACAACACCACTAGCCTCAGTGCCTCTCTCCACAACACCACTAGCCTCAGTGTCTCTCTCCACAACACCATTACACTCTGAAAGTACAGAAAATGAATTATGAAGAGCAACAGACTGTGCAAAATTCCTTTTATCCACAACTCTAAGTCTACCAGATCCTACAGTAATCCATCTGCCTTTCCTAGTATGTCTCTGCGGCAGTGGCTTTGCAGCAGTTCCAGTCTGAGTTTCTTCACCAGATAATTTACAAATCTCAGACTTCAAAAATACAATCTCCTGCCGCAAGATAGAGAACTCTCTACAGATTAGACAACAACCAAACCTCCAAAAAGTGGAACGTGAAACAAATGCATAGCAATGGTTACACTGAACTAAGTCTGCCATTCCAATTAGGAGAATAATTTAAATCTAACAAATCTTAACTTTGTATTTATCCTCCTGAATACCTCAGATTACCTCCAGGTCATCTCCAGAATATCTCCAACTAGACACTTAGAAACAGCACTCTCCAGAATATCTCCAACTAGACACTTAGAAACAGCACTCTCCAGAATATCTCCAACTAGACACTTAGAAACAGCACTTAGAAGTAGCACCAAGCTATATTAGACAAGCTAATGAGACCAAGCCTTATATAACTCCTTAAATCACCGCCCACTAGGAATGTTTAACACCTGGGTAGGCCTCTGCTTATTTGCAAACAATAGCTAATTAACCAGCAATCAATAGCAAGTAACTAGCTTAATCAAATCAAATACCTTATAATTACCAACAGGAATTCAAACCTTGTGCAATCAGTAACCTTTTCCTACAGATGAATCTTACCTGTAACAGTAGAAAAGAAAGCTCTTAGCACAACTCTTAGACAGTTGAAGCTTGTGTAAAACTCTCCAGAATATCTCCAACTAGACACTTAGAAACAGCACTTAGAAGTAGCACCAAGCTATCTGTCACAACGTATACACCCCCAATACACCGGACCCCAACTTCTGCAAGAATCAATGCCCTTCCATACGACATGCTAATAATGGGGGGAGACTTTATTGCCATGCCGTGTCCGGCTGCTGACAGGAGCGCTAGAGTGTGCCAACAGAGTTCACAGGGCAGAGGTAGTCAGGATAGGCTGCTTCACAATGTCACGATTCCGGAACCTAACACGCTAACAGGTCACAGACAGGAAGGGTGCTATACCGGTCCTTAGAGTGGCCGGGCTAAGCACACTAAGAATGGTCAGGAGACAAGCCAAGTAAAGGGAGCCAGAAAACAGGAGAACGAGAAACAAGCCGAGGTCAAAGGAGTGGAGAAGACAGGATAATCGGAATAACGAACCAAATAATCAGTAACCAGAGAGCAAGACGAGAACACTACGCTACAGGTATCACAAGACCACAACAGGGCACTGAGGGACAGGAAAGGTAAGTATAAATACCCTAGGTTTAATTCTGATTGGATAACTTCCAATCAGAATTAACAATCACAGGTGGGGGATATCTATACCTCCCACTGTGATTGAGGTACTGTTTCTTTAACGCCGGGTCACTCACGTGACCCAGGCGTTTGCATAATTTAGTGTCCTCCCAGCGTGCAGCATTATACATGCTGCCGCTGGGGGGTGTGGAGGACGTGAGCGGCGAGCGGCAGAGAGGAGACGCCGCTCGCCGACAGGTGAGACGAGGGGAGACCGCGGGCGGCGACGGACTGAGGGTGAGTGCTGCAAGTGGCGTGCAGCCTCCCCTCCTAGCCGCCCGCGGATCCCTGACATAACCCCCCCCTCGAGGCCCGCCCAACGGGCGGGAAGCCGAAGGCTTCAAAGGGAACCGCGCATGAAAGGAGCGAATCAAAGAGGGCGCATTCAAGTCAGAGGCAGAAACCCAGGACCGCTCCTCAGGGCCGTAACCCTTCCAATCAACCAGATACTGCAACCGACCGCGAGAAAAACGAGAATCAAGTAGGGCAGCCACTTCGTACACGTCATTAGAGACAGCGCGGAGGGAATCTGGACGCCTGAGAGGACCAGAGAATCGATTACAGAGCAGGGGCTTCAAAAGGGAGGTGTGGAAAGTGTTAGGTATACGCATGGAAGGAGGCAAGGCCAGGGAGTAGGACACAGGATTGACCCTACGCAATACCTTATAGGGGCCAAGGAACCTGGGCGCGAATTTCATTGAGGGGACCCTGAGGCGGAGATTCTTAGAGGACAACCAAACCCTATCACCCGGGACATAAGAGGGAGCAGCACCCCTACGACGATCAGCAAATCTCTTCTGAGTAGCAGTCGCACGAGAAAGAGTAGCATGGACCTGATCCCACATCTTCCGTAAGGAGGTGAGGTGCTCGTCCAAAGCAGGTATTCCCTTGTCGGAGAACACGCCGGGAAGGACAGAGGGTTGGAACCCATAGGCAACCATAAGAGGACTTAAGCCAGTGGACAAATGAGTCACAGTGTTCCTGGCGAATTCAGCCCAAGGAAGGAGGTGAGACCAGTTGTCCTGGTGTGCATTCGTGAAGCAACGTAAATATAACTCCACAGATTGATTCGCCCGTTCGGCCGCTCGGTTAGATTGTGGATGATAGGAGGAAGTAAATGACAAGGAAATCCCCATCTCAGCACAAAAGCCCCTCCAAAACTGAGAGACAAATTGAGGACCCCTGTCAGATACGATATCCTGTGGTATACCATGCAAGCGGAAAACCTCTTTGGCAAATACCTGAGCCAACTGAACCGCAGAAGGTAGTTTCTTAAGTGGAATAAAGTGTGCCATTTTAGAGAATCTATCAGTCACAGTCAAAATTACTGTCATTCCATCGGATGAAGTAAGATCTACAATAAAGTCCATGGATAAGTGGGTCCATGGTTTCTTGGGTACGGATAAAGGCATTAGGAGTCCCGGGGTTTGACATTAGGGGACTTACACTGTGCACAAACACGACAAGCCTGCACATAATCCACTACGTCTTGCTTAAGTGAAGGCCACCAAAACTGTTGAAGGAGACCCTTGTATGTTTTGGTAACCCCTGGGTGGCCAGCCGTTTTGGCGGTGTGAAATAAAGCTAACAATTTCTATCTTTCTCTTTCACGTATAATCTACCAACAGGTGTCTCAGAGGGTGCTTGGGTTTGGTATGCCTTGATACCATCAAGGAAAAGAGACGAAATAACTAAACGGGTAGCAGCTATTATCTTAGACGTGGGTACAATGGGTTCAGGAGTGGGGGCGATAGACTCCAAAGGTTCGTATTGTCGGGAGATAGCATCAGCCTTGACATTACAGTACCCAGGCCTATATGTGATAATGAACTGAAAACGTGAAAGAAATAAGGACCATCTGGCTTGACGAGAGGATAACCTTTTAGCATCAGCTATATAGGAGAGATTCTTATGATCAGTTATAACCAGGATTTTGTGTTTAGCTCCTTCTAATAAGTATCTCCACTCTTTAAATGCCATCACAATAGCTAATAGTTCCCTATTCCCAATGTCGTAATTCTTTTCCGCATCAGACAGTTTCCTAGAAAAGTAACAACAGGGATGGAGGGGTTCGTTATAGGATAATCTTTGTGATAATACAGCTCCTATACCTGATTCTGAAGCGTCTACTTCCATTACAAAGGGAAGGGAAGGATCAGGATGGTGTAGCACAGGAGCAGTGGCAAATGCCTTTTTGAGGGTTTCGAAGGCCTTGACGGCTTCAGGAGTCCAAACCCTGGGGTGCAAACCCTTTTTAGTTAGTTTCGTGATAGGAGAAATGACCGATGAAAAGTTTTTAATAAACCTGCGATAATAATTGGCAAAGCCTATAAATCGCTGTATTGCCTTAAGACCTTGAGGAAGAGGCCAAGACAATATGGCTTCTAATTTAGAAGGATCCATACTGAACCCTTGTTCAGAAATGACGTACCCTAGGAATTGTACTGATTTCTGGTCAAATAAACATTTCTCCAATTTACAATAAAGACCGTTCTGTAGCAATCTCTTAAGTACCTTCCTCACATGGTTATGATGTGACTCCAAATCAGGAGAGAATATGAGTATATCATCGAGATAAACCACAGCACAGACATGCAGTAGATCTCTAAGAACATCATTTATGAAGTCCTGAAAGACAGCAGGAGCATTACACAGTCCAAAAGGCATGACTAGATACTCGTAATGCCCACTGCGTGTATTGAACGCTGTCTTCCATTCATCATTTTCTTTTATCCGAACCAAGTTGTAAGCCCCCTGAGGTCTAGTTTAGTAAAATATCTAGAACCTTTAACACGGTCAAACAACTCAGTAATGAGAGGGATAGGATAAGCATTTTTAATTGTTATATTATTCAGACCCCTATAATCTATACATGGTCTCAAATCGCCCTCCTTCTTGGCAACAAAAAAGAAACCAGCACCAGCAGGAGAGGAGGACCTTCTGATAAAACCTTTACGTAAGGATTCCTGTATGTACTCCTCCATGACCTGGTTTTCTTTCTCAGAAAGCGGGTAGACCTTACCCCTAGGAGGCATCGTTCCAGGTAACAAATTTATGGCACAATCATAATCCCGGTGTGGGGGTAGTTTATCGGCTTCCCTCTTTTCAAAGACCAATGCAAGGTCTGCATATACAGGAGTGTAAAAAAACTAGATGAATGGATGTTAATGTAGACTCTTTCTTAATTTCTTCTTGTCTTCAGTTGATTGATATATATACGTCTTTTGTATATATAGTCTTGGGCCAAATGCTCGCCACAATAATATATGTCTATATTATTGAAAAGTAGTAATACGCAATCTGACTTACGGTTTCTTCAGGTTTATTCTTAGTTACGGATACATAAAACATAATATAGGATGTTACAGGATAATGGACATTTAACAGCAGATGGTAATTGCTGTACTTCTGATGGGAGAGTTACATCGTTGTACAGAGCCAAGCCAAGAGTGAGACCAAGACTGAGAGACCTCGTGTCCCTCTGTTACTATATAGAAGTGCTAATACTAACGTCAGCATATAACTCTAGCCATATAAGGACAAGACCCCCGAATCCACATTCCAGAGCTCTCGGACAAAGAAAGCCTTGTGACTTATTGATACCATCTGTTACTTATGTCAATCCACACATCCATATATATATAATCAATAGAAACATAGAATATGCAATATTCTACATTCCCTCTGTTTATGGTTTGTTTTAAAACCATAACACAATGTATATAACCTGTCCATTCATACATCACTTGTATCACATTCATTGAGCATAGAACAAGATGTAGTCACAACTTTCTATTATATGAGAGTTCTTAGAAGGTCGAGTTTCTATCCCTCATAATGCTTACTTTACTTCAAAACTCCCTCTGTTTCAGCTATGTATTGATATCCATATCCATGTTACATCATAACTACTTGAACATAATATATACATATATAACAATAATAAATGAATAAAATAAAATATTTACAAATGTTGATCCAATAAACAATAAAGCAATCAGAAAGATCTACCTGCTCAGGTACAATCGTATCTTTGTAGATAACAAAATCAAGATCGTAACTTTCTAAATAATAACTGTGTATCACTATCATATTCCTAATAAAGACACATATAACAAAGTATTTTAATTCTCAATACCTGATATTACTTAAGTACTAATACATGTATTACTATAATATCCTGTCCAATTAGATTTCCATGAATCATCTGTTTTCTAGTAACTTAAAATCTTTAGGTCATTTGTATTCATGAATTACCTTCCTATACCATTAATACCACCTAGTGATGATTGTATCAGTACTTTACAATCATAGTATTTAATTTGTATATTCAGTAGGCTCTCACTACCTAAAATATACCAACACTACTTATAAGTCTCATTCAAAGGATGTGTTATCAACCATGAAGTTCTATAATAATTCTTCAATTTAGAAATTCTTCACCCAGAAATCTTTCTATCATAGATTTGTTTTTGTTTACATAATTATAATTTTCACTAAAATTCCACCTTGTAGTAACAAACTTTAAATTCAATAGAAACATAGTTTACTTTAAAAGAACTTGGAAAGAATAATATAAATTCATTAGCATCACTCTCTTCATTAGCATTGTGATGACTTATTAATGTAATACATCTTAAAAGCAGGATTGTCCTAATGTTCTGACCAATCCATAATCCTTAGTACACTTCAACTGACTAAAATAAAATAAACAAAAATAAACTTGGGGTCATACTGCCCAGAAACTCTTATTCCTAGTCTGTGTCTAACAAACTCAGGGTAATCATAAACAACTTAACAATGTATTCATTGGATACCATCATATCCAGAAACCTATTCTCCCTAGTCCATACCTTTATAGACTTAGGTCAAATATAATTGTGTACTATACTCTTTCCATTAAATTCAATTCCTCTTGGATCTTTGAACTCTTATATCCAAGGCTTTCTTAATGTATATAATTACTTAATATAAATCAATATAAATTATCCTTCCTTAGTTTTCTTCCTTATGTTACCATTGTTTGTTTTACTTCACCTCGATTATAAACAAATTACTCATTATAGTTAATCTATGAAATACTATTGAACTCAATCTTTGTGGTATTAAGTAACCATGATCCTTATTTTATCGACTTCATATTTTATCTACCTCTGATACTTCTCATTCTATGTATAGGTAATAATGTAATAGTTCTCTTCATAATACCATCCATTAATAATTTTACTCCATGTGTTATATTTATAAGTAGTCTCTCTTGGTATTAATACTCATAACTGTTAAATAACTTTTCATTGTCTGTTTTCTTCATTAATATTTAGGAATATATATGTATGTTAGTGTCAATCTTTTATTTCTTTGTAAGTCTGTTAATCTTCTGTATCGAATGAACTCTGTAGAATCTTCCATCACAGTTTGCAGATCAGATGAAAAGTCTCTTTCCAACAGTCGATGTCCAGTTGTCTGAAGGAATGCTTTCCTGATTTATTGCCACAAGGATCTGTCACGCTTTACCTACATTAAAACAAAAAAACATGTGCAGCATCAATACAATGGCTTACAATGTTTATATCTCATTATTATTATACAGTTTAACATTGAATTACATGGACTCCACAAAACATTCTCATTTCTTCTCATGAGATCTACCATCTAGTGGCCATTACATTTATGCCATGTGATGTATAATCTTTAAATTTCCTTTTATATTAAAATCTTTCTGAACATTTTATTAATCATACCTTATTAATCATACCCCCCTTTAAACTGTTTAATAATCTGGAGGTATAACCTAATCACATATCAGATGTTACAACAAAATATTGTTTTACACTATACTTTAGCAATAGCAGCCATTTTGTCTTAACACTGGCACCATTTTGTCACATGAAACAAACTACAAAAAACATATATTGTTTCCTTCATCAAATGTATTTGTAAATCTAGGTTTTATTCTATCAAAACTTTTGTCTTCTAAATAATCAAAACATATGTATGTCCAGGCTTTGCAAAATATAGTAATCCATTATCAGTCATGATATTAAAATCTCATTCTCATGAATTAAATCAAAGATTTTAAATCAACCTCAGAAACAACAACATTGTTTTTTCTTCTGTAAAATGATTGGAGTTACTGTATAATTGCATACACCCAATATAACATACATTGCATGATCCTAACTGCTACATTAGTGTATCTCATTCTGCCATATTTGCAAACTTGATGTAAATTTTTATTTTAATTAATTAACCTAATACTTTCTTATAACACACATAAAACAATGAAAAAACAGTTCAGACTAACAATTCATTAAAACAACAAACTAACATAGATCTCTATTATTGTGCTGTTCTTAATTCTGGAATCAGCCTGTGTACATCTGTTGGAACACATATCCATGCTCATTCCCTAAACTGATCATATCTCTTGAAATTATCTGATTCTTATAACTTTCTGTGTACACTGCATTGCTTGTCTGTCTCCTAATTTTGATTTAGCTAAAATTGCTTTTATTTGTCTGATTATAAGTTTACAAGGAAAGGCCTTTATTGATTTATCTCCACATGTATTTTCTCTGTCAAAATTTTCAATCAACAAATTTAATTTCTCATTTGCTTTTGATTTGATATCTCGGATAAAATATCTGCAAGATCTTAAATAATGTTGTTTGTTGCACCAAAAACAAATAACTTTAGGAGTTATATTTTGCCTTTTATTATCAACTCTACAGTTTTTAGTTGAATAAATTGGGAGGGGCTCAGCTGTCTGTATCACTCTACCCTCTGTCCTAGAAGAAGAAGGAGGAGGGCTGTAAAATCTGCACTTCTTTCTCTGCCTAAATCCACAAGTCGTTTTAACCCCTTCATTATTGGTTTCTCTCCTTAAGTTATCCAAGAACAAAGCTACTTCTGTCAAAGTGCTTTTTTCTCTAGCTAACACAATTGCAGTTGGATCTAGATCTTGAAATTTTTTCACAAATTCATTAATTAACTGATCTTCAGAAAAATCAGCAACAAGTCTATATGCACTTTCAAATTTTACAAGAAAACTAAATATATCCTCCCCTTTGTGTGGTTTTAGTTTTTCCAACATTTCAGTGTCTGCAAAATCATTCCCTGTTGTTAATTTTATTAATTGTGTTAATCTGTCTCGCTTATTTCCATATATTATTTCATCATTGTCCTGAAATCTTAGGGGCGCGGTCAGCCTACATGCCATTTGAGTCGGCAGCCATATTTGAAATAGTCTATTCCTTTGTTCGTCATTTAGGCTGTATTTGTCCACATTAGACTCAAACATTTCAGCATTAGTAAATGCATCCACTGACATGTCATAAACTGGAATACATTTCACAATTTTCATTAATTGTTCATGGATTTTCAAATTAAGTTTTGCAGCTCTATCTTGAAATTTACATTTCTGCAAATCACTCTGTGAGGATACATTTTCAGTATCTGTTAGTTCTGGGATTAGATTCTGTGCCTGTATTTTTCTTGTATTAACACACACTAGCTTTACTTCATTTCTAAGCTGGCAAATAAGATCATTTCTTAATTCAACTCTATCCTCTAATTCACAGACTTTTTCTGACAATGTTCTCTCTGTTACATTGTTACACTGTTCATTTAAATCTGATTTGTCTTCTGTTAACCCATTCAAATCTACTTCTTTTTCTGCTGATTCTAAATTGTCTTTACCTGTATTTCGTTTACAAATCAATGCATTGTAAGTACAGACTAGTTTCATAACATTTCTGATCTTTTGTTTTTTCTTATTAACAAACAATTTCTTGTCAATTTCAGTATTGGCAATTTCACATTGTGTGTATAAAGATTGCCACAAAACAGCATCTGAATAGCTGCTATTACATGCAAACTGCAATTTACTTTTCTCTGCATTATCATTTATGAATTCCATGTTACTCACCAGATCAGTTATTTCTGTCTATTTCGTTGCTTCATCCACACAGCTGCGCAGTTCTTTGCTTGGACGCTTGCCAATGTCTGCCACGTGCTTGCTTCTAGAATTCACGTTGCATCTTGTGCTTTTTGTCTCAGTTTTAGAAAATAGTCTTGTACAGGCTTTGATTTGAAAACTTTCTTTTTCTTACAAACACAGTCTAGATTCTTTTTTTTTCTCTTCAAGTTTGTTTTCCCAGTTCCAAAATAGCTTTGTAACTCGATTCTTCTCTCTCCCCCCTTGAAGTGGGAACAAAACTTGAATAGAAGACTGGCAGGCTAGCCAATGTAAAAAAACTAGATGAATGGATGTTAATGTAGACTCTTTCTTAATTTCTTCTTGTCTTCAGTTGATTGATATATATACGTCTTTTGTATATATATTCTTGGGCCAAATGCTCGCCACAATAATATATGTCTATATTATTGAAAAGTAGTAATACGCAATCTGACTTACGGTTTCTTCAGGTTTATTCTTAGTTACGGATACATAAAACATAATATAGGATGTTACAGGATAATGGACATTCAACAGCAGATGGTAATTGCTGGACTTCTGATGGGAGAGTTACATCGTTGTACAGAGCCAAGCCAAGAGTGAGACCAAGACTGAGAGACCTCGTGTCCCTCTGTTACTATATAGAAGTGCTAATACTAACGTCAGCATATAACTCTAGCCATATAAGGACAAGACCCCCGAATCCACATTCCAGAGCTCTCGGACAAAGAAAGCCTTGTGACTTATTGATACCATCTGTTACTTATGTCAATCCACACATCCATATATATAATCAATAGAAACATAGAATATGCAATATTCTACAAGGAGGGACAGAAACAGAAAGTGGTTTAGCTGTAGGCACATTAATTAAACAAACAGGATGTAAACGGGCCATACAATCCTGTTGACAAGATACCCCCCAGGATAGTATATCTAGAGAATCCCAATCGAGTACTGGGTTATGCTTCACTAACCAGGGAAAACCCAGAATGATGGAAGCTGTAGGGGAGTCAATTATTTGGAAGGCTATCCTTTCTTTGTGTAAGGCACCCACGACCATAACCATTTCTTTGGTTTCATGGGTTACCAGAGGTTTATCAAGTGGTCTACCATCTATGGCCTCAATGGCCAAGGGTGTGGCCTTTTGGATCAGATTCATGGCTGCGGTTTTAGCAAAGTTCTCATCCATAAAACTGTCTGCAGCACCTGAATCGATCAAGGCTTTAGTTGTTATCGTGGTTTTATTGACCAAAAGAGAAACCGTTATAAATGGTCTAGAGATGGACATATGAGGGGAAAAAACCATAACACCCGAGGCCGACCCCTCTCTAGGCCTTAGGTGCAGGAGTTTCCCTGCAAACTAGGACAGTTTCTTCGGAGATGCCCCCTCTTACCACAATAAAGGCACAAACCCTCCCTTCTGCGGTACGTTCTTTCAGCTTCAGATAAGCCTACAGCACCTAATTGCATGGGTTCGGGGGGTGGTTGATTAGGGGGAGGTAATGCTAGCAATGCAGTACTGGGTAAAGCAGGTATTCTTCCTCCTTTGACTACGCCTCTCTCTGATACGATTGTCAATTAGAATGACATAATCTATTAGATCATCCAGAAGAACAGGCATTTCCCTGGATGCTATCTCATCTAATATGTAAGCAGCCAAACCCTCCTGAAAAGCTGTTACGAGAGCGTCGTTATTCCAGACCACTTCAGCTGCCAAAGTACGGAATTCAATGGTATAATCCGCTACTGATCTATTACCCTGTCGAACCCTAAGCAGAGCTTTGCCAGCAGAAGCAACCCGGCCGGGTTGGTCAAACGTACGTTTAAAAGCTGTTAAGAAGTCTGAAAAGGACATTGGGGACGTATTCTCCCACATGGGATTAGCCCATGCTAGTGCTTTCCCGGACAAATGGTTAATCAAAAAAGCAATTTTGGTTCTGTCAGTGGGGTAGGAACGAGGATTCATCACCAAATGAATATCAATTTGGTTGAGGAAACCACGGCACAATGCTGGATCACCGCTATAGCGCTAAGGTGGCGTCATGTGAACCACGTGAGTAGGAGCGGGTACTGGATCAGGAATGGGTTCTGGCACAGCAGCAACAGCTTCTTGGACAGCAGGTTGCAAGTGGGCTGTACGAGCCAGTATGGTTTGTAAAGCCTGGGCAAACTGATCCATACGGTGGTCTAAACCGTCCATTCTAGCCTCCTGATTAACTAACAGCTGTGGAATGTCAGCAGGTTCCATGGTGGCCCTGTTGTAATGTCACGATTCGTGGAACCTAACACGCTGACACACACACACACACACACACAGAAAAGGTGCCGTACCGGACCTTAGAGTGGCCGGGCTAAGCACGCTAAGAATAGTCAGGAGACAAGCCAGGTAAAGGGAGCCAGAAAACGGGAGAACGAGAAACAAGCCGAGGTCAAAGGAGTGGAGAAGACAGGATAATCGGAATAACGAGCCAAATAATCGGTAACCAGAGAGCAAGACGAGAACACTACGCTACAGGTATCACAAGACCACAACAGGGCACTGAGGGACAGGAAAGGTAAGTATAAATACCCTAGGTTTAATTCTGATTGGATAACTTCCAATCAGAATTAACAATCACACGTGGGGGATATCTATACCCCCCACTGTGATTGTGGTACTGTTTCTTTAACGCCGGGTCACTCACGTGACCCCGGCGTTTACTTAACTCCTGGACCTCCCAGCGTGCAGCGTTATACATGCTGCCGCTGGGGGGCGTGGAGGACGCTGGCGGCGAGCGGCACAGAGGAGACGCCGCTCGCCGACAGGTAAGCAGAGAGGAGACCGCGGGCGGCGATGGACTGAGGGTGAGTGCTGCAAGTGGCGTGCAGCCTCCCCTCCTCGCCGCCCGCGGCTCCCTGACAGGTACGAGGCCTACCTGAGGCTAGATAAGCCTCGGAGGATCTTTCAACTACACTGCAAACACTCTTTAATAATGTGCTCCAGAGGCTTGTGGACACTTCAATTTTACTGGAGATGGCTCACAGGGCTGTAAGACCCAAGGGCCTATCACAGGACGCCCCACGGAATATAATATGTCGGGTCCATCATTACTCCGAAAAAGAAAATATCATGAGGCATGCGAGGGACTCTGTAGCACTTATGTATAACACCACCAAACTTCAACTGCTTCCCAACCTTCCCTGGATGACACTACGTGGCAGAAGGGCCTTGAGACCCCTAACCCAAGCATTGCAACAAGAAGGCATAAAATACCAATGGGGCTACCCGTTCTCCCTCATTGCCAGTCACCAAGGCACACAAGCTACAGTCACTACAATAGCCAACCTAAAAGGAATTTACCTCATACCTTACCAGACAGCACCAAACTGGCAGATGAACACCAAGACACGAGGTGAGATCAACGCCCACAGGCCCGAGTATTCTCCGGTTCTGCAGCACCCATTCCAGCCCTGGCCACGACAACTCACCCATGACCAGGGGGAGCTAACAACCCATATCCATCAAGGTACCCGACCCGGGCACATATCCGATGTTACACCTGCAACCAGATGGGGCATATGCAGCGGGAGTGCCCCCAGAACAGACCCCAGCCAACCTGGCACAACCAAGGACAACCTCCTAGTGCTCGGGCCACTGTACATTGCTACCAGAGTGAGCAGCCCATCCAACCCACAACAGCCAACCACATAGAGGAACCACTGGGAACACTCCATGAGGTTAACCCCATCCAAGCAGCATCCGATAACCACCAGGGTCACAGACAGATCGTGCACATGGAAGGGAAATGTATACAGGGATAGCGTGATTCTGGGGCCACCCTGACTTTGGTCCGGAACCACCTTGTCCCAAAGAACCAACTCATGGGGGACTGTGTGGCAGTACGTGTAGCAGGGGGATCCATCTACAAAGTTCCCACTGCCAAGGTACATTTGGATTGGGGAGCAGGGTCAGGAGCCATGAAGGTGGGGATCATGCAGTGCTTGCCCGCAGATGCTATTTTGGGCAACGACCTGGGGGGTTCACCTTCGCTATTGTTCCCCAAACCACCGTTCAGGAAACCTATGCAGTCGACACCTGGCAGCAGGCTCGCTCCATGGCTCCATCCAATGCACCCTTAAAATTTGGCAGTGCGGTAGCCTTAGATCCCTCCCTACAAGTGTATAAGGATAGGATAGACCAGAACCAGGCTGGTTTAGAGGGAGAGAGATATGCCTGGGACAAAGGGTTATTATACCGTTATGCAGAGAAGGTAGTGGCCAGGATTATTCCTACGCCCAAACAATTAATTGTTCCCCGCAAATATAGACAGGAGTTACTGCGCATCGCGCACAATATACCGTTATCAGGGCATTTAGGAGTCAGCCGAACTAAACATCGGCTGACTCAGAACTTCTTCTGGCCAGGTATTTTAAAGGATATTCAACAATATTGTCAAACCTGCGATACCTGCCAGAGGGTAGGGAAGCGAGTGGACCGCTATAAAGCAAAACTTCATCCCCTGCCTATAATTGAGGAACCCTTTAGTAGAGTGGCCGTTGATATAATAGGATCCTTAGCTAAACCCAGTCCCTCCAGCAAGAAGTACATCTTGACCGTAGTGGATTATGCCACTAGATACCCAGAGGCGGTGACACTGATCAATGTGCATGCAGAGACCATAGCGGATGCCCTAATGCAATTCTTCTCCCGCATGGGATTTCCCCAGGAGATTACTGCGGAGGTCACCCACGAACTCTGGAAGGTATGTGGGGTAAGGCCTATTCTAAACTCAGCTTACCACCCCCAGTCCAACGGTCTCTGTGAATGGTTTAATGGAACACTTAAACAAATGATCCGTACATTCATAGACACCCAAAAGGACTGGGAATGGTTTTTACCCCACTTACTTTTTGCCAAGAGTCCACCGGGTTCTCCACTTTCGAATTATTGTTCGGAAGGAGAGTGAGGGGTCCCCTGGATCTCATTAGGGAACACTGGGAGGGAGAAGTAACCTCTAATGGTACCCCTATGACAAGCTGCAGGCCTCCTGGAAGAGCCCATACAAGGTGGTAGAAAAAATTTGTGACACCACCTATATAATTGGTCCATGTGAATATGCTGAAGCTGTACTACGAGCGCACAGAAGAGGTAACCACTATTTGCGCCTCTGCTGCAGAGGACTTCGATAACTTACCTCTCCCAGACCTCATAGAGGAATGGGGCCAGAACGAGAGCCTAGAAGAGGTACAGTTAGGTGTGCGCCTGAACCCTCAGGAATGAGCACAGGCTCAAAGTTTAATTAGGGGAAAGGGGGCCACCTTCTCTAACCTCCCCTTAGCAACCCATAGAGTAGAGAGCCCCTTCACCAACCTCCTTACCGCATACCAGAATCATTAAAGAACATGCATAAGGAGATTGAAACAATAAAGCTACAGTTAGAGGTTATAGAGCACTCAGATAGCCCCTGGGCCTCCCTAGTAGTCCTGGTGCCAAAGCGGGATGGGACTACCCATCCGTAGACTACCGGAGGCTCAATGATAAAACCATATCAGACACCTACCCTATGCCCAGGATAGACGAGCTCCTAGACAAAATGGCCAGGGGTCAGTACCTCACTACAATAGATCTTTGTAAGGGGTACTGGCAAATTCCCCTAGCCGAGGACGCCATTCCTAATTTGTCGTTTGTCACCCCATTTGGCCTGTACCAGTTTAAGGTCATGCCATTCGGGATGAAAAAAGCTCTGGCTACCTTTCAGAGGTTGGTGGATCGGCTACTGAACGGGTTCCAGGAGTACACTTGCGCCTACCTAGACAATAAAGCAATTTTTAGCCACTCCTGGACCGATCATTTGACCCTCATAGGAGCCGTACTAGACCGCATTAGGGAGGAAGGGTTAACCCTTAAACCCAGCAAGAGCCACATAGGAATGGCGGAGGTCCAATACCTGCGACACTGAGTAGGAAGCGGTCACCAAAAACCAGAACCAGCTAAGATAGAGGCCATAGCCAAATGGCCAACCCCCCCCCGTACTAAAACCCAAGTCCTAGCCTTAGCCAAACCGCAAATTTGTACCCGATTACAGCACCCTGGCCAAACCCCTCACTGACCTAACCTGCAAGAATCTCCCTAAGATAGTAGTATAGGCCACAGAGTGTGAGCAGGCATTCCAACAACTGAAAACTGCTATAGTTAATGCACCTGTACATGCATCTACTGATCCAACTGAATAATTTCTCATCCATACAGATGCTTCTATGTTTGGATTTGGAGCAGTGCTGAACAACGTCAGAGCAGATGGCGGCAAGCATCCAGTGTGTCATCTAATTCTTGGGGTACCTGTATTTTGCATGCTATATCCTGACTACCAGCGGAGATATTGTGATTTAACATACTACTCCGCTACATAGCCCTTCTCTGAAATCTCTCTAAAGTATCAACATCCTTCTGGAGATACTTGGAGTACTGTACGCAGTACTGGAGGCAGTGAGGTCTCACCAGTGCTCTGTACAATAGCATGAGCACTTCTCTCTTTCTATTGCTAATACCTCTCCCTATACAACCAAGCATTCTGCTAGCATTTCCAGCTGCACTATTACATTGTTTTCCTACCTTTAAGTCATCTGAAATAATTACCCCTAAATCCCTTTCCTCAGATGTTAAAAGGACCACTATAGTGCCAGGAAAACATACTCATTTTCCTGGCACTATAGTGCCCTGAGGGTGCCCCCACCCAAGGGACCCCTCTCCTCCTCCTCTCCGCCTCCGATCCTCCTCTTTCTCTGAAACTGCTATGTTTATAAAAAAAGGGTTAATCCTAGAGGGACCTGGCACCCAGACCACTTCATTAAGCTAAAGTGGTCTGGGTGCCTATAGTGGTCCTTTAAGGTTAGGACTCTATTAAATATTCGGTACTCTGCCCTTGGGTTTTTAAGTCCAAGGTGCACTTATCCACATTAAATGTCAGCTGCCACAGCTCTGACCATTTTTCTCAATCATTTACCATTTGGCTTATCCCTCCTGAAACATCAACCCTGTTGCAAATTTTAGTATCATTAGCAAAAAGGCATACCTTACCATTAAGACCTTCTGCAATATCACTAATAAAAATATTAAAGAGAATGGGTCCAAGTACAGATCCCTGAGGTACCCCACTGGTAACTAGACCTTGCTTCAAATATATTCCGTTGACTACAACCCTCTGTTGCCTGTCATTTAGCCACTGCCTAACCCATTCAACAATATAGGAATCCAAACTTAAAGATTACAGTTTATTGATGAGCTTTCTATATGGAACAGTTTCAAAAGCCTTACTGAAATCTAGGTAAGCAATGTCTACTGCAACTCCCTGATCTATTATTTTTATTTGTTTTATTTATGTTTGTAACGGACCGTTTTGCACAAAAGGGGAAAAAAACGCTTAGACGATAATCCCCTTTCAGAGACAGGCACAGCTACTGTAGAATCACCAAAACTCATGAACTGAATACACGTGAATGCTCCAAACTCCCGAACGGCATACAAGGGAATGCTCCAAACACTCGAACTACATACAAGGGAATGGTCCAAACACTCAAACTGCATACAAGTGAATGCTCCAAACTCCCGAACGGCAAGGGAATAAGGTAGCACTCCAAATACACGAACAGGAACCATACGAATTGCTGCTACCAGACGAACAGGAAAAGCTCCCAAGCGGCTTACACTCCTGGCAATCAGTCCTTAGCAGCATACAGTAAATCCCCCCAAAGACGAGACAGAGCTCCGTGTTGAGGGTCAAGCAGTGGTCTGTTTAATGAGGGCTACCTGCCCAGTATTTATGCAGGTCTCCCACCTGGTGGACACTCCCCTAGGGGACCAAATGGGAGACTGTGACAAGGGACAGACAATTAGACAAATAGGACACACAGTCACAGTATCTCCCACAATGCATCCTGGCTTCCTCCCCTCTGCCCTGGGAGATAATTGTGAAGTAACTCAATTATCTCCCAAGACAAAGGCAAAACTCCATTACACATGTGGGGACACAAAACCAGCATTATACTTTAAAATACACAAAGTAACATTTATTCCACAAAACACAGACATGTAACATATCCCCAGATAGCTCAGGTCTGAGTGCACATTATTAAATGAATGGCACTCAGACCACACGAATACAGTTTAATCGCCATGGAGCCAAAGTCTTTACACAGTCAGTTTCATACGAATGGGCTCCATGGGATTCCTATCTGGGGTATAACATATTTGAACAAAAATACCGAACACCGGGCCGTTCGTGCACTACCGAACAAGAAGGGAGGTCGGCGGTTTCAGCGGTGTTCGCGCAAAACTGTGTCCGATTTTAGTTCCGTGAAAATAGAGGCGAACACCGCTGTTCATTCGTATGGTTTAAAATGGCCGCGACCTCGTGTTCGGGATATGAATGGCGGCCACCCAGCATTCATCAATTAAGCTGCGGTTAACCGCAGCTTCAGGGAGGTTAATTGCCGGCACACTCCAGCTCCCAGGTGGTCCAGTCATTCGTACGGTTGTTCGGTAGATTGAAACTACCGAACAACCGGCAGAAAAGCACGAATACAGCTTTTCTGCAGGCAAAAATAAAGTCTTTTAAAAGGGGGCCATAGTCCAAAGGCAGCAGGCGAGCAACCAGGCTTCTCCAATGCAATGTGGCGAGATTGGTCTCGTCACAATGTTTTATTGAAGGTTTTACATTCATATCCATTGCAGAGTCATGGTTTGGTTACATATACATTGTGGTTCATGGTTATACATGAAAAAAGGAACACGATAGTAATCAGCATGGTTACAGATACATCCGAGATTGCTATCTTGAAATCATACAATTAGATACTTTGATAAGTGAGCAATACAGTAGGGTTGAAACAAGTAACAAGGTCGACACAATTAACATTTAACCATTCTATCATTTGGTCATACAGTTCCGGGATAGGGCCATCCAGGGAGAGTTCCACTCGGCAATAATCAATAGTGGTCCGATAGTGATTTGCGGGGGTCTAAGGGAACTGGCACACCAGGTGCAACTGTCAACTATGGGTAATATTTCCGTTGTCTTTAGAACTCAGGAAGGACCGCCATGGAGCCCATGTTATCTAGAATTTCTTAGTCTTAGTTGGGGAATCTAATGACATGCGTTCGTACACATAAAATTGTTGGAGCTTGTCTGTAAATTGGGTAAGAGATGGGCACACCGAGGATAGAGACAGTCATTGGGAACCCCTGGATTCCTAGTAGCTCCAGTAGCAATGGGATTTCCGTCCATAGTGGACGTATCCCAGTGCAGGTCCACCACACGTGGAGCATAGTCCCGTCTTCTTTCATGCATCTACAGCATGTCAAGGGTGACATTGGGTATATTTCGCTCAGTTTGTGGGGTGTCAAATACCAACGATAAAGAAGGTTTCTGTGTGCCTCTATGTGCATATAGCACCTAGTCCATTTTGACAGATGGTTAAGTGCTCGATAACATTTAGTCTCTGTTAGTATAACTCCACTGTCCCTCTCCCAATGGGATCTACAGGGTTCTGGTCTTACGGCTTGCAATTCTAGTCCCGCTTTGTAGCACAGGGACAAGGCCTTTGGCTTGGTTGGGGCATTTATGCACCTCTGTAACACTAATTGCGGATTAAGGGGCAGAGGGTTTTCTGTATTGGTGGCATCAGTGTGGATATGTGATAATAAGATGCTTTGTACCTGTAGGTACAGAAAAGTATCTTGGTCAGTGAGGCCCCAGACCTTCTGAAGGTCCTGGAAAGTTTTCACTGTACGTCCCTCTAATAAGTGGTATATTTGTGTAATGCCCAACGTTTTCCATTTGTCTAATGAGCCTATTGGGGAAATGTTTTTGATCACCGTTATTGGCGCCTTAGGGTGGATCTTATCTCTATAACCAAGCTTGTGTAGGAAGTCATCCCTGTGACGAGACCAATCTCGCCACATTGCATTGGAGAAGCCTGGTTGCTCGCCTGCTGCCTTTGGACTATGGCCCCCTTTTAAAAGACTTTATTTTTGCCTGCAGAAAAGCTGTATTCGTGCTTTTCTGCCTGGGGTTCGGTAGATCTGTTTGAATGTGTTATACCCCAGATAGGAATCCCATGGAGCCCATTCATATGAAACTGACTGTAAAGACTTTAGCTCCATGGCGATTAAACTGTATTCGTGTGGTCTGAGCGCCATTCACTTAATAATGTGCGCTCGGACCTGAGCTATCTAGGGATATGTTACATGTCTGTGTTTTATGTAATAAATGTGACTTTATGTATTTTAAAGTGTTTTGTGTCTTTTTGCAACCATGTGCTTAATGGAGTCTTGTGTCTATCCTGGGAGATAATTGAATTACTTATCTCAGGATAGAAGACTCTGAAACTGGTTTGGGCCAGAAAGCCATGCTTCATTTAGTCACAAAGGACTTTTTACTAACTTTTGAACCCCTTGTCTGATTTGTGCCATTTTTGAATATGTTGTTCCCCTAAATGGATTGATTGAGAATATGTAATTTTATGTGAATGTGATGTATGGTTTTGGAGTTATGAAAGTTGGGTAGAAAGTATGTTTTAACTGTTTGTATAATTGAGTTTCCTCTCAGGATAAGGGGAGGGAATATGTGGGATGTAACTGTGATATGAGTGGTTGTTTTATCCCTCCCTGTGGGTGGTCCTGTATTTGAAACACTGTAATAAAAACCAGGCTGGGTGTGCCAGCACCTCAGACCACTGCTTGACCCTCAACACGGAGCCTTGTCTCGTTTTTGGGGGGATTCACTGTATGCTGTTAGAGACTGATTGCCAGGAGTGTAAGCTGCTTGTCTGTTTTTCCTGTTCGTCTGCTAGCAGCTATTTGGGAGGTTCCAGTTCGGGAGTTGGAGTGTTATTTTGTATCCAGTTTGGGAGTTTGATGTTCTGCAGTAGCTGTGCCTGTATCTCTGGAAAGGGGGCCGATCACCTAAACGGTTTTTTTCCCCTTTTGTGCAAAACGGTCCGTTACAATTGGTGGCAGCGGTGGGATCGTTCCTACAGCCAGAAGGACAGCTACAGGAGACACCGTTTCTTTGGATTTACAAGTGGGGGCAACGCATGTCCCAGTACAGCGACCCTAAAAGCAACAGAATGGAACCAGCAGTGTTATACAAGGAGGACCTGGATGGCCGGGATGCATTAAGGAAAGGCATCTGGTACCAGGCCCTGGATAATGTACAATACCAGCGGGGTGAGAGTCTCCCCAGTGAAGAGCAGCGGTTGCAGAAGCAAGTGGCCCTGTGGATGCCCTTCCTGGGAGAGCAGCCCCTGGAGGAATGGGTGAAGGAACTAGAGCACCGGGTATGGCAGGAGCTATGGCTGGAGGATGCCTACCAGGCGCTCTGGTGGTATATGGCACAGTATATACCCTGGACAGCTGAGCATGACAAGCCAGAGTTTGATGGTCCTGGCTTGTTATGGGAGTCCTTTGCAGAGCCTGACTTCGGGAGCCCTGCGCAGAACAGACTTCAGGAAATTTTCTACGAGAGGGAGGCTAGGCATGACTGGGATGACCCCCATGAGGTAGAGCAAGACCTGGCTCACCTAGCAACCCTGGAGTGGGAACTGGAGCAGGACTACCGAGATCTCTTCCACTCCATTGGGAAGGCTCCACAGGACAGCAGAGTGACAGATCCAGTCTCAGACCCATTCAGCTGGGAAGATATTGTTGAAATTTACTGGGAGGAACCCCAGGCGGCAGGTGGAGAGGGGACCGAGGTCTCTCCACCGGTATTGCAGGGAATTGGGAGCCCGAGCTCCATTCCCCAGCGGGAGATATTGCAGGGAATTGGGAGCCCAAGCTCCATTCCCCAGCGGAAGGCTGAGTTACAGGGGGCAGAGGTAGTTGTTCCTGCCCCCCAGCAGCAGAGTGATATGCAGGAAGGCAGTGTGAAGTGCAGGGAGAGGAGAGCAGCGTCCTCCCTCCCCAGCGGCAGGCTGGGTTACAGGGGGCAGAGGTAGTTGTTCCTGCCCCCCAGCAGCAGAGTGATATGCCGGGAAGGCAGTGTAAAGTGCAGGGAGAGGAGAGCAGCATCCTCCCTCCCCAGCGGCAGGCTGAGTTACAGGGGGCAGAGGTAGTTGTTCCTGCCCCCCAGCAGCAGCATGATTTTTGGGGAATTGGGAGCCCAGTCTCCATTCCCCAGCGGGAGATACAGCAGGGAATTGGGAGCCCAGTCTCCATTCCCCAGCGGCAGAGTGTCCTACCGGGAATAGAGAGCCCAGTCTCCTTCCCCCAGCAGCAGGACACTGTATTGGGAGCAGAGACAGTCGGTCTCCCTCCACAGAGGATGAAAGTATGTATGGGAGAGAAGCTTGCTACCACCTCTCCCCAGCGGCGGATCATTAATGGGCAGGGAATAGAGAGCTCAGTCTCCTTTCCCCAGCGGCAGAGTGTTCTATCGGGAGAGGAGCCTGTTACCCCCTCTCCCCAGCGGCAGCTTAATGTATCAGGGGGAGACAGTAAGCCCCACAACTGTGCAGATGGGACCGTAGTCTCTACACTGCCAGCACAGGGGGTAGGGACGGTCGGTCCTGCCCCCCAGCGACAGGGCTGTTTAGCCAAAGGGGAGACAGTCGGTCTCCCCCTCCAGCAGCAGAGATGGGTAACCAAAGGGGAGACGGTCGGTCTCCAGCAGCAGGACTGTGCATCTAAAGGGGAGACAGTCAGTCTCCAGCAGCAGCAGCAGAGCGGTGTATTTAAAGGGGAGACAGTCGGTCTCCCCCTCCAACAACCAGGCTTCCACCAGGCTACCCTCCCAGTAGCGCTGGCAACAGGGCAGAGTGCCGCTGGTCTCTGCCCACGCAGCAACCCACCCAGTCAGCGTACCCGTACCCAGCACAGCCGTGGTGAGGCACCTGGACATGGACAAGCTTTCCCTTTACCCAGGTGTAGTAACCATTTATTGTGGGTGGGCTGTGCTGTTGATTATTTGTTGTGGGTGGGCTGCTGGACTAACAAGGGCACTGACCGGCAGGAGGTCAGATACCCTGTTAGTCTGTTTGGAAAAGGGGAGAGATGTGACGAGACCAATCTCGCCACATTGCATTGGAGAAGCCTGGTTGCTCGCCTGCTGCCTTTGGACTATGGCCCCCTTTTAAAAGACTTTATTTTTGCCTGCAGAAAAGCTGTATTCGTGCTTTTCTGCCTGGGGTTCGGTAGATTTGTTTGAATGTGTTATACCCCAGATAGGAATCCCATGGAGCCCATTCGTATGAAACTGACTGTAAAGACTTTAGCTCCATGGCGATTAAACTGTATTCGTGTGGTCTGAGCGCCATTCACTTAATAATGTGCGCTCGGACCTGAGCTATCTGGGGATATGTTACATGTCTGTGTTTTATGTAATAAATGTGACTTTATGTATTTTAAAGTGTTTTGTGTCTCTTTGCAACCATGTGCTTAATGGAGTCTTGTGTCTGTCCTGGGAGATAATTGAATTACTTATCTCCAGGATAGAAGACTCTGAAACTGGTTTGGGCCAGAAAGCCATGCTTCATTTAGTCACAAAGGACTTTTTACTAACTTTTGAACCCCTTGTCTGATTTGTGCCATTTTTGAATATGTTGTTCCCCTGAATGGATTGATTGAGAATATGTAATTTTATGTGAATGTGATGTATGGTTTTGGAGTTATGAAAGTTGGGTAGAAAGTATGTTTTAACTGTTTGTATAATTGAGTTTCCTCTCAGGATAAGGGGAGGGAATATGTGGGATGTAACTGTGATATGATTGGTTGTTTTATCCCTCCCTGTGGGTGGTCCTGTATTTGAAACACTGTAATAAAAACCAGGCTGGGTGTGCCAGCACCTCAGACCACTGCTTGACCCTCAACACGGAGCCTTGTCTCGTTCTTGGGGGGATTCACTGTATGCTGTTAGAGACTGATTGCCAGGAGTGTAAGCTGATTGTCTGCTTTTCCTGTTCGTCTGCTAGCAGCTATTTGGGAGGTTCCAGTTCGGGAGTTGGAGTGCTATTTTGTATCCAGTTTGGGAGTTTGATGTTCTGCAGTAGCTGTGCCTGTTTCTCTGGAAAGGGGGCTGATCGCCTAAACGGTTTTTACCCCTTGTGTGCAAAACGGTCCGTTACAAATCTATAACAGTGAAAAAAGTTTTTTGTTTTTAAATGCAAGCTATTGTGACACCAGATATGAGTGGCACTGTAAACTGGCAGAGTACAAGTGGTAGGCCTGACACACCCGCTTGAAGACAACTAACTGCTATTCAATCTATAACAGTGAAAAAAGTTTTTGGTTTTTTAAATGCACGCTATTGTGACACCAGATATGAGTGGCAATGTGAACTGGCAAAGGTTGGCAGAGTACACGTTGTAGGCCTGACACACCCGCTTGAAGACAACTAACTGCTATTCAATCTATAACAGTGAAAAAAATGTTTGGGTTTTTAAATGCACGCTATTGTGACACCAGATATGAGTGGCACTGTGAACTGGCAGAGTACACGTTGTAGGCCTGACACACCCGCTTGAAGACAACTAACTGCTATTCAATCTATAACAGTGAAAAAAGTTTTTGGGTTTTTAAATGCACGCTATTGTGACACCAGATATGAGCGGCACTTTGAACTGACAAAGGTTGGCAGAGTACACGTTGTCGGCCTGACACACCCGCTTGAAGACAACTAACTGCTATTCAATCTATAACAGTGAAAAAAGTTTTTGGGTTTTTAAATGCACACTATTGTGACACCAGATATGAGTGGCAATGTGCACTGGCAAAGGTTGGCAGAGTACACGCTGTAGGCCTGACAAACCCGCTTGAAGACAACTAACTGCTATTCAATCTATAACAGTGAAAAAAGTTTTTTGTTTTTAAATGCACGCTATTGTGACACCAGATATGGCACTGTGAACTGGCAGAGGTTGGCAGAGTACACACTGTAGGGCTGACACACCCGCTTTGAGACAACTAACTGCTATTCAATCTATAACAGTGAAAAAAGTTTTTTGTTTTTAAATGCAAGCTATTATGACACCAGATATGAGCGGTACGGTGAACTGGCAGAGTACACGCTGTAGGGCTGACACACCCGGTTTGAGACAACTAACTGCTATTCAATCTATAACAGTGAAAAAAGTTTTTTGGCTTTTAAATGCACGCTATTGTGACACCAGATATGAGCGGCACTTTGAACTGGCAAAGGTTGGCAGAGTACACGTTGTAGGCCTGACACACCCGCTTGAAGACAACTAACTGCTATTCAATCTATAACAGTGAAAAAGTTTTTTTTGTTTTAAATGCACGCTATTGTGACACCAGATATGAGTGGCAATGTGCACTGGCAAAGGTTGGCAGAGAACACGTTGTAGGCCTGACACACCCGCTTGAAGACAACTAACTGCTATTCAATCTATAACAGTGAAAAAAGTTTTTTGTTTTTAAACGCAAGCTATTGTGACAAAAGATATGAGTGGCACTGTGAACTGGCAGAGTACACGTTGTAGGCCTGACACACCCGCTTGAAGACAACTAACTGCTATTCAATCTATAACAGTGAAAAAAGTTTTTTTGTTTTTAAATGCACGCTATTGTGACACCATTGAGTGAGTGGTGGCACTGGGCAAGTGGGCACATTATACGCTGCAAGCCTGACACACAGACGCTTGCAGACAACTAACTGATATTCAATCTATAACAGTGAAAAAAGTTTTTTGTTTTTAAATGCAAGCTATTGTGACACCAGATATGAGTGGCACTGTAAACTGGCAGAGTACACGTGGTAAGCCTGACACACCCGCTTGAAGACAACTAACTGCTATTCAATCTATAACAGTGAAAAAAGTTTTTGGTTTTTTAAATGCACGCTATTGTGACACCAGATATGAGTGGCAATGTGCACTGGCAAAGGTTGGCAGGGTACACGTTGTAGGCCTGACACACCCGCTTGAAGACAACTAACTGCTATTCAATCTATAACAGTGAAAAAAATGTTTGGGTTTTTAAATGCACGCTATTGTGACACCAGATATGAGTGGCACTGTGAACAACAGAGTACACGTTGTAGGCCTGACACACCCGCTTGAAGACAACTAACTGCTATTCAATCTATAACAGTGAAAAAAGTTTTTGGGTTTTTAAATGCACGCTATTGTGACACCAGTGAGTGAGTGGTGGCACTGGGCAAGTGGGCACAGTATACACTGCGAGCTTGACACACAGACGCTTGCAGACAACTAACTGCTATTCAATCTATAACAGTGAAAAAAGTTTTTTGGTTTTTAAATGCACACTATTGTGACACCAGATAAGAGTGGCACTTTGAACTGGCAAAGGTTGGCAGAGTACAGGTTGTAGGCCTGACACACAGATGCTTGGAGACAACTAACTGCTATTCAATCTATAACAGTGAAAAAAGTTTTTGGGTTTTTAAATGCATGCTATTGTGACACCAGATATGAGTGGCAATGTGCACTGGCAAAGGTTGGCAGAGTACACGATGTAGGCCTGACACACCCACTTGAAGACAACTAACTGCTATTCAATCTATAACAGTGAAAAAAGTTTTTGGGTTTTTAAATGCACGCTATTGTGACACCAGATATGAGTGGCAATGTGCACTGGCAAAGGTTGGCAGAGTACACGTTGTAGGCCTGACACACCCGCTTGAAGAGAACTAACTGCTATTCAATCTATAACAGTGAAAAAAGTTTTTGGGTTTTTAAATGCACGCTATTGTGACACCAGATAAGAGTGGCACTTTGAACTGGCAAAGGTTGGCAGAGTACACGTTGTAGGCCTGACACACAGACGCTTGCAGACAACTAACTGCTATTCAGTCTATAACAGTGAAAAAAGTTTTTTGGTTTTTAAATGCACGCTATTGTGACACCAGAGAGTGAGTGGTGGCACTGGGCAAGTGGGCACAGTATACGCTGCGAGCCTGACACACAGACGCTTGCAGACAACTAACTGCTATTCAATCTATTACAGTGAAAACATTTTTTTTGTTTTTTAAATGCACGCTATTGTGACACCAGATATGAGTGGCACTTTGAACTGGCAAAGGTTGGCAGAGTACATGTTGTAGGCCTGACACACCCGCTGGAAGACAACTAACTGATATTCAATCTATAACAGTGAAAAAAGTTTTTTGGTTTTTAAATGCACGCTATTGTGACACCAGATAAGAGTGGCACTTTGAACTGGCAAAGGTTGGCAGAGTACAGGTTGTAGGCCTGACACACAGACGCTTGCAGACAACTAACTGATATTCAATCTATAACAGTGAAAAAAGTTTTAGGGTTTTTAAATGCACGCTATTGTGACACCAGATAAGAGTGGCACTTTGAACTGGCAAAGGTTGGCAGAGTACAGGTTGTAGGCCTGACACACAGACGCTTGCAGACAACTAACTGATATTCAATCTATAACAGTGAAAAAAGTTTTTGGGTTTTTAAATGCATGCTATTGTGACACCAGATATGAGTGGCAATGTGCACTGGCAAAGGTTGGCAGAGTACACGTTGTAGGCCTGACACACCCGCTTGAAGACAACTAACTGCTATTCAATCTATAAAAGTGAAAAAAGTTTTTGGGTTTTTAAATGCACGCTATTGTGACACCAGATATAAGTGGCAATGTGCACTGGCAAAGGTTGGCAGAGTACACGTTGTAGGCCTGACACACCCGCTTGAAGACAACTAACTGCTATTCAATCTATAACAGTGCAAAAAGTTTTTGGGTTTTTAAATGCACGCTATTGTGTAGCTATCCATTTCCCTATCAAATCAACAGCAGCTACACTTTCCCTCCTCTCACTAAGCATGCAGCTTGAGAATGAATCTAAAATGGATGCTGTCCAGTAGGTGGGAAGGTCTGCTAGGGAGGGTGTGCTGCTAAT
>OW240923.1:46520611-46531709 GCA_933207985.1 Pelobates cultripes
CTGCTGACATTTCCAAATGTTGTATTTTTTTTCTTGTTACTAATTTCCGGGATGTCCAGAGATCCGAGATGCTCCTAAAGGTGACACCAGCTCCCAGGCAGACAACGCAAAGCTGAGTGCTTTGCAGAAAAAACTGGACATTGAGCTGAAGGTGAAGCAGGGAGCAGAGAATCTGGTTAAAGCATATTCCAATGATCCTCCCAAAGTAAGTCGGATACATTGAAATTGAGTTTAATAAAAAATAATATATAGATTTTTTTTTAAATTGTTGGGGGATGGGCAACACCCGAAACCCCCTTACACCTTTTACATTACGTGCCTTTTACACCCTGACAGAGAGGTGATACAAATTACCAGCTAGAATTCCAAGAGTTTCCCGATATCTCTCACAGTGAAATAGTTGAAGGCATGGGCTTTTTTAAATCAACCGTGAAACATTTTTATAAATTCTAAGTAGAAAGAATGCATGCTTTTTATTGTTTTATTTTCTGATTTTAAAGATTCTCCTTCCATGATGTGTGTCTATAATTCAGTCTGCCTGCAAAGAAGCACTGTAGTGTGCCTAGTGCCCGATACCCCAGATGCAAGCATTCCGCTGCTGTATTTTGTGCCATAAAGGCTCTCGTATACTGAAAGGGAAACAAAATGAACTGGATTTATAGTCCCTGCATGTTATATACAAGGATTGCCTGACATAATCATATTTTAATATCTGGGTGAAAATCATTGTTTGAGGTCAATGAGAATCAAACATAGTCCATGTGTATCCTGGGCTGTGAGTAGTTAGAGTTTATTTCCTAGAATGAGGTTAATTAATCCTATATCTCTTCATACAGTTTAATCAGCTATCTGACTATTCTTATTACTGTTACAGAATGCCAAACATATTGCTGCTGTCCAGAAAAAACTTAAAGGCAGTGAGAAAAAAATAGCCAGTTTGCGCAGTCGAATCCAGTCTCTTATAAAAGGTAAACGTTCTGTCCTCGTATGCAGTTTGAAAGAATATTAATAGGTAACAATGAACACGTATTTTATATTTTTGTGAGTTTTAGTTTTTAATGTTTGGCTGTTTTACTGTGCCATGAGATATTCTGGGTGCCAACTGTTTTTATATATGATGATCCATAAGACACCTGTGGAGGTACAGAGTCCATGGATGTGACTACTCTTTAAAGAAACAATCCAAGCACAATAGCCACTGCAGATCATTATTGTTATGGTGTCAGGAGTGCCCTGCAGCTCCATTGTAAGGAGTCTAATTGTTTTTCAATGGCTCAGGGCTTAGATCAGGAGAGCTAAGAGAAGTCCGTCTGCCCGGCTCTCCAACATTAGTAGTGTACGCACAGAGCTGCACCTGGGAAGAAAGCAAACTGTTCAAAAGCACATTGACGTCTAATAATGTGTTTCCAGGGCAGTACTTACACCATAACCACTACAGCGAGCTTAAATTCTCTTACAAGGAGGTATTAGAAAGCTGTACGTATCCCATAAACCTCTACACTCCAAGGCTTTATGAGGAAATGTACAGCTTTTTCCAATTGCATCGCCTTTGCACTTCCTCTTAGAAGTGGGAGGTAAAGGGAGTAATGAGAAGGTGCAAACAAATGTTATATTATTTCATAAAATGCTTGGATATAGTGTTTTTTTTATTTTATTCTCTGCATTGAGTTTAAAATTATTGGAGTATTATTGATCACTGTGTATAATACATAATACTTACACTATATTATATTGCAACCTTTACAGAACAACCATCGTTACCAGCTCCGGAGACGGACGTTAATACTGTTGCTCCTTCGCTGTTGGTGACGGACACACAGGAGCCAGAGCCGGCTGGGTATTCACTTTACATCTTTCTCATCAATGTTGTTCGGACCTGAATCCATCCCAGTTTACACCACCATACCTGCTCATTATCTATACGTCTATTGTATGTTTGTCTACGGCTGTCAATAGATTTCTCAGCATGCTTATCAATCACAGATACATTTTATAAGGCTGCCTACAGCTTGCATGCTTGTGTCGCCAGATCTCCTTATCTTTGCAGGACTCCTGTGAATTCTGCATTCTGCCAGGCAGGGTGTGAGAGTGCTTTGGATGTCACACAGGAAGCACAGAATGTAGAATTCTATACGGTGCAAAGACATAGAAATCGGCAACTCTAGTTAGAAGTATTCTTGGGGTGTCCTTTAAATAATGTCATGTATATAGCAGCATTATTGTCTAAGATATAATGAGTATAGTGATATGACAACCAGATAAACTATTCTTTTCTTCCTTCTCGTAGCAATTTTCCAATCTTACCTTTAAAACCAATTACCCTACCGGATGTGGAACATGACTTTGAGACACCTAGTCAAACAATTTTAGATGACATTCAGCATGAAATTTCAGCTTATATTAAGATCCAGAATATACTGGCCCAGGTAAAGCTCTAAGATGTGCAGGTTGGTCTCTGACTAACAGTCGCTTTCACAAACTTTTAATAATATGGTAATTTAACAAAATCCTCTGCAAAATACTAATAAATGTGACATAGATCCCCTTAAGTGTTAATGCAGTAAGGCAAGTATTTGGTTTCCTTAAGGCTGATTATATTGTTATATAAAGCATACATAGAGAGAAATATATGCAAATACATTGTAGTAAGTTTTAAGTATTAAATCGTTCTCGAATGTCTAACATTAAAGATGTGTCTCCAAGCGCCGTCTCTCCCTCTCCTCTCCTGCCCGGACTAACACGGGAACATTAGCGCAAGTAGTGAAGAGCCGGCAGTGACTGGATTAGAACGTCAGCTAACACTCTAAGCCCATCGTGAGCAAAGGATAGAAATGTACTTACATTAGATAACAATGGGCAGCCGACTCAGCCAATCACTGAAGCCTCCTCACTGCTCGCACAACTTCTTCTAGCCTGAGCTGAAGAGACAGAGATTGGAGTCACATCTTTAGTGTTAAATTGGTCAAGAACAGGTTAACAGTTACATGTAAGACGGTGCTTGGGCCTCCAGGCACCATAACAACGTCAGTGTAATAATAACATGCTACACAAACTTAAGCCCGTGGAATCAAACTCCCACTACTCTTGGGCGGCAGCAGTGACTATAGTATTCATCAACCCAAATACAAAATTAAAAAGTTATCTGCATGCTATCCTAACCCTATGTACTTTAAATGATGATGATTTCAGTATCACTCTAATGGCCATTAAACTGTAAGCTCACCTGCCACGGCAAGGCAAACCTATTAGATGAGTCCTACACAAGTTGTTATGGTACCTGGAATGTTCCTTTAAGTAGACTCATTTCCTGTATTCTAGTTTGTTTGTAGCAGTTTAAAAAGTATCGCTGGCCCCTGTGGCAGCAACCAGGGGATAGACTGTAAAAGCTTTTGGTTTGCTTGAGCATTTTTCTTGCAAAGTGCCTTTTGTTTTCTAATTGATTTTGTTTCTGCTTTTTCAGCTCGCCAGAGGTCAGATACCTGATGCTGTTGACCTGAAAGTAGATCAACTTCCAGGTACATTAAAACACTGTGTGTGATTGCTGTGTATATATGTAAGTGTTTATCTATCCATCTCCATGGAGACTGAACCAGTTCTAGCATTTTATAAAAGCTCTCTGTATTTTGTAACTTGGTGTAATATCCTCTCACAGTCTGGTAAGAGCGACATGTTGTATTCCAGTTGGTGTTACATTCTCTGTACCGCTGCCTTATTACATGTCCCTTATCCCTTCTCCCTATTTGGGAAGCAATGTAGCAGTTCCCCTAGCAAGATGTCCCTTCTCCTCTGACACCATGATGGCAGCTTCATTGCCGGCACATCGCAGAGAGAACGGAGAGACCCAAACTGTCATATGACTGTTACTCTCTCCATAATTAGTGCTTCATTCTGCTATTCTGGCATTCAGTCGTGCCAGAGTTATAGCTTAGAGCTCTCATGGGCTATACTGTATTGGACAGTCCGCAGTTTGCTCTTTAATCAATAAACTTATATATATTTTAGTAACACAAACAGAAGATATGAGAACACTGAGAATAGGCAACGCTTAATAGCTCATCCTTGAGTTAGCCATCGTTTAGGTCTGAGAAGATTCATTACAGAGAGGACCATGGACCCTTGTATATACAGCCGATCCCACCCACAAGAGGAATCCAGATCACAAATGCCCACTCTAGAAGATTCTCTAGGGTTGCTGTATGTCTCGTGCAGACTACCTCAGGTTCTCTCTGTAATGGTACAAGTGATGTAAAACCTGTATGATACCTGAACGTGCACCCACCAAAGAGCAAGCTAACTGAGCTGGTTCCCATTCTTTGGACCCACTATTCTCATAAACTCTTGATTATGGCTTATAGTTAAATGCTAACTCAAACAATCATCATAACAGCTATAGCCCTATGTAATGGTTATGATGCTAGGAGTACCTTGGCCCAGTTAATAAGTAATTGGGCAAACAGTTTTGTAATGATTTGCCCTCTTACCAGGGTTCTACCAGGCGCAGAGCTGCAGAAGCCGTACGTCAATACCACCAGTCATTCAGTGACTGAGAACGTCAAATGAGCTCTCTCAGCCAATGAATAACCCTCTGTGCAGTGGTGTAAACACAATCCATGGGGCCTCAGTGCGAAACTGATCCAAGGGACCCCCCTCTCCCTCTCACATCCCCCCCGTCTGACACACACACACATACATACAGACACACATACATACGGACACACACAGACACATACAGGCAGACACACACATACATACAGACAGACATACACACAGACACACTTACATACATAGAGACACACACACATAGACACATACAGACAGATACATACACACAGACAGACACACACTAACACATGCATACAAACAAACACACACACATATACAAAATGTTTAAGTCACCCTCCTGTTTCCTATCTTTTAGGTGCAGGAGGGTGACTTTCCCTGGGGTCCAGTGGTGGCTCAGGTTGATGGGAGTCAGAGTTCCCACTCTGACTCCCTCTCCTTCCTCCCTCGCGGCTCTCTGATAGCTAGGAGGAGTGGCAGGGGCAGTCACTTCCTCCCAGCAGTGATCTCATCATGGGGGCCCGGTCGTGCTGTTAAAGCGCCGCAGCGCTGACTGGGCCCCCTGGAAATCCATACTCATCGGCTGTCCCTAACAGCATGGGCCACTCGATGGGCCCCTTGAACGCGCGACCCTGGCGGTTTGCTGCGCGGGCCGGGGCCGCACAACATGGCCGCTGGTACCCCGTCACAGGGGTCCGCAGGACCCCTGCGACACCTATATGTACGCCACTGCCTCTGTGCATGGAATATGCTCAGAATTGACATTATCCGGCTCCTAACTCTCGTTCCAGACTGGCTAATGACACTTGTCTAAATATCTTCTGTATGCTCAGACTCCAAGCACCATAACCACTTCAGATCACTGAAGTGGTCATGGTGCTTCGAGGAACCTTTTGATATTTAGATTTCTATTAAATTAGATTGTTAGATTGTTTCCTGAAGACAATGTACAGGATATACAATGTTAACATTTCTGCCACGTTAGATCGCAGATTTAATATTTTCGGGAAGGTAGTTCCCCTTATGCATATTTCCAGACATTTGTAATTCATTTCTCCTAATCCCCATACCACCTTGTGTGTCTCCCCATACAGGGGTACGGCCTCATACCCATAATCCACTACTGTCTGATACCAGAATATATCTGGAGTTTTAGCCAATCTTAATGTTCCCATTATTTATAATGACAATGCTGAGCATATCCCATAAACTCAGAAGGTGTGTATAGTTCAGCACTTGGCAGTAGTTTCATTCAGTAAAAGTCAAACTGTTTCTTGAGCTACGTTCTCGTCATGTTTTTAAATGGATGGAGCTAGTGGTTGCCACTCGTGTAAACATAACAAATGTTCTCCCCATGAAATCTGTAAAAGACGTCAGATGTCGGAGAAAGTACTATAACCGGGCAGATTGTCGCTGCTTTTCTCTAAATATTGTGGATATAAGAATCAGAAAAAGAAAAGTACAGAAAAAGTAGCTTCTCACAACGAAATATCTGGAAGGTCACGGGTTATTATAATACATGTGTGTAGGTAGTGGTAACAATGTGGTGTGACCCATTATCCCCACCAACCCGTTTCCCCCCCCTCCCCAATTAAGACCAAGAAACATAATTGTGGTATAAACAGGCCACAGCTTTATTTATAAATTAACAAGCATATATATATAAACCAACCATAACTAGCCTTTATAGATATGAGCATGATATAACTCAAACTCGTCCTTGCCAACCAGACCATAACCCCTCTGGAGTACCCCCCCAGGGCACCTGCCCTCCCCCCTCGTCCAAAATACCTGGCCTTCAACTTGGCCTTCCAATTCCACATGCCAACCCCTGGCCGCCTTTCCTGGCATGGAGGGCACGCCCAAATACCCAAACATTTCCCGAGGTTAGGGGAGGGACCAGACCCAGCATTCCTTCTTCCACTGTACTCCTTTTTCCAACTGGTTCGGCAAAGGACCATACCCGCCGCCTGTGACAAGAAAAATAAATTAATAACAAGCAATAAGATAACAAGGTTAACAAATTTAAACCTATTTAGTTGAGAAAAACGTCGCCTGAGAGGGGATATGATAACATTATACAAATGTATTCGGGGCCAATGCAAACCATTGTGTGGAAATCTATTCACAAACCGGACTTTACATAGGACACGAGGCCATGCGTTTAGACTGGAAGAAAGAAGATTTTGTGTAAGGCAAAGGAAAGGTTTTTTTTACTGTAAGAACAATCAGGATGTGGAATTCTCTGCCTGAAGAAGTGGTTTTATCAGAGTCCATACAGATGTTCAAACAGCTACTAGATGCATACTTACAAAAACAGAATATTCAAGGATATAATCTTTCAATGTAGGGTAATAACTGCTTGATCCAAGGATAAATCTGACTGCCATTCTGGGGTCAAGAAGGATTTTTTTTCCTAGCTTGTTGCAAAATTGTTCTTCAAACTGTTTTTTTTTGCCTTCTTTTCGATCAACAGCAAAAAACAAATGTGAGGAAGGCTGAACTTGATGGACCAAGTCTCTTTTCTGCTATGTAACTATGTAACTATGTAACTATGTAACAACACAGAACACAGGGAGGGAGGGAGGGAAGTTGTTACAAAATGTCTGCTAATTTATATGACCCCACCCCACTCCCCCATCCTTAATGACACTCCGACTTATTCCACCTATACCCACCACACCCACACATGCCTCTTATCCGGCTAGCTTTCAGCCCGCCTCCTCCGGGCCTTGAAGTATTTGTTTAAATAAAAGTTTATGTATTATGTAGTTTTTCTAACCTTGATTGAACAATACTATATGTAAATCACATAGTGATCTGTCTTTCTTTTTAATTTTCAGAGTCTCCAGAGACTCACGACTCTCTCCACACTGTCAGAAGGTCGTCAACTAGTGATGGGTTCTCCACTGTTGACCTGAACTCTTCTACAAGTGACATCTCATTGGAAAGTACTGGTGGGTCATAGCTGTTATAACTTGCTTTTTCATTTTACAATCAGGTGGATGTTTTAGAGACTGTAAGACAGGAAATCATAACTTTATGAACAGTTATTGCACATATTATGAATATGAGATTGTAGACTTTATTGAGCAACAGATCATCCACATTATATAGCGTTAAAACTTGGAGATTGAAATAAATAGTGCAGAGGAAGGCTGTGCCTTGTTAGTTTTACAGAACTATAAATGGGTCCCGTGCACATTTAACAAATAACTAAATACAGAGTATTAAAGGAATACTACAGGCACTATAACAACCACAGCTATAGGATTTATGGTGCCCGGAGCATCCTTTTACCATCCCATTGTAAGATGTTAAACTTTTTTTGTGTGCACCTGTGTTCTGTCGGGAACCTACGGCCACATCCGCTGCATTCAATGTTCTCCAACCAGAGAGATCCCTATAAAATAAAGTATGACCATCGATGGACCATGTTCATTGGCCAGAGGGGGCTCAGCTGACATATTGAAACTGGAAGGCATGTACATGGCGTCTTCCTGTGATGTCATCAAGCACGGGGGACTTCTAGCAGCTGGGATTTTTGTTGTTTACTCTGTATTTTTCTTTTCTTTCAGTGTTTATACTTCTTGATTTAAAGCTGCTCTCTGGGTCTGTGTTATCTATAGTGGCATTACCTCCTCTACTTAATGTAACTGTCTTATTTATTTATTGAGTGATACTGTCTGCTGACATTTCCAAATGTTGTATTTTTTCTTGTTACTAATTTCCAGGATGTCCAGAGATCTCAGATGCTCTTAGAAGTGACACCAGCTCCCAGGCAGACAACGTAAAGCTGAGTGCTTTGCAGAAACAACTGGACATTGAGCTGAAGGTGAAGCATGGAGCAGAGAATCTGGTTAAAGCATACTCCAATGATCCTCCCAAAGTAAGTTGGTTACAGTTAAACTGAGTTTAAAAATAAAGAATACTTTTTAAAATTTTTGTTGGGGGAGAGGCAAAACCTAAAACCCTCTTACACCTTTTACATTACGTGCCTTTTACACTCTGACAGAGAGGTGATACAAATTACCAGTTAGAATTCCAAGAGTTTCCTGAGATCTCTCACAGTGAAATAGTTGAAGGCATGCGCTTTTCTTAATCACCGATGAAGCATTTTATAAAATTCTAGGTAGAAAGAATGCATGTTTTTTTTTATTGTTTTATTTTTGTGATTTTAAAGATTCTCCTTCCATAATGCGTGTCTATAATTTAGTCTGCCTGCAAAGAAGCACTGTAGTGTGCCTAGTGCCTGTTACCCCAGATGCAAGCATTCCGCTGCTGTATTTTGAGCCATAAAGGCTCTCGTATACTGAAAGGGAAACAAAGTGAACTGGATTTATAGTCCCTGCATGTTATGTACAAGGAGTAGTTACAGTTTTATTTCCTAGAATGAGGTTAATTAATCCTATATTTCTTCATACAGTTTAATCAGCTATCTGACTGTTCTTATTACTGTTACAGAATGTCCATCATATTGCTGCGGTCCAGGAAATACTTCAAAACAGCGCGAATAAAATAGCCAGTTTGCGCAGTCTAATCCAGTCTCTTATAAAAGGTAGACGTTCTGTCCTCGTATGTAGTTTGAAAGAATATTAATGGGTAACAATGAAAATGTATTTTATATTTTTGTGAGTTTTAGTTTTTAGAGTTTGGCAGTTTTTCTGTGCCATGGGATATTCTGGGTGACAATTGTTTTTATATATAGTGATCCATAAGTCACCTGTTGTACAGAGTCCCGGGATGTGACTACTCTTTAAAGAAACAATCCAAGCACCATAACCACTACAGATCATTATTGTTTTTGTACCAGGAGTTCCCCCATTGTAAGGAGTCAAATTGTTTGTTTTTTTAAATGTTTTTTATTTATCTGCATTTTTATTCGGTTGTACAGCAGTTTGACATATACAATGGTTGAAGGCAGTTTAATGGATTGCACAGTACATTGGAGAAGCGACACATAAGTTGAAAGAGAGTGTAGTTCACAGGGCCGGACTGGGGATACAAAGCAGCCCTGGAAAAAAAAATTGTGCCTGCCCCATAAGTCACTGCGCCATATATTGTCGCGTGTAATATGTAAGGCTATGTCTTGCCAGGACAGATGATTGAGTAATATATATATATATATATTGCTTTTTCTAATATAAAATATTGGTCCTTTCAGGGTAAAACGTTTAATTATACAGTAAGCATACGCACATGCAGACACAGGCAATTTCACTGACATTTCAGTGACACACACAAGCTCATTGATACACAGCCTCATAGACAAACAATCTTACTGATATACATCAGCTCATTGACATAAAAACACAAGCTCACTCACTAGCAGGCACACGCATGCAAGCAAGCTCACTCACTAGCAGACGCACACACACAGCTTAATGTGGTGGTACTGGTGTCTATAGCATGTCCCTACAGGCTTTTCAACGTAAACACTGACTTTTCAGACAAAAGGCAGTGTTTACATTGCTTCAAAGTGACACTGCTAGTGACAGTCACTCAGACGGTCACTAGAGGTGCTTCCTGTGTTAGTGCCCTCCCGCCCTCGCGCGCTGCTGAATGAGACTGGCGCCGGAATATGACGTCATATTCCGGCGCCAGTCTCATTCAGCTGCGTGCTGGGGAGCAGAGCCAGCGCAGCTCCCTCAGCGGCCGCCAGGACAAGTCCGCCAGCGGCCGCCAAAAGACCTCCCCAGCGGCCAGGGGAGGGCTGGCAGCCTTAGGCCTGGGGGGCAAAACCAGTCAAGTAGACTGGTGCACCTGCCCAGGATCAGAGCCGGTGCAAGGATTTTTGCCGCCCTAGACAAAATAAAAATTTGCTGCCCCCACATGTCACATCACAATGCCCCACCCATATGATCTGCCATATGAACTAACGCCAGTGCTGCACACAGTGTGTGTTTACATTAAAAAGCCTGCAGGGACCAGCTATAGACACCAGAACCACTTCATTAAGCTATAGTGTCCCTTTAATGTGAGGTAAATTATAGATTAGTGTCACTAATAATATACTAGATTGCCTACTTACAAGCAGATGAGGATGATGATGGGCTGCAGTTTGGCTCCACTGGTCTGGTGTAGAACAGGATCTCTGGAGGCTGTTTGCAACTGTGGTCACAAAATTCAATGTTCTGGGAGAATTGGAAGCAGCTCAATTTTTTGGGGGCCCCTTACACAGCTCAAGGTCTGGGCCCCAGGGCCTGACGGTGAGTATGCCCATAAGGCCCACTCATAAGTTCCACCCACCTGTGAGTTCGCTCACAGGGAGTGGAGTGTGTAGGGGATGTGTTATGTGTTATTGTAGAGGATCTAATATGTGTGCTTATGGTATGTAGTGTTTAGAGTTACCAGTTTGTGCAGGTGATGCAGTGTGTTTGTGTGTAGTGGAAGCAGTGTGTATTTATGTATAAGGGATGTATTATGTGTTTCTGGTTGTGTGTAAGGGATACATTGTGTGAATCTGTTTTTGTATGCATAAGGGATGCAAGGTGTGTGTCTGTATGTGTGTGCATGAGATGCATTGTGTTTCTGTGTG
>OW240923.1:46531809-46550186 GCA_933207985.1 Pelobates cultripes
ATTCCCCTCCCTCCTTCTTATTCCCCCCCCCTCTTTTTATTCCCCTCCCTCCTCCCTCTCTTCTTACCCCCTCCCCTGTAACGTGGCCGAGCTGCACTCCGGTCCGCGGTGGCCGGCCGGAGTGATAGGAAGGTGCACACTCAGTGTGCACTTCCTGTCAGTCCGGACGGTTACAGGAAACAGAAACTCCGCGCGGAACAGGAGTTTCTGTTTCGAAGTGCACACTGAGTGTGCACGTTCCTATCACTCCGGCCAGGCACCGCGGACCGGAGTGCAGCTCGGCCACGCTACAGGGGAAGGGAGGGGAGGGGAGAAGCTGCAGCCGCCTGACCGCTCTTCACAGAGCGCTCGGGCGGCTGCAGTATTTAAAGGGCCGGCCCCAGGAACGCGGCCGGCCCCCAGGTACCGCGGCCCACCGGGAAATTTCCCGGTATCCCGGTGGGCCAGTCCGGCCCTGATCTCTGATAACTTTTAAACTGAAATTATTAAAGGCTTATTTAAATAAAATGTTAAATACATTTACAGCTTTAAATGTGACCAAAAGATACTAAATGAAGTGTTAAGCAGCCAGCCCAATTCACTAGAATAGCATAAGTATTCTACTATTTACATAATGACTTTGCTTACTCAGGTACAGTATTTAGTCTATTGCAATGGCAGGATTAAAGTCCACCAATTTTAAAAAGGAAAGCTTACTTAAATCAGTGGTACTATCCCACCATACTAGCAGTAAGGAAATTAGAACAATTATATTGTACTACTGACTGTAATCAGATCAGACACATGTAATCTCAGTGAATTTCATAAACTAGGTTTTCATAAAATAAGATTAAATATCAAAGTTGTTTATATATCAATATATCAATGTTGTTTATAAATAAAAGTATATAGACTAGGCAATAACAGCATTTACATGCATTCAGCAGCCTGCTCTCTCAGAGCCAGAAACGGATTTATAAAAAAATAAAAAGTAGGTTTTAAAAAGTCCACCGTCAACCACACATGAAGGGTGAAATAATTGCTTCTTTAAAAGCTATATGCTGCTGCAATTATGTATATAAATACTGATCAGGGCACAGCGTAGAAATCAAAAATACAGTTTCAAATCTCATATATGGGGATTCAGTTCCACCACGTATTCTACAATTCTGAAAGAGTCTATTTTTAATAATATGTTGTAAGAGCATTGTGAAGATATATACTGCAAAATTAATGTGATATTGCAAAGCCTGCAATATTCTAAACAGACATTAAAATTTAAGAAAAAAAGAAAAATAATAATGCATAAAGAATAATGCATAAAAAAATGCAGTGTCAATTAAAGTGATAATACTCTGATATATTAAATCACATTGCATATCACATATCTGCTATATGAAAAGTATAATTAAAGTGACATTACTTTCCAATGCCCCCTCACATCTATTTTATAGAATCTATACTTTTCTGTGGTCAACGCCAAAGAAGCCTCTGAAATTGGGAATCTGATTCCAGACTTAAGAAAAATAAATAAATGATAGAAAAGGAATCACGGGAATATTCAGACCATGCATTTTTGTATATAATCTTAATTTGCAGATATTTTATGCCTTAAAGACATAATTAAATATTTAGACACAATTTAATTAAATATGCAGGTATCTTTAAAAATTAAGCAATGTTAAAAAATAAATAAAATTAATAATAATAAAAATATATATATATTTTTACCACAATATAAACAACCACATTATAAACAGCTTTGTTAAAAAGATTTAAGTACAAGTACTTATGACAAGAAATATACAAAATCCGTTTATAACAGGCAGGTTTAGCATAAATGCAAAGTTGTTGTTTTGGGAGATTTATTATTGCCCACGAAATCTCTGAACATATTCAGAATTTTTGAAAGCAGCAAGTAAGATGGCAGATTGCAATGGACACCATTACAATATTGCTTTGCCGATTGAGGTCATTTAGAGAAATAAATGTTCTATAGCTCGCTAGACCACTGGCTTTTAATGAACAGTTTGCACAACACTTATAAATAGTTTGTAATACTGCACATTATAGCTGTGACAACATAATACACATGGTAACAATGCTATTTCACTGTTTAATAGACTTACCCAGTATTTAAGGACGACATGTTTCTTGCAAAGTTATCGGGACTTTGAGGGAGGTTCTAACTATGTTTAATTAATTTACTAAAGAAGAAAAAAAAAGAAAAGATTTGGGGTTTTTTTCCCCTGCAAGTGAATTTTCAGCGCAAGGTCATCTTGTGTTCACAGACTATTCGTTTTTTTAAAAAGCTGTTCTTTATCTCACATTATGAACGGCCTTGTAATTCCTATCCACACTAAAAGTTGGCTTTTAAATGTTATTGTTTTAACTTTAATATTTCATAGTTGATACAGAGGATAAAGTAATTTAAAGAAAGTATATTGAAAGTATATTAATTGATAGGATTTCATTTATATATTTTGGTCCACTGTTCACTGATCTCGAGTCTCAGTCTGGTGTTCAAACAGTTTTTCGTGAGTTTATATCCACAACTGCATTTTGCTTTGTGGAAACAAATTGAAAGCCTGGCATTGTAATATGTGTATGGACATGCTTATAACAAAGCATGGTCCCTCTCCTCATGTAGTTGGTCATTAACAGGCACTTTGATGCAATGTGTCTACCAACGCTTTTCTGTGGTCATTGGATCACAAAAGCATACCCTATCTCTCAGTCATGATGCAGAGTTTATGCTTGCAAGTATATGCAGACCTTATCCACCTGGTATCCGCATAAATACTCCTATCGTTTAGAGGGGTTAATTACATAATAACCATTGAAGGTAATATGTTGGTTGTTCTTCCTATAGAGGAAAGATAGACTTGCCCTAAAAGCTTTTTTTATGGCTAGGACGAGCTCTTATAGAGAGAGGTAATGTACTTCTGACTCCTGAAAAGGAATATTGGTGGTCCAATATGGGAAATACTGTAATTCATGTGTTTAGTAATCATAAGCATTTGCTTATTGCCACATTACTGATGTACTGTTTATTGAAATATTAATATCGAACATACTTTTTGAATTACTATATATTGGAAGTTTGGCAACATCTCATGGTTATAAAAATGTTTTTGTATGTGTTGATGCATGTACCAGGTTTACTTGGATATATCCTGTGCGAAGTGCAACCTCTGATGCCACGTTTTCTAGTCTCACTTCCTTAGTATGCATTTGATAATCCCAGGACCATCCATTTGGATGGTGGTCCTGCAGTTACTGCAAAGGAAACCTAAAACTGGGCAACCACATGTGGGTTACTTTGGGATTTCAGTGCCCCAACCACCCCCAAAGTGGGGTTGTGGTCTGGGAGAATGCTGAGGTTAAATGATTATTAACCAACTTACTAGATGCTTGCTCCACACAGTGGTATCTATTTATTCCTATGGTACAGATGAGTATTCACAACATACCTGATGATATAAATGGTGAGACACCATATGAAATGTTACATGTTTTTCACTGACAAACATATTTCTGCACCAGGGAGAGCTTAGAACCATTGGTTCTATTAGAGAAATTTAGGGAATTTTTGTTTTCCAGCCCACCTCGCCTTGCACCACTACCTATTTCCTACTGTTGGCCAGTTTGTCCTGGAGAGGGAGACTCCGAGAACTTTTACTACAGAGAACAATCATAGCCAACAGAGAACAGTAAGTTTTGATATTTTACAACCTGCTAAATACTAACAGGACGTTCACAGAACCACTGACTGACACAATGGATGCTGTTAAAGATGACAAGATAAATCAAACAGAGGACGACAGAAATGCCACCAGAATCATAACAGACTGAATCATTATCTGACATCTGAACCTGCAAATGTGAAGGAGAAGGATGAACAGACAGATGTGATACATTCACAGTTAACATGGAATGTATGAAAAATTAATCATCAACATCATTATAAGAAAGACTCTGGAGAAAACAGACTGAACCTGAAATATCTTATACAGTAAGAAAGAAATGCAAAGATGGAAGCAAAAGGATGCTAGAAAATTGGTTATGGTGTCTCCTTCTTACAATCTGCAGCATTATCATAACATCAACCCTAGCTGTCGTTTTAAAACTGCATTGGGATTATGTTAACAAGCAGGACTATATAACACACTATACAGGTTCTTATTAAAGGCTTATTTAAATAAAATCCACACAAAGAATGAACCCAACATCTACATCAAATTTGGATACAAATTATTTAAAAGATTATACAATAAGACAATCGGAGAGAGAGAATAGGAGAAGAAATAGGGACAGGGACCAAAGGTCAGCCACCCCTATTAGAGAATCTAGAACAGTTGAGGATCATCAATCTTTTTTTCATAAGGGGTCCATAACAGAGAGGTTAAAAAGATTAGAACAGCCCAAGTCATGGGAATCCCCGGGAAAACGCCAAAGATCCAGGGAAAGAGAGATGGATGAAGAAGAGGAGGAACTAGGCAACCTAATAAAGAGGTGGAAGAGATAGATTCTAAAGGAATTTTCAACTTGACAGAATATGCATTGACTAAAAAAGAATTATTAATTTTTAAAAAAGGCCTTAAATTCGCACCAACAGCGGAATTTAATAAATTCGAAATTTTCGTTGATATGAATAAATTTATGAGGAATTTATGTCGCAAAAAACTTTTTTATGGTAAAGAAGAGGTAACAAATAAAGAAAAAATAACCCCTTATACACAAACCACTTTAAAAGAAAAATCTTCTTTCTTCCCAAAGCACATGATCTCTGATGAAATGAGATCATTCGAGATCATGGTAATGGGAGAAATGAATAATATTAAAAAACTAAACAAATATCAATTAAACATGACAAGACAAGAAAAGAACACCCTCAGACAATTACAAAGAGATAAAGACCTAATTATTAAACCGGCCGATAAGGTATTGTAATACTCCCTAAGGAAAAATATCTGAAAGAGTCCGAAAGGATTCTTTCAGATACAACAACTTACCAAAAACTCACTTCCAACCCTACCAATAAAATTAAACAGCTCTTTGAAAAATTTATAAAGACAGGATTAGAAAGAGCTATTTAACAGAGAAAGAAAGCAAATACTTACAGGTCATACATCCGAAGATTCCGGTATTTTATTATTTACCAAAAGTTGACAAAAATATTTTAAATCCTCCAGGTCGCCCTATTATATCTGGTATAGACTCCATATCATCAAAAGTCTCTGAATATATAGACATTTTACTTCAACCCCTAGTTGTAAAAAATCCCTCACATCTCAAGGACATGATACAAACTCTACAAGTATTAGATTCGATTCAATGGAATGCCTCTTATCAACTGGCCACTAGCGACATTACATCTCTCTACACAATTATCCCCCACGATGTAGGGATCAAAGCAGTACAACATTTTTTAAGTAAAGCAAATTTTAAACAAGAACGAATTGAATTTATTTTAGAGGGTATCCATCTCATTCTCACCAACAATTATTTTTGGTTTAATAACTCATTTTACTTGCAAATAAAGGGGATGGCGATGGGCACCAAATTTGCACCCAGCTACGCTAATTTGTTTATGGCATATTGGGAGGAACACTTCATCTTTTCATCCCACCCCTGGGTGTCAAATTTGGTGTCCTATCGCCGGTATATTGACGATATCTTTTTTATTTGGAATGGTAATATCCACCTTTTAGAAATGTTTTTAGCTTTTTTAAATGACAATGAATGGGGCATTATTTTAACTACTACTTACAGCCCTACAGATATCCAATTTTTAGATCTACACATTTTTATTCAGGACCAACAGATATTAACAAAACTTTTTTTTTAAACGGTTGATGCAAATGGATATATCGAGAGTAACAGTTGCCACCATAAACCATGGCTACAGAATGCCCCAAAAGGCCAATTCATGCGAATCAGACGCAATTGTACAAAAGATGATGACTATACTCAACAAGCCACAAGAATAAAATAACATTTTTTAGAAAAAGGATACCAGGAGAATAATCTAATTTCAACAATGGAGAATATAAGAACCCTATCATGAAAAGAGTTACTTACCTATAAACCTAAAAAGACTGCTCTTCCATCTGATAACAAAGTACCCCTTATTTGTAACTACAATGGGAATAGTACAAATATTAGAAAAGTTATAACGAAGTATTGGCATGTGTTACAAAGTGATCCAGTCCTAAATAAGATTCTACCAGCACAACCTCAAATTATATACAGGGGGGCAAAAAACTTAAAAAACACTCTTGTAAAAAGCAGTGAAAGCCCCATTAAAATTAATCATTTTCCGGGGTTATTAAACGGTTATTATGGCTGTGGAAACTGCCACGCTTGTTAATCGACCAATAGCAAAAAAAGACATCTGAGTGACCTCCGAGAGTTTATAGATAAAGAGTTCGTCATTAAAGACAAACTAACTTGTTTTTATAAAGGCGTAATATATAGCTTAAAATGTCCTTGTGGTTTATTATATGTCGGGAGAACTATCAGATGCTTCCACATCCGAATTTCTGAACATATACGAAATATAAGGAAGGGCTTGGAGACCCACAGTGTCTCCAAACACTTCAAAACCCACCATAATCAAAGCCCTGACCTATTGTTCTTTTGCCCTTTGAAAACAGTTACACAGAATTGGAGAGGAGGTGATTATATTAAGAAAATAGGGCTAGAAGAGATGAAATTTATTTTTAACACACTTATCCCACATGGTTTGAACTCCGATTTTGAAACATGTCATTTTTTAATTTTTTTTAATATATATAAATATATATAAACACATACATAAACAAATAAACACAAACAAAATGAAAAAAAGAAAGAAAAAAGAAAGGAAGAAAGAAAAAGAGGGAAAAAAGGAAGAAAGAAAGGAAAAAAAACTACAATACAAGAAAGAGTAGCATAATATTTTTGTATTTTAAAGTATTAGGAATCAACCTAGTAACATATAAATGAACACAAACACCGGCACTTTAATAGATTTTTTAATATATAATGAATCTATACAAGCACCTTATAACTATTCATTTGAAATAAAATAATACTTTGAATAGAAAAAGAATTATCTTTAAAAATGAGAAATACAAAGATAGGTATAGACACTTCTTAAATATTAAATAGATTATATGTATTCACTAATACTTATGTATGATGCACTTTGTTTGTCACAATTTCACTTTATTTAAATTGGTTTGGGTCAATAAGGATTGACACAATACAGAGATATGATTTTCTGATGCATTGTAATTCTCATGCTGTGTATATCCCCAAATGGAACGCACACACCACACAGTGTGCGTTCCAGCCGACCGTTGCTATGGAAACAAGACGCCAGTATGCTCGAAACCTAGCTGACGTCCTTAGCGAGATGACGTCATAACCCGGAAGTGACGCACAGCGAAACCGGAAATGCGTTCCACCGCGAAATCTCTGCGTTCCAGAGACTGAATACCGGCAAACTACCGGTATAAAAGGAGAATACAGCAGAAACACAGCATCACCGACTGAGGAAGCCCTGATTATAGGGCAAAACGCGTTTTGGTAACCCAGAGACTCCTTTTTTGGACTCTTTTTATTATATTGGACTATTTTATGTTTTATTGGAGATACTCTCCTTATATTTGCTCCTGCTTTTATTGGGATTAATAAACACTTTACTGTTTCAAGTAAGTGTTTCCTGCTTGTTCTTTCCGGCCATTAGAAGATCCACTGAAGGAAGGGGACATCCTACAAATGGTCCCAGCGCTATTCCCATGAGAGCCACTTGTTCTTGTTTAGTTCTCGGTTTGTGAGTACCTGATCATCTACATTTATACTCTGGATATCCATGTGTTTACTGTATTACACTATCGTGTTGTTTTTATTCTCTTTTAGATATTTTAAGGAGCATGATCCACCTATTGTATGTATTGTATTTATACAGGTTATTTGATGGTGAGGACTACCTCCAAGAACTATCTCAAAAGGAGAGACATAGCGCACAGTGAAATGATTGCTAATGTGACCCACACTGGTATTTCACAAGGAACCTATTGAGATCATTCCAAAAACCGATTATACATGAGAAAGATGTGATTGGACAATTACAAATCCTAATAATGGAATCAACGATGATGGCAAAGCATGCTGAAAACAGAAAAAGACGGGAAAGATGCTCATGAAAGACTTTGGATGCACCTATGAAGGTGATTAAGAAAATACTTTGCCATATAGTTTATCATTGAGTGACTACCGCAAACAGCCTTCTTTATGCTGAAAAGAAGTGCTATGCTAATTCTGGACATTGCTATTGTGTTTCCAGACAGAAGATGACCAGAAAAAGAAATAAAGGCTGATAACTGTCAACACCCAGCTGTTTCTCAAGATGGAACATGGTACTGAGAAAACCTGATTGACTATCAAAGCACCTCACAGTACAAGACACAGATTAATACCTACAACTCAGAAAAAGTGGTTAATAGGAAGGGGCAGAAGAAGAGGAATATAGATTTCCTACTGGAGTGAAAAAACAACCTGGAACAATATTCTGTAACAATGAACTTTACAATGACATTTGGTGGCATATGAATTTGAATTAGAAAGAAACACATTAACGAAAGAAACCCTGATGCAATTAATAAATAATAACGAGACCGGCTTACTGAAAGCAGATGCCCTGCCAAGAGAATGGAATATAAAAGGCCAGCAAAATCTTTCATAAACCTGACATCATAGGACACTTGCACTAAAGCACGATTTGCAGCTTTTCTTTAACTCTACATATTATGTACATACCTACAAAGCAAGGAACTCCTGTAAACATAAACACAGAGACATTGATACAACAAGGAATCTGTAATGGTTCTGTTGCAGATGTGATCTACTGATGTACTCCTTGCTCTTTTTGTATAACTATACCAAACAAAATATTAAATGGCTCCCTGGGACCATAGACCAAGGATTCTTGCTATATTCTGGACTTCCAGGAATGTGGTGCATGGACCGAAAAATTATAATTCCTAAAGCAATCATGCTATTTTTTTCCCTGTATCAGAAATGTGTCAGTGACGATGTGTAATATAATACAGATACTATAATTAATGGTATAAGAAACACATAATGTGTTAATTACAAAGGTGGATAGACTTTGTGAATATCTGAAACGCAATTGAAGATTATTGCTAAAATGGCATAGGCAGCTGCAGTCTGGCCTACAAACAAATATATTAGACATACGTAGAAGAGTATAACAGCTAATTAGATGAATAATTGAATCATGATAGTTAAAGATCATATGATTGCAATAACGACTGCAATAATGAATGTCATATTTCAAATTAGCAACTATTCTAAATATATTGAGAGATTTTGAATAAAGGAGTATTTTTAACATTTAAAGAGAATGTAATTTTACATACCTTTGTGAACAAAGGTGGTAAATACATTGCTGCTTCAAATTATCCTTATATATCTAAATCATATACAATGGCTTTTATCTTTTAAACAAAAACGCTAGAAAGATTAACTATGTTACTATTTCATCTATCATTATTATACAAAGTATAACAAATGTAAAGATTTTTCCACAGATTTTACCTGTTAACATTTTTAGCACAACAGCACCTGATGTCAGTGAGATGTCTATCACTGAGATGTTTCAAAGATTCCAATTAGTGATGTACCGAACGGTTCGCTGGTGAATAGTTCCTGGCGAACATAGTGTGTTCGCGTTCGCCAAGGCGGGCTAACATATGCGCGGTTCGATCCGCCCCCTATTCGTCATCATTGAGTAAACTTTGACCCTGTACCTCACTGTCAGCAGACACATTCCAGCCAATTATCAGCACACCCTCCCTAGCAGACCGTCCCACCTACTGGACAGCATCCATTTTAGATTCATTCTCAAGCTGCATGCTTAGTGAGAGGAGGAAAAGTGTAGCTGCTGTTGATTTGATAGGGAAATGGATAGCTAAGTTAGTGTATACAGTGTCCACTACAGTCCTGAAGGACTCATCTGATCTTTGCTGTAAGGACAGCACCCCAAAAAGCCCAGTGATGCTAGAACATCAGTCTGCTTTTTTTTTTTCTGTAATGTAATTGCAGTTGCCTGCCTGCCAGCCTGTGTGTCAGGCTCACAGTGGATACTGTGCCCACTTGCCCAGTGCCACCACTCACTCACTGGTGTCACAATAGCTTGCATTTACATTTTTTTTTCACTATAATAGATTGAATAGCAGTTAGTTGTCTGCCAGCTTCTGTGTCAGGCTCACAGTGGATACTGTGCCCACTTGCTCAGTGCCACCACTCACTCACTGGTGTCACAATAGCTTGCATTTAAAAAAACATTTTTCCACTATAATAGATTGAATAGCAGTTAGTTGTCTGCCAGCTTCTGTGTCAGGCTCACAGTGGATACTGTGCCCACTTGCCCAGAGCCACCACTCACTCACTGGTGTCACAATAGCTTGCATTTAAAAAAAAATTTTTTTTTCACTTTAATAGATTGAATAGCAGTTAGTTGTCTGCCAGCTTCTGTGTCAGGCTCGCAGCGTATACTGTGCCCACTTGCCCAGTGCCACCACTCACTCACTGGTGTCACAATAGCGTGCATTTAAAAACCCCAAAACTTTTTTCACTGTTATAGATTGAATAGCAGTTAGTTGTTTCCAAGCATCTGTGTGTCTGGCCTACAACGTGTACTCTGCCAACCTTTGCCAGTTCAAAGTGCCACTCTTATCTGGTGTCACAATAGCTTGCATTTAAAAACAAAAAACTTTTTTCACTGTTATAGATTGAATAGCAGTTAGTTGTCTTCAAGGGGGTGTGTCAGGCCTACAACGTGTACTCAGCCAACCTTTGCCAGTTCAAAGTGCCACTCATATTTGGTGTCAAAATAGCGTGCATTTAAAAACCCCAAAAAATGTTTTCACTGTAATAGATTGAATAGCAGTTAGTTGTCTGCAAGCGTCTGTGTGTCAGGCTCGCAGCCTATACTGTGCCCACTTGCCCAGTGCCACCACTCACTCACTGGTGTCACAATAGCGTGCATTTAAAAACCAAAAAACTTTTTTCACTGTTATAAATTGAATAGCAGTTAGTTGTCTCCAAGCGTCTGTGTGTCAGGCCTACAACGTGTACTCTGCCAGATCACATTGCCACTCATATCTGGTGTCACAATAGCATGCATTTAAAAACCCAAAAACTTTTTTCACTGTTATAGATTGAATAGCAGTTAGTTGTCTTCAGGCGGGTGTGTCAGGCCTACAACGTGTACTCTGCAAACCTTTGCCAGTGCACATTGCCACTCATATCTGGTGTCACAATAGTATGCATTTAAAAACCAAAACATTTTTTTCACTGTTAATGATTGAATAGCAGTTAGTTGTCTTCAAGCGGGTGTGTCAGGCCTACAGCGTGTACTCTGCCAACCTCTGCCAGTTCACAGTGACACTCATATCTGGTGTCACAGTAGCTTGCACGCATAGTACCACTAATCGAAAAAAAAATGACAGGCAGAGGCAGGCCACCCCGCAGGGGCCGTCGTGGTCGTGGTGCTGTGATTCCCTTTTGCCCTAGAATAATGCCCAGTTTTCAGAGGCCAGGTACCCTGAACTTGAAAAGTTCTGAGGACATAGTTGACTGGCTAACACAGGACACCCAATCTTCTACAGCTTCCGCTCGGAACCTTGACGCAACATCTTCCTCCAGCTTAGCTTCGGGCACCTCTCAAGATACCACTCACCCGCCTGCCGCCACCACCAACACTAGCACCACAGCCGCTTCACTTGGTATGTCAGAGGAGTTATTTACACATCCGTTTGAAGAAATGAGTGATGCGCAACCATTATTGACAGAGGATGTAGATAACAGGGATATGTCTCAATCAGGCAGCATTACACATGTACGGTGTGATGATGATGATGTTGTACCCGCTGCTGCTTCCTTTGCTGAGTTGTCAGATACAAGTGAAGCGGTTGATGATGACGATGCGTCCATGGATGTCACGTGGGTGCCCGCTCGGCAAGAAGAAGAACAGGGCGAAAGTTCAGATGGGGAGACAGAGAGGAGGAGGAGACGAGTTGGAAGCAGGGGGAGGTCGTCGCAAGGAGCTAGTGGCACAGTCAGACAGCATGCATCGGCACCCGGGGTCAGCCCGACAGCACGCCAATCAACGCATGCTGTGTCCACCACCAGAATGCCGTCATTGCAGAGCTCAGCAGTGTGGAATTTTTTTTGTGTGTCTGCCTCTGACAACAGCGATGCCATTTGCAACCTGTGCCAAAAGAAACTGAGTCGTGGGAAGTCCAACACCCACCTAGGTACAACTGCTTTGCGTAGGCACATGATCGCACATCACAAATGCCTATGGGATCAACACATGAGTACAAGCAGCACACAAACTCAAAGCCGCCATCCTCCTCCTGGTCCAGCATCTTCAGCCACGTCAACCACTGCTGTCCTCCTTGCCCCCTCTCAACCATCCGCCACTCCGTCTCTCGCCTTGAGCAGTTCCTGCTCATCTGCCCACAGTCAGGTGTCTGTCAAGGACATGTTTGAGAGTAAGAAGCCAATGTCAGAAAGTCACCCCCTTGCCCGGCGTCTGACAGCTGGCTTGTCTGTACTATTAGCCCCCAGCTTTTACCATACAAGCTGGTGGAGTCTGAGGCGTTCAAAACATTTGTAGCTATTGGAACACCGCAGTGGAAGGTACCCGGACGAAATTTCTTTTCACAAAAGGCAATCCCCAACCTGTACTCGATTGTGCAAAAGGAAGTAATGGCATGTCTGGCACACAGTGTTGGGGCAAGGGTCCATCTGACCACTGATACCTGGTCTGCAAAGCATGGTCAGGGCAGGTATATCACCTACACTGCGCATTGGGTAAACCTGCTGACGCTGCCAAGCATGGAATGCGTGGCTCTGCAGAGGAGTTGGTGACACCGCCACGACTTGCAGGCAGGCCTGCTGCCACCTCCTCTACTCCTCCTACTCCATCCTCTTCCATAACCTCCTCGGCTGAGTCCTCTTCTGCTGCTGCGTCTTGCTCCACATCAACGGCACCCCCCAGCTCCCCAGGTACTATTCCACATCCCGGATACGGCAGTGTCACGCCGTCTTGGGTTTGACTTGCTTGAAAGCAGAGAGTCACACCGGACAAGCACTCCTGTCCGCCCTGAACGCACAGGTGGAAAAGTGGCTGACTGCGCAGCAACTGGAGATCGGCAAAGTGGTTTGTGACAATGGAACAAATTTGTTGGCGGCATTGAAGTTGGGCAAGTTGACACATGTGCCGTGCATGGCACATGTGTGTAATCTGATCGTACAACGCTTTGTGCATAAGTACACAGGCTTACAGGACGTCCTGAAGCAGGCCAGGAAGGTGTGTGGCCATTTCAGGCGTTCCTACATGGCCATGGCTCACTTTGCCGATATCCAGCGGCGAAACAACATGCCAGTGAGGCGCTTGATTTGCGACAGCCCGACACGTTGGAATTCAACACTCCTAATGTTCGACCGCCTGCTCCAACAAGAAAAAGCCGTTAATGAATATTTGTATGACCGGGGTGCTAGGACAGCCTCTGGGGAGCTGGGAATTTTTTTGCCACGTTACTGGACGCTCATGCGCAATGCCTGTAGGCTCATGCGTCCTTTTGAGGAGGTGACAAATTTAGTCAGTCGCACCGAAGGCACCATCAGCGACATCATACCATTTGTTTTCTTCCTGGAGCGTGCCCTGCGAAGAGTGCTGGATCAGGCCGTAGATGAGCGTGAAGAGGAAGAGTTGTGGTCACCATCACCACCAGAACCAGCCTTATCAGCATCGCTTGCTGGACCTGCGGCAACGCTGGAAGAGGATTGTGAGGAAGAGGAGTCAGAGGAGGAATGTGGCTTTGAGGAGGAGGAGGAAGACCAACCACAACAGGCATCCCAGGGTGCTCGTTGTCACCTATCTGGTACCCGTGGTGTTGTACGTGGCTGGGGGGAAGAACATACCTTCATTGAGATCACTGAGGAGGAGGAACAGGAAATGAGTAGCTCGGCATCCAACCTTGTGCAAATGGGGTCTTTCATGCTGTCGTGCCTGTTGAGGGACCCTCGTATAAAAAGGCTGAAGGAGAACGACCTGTACTGGGTGTCCACGCTACTAGACCCCCGGTATAAGCAGAAAGTGGCTGAAATGTTACCAAATTACAACAAGTCGGAAAGGATGCAGCATTTGCAAAATAAATGAAAAAGTATGCTTTACACAGTGTATAAGGGTGATGTCACAGCACAATGGGAATCTAACAGGGGAAGAGGTGAAAGTAATCCTCCTCCTCCCATGACCACGCCGGCAAGGACAGGACGTTTTACAGACGTGTTGTTGATGGAGGAGATGCAGAGCTTTTTAAGTCCTACGCATCGCCACAGCCCTTCGGGATCCACCCTCAGAGAGCGACTCGACCGACAGGTAGCAGACTACCTCGCCTTAACTGCAGATATCGACACTCTGAGGAGCAATGAACCCCTTCACTACTGGGTGTGCAGGCTTGACCTGTGGCCTGAGCTATCCCAATTTGCGATAGAACTTCTGGCCTGCCCCGCTTCAAGTGTCCTGTCAGAAAGGACCTTCAGTGCAGCAGGAGGTATTGTCACTGAGAAGAGAAGTCGCCTAGGTCAAAAAAGTCTAGATTACCTCACCTTTATTAAGATGAATGAGGGATGGATCCCGACGGGACTGACAGTGGGCGATACATTCGACTAAAAAAGGCCTGATGAGATGAGCTGCCTTGGGCTAAAAATGGTCCACACGCTGCTGTATTTTAGCTCTGAATGCCGGTTGACTTGCGTGACTTATCCGCCACCAACTAGGGTTCAAGCCGCAATGTTTTAGGGCAGTGCTCCCCAACCTTTTTATCGCCGCGGACCGGTAAACGTTTGATAATTTTTCCGTGGCCCGCTTGTTTTGATTTAATAATTTTAATTTAATTGTATTTAAACATGCCTTCAAAATAAAATACAGCTACACCAAAAAATGAATATAAAGTGATTTATTTTATTTAACTCACTAGAATGCCAAATCAATGAGAACCCTGAGCTTGTTTCTTCGCAACGAGACGGTTCCATCTGGGGGTAATAGGAGACAATGACACCCGAAGTGTGTTGCTTATGTCCAGTTTATTCCGCTGTTTTGTTTTGGTTGCTGTCACTGCAGAAAACCCAGCTTCACACAGATAGGTTGTCGGAAATGGCAATAGGGATTTAAGTGCTGTGGTGGCAATCTCAGGGTATTCCGCCATGACTTTAATCCAGAACACCGGCAGAGTTGTTGTCTCGAACATAGTTTTAAGGCCACCGTCATTTGCAATCTCCAGCAGTTGTTCTTCTTGCATAGACATGCTAGATTCGCCTGATTTGTTGGCAAATTGGTCGCGGATCCATTCCTTACCAGTTCATGGGTCTTTTGTGGTTGGGAAGTAGCACTCAAACTCTTTTAAAAGCAAAGACAGGTGATCGTGCACCAACTGGCAGAATGAATGTTCAAGCTCAGTCTCGCCTAAAATCCCCGCTAATGTCTGAAACATGTCCAAAATGCCTCTGTTCACGCACCGTCCCCACAACTCCAGTTTGGCTTTAAATGCAGCTACTTTGTCTGACAACTTGAAAACAGTTGTCATTTTCCCCTGAAGGCCCAGATTGAGTTCGGCCAATGGCGTGGGGTTTGATTTATGGCCAATCAGGAAGTGGGAGGACCAAGGAGGAGGATCAGTGTAACAATAGGGAATTTTAATTCGCTATTGTCACACAATGGGCGGGCTCGGAAGGGCGCAATGCTGAAATTAAAGTTCCTCGGGCGGCCCGGTACTGTTTGACCAACGTACCGGTCCGCGGCCCGGGGGTTGGGGAACACTGTTTTAGGGCACTTTCTGCCTTGGAAACAAACATCAATTCTTCTGACCACTGCTACAGCAGTGGCTGCAACCAGGCCCGGACTGGCCATCGGGCACACCGGGCAAATGCCCGGTGGGCCGCGGTGTCCGTGGGGCCGAGGCCGGCAGGGGAGGTCCCAGGATCTCCCCTGCCGGTCTATGCAGGGCCGGCACTATCCGAGCGCCGGCCCCGCTGTTTGCCACGACGGGCCGGTGGGGAGATCAAGGATCTCCCTGACCGGCCCACATGCGGCCGCCGGCGGGGAGAGAGGGAGGGAGGGAGCCAGCCAGCCAGGCTGGAGAGAGGACCCGGCGGAGCTCTAACTTGCGGCTCCGCCGGGTTCCTCTCGCGAGATCCGGCGCGTTGCTATGGCAACGACCGGATCTCGCGAGAGTGAACTCTAGCCTCAGAGGTTAGAGTTCACTCACCCACGAGGACCACCAGGGAACACTGCCTCCCGGCCTCCCAGTCACCAGCATGCCGCCCCCCCCCCTCCAAGGCTAAAGGTAAGAAGGGAGGGGGGGACATAATGCCTGTTTTTTTATTTTTTTATTTACCCCCCCTACACACACACAATAACATTTATACAGCACTCACACACCCATCACACACAGCACTCTCTCACACAGCATCACACTCACAGCACTCTCACAGAGCACTCTCTCACACAGCTCTCACACACACACAGCACTCTCTCACACCCATCACACTCACAGCACTCTCACAGAGCACTCTCACAGAGCACACTCTCACACAGCACTCTCACAGAGCACTCTCTCACACAGCACTCTCTCACACAGCACTCTCACACACACCCATCACTCTCTCACACAGCACTCTCACACCCATCACACTCACAGCACTCTCTCACCCATCACACTCACATCACTCTCTCACACCCATCACACTCACAGCACTCTCTCACCCATCACACTCACAGCACTCTCTCACAGCACTCTCACACCCATCACACTCACAGCACTCTCACACACACACAGCACTCTCTCACACAGCACTCTCTCACACCCATCTCACACAGCACTCTCACACGGCACTCTCACACCCATCACTCACACACGGCACTCTCACACGGCACTCTCACACACACCGCACCCCTCACACACACACCGCACCCTTACACACATACATACTGCACCCCTCACATACACACAGAACCCCCCCAACACACTGCACCACACACATACACAATACTTCCAAATATATATATATATATATACACACACACACACACACTACACTCTTAAAGGACCACTCTAGCCACCCAGACCACTTCAGCTTAATGAAGTGGTCTTGGTGCCAGGTCCTTCTAGGGTTAACCCAATGTTTTATAAACATAGCAGTTTCAGAGAAACTGCTATGTTTATCAATGGGTTAAGCCTTCCCCCAAAGCCTCTAGCAGCTGTCTCATTGACAGCCGCTAGAGGTGCTTGCGTGCTTTTCACTGTGAAAATCACAGTGAGAGCACGCAAGCGTCCATAGGAAAGCATTATAAATGCTTTCCTATGCGACCGGCTGAATGCGCGTGCATCTCTTGCCGCACGTGCGCATTCAGCCGACGGGGCGGATCGGAGGAGGAGAGCTCCCCGCCCGGCACTGGAAAAGGGTAAGTTTTAACCCCTTTCCAGAGCCGGGCGGGAGGGGGTCCCTGAGGGTGGGGGCACCCTCAGGGCACTATAGTGCCATCAAAACGAGTATGTTTTCCTGGCACTATAGTGGTCCTTTAACATACACACTCTGGATCCCCTATACACACACACTAGATTCCTTGTAAGCAAACACATACTACACCCCTAAACACACACACACTATAGCCTGTATGCACACACTTGCTATATCCCAATACACACATTCTCTACAGCCCATAGCCACATATGCATCACATTACACCACAAACACAACACGACTAAAACCGACCTTATTACACAATACCACACCACGACCAGCTCACTCTACACACACGCAATACCACAAGCAGGCTCCAAACACATGCACAATACTCTTTCCTGGCCTTTTGTCTCCTGGTATCCATTTATAGACACCAGAGACAAGTTGCAAGGAAACACAGTGCAAGCATGTTATTAAATTTGCTTGCACTGTACAGAACAAATACAGAGCTTTTTTCTCATGCTAGAGCTCTTCAGCAGAGCTCTGCGCATGGTCTGCCCTGGAAGAGCATTGAACCAACATGCTCACTTTGAGAGGAGGCGTGTTTGTCATTGGTGATGACAAAACACATCTCCTCTGCCCCGCCCCCTTTTTAGTGGGCCGCTGTGTTAAAAAAATGCCCGGGCCGAATTTTTCTCCCAGTCCGGCCCTGGCTGCAACAATACCTAATTTTTCAGGCATGTGTACATGCCTAATTTTTCAGGCCTCTGGTGCTGCACTGTGGTTTCAAAAACCAAACCAAAAAAAAAGGCACATAACAGGGATTAAACTGATAAGAATAATACTAC